>JAVANC010000005.1:45203335-46417710 GCA_033319125.1 Parnassius glacialis
GCGTTAGAGGTAACTTGCACGCACATACGTACGTTACACACTATGACCGCCTCTACGTGCAGTTTGTCAAGCCGTCCGTTAGAGGTAACTTGCACGCACAAACGTACGTTACACACTATGACCGCCTCTACGTGCAGTTCGTCTAACCGCGCGTTAGAGGTAACTTGCACGAACATACGTACGTTACACACTATGACCGCCTCTACGTGCAGTTTGTCAAGCCGTCCGTTAGAGGTAACTTGCACGCACAAACGTACGTTGCACACTACGACCGCCTCTATGTGCAGTTCGTCTAACCGCGCGTTAGAGGTAACTTGCACGCACATACGTACGTTACACACTACGACCGCCTCTACGTGCAGTTTGTCAAGCCGTCCGTTAGAGGTAACTTGCACGCACAAACGTACGTTGCACACTACGACCGCCTCTACGTGCAGTTCGTCTAACCGCGCGTTAGAGGTAACTTGCACGCACATACGTACGTTACACACTATGACCGCCTCTACGTGCAGTTTGTCAAGCCGTCCGTTAGAGGTAACTTGCACGCACAAACGTACGTTGCACACTACGACCGCCTCTACGTGCAGTTCGTCTAACCGCGCGTTAGAGGTAACTTGCACGCACATACGTACGTTACACACTACGACCGCCTCTACGTGCAGTTTGTCAAGCCGTCCGTTAGAGGTAACTTGCACGCACAAACGTACGTTGCACACTACGACCGCCTCTACGTGCAGTTCGTCTAACCGCGCGTTAGAGGTAACTTGCACGCACATACGTACGTTACACACTATGACCGCCTCTACGTGCAGTTTGTCAAGCCGTCCGTTAGAGGTAACTTGCACGCACAAACGTACGTTGCACACTACGACTGCCTCTACGTGCAGTTCGTCTAACCGCGCGTTAGAGGTAACTTGCACGCACATACGTACGTTACACACTATGACCGCCTCTACGTGCAGTTTGTCAAGCCGTCCGTTAGAGGTAACTTGCACGCACAAACACGCACATACGTACGTTGCACACTACGACCGCCTCTACGTGCAGTTCGTCTAACCGCGCGTTAGAGGTAACTTGCACGCACATACGTACGTTACACACTATGACCGCCTCTACGTGCAGTTTGTCAAGCCGTCCGTTAGAGGTAACTTGCACGCACAAACACGCACATACGTACGTTGCACACTACGACCGCCTCTACGTACAGTTCGTCTAACCGCGCGTTAGAGGTAACTTGCACGCACATACGTACGTTACACACTATGACCGCCTCTACGTGCAGTTTGTCAAGCCGTCCGTTAGAGGTAACTTGCACGCACAAACACGCACATACGTACGTTGCACACTACGACCGCCTCTACGTGCAGTTCGTCTAACCGCGCGTTAGAGGTAACTTGCACACACATACGTACGTTACACACTATGACCGCCTCTACGTGCAGTTTGTCAAGCCGTCCGTTAGAGGTAACTTGCACGCACAAACACGCACATACGTACGTTGCACACTACGACCGCCTCTACGTACAGTTCGTCTAACCGCGCGTTAGAGGTAACTTGCACGCACATACGTACGTTACACACTATGACCGCCTCTACGTGCAGTTTGTCAAGCCGTCCGTTAGAGGTAACTTGCACGCACAAACACGCACATACGTACGTTGCACACTACGACCGCCTCTACGTGCAGTTCGTCTAACCGCGCGTTAGAGGTAACTTGCACGCACATACGTACGTTACACACTATGACCGCCTCTACGTGCAGTTTGTCAAGCCGTCCGTTAGAGGTAACTTGCACGCACAAACACGCACATACGTACGTTGCACACTACGACCGCCTCTACGTACAGTTCGTCTAACCGCGCGTTAGAGGTAACTTGCACGCACATACGTACGTTACACACTATGACCGCCTCTACGTGCAGTTTGTCAAGCCGTCCGTTAGAGGTAACTTGCACGCACAAACACGCACATACGTACGTTGCACACTACGACCGCCTCTACGTGCAGTTCGTCTAACCGCGCGTTAGAGGTAACTTGCACGCACATACGTACGTTACACACTATGACGTTACACACTATGCAGGTGGCCGGAGGCCCTTTTTACTGGAAATGAGGCATTCCATCTTAGTCCTCACGGGTGACAACGCATCTGCATTTTGATTCGGAAACGAGGATAGATGTAGATGTCTATGGGCCGCAGCAACCACTTACCATCAGGTGGACTGTGTGCTCGTTTGTCACCTTTATACTATAAAAAAAGGCGTAAATAAACTATTTAATTTAATAATAATCTTGAAAAATAAATTATGTCAACACTAAGAATAATAATTTTATACTGTTGTTTTATTTTATTACTTTACACTATTGAAATTAATGATCAGAACAAGTATTTGAAGTAACACGCCTGATACATGCCTATTCACTCAAAACTAATACCACAGATGATTTGCAACATAACCAATTATTACGAAAATTTGACATTACATAATACGTAAGAAACTATTCATAAACAAGAGATAGCAACAAATCTAAAACACGATTTAGTATGCGATTATTACCAGGAAGGTGAAAAAAATATTTCCTAATTTCAAAGCACACACAACTACAAAAGCTTTTAGTAAAACAAAAATCTGAACAGCAGCTTATTGAATTGAGCAGGTGGTTATACCTACATAATGAAGTATTATTTCACCCTTTGATTTTATAGTAAATACAAAAAGAAATATACAACGATAATGTAGATTCTAAACAAACTACTACAAAAATACAATTAAAACAAAATCATTTGACTTGTTGATTATTTTTTTATTAGATTAGTTTAGGGCAAGAATTCTTTCCTTGCCCTAAAACTATGTCCGCCGGGCTGCAATTAACAAATTCATCGGTGCCGGCAGGGCTCGAATTCGGGTTGCTCGCGTAGTGTGAAAGAAGGTTGGCCAAATCGTACCAAACGATGAAACGATGGCGTCACTATATGCCATATTTATGAAAAATATCCTTATTTTTTAAGGTCTTAAAAACATAAAAAATATCTCTCTAAGTAGCCACAAAAAAAACGTTATCCTTTTATTTTTGTTTTTGTAACTGTTCCGAAATTATTTAAAATAAAGGTTTCTGAACGCACTGGAACGCACCTAACGACGATTCATTTCACGTATGAAAGGACTTTGTATTCAAAGACTAATTATTCACGTTTTTCTGAATAGTTGTTAATAGTAATTCAATTCAATTAGTATATAGGCATCAAATCAACTACTATACTGATTTATTATGTATTGGATTCACGTCTTAAAAATGATTATGTAGCTTCACAGTAAACTAAGCGTTTTGTTCAATTACGTACAACGGAACATCATTTCTCATCGTCAAGTTACATAATCTGTGGTCATCATCGATCGACATTGATTGTCACCCGGCAATCATCTACATATCTATATATCTTATTTGATTCACTCGTTGTTGTTGATTGTGTTACGTACTGTACTATTTTGATTTCCTTCTGTTGTTTTGACCTCGGCATTGTTTTACGGACTGATAACTACCACTTGTATTTTCATTTCTTGACACTGATTTTGCATCTTGCATATTTGTGAGAGATATCATGCAGACTACAGCTACACAACAACGACAACTAGCCCTGCGATTGCTGTGTTAATTATAACATATGCATTGATACACTTCGCCGCCATCTCTTTTTTGACCTTGATACCAGAGTAATTTCTAAGAACAGCGAGTTACCTACTTATTTTATTAAATTAACATAAACCATCACACACAATCGTACATCATAACAAAAATCTAACTAATAAAAAATCTGCTAACCTCAAAAGTACTGTTGACGTTATCATAAAAAATTGTGGCTATTTAGATATGATTTTCAAACGGGATGGTGTTTACAACATAAAATCAAACCAATCTAGCTATAGTTTGTTTTGGGACATGAAAAATAAAAGTCAAGTCCAGCTCCTATAGAAATTTGGTCATTGTTCTTTGCAGTGAGCGCTAACCATCTGAGCAACTACGGCTCCTATACATGTTTACCAATTTTTGAATAATATACATACTTAAATTTATTTCTATTCTATTTTTATAAAGTTTAATATTTATAATTATTTTATCGATAAACATTTTATTAATAGATAAATAATTATTAATCTAACAACCATAATAAAACAAAATTAATAATAAATACATAACCATTATTTTCATCTGTTATCCAAGGACAAATCAACTAAAAAAATCCAGGACCGTAACGAACGATACGGCGCTTGGTACTACAACAAAATAACACAAACTAGTAATAATATGTGTCTGTCTGAAACTGTTTGCAAAATACATAATAGGTATTTTTACGTAACCCCGCAAAACTATATTTTGCAAATGTTTGTAAAATTAATTTTGTGCCTACTTTGGTGGCTTACCGATTTATAATTTTATTTATTGCTGAAAAAAAATATTCAAACAAAACACTGACTTTGTAGTTTTGTACTCAACACCGACGCGTATGACATAGGTAATTAGTATTGTAACGAGATTTGAAATCACGGGCCAACTTGTGTTTCTAATACCACCGAAAACAAATTTGCGTATTTTGAATAATTAATTACTATACCTACAATAAGTTACAATATATTGTATTATATTGGAATCAAATACATGCTAGAACTATTGCAAATTGAATCAATGAAAATCATACAAAAATATAATATAATTTGCAAGAAATTCCGCGCGCAAATCCTATCCCTTGAGAATCGGGAATTAATTTAGAATGTTTAAATTTTATTACAGTCAAACAAGAGAACGAAGTTTGGGATCGCTGGGATTTCTTCTTTCAACGTAGTGCATATAATTCTAGGTTAGGAAGTACGGCATCGTACGGCAACTATGTTTTTGGCGCTTTTGCATGTCAAGTTGTCAAAATTCACTCACACTACTAAAGAAGTGTCAAAATTTTCCTAGATTTCACTATTGTTTTTCTTAATAAATACTGTAAGTTATTTCCTATAAGGTCAATCGCGGGCACATTTCAGTGTAAAAAAGTGATTAATTTTAAACAAATAGTGTCTGTGTTTAACGTATATGTCAATACAAAAATGTATGGCGGGGGTATCGGTGCGTCCCCCTTGATTCTCTAACATGATATCACATTAACCACCTTTACTTGGAGTTGAGTGCTGATGTCTGTGGATCTGTGGAGGTGCAATGTGTACTCTAGCTTATTTGGCGTTGGTTAGCCAGTACTGCATCATATTCCAATTATTTAAAAGAAAATTATAAATAAAATCACTCAAGAAAAACTACACTGCTACGATTCAGTTTAAGAAAATTTTATAACGATAAAATTTTGACCATTTGGTAAGAAATATAATAATTTTGCAGAGGAAATACCAAGTTTCGGCGTCGTGCTGCCGCCCACCACGCTAGAGAGGCTCGTGCGTGACATGAACAGCCCCGCGTCTCGTATGGCGTATAAACCGCTCAAGGTAACTTTATATTTTTGTTCTGTTTACCCAACTACGGCCATAACAAAAGAAGATTATGATACATTGACAAATTTTATGCACTGATGCATTTTTATATTTTGCGTATAATAATCTCCCACTGTGTATACTACACTTAAATCGTGTCTAGTATTTGACCAAATAACTGGTTAAAGCACTTTGTATCGAGAAATCATGTGTAGGTGGTAGAGCCATGCTGCAGCTACATTACTCGACCGGGGAAGGACCACGCTCTCACAGATTACCAGCGCAAAATAGCAGGTTAATGTTGCTGTGTTTCGTATGGTGAGTTTAAAGAACCGGAGACCCTTGTTACTGTAAACAAGGCATTCCATCTTAGTCCTCAGGGGTGACAATGCATCTGCATTTTTATTCGTAATTGAGGATAGATGTAGATGTCTATGGGCCACAGCAATCCCTTACCATCAGGTGGACTGTGTGCTCGTTTGTCACTCATATCCTAAAAAAATGTGTGTTGTTTACATAATTTTACCTGATTTAATGGCAACATACATGATATTTTTTTCTGCACTTCAAATCCTACCTACAACGGGATAGGTAATGTTAGCCCGATAAAGGATAACGGAAATGGGAAGAGAATGGGTGATAGATACTCTTACCCACTGAGCCGTACTAATCTAAAATGTATTTTATGTGTTTGCTCTAATTACATTATACTAGTGGTCGTCCAATGATTGACATTCGACCATAATTCATTAAAATTTTAAGTTAGTATATTAAGCAAACTGTATTTCACTTACAGTTCATCAGTATAATATAATATTATGTATTACACAGTCCTGTGGTGTTTTTTCCTTTAAAAACTAATTAGCAATTTGGGTAGGTATTAGGTACTAGGCTACGAAAAAAATAATTCCATAAATTTTCAGAGAAAATTCCTTTCTTCATTTTCCTCAGTATTACTTATTATTATTTGCGGTAACTTCCAATTTCTTTGATAACGATGCATGCTAGCAGTACTGATGACATTTAAATATTCATCTAGTCATTAGTCATTATTTGTCGCGATTATTAAAATCATATTATACACAGTCAGGTCATAAGTATTGTCACACAGTAAAAACTTTTCTTTTAGAATGCTGACCACAAAAAAGTTTATTGAATTCGAATTTCGAATTGTTCATGAAAATAAAACTGTATACTTTTTAGAATTTTACTCATTTTTAAATATGGTGTGGACGCTTAAAGAAGACCGTGTTGCAGTTATTGCGTTGCATCGTTGCGGTTATGCACCAATTCAAATTTTCGACATACTGAAAAATTTGAATATAACCAAAAGATTCGTTTATCGTACCATCAAACGATACAATGAAGACTCTAGTGTAGAGGACAGGTCAAGAAGTGGTCGCCCTCGGTCTGTTAGGACTCCAGCAGTGATAAAAGCTGTGAAGGCGCGAATTCAAAGAAATCCCAAACGTAAGCAGAAACTGTTGGCCCTTCAGATGGGGTTAAGCAGAACCACGGTGAAAAGGGTGTTAAATGAAGACTTAGGGCTTCGGGCATATCGAAGAAAAACAGTACATCGTTTGAATGCTCGTCTAATAGAGCTGAGACTGAAGAGATGCCGCGCTTTGTTGAAGCGGTACGCGAGAAAAAAATATCGGGAAATTCTTTTTTCGGATGAAAAAATTTTTACCGTAGAAGAGAGCTACAACAAACAAAATGATAAGGTGTACGCACACAGTAGTGAAAAAGCAGAGCATACAAGACTGGCTGGCGGCGCGTGAAATCGACTTCATCCGGCACGAAGACTGGCCCTCCAGTCCAGATTTGAATCCGTTAGATTACAAGATATGGCAACACTTGGAGGAAAAGGCGTGCTCAAAGCCTCATCCCAATTTGGAGTCACTCAAGACATCCTTAATTAAGGCAGCCGCCGATATTGACATGGACCTCGTTCGTGCTGCGATAGACGACTGGCCGCGCAGATTGAAGACCTGTATTCAAAATCACGGAGGTCATTTTAAATAAACTTTAGTGTCATAAGAATCTATGTTTTAATAAGTTCATTTTGGTATATAAATGGTTACATAATGAAATTGTGAGGAAATTATATGATCCGGAAACAACTACAAAATATTCTAAATCTATCAAATAATTGTATGAAAGGTGTTATAAAATCATGATAAAAACCAAGACAAGAAATGGGTGCCGCATAAAATGTGTTCAACTTGTGTGTTGATGAGATATATATAATATAACATATAATATAATAGAGCAGATATCAAGGAAGGTGGAACGCAATTATGATGGCAGACTACTGCTGGATGTTGAAGAGAGATGAACTGGATAGAAATCATAAGAGAAAAAGTATGAACAGGAGTATTGAAGGAAATAGAAAAAGATACCATAAGTCTTTTTGATTTACTTATTATCTTTAGCATTATTTTTAACTAATACTGTTGGTTTTTTAAGTAAAAATTTAATTTCATAATTAATTAATCTTTGTATATTAAAAAATTCAGGTCGGGTTCAAATAACTACACTGAGGGATCAATCAGTCAGGAAGCGATCACGTGTTTAAGCGTTCCGCGTTAGCGTTCTGCGTTCGAGCGTTCAGTTGCTCACGAATCCCGCTGTTGGACAGTCCACGAGGTGCCACTACAGTCACCATGTTTTTTGACTATAGTTCTTCATCGGAAGACGAATTATTGATATTGTGGACATTAGCAGCATCAAAACTGAAAAGGAAACATTGAGTGCGTGTAAGAATGAAGAACAAGATCTAGAATTACGTTTTGTGAATGGCTTACTGATGTTGAAATCTTTTATAATTTATCTTCGTTCCTCATTTCTCTGGAAATTTCTAACCATACTTCTGTTACTTTTCCTCGGTTTTTATAATCATCATTCAACACATTATACAGGGTATTTTGGAACGCTCCCGAAAACTAAGACAGCACCAAGTATACCTTTGATCATAGATCACAAATAAATTCGATCCTGATGAAAAAAAATAATGTTTTTACACCGTTTTATTAGCTTTATTCACGCGCCATCATCTTAGTACAGCTAAATGAAACGATAATTTCATAAAAAAGTCATGAAAATACTGAAACATAAAACCAGCAGTGGAATTACTGAATTCATATCAGCTGATTAAAGGTCAATGTACGCGCGAACGCAAATTCGCGGGGCCCGTAACTAGCGGGCAATACCACAATACCTAATAATTTACAACACATGTCTAAATACCTAACTTATCTACTTAACCTACTATTTTGCCACTGTACTTGTCTCCACGTAGCCACTTTAATCCGAATTTACAGGTTAAATAACCCAAATAACTGGTTCGATTTCCCGCTAATGAAAAAATACTTAAATGAAATGTAACCAAGGTTAGAGTCATGCGTTGTTATTCATCGTGTAGGTATGTTTATTATTCTCATGTATTCAGTTATGTACCTGTTCAGATTAGTTCAGTACTAAGTTATTTAAAAAAATTAGTTATGAAAGAGCTTACCGCTCTAAATCCTCCGTGGTCTTATGAGATGCGGCTCAAATTGTGCTCCATTAATTTCAAGGCAGATTTGGTCTCGGTGTTGCGTCTCCTCATGGAGGCGGAGCATCATCGTGTGGTTTTCGACACAGTCCGTACGTAGTTTGTCGAAAACATCCACGATCCTTTTGTAGTTTCGTCAGCACTATCACACTCACGATTAAAAACCCTTTCTTTCACATACCCCACAGAAAGAAGTCTAACGGGGTCAGATCTGGTGAGCGAGGTGGCTAAGCGTGTGGTCCTAGTCCGCCAAATCCAGCGATCATCAAATAATTCGGTGATGCGCTCATGGACGAACCTCATGACATGTGGAGGTGCACCATCATGCTGGAACCATGTGCGGCAATATTCAGCCAACGATAGGTCGTCTAAAATGTCAACCAACTGTTCATTTATAAAGTTTTGGTATCGCTGTCCGTTCAATCGCTGTGACAGAAACACTGGTCCCAGTATGCGATCCTTAAATAAACCTGCCCATACGTTAACCGACCATCGGGTTTGGTTCCCGTTTTGTCGAACAGCGTGTGGGTTAACCTCTGAATACACGTGTGTATTTCTTCGGTTCCACAGGCCGTTTCTGGTAAATGTCGACTCATCCGTCCAGATAATGTGCTCATTGGAACCAGGCACACGTTGTTGCTGGTCTAATAACCAACGGCAGAAAACTCGTCGGCGGTCGTGATCGCCGGGAACTAAAGCTTGCACTTTGTGCAATTTGTATGTAAAAAATTGTACAAGAATACTCTTAAAAAGGGGCAAAATATACATTTTGCCCCCTTTTAAAGTAAAATACATAAATCAATATAATGTGACTTTATTTGCAGATGACTCCTGCTCCTGGCGAATTGGTGGCAGCGTTATACCCGCTGGACGACCAATGGTATCGCGCGCGTGTCTTGTCTGCCACAAGAGTCGATCAGAATGTTGAGGTAAATAAAGGGAGAGTGAATTGGAATCTCATTCTTTTTCTTTCCAATCAACATAGTCTAATAGATCATTAAGCTAAAGTGGTGATGAACCAGTCGTTTAGATTAAGACACCAAAAACAAATGGGGAATGAAGGTTCTCGAGTATCCACAACTTTTTGTACCACCAAGGCGGCGCCACTTTGGAATGAGGTGAAATATTTGACAGATTTCATGGCTAATTTGCTATAAAAGTGTAGAGATTAATGTTTCTTTATGAAAAAAATATTATATTAATTAGATTAGAAACATTGAGATATTATGTACTACGTACTAGAGGCGACACTGCACTATGTTACGCTGTTCCATTCAACTGCGGCAATGTCACCGCACTTTAATCAGTCGCTCGCTAGGCGCTTGTAGAGTTGTCACGTGTTGTGTTGATTTTAAAAAAAATCTCTTGATAAAATATGCCACTGTGTGTTCTTAGATATTGCACAAAAAAATCACGAAATGTTAGTAAAAACCAAGGAATCACTTTTCATCGGTAAGTAAGATTCTTAAGTAATAAAAAAACATTATAGATTAATAATTAAAAAGTTACTTCTTTGGCGCCAACTTGTGTCATGGAATATAGATTATGAAATTAATTTGTTCAGATACGACATTTCTGTGAGCAAGGGTAGGACGATCATATTATGCACAATTTTTTTTGTAGAAATAAATATACGTAAGTGCTTTATAATTAGGCTAAATTTCTTACGTTTATATTTGCTGATTATTCTTTTATTTTATTTTTAGGTTTCCACGTCCAAGCCACGAAAACCGAGAAAAGTGTATTAAATTCGTCCAAAATAATCGTAGAGATGTGGTTACCAACAAATCATACATACATTTGTTCCTTGCATTTTAAGGAAGAGGATAAATATAGTACGAAGAATTCAAAAATTAACAAAACTTGTATTGTTTAAAGGCACTTAATTAAATACCTAATATATATTTTTACAATAACATTTATACATCTTATTAATTGAAATTAGTTTTCAGCAAAAAACAACAAATAAGTGTATATACGTATAATTCATGTGTAAACAGAAATGGTAGAAGTTTTTAAAGTTTTACTATGTTTTCTCACAGTAATTCATAAGGCATAATATAAATAGTATCAGCTCTGTGTCCATGCCTAACGCAAACTTAGGTTAGGGCTTTTGGGGATTCAGTTCAAGATTTAAATAAATATATTTCATTAGCTTCGATTCCTTCCAATTTATATAGTTATCTTATAAAATATTTATATAAAAATGTAATTAAAATGCTATTGTGATAATATTATATATTATCATATTAATTTACTTCATATCATACAAAATAATTGACAAATTATTAAAAATTGAACTCGTTTTAATAAATTAATTAACAATATGTGTACTCTAAATAAACAATAATTAAATACCTACTGATCATTCTACCTACGCATAATCTATTATGATAAAAAACCGCGCATGCGCGGTAAGACTGATGCGCAACGACATAGAGTTAGCGCACATGTTTTGATTGAAATAGCTGTTCTAGTACGTAAGTACATTATACTTCAATGATTAGAAATGGGTAAACTAAACTGGATATCCTAAATATATTGGTGCAGGGGTAAAGGTGTGAAGCGTCGTTTCTTTACGTCAGTATACAATTCTTCAATTTTAGCGTGTATTTGAAATGCACGCCCATAGAGCATTCATCATCATCATCATCATTACAGCCCTTCACAAGTCCACTGCTGAACATAGGCCTCCCCCAAGGAATGCCACAAAGCACGGTCCCGAGCCACCTGCATCCATAGACTTCCTGAATGTCTTACCAGGTCGTCACTCCATTTTGTGGGGGGACGCCCTACACTTCGCCTACCGGTACGAGGCTGCCACTCGAGAACCTTTCTTCCCCATCGGTTGTCGGTTTTTCGAGCTATATGGCCGGCCCACTGCCACTTCAGCTTACTAATCCGTTGGGCTATGTCGGTTACTCTGGTTCTACTGCGGATATCCTCATTCCTAAGTTTATCACGCAGAGAAACTCCGAGCATAGAGCATTAAGGAGACTTAAAAGTGGCGTGGTGACGGTTCACAGGTGATGTACATCGACTACGGCAACGTGGTGTGGGTGAAGGAGGACGGCGTGCGGGAGCTGGAGGCGCGCTACTGGGCGCTGGAGGCGCAGGCGGTGTGCTGCTCGCTGGCCGGCGTGCGCGCGCGCTCGTCCTGCAGCCGGCAGTGGGCCGCCGCGCGCGCGCTGCTGCACAGCCTCGCGCACGAGCGCACGCTGCACGCGCGCGTCGTGTGAGTACACGCACGAGCGCCGCGCGCCGCTCGCCGCTCGTCCTGCAGCCGGCAGTGGGCCGCCGCGCGCGCGCTGCTGCACAGCCTCGCGCACGAGCGCACGCTGCACGCGCGCGTCGTGTGAGTACACGCACGAGCGCCGCGCGCCGCTCGCCGCTCGTCCTGCAGCCGGCAGTGGGCCGCCGCGCGCGCGCTGCTGCACAGCCTCGCGCACGAGCGCACGCTGCACGCGCGCGTCGTGTGAGTACACGCACGAGCGCCGCGCGCCGCTCGCCGCTCGTCCTGCAGCCGGCAGTGGGCCGCCGCGCGCGCGCTGCTGCACAGCCTCGCGCACGAGCGCACGCTGCACGCGCGCGTCGTGTGAGTACACGCACGAGCGCCGCGCGCCGCTCGCCGCTCGTCCTGCAGCCGGCAGTGGGCCGCCGCGCGCGCGCTGCTGCACAGCCTCGCGCACGAGCGCACGCTGCACGCGCGCGTCGTGTGAGTACACGCACGAGCGCCGCGCGCCGCTCGCCGCTCGTCCTGCAGCCGGCAGTGGGCCGCCGCGCGCGCGCTGCTGCACAGCCTCGCGCACGAGCGCACGCTGCACGCGCGCGTCGTGTGAGTACACGCACGAGCGCCGCGCGCCGCTCGCCGCTCGTCCTGCAGCCGGCAGTGGGCCGCCGCGCGCGCGCTGCTGCACAGCCTCGCGCACGAGCGCACGCTGCACGCGCGCGTCGTGTGAGTACACGCACGAGCGCCGCGCGCCGCTCGCCGCTCGTCCTGCAGCCGGCAGTGGGCCGCCGCGCGCGCGCTGCTGCACAGCCTCGCGCACGAGCGCACGCTGCACGCGCGCGTCGTGTGAGTACACGCACGAGCGCCGCGCGCCGCTCGCCGCTCGTCCTGCAGCCGGCAGTGGGCCGCCGCGCGCGCGCTGCTGCACAGCCTCGCGCACGAGCGCACGCTGCACGCGCGCGTCGTGTGAGTACACGCACGAGCGCCGCGCGCCGCTCGCCGCTCGCCGCTCGTCCTGCAGCCGGCAGTGGGCCGCCGCGCGCGCGCTGCTGCACAGCCTCGCGCACGAGCGCACGCTGCACGCGCGCGTCGTGTGAGTACACGCACGAGCGCCGCGCGCCGCTCGCCGCTCGTCCTGCAGCCGGCAGTGGGCCGCCGCGCGCGCGCTGCTGCACAGCCTCGCGCACGAGCGCACGCTGCACGCGCGCGTCGTGTGAGTACACGCACGAGCGCCGCGCGCCGCTCGCCGCTCGCCGCTCGTCCTGCAGCCGGCAGTGGGCCGCCGCGCGCGCGCTGCTGCACAGCCTCGCGCACGAGCGCACGCTGCACGCGCGCGTCGTGTGAGTACACGCACGAGCGCCGCGCGCCGCGAGCCGCTCGTCCTGCAGCCGGCAGTGGACTGCCACACATACATACAGGGACGGGCTAATATCAGGCCTCCGCCACTCGTTCAAGGCCCTGCGTTATCTGCCTACCAGTCTGCGTATCGCCCACGATACAACCGACATTAGGTTGCCGCACGTCCGCCTGAGCGCTTGCACCGCGCAATTTTCCCGCACTTACTCGTCGAAATGCCGAAACCACGTAATTATTGTGCAGTGGATGGGTGTCAGAGTCAAAAAAGCATTCTTAAATAATTTTGACAACGCCATAGTAAATCGGCCTTGCAGCATCGTGTTACAAATTTTACAAACCATTGATTTTCCTCCGCTTTGCTCCTGTTTTCCTAATGATTATTTATTAAAATTATTTACGCGATTTAGGATATTTTCAACGATAAGATTTAATAACCGAGAATTCAGAGAAGGAAAAAAATGTATAAATCATTTTATAAAACTCAAACATATTTGATTAACAAATAAAAAATATGGTTATTTCGCAAGATTCGTTTTATTACAATAATCATCATAGGTACAACCCTAGCGCATTCGTGCGTTGACGCGCTTGCACGTGAGTCACACTGCTGTCAACACAATCTCAACTCATTAAGCGCATACCACCACCGTATGTTGAAATGATAAAACACTCATAACGTTGTAAAAATTTAAAAAATTGTCATTGAATAATACAGGTTATATAATATGTTTTGTTATGACGCATTGCGATCCGAATATAGAAAATACAGAAGTATAGCATGATTGCGATTGGCTCAGAGCCTCAACGGATATAATGATGTCTCAACCAATCATAAGTCGTTCTTTTTTCATTCAAAAATGTTACTATTTTTTATTAATAATTATTAAAAAAATGGAATTGTTAATAAAAAATTATTAAATATACTTTAAATTGCTTATTATTTCATTTATATATATTTTTGTGAAAAAAAATTATGCAACTTCTCTATTCTCTTATGCCACCACCACACGGCAACACTATATTGGACTCCATTATATTTTATTAATGATTCAACAAACATTTAATCATGAAATATTTAAATTAAAAACGGAAAATACTTTTTTTTTAATTTAATGTATGTTTCCTTTATAGAGCACGCGACTACGACGAAATTACAGTTGAACTATTCGACGAGAATGGGCTCAGCATAGCAGAACAAATGGCAGCCAGCAAATTGGTAGAATTGAAGGAATATACCATAGAAGATGATACTACTGTAAAACAGAAAGTAGTAGCACCTTAGGTATTTGTAATAAGTCACAATTTTGTGTTGTCAACAGAACATTTTTTTGCCTTATGATTCGTTGCGACGTGTCATTTGCATCACTAGAATCTATTTTATGTGATATACTTAGTGGTATGTTATATTCATTCTATTTTATGATTACAATAATTATTGTAAATAGTTGCTTTTATAGAAGTAAAAATGTTAATCAACATTTGGATCCTCCAATATGACGAAGGTGCTTAGCCGTTGGGCTTAACAATATACTTCCAAAAAAGTTCATTAGTTATTAATATTTCATCCTTTCATTACAGCCTATAAAAGTCCACTGCTGAACATGGGCCATAGACTACCTCATATAGGGGAGATTTTGTCATAGTTGCCACGCTTGGCGGGTTTTTATAATTTTGGGTTATTAGGAAAATGCTGCTGGCTATCTCTTGTTTCAGTTTCCCTCTGTCGCCTTTTACGGCACCCACGATACGATATGAGGTAGAGTATATTCTTACACCATTACTACACGGTTAATATTACGTACAAGTTGCGGCATGTAAGTCTAGTGCTTAACGAAACGTTGAGGTGACGCGCACGAATTGAATTGCTCGAATGCGACTGGAGACCCAATCAGCGCGTGCGAACGATACGGACGAGCCAATCAGCGCGACTTATGCGCAATAACGGTTACCGCTAGACTTTCGTGCCGCTAATTATATACGTACTCAACGTTATTTAAATGTTAAACATGAAAACTTATTATAGAGCTTGTTTTTGTCGGAACTTTCGCTCTTACATGTATATGATACTATACGTGCCTGAAGTAGACGAAATTTCTTGCAAATTAACTTAAAGACTACTATTAATACAATTGCCATTAATTAATACTCTCGTAGGAAAATTTCTTTGCCAGAATTCAGTCATAAAAAGCAGTAAATTAAAAAAACTCCTTGTATATTATATATAAGTAAATACTCAGTGCCGTTGGTACAATTTTCGTTTATGTTGAATATTTGATAGAAGTATTATGTACCGTTTGGTTAAATTCTTCGCCCACACATAAATCTTTTATCTTAAATAGTATCGTCGAGTATCGTAAGTCGAATTTCGACCAGACGCGATACTATTTTACTTTGACATTTAACTTGTTAAAGCGTTTTGAATGGTAAAATCCCTTACCTCCTATGATAAAATGCTATATCTTAACTGCCTTAAAAGCTACATAAACACAATAATTACTTTCTGCACATCCTTGGCAGAGTACCTTTTGAATAAGTTTAATTCCCCTTTTATAATAAATATTGAAAACCGTTCGATAATTTTCGATGTTTACTTGTATTAATTTTAAATTTAAATTATCTATTAATAACGTAAGGTAGTTCATAAATTATTTACGTCGTACAAATTTTATGATTTTTATCCACTGCCTCGGGAAATTGCAATTTCAACCAATATCAACCAACATCATAGAAATATTTTTATCGTATATTGTTCCCCACTTCAAACTTAATCGGCCGTCCGAACTGTCAGGATCGCAATCACGCAGCGGACAGTGTAAGTGTTTTTATCTATCAAATTATAAATACAATATTTTTATATTTTTTTTTTTTATATAACTTGTATTTTTGTGTATGTGAAACTTGTGTCTTCTTTGCCTCTAATCACTCTACGTCAAAGATTCTAGACCTGCTTTTATCCGTAGTTCCTTTCCGAGCCGTAGTGTCCATGTCTTAATAATATATTGTTCGCTCAACAGCTCTTATGGCACAAAATAAATAGAAATATAATTATTATAATATACAGAAATAAATAGATAAACATTCAGTACTAGTGATGTAAATTTTAATTAGATTTAAGTAGTTTATAAGTTATGACACATATTTTGGTGGTTATTTTTGTTTGTAACTTTGTGAAAAACATTTGTGAATGATGATACATTAATCGAGAACCTCGTATCGCAAATCATTGTTAGGGTCAAAGCATTTTTTTTTATTTCTTTTTAATTTAAAAATGTATCCTGGCAATGACAGTAACCGAATGGCGGATTCGCACCCAAATAGTTTCGTAGCCTATATCCATAACTAGAGACAATCCTAGCTTCGACCACTGTCGCTTTATTTTGTATTGAAATGTTGGAGTTATATGATTGCGTGATTTATTGGACTTTTGAGAATAGTATTATTTATACTAGCCAATATTGATGACTTGATGACATATACAAGTAAAGTTATAACAAAAAATAGTTTAGTAATTCTCCTGTTTATATTGTCTGCTTTATGGAAACAATACCTCCTTTTTTATGATTTCGAGTTTGTGCGAAATGAAGCGTTCGCTTGTTGCATTTAGTTTTCGAATAAATATTAAATACAACAGTTAACACACTTAGAGTATATAATCTCACGCCTCGATTTGAATATAGGTACATGCTAAATTATGCGCTTATGATATGACATGATATTGTTATACCACTAGCTATCGGAAGTTATGATCGTTTCACACATAAGCCGGGTATAATAAGATCTTTGAAGAGATAAAATTGTTGCTTATTATATTATATTCATGATGTGACCTTTTTGGCACGTTCCATAGTCGCCGTTACGACACTCGCGGGACAAAATGGGGTGACAGATTTTCTTGTTCTTCCACCACATGGTGATCTAGATCTCTAGATCATAATCACGGAATTAGTTCCTTGAAATAGATTCCATAATTTTCATAATTATAGATTCGCTTTCCAAATTATAGGTGTTTATTGAAATAAGCAATAAGAAAGTGATTCTGAATTGGTAATGAAACTTCTTGTTTTTTTTTTAATTTAAAATGGCTATTCATTGTAAGTTGTATGAAAGTATAAATATACAACATTGTTAATTTTCTATTTAAAAAGAAACTTGTTTTGAAATTACATTATAATATAAAATGTAATGAATTCCTCTCGATAAAATGTAATCATTGCCAATTCATATGATTGTTCAGTTATGTTTTTGTTTGAATTAGGTTACATATTACGTAATTAATATAATGTAACACCTATGCATAATAAAGGCCATCAGTTAAAATTTACGTACTTATGTAAAAAATATACCAAATTTTTATAACAGCCTTTTTAATAAAACACCTTACATATTTAGTATCCATTATCCTTTTTATTATTACGGCCCCCCACAAGTACGTGTTATATAAGTATATGCATGATACAGCCACGCTACATTAAGGTTGTAGGACGAATGAAGAATGACCACGCTCTCTCAGAATACCAGCGTGAAATAACAGCGTAAACCGGAGACCCTTATTACTGGAAACTGGGCAGGTTAGTCTATGAGCTCATTGAATTTATTGTAGTAAGCCTTGAGTAAAAAAAGAAAACAATAGGATATTTTTTATATTTAGCCAAAGCTTTTGACACGCTCTGTTCCCATATTGTTGCATAAAATGGAGAAGCTTGGTATAAGGTGTGTACCATTGCAACTTTTCAGGGATTACTTACAGATAGAAAACAGTCCGTAAAAATTAATAAACACGTTAGTGATGAGCTCCCCATCTGCTATGGTGTTTCCCAAGGAAATATTCTTGACCCTACCCTGTTTCTTCTTTACATTAATGACATCTGCAAACTCAAACTAGTGAGCGGAAAAATAGTAACGTTTGCAGATGACACAGCACTACTATTTACTGTTGATTCATGGCCAAATGTGTTTAACTTCGCTCAGATTGGCTTAAATAGAGTGTCGAAATGACTTCGCAATAATGTGTTAACCCTCAACGTGGAAAAAACAAAGTACTTGTCCTTCTCTAAACATAATAATAAATATGCAATCTGCACAGACCATGTTATTACTGGTCATTCTTGCAATTTTCCTTATTGCCTAACGTGTTCATGCACACCTCTGTAAAAAGTGAATTCAATTAAATACCTTGGTATTTTGTTGGATGATAAGCTAACTTTTCATGAGCATTTAGGGTGGGTGTACCAGTCCCAAACCAGGTGCCAGTGGTTGACCACTCATATGTTCAATTGAATAAATTAAGAAATGGCGAGCATTTTTTAAGAATTCAATAGTTTTGTTAAGTAGCCTAGACTATAACCAATCTTCCGAACATCATTTTTGCGAGAATAAACGAAAAATATCGATACCTAGCTCTTTTTCTCAGACCAGTGTCTCGTTTACTGCCTTTTGGCCACCATTACAGTTAGACTTGCACGTCGACATGATAAGTTCAATATTTTAATATTACCTATTATTTCCTAATTACTGTCATCAAGGTGTATTATTTTAAAAGTTTTGTGTTTATTTAAGTGCTATGCGGTGTTATTTTGATTAAATAATGACATTATCAAGTATTTTTAAAGGTGGTTAACTACTGGAACACACCTTGTACTGAGTTCCTATTGTTGACCAACTGGTTTGCAACTGGTTACTTATGATGTTTCTTTTTTGGTCTTTTTTTTCATAGCGATGCTTTTGTTTGACAATTTAGAGCTTAAAGCCAATTATTAAAATCGTTTTATGCGATGTGCCCCAGTTGTTGACCACTGGTTTGCTATTGGTACACAGTAGTAAAAAAGTGTTCCTATGGATGACCAACGGATTAGAGTTTTAACTCTTTTCGTTGCTTTAGATTGAAGATAGACCCAAAAAGACATTTTTAAATATACAGAGCTAAATTTGCTTCAGTATCTCGATGAAATTCAAAAAGGCGCTAAAATAAAGCGAATATGTCGAAAATATCATATCCCTCACCCGACTGTTATAAACAAACTGAAAATGAGACATTGTCAACGGAAAATGGGACCACCAAATATCTTGACGCTACAAGAAGAGTTTGTATTATTTAGGTGGATTAACGCTAACGCTAAAAATGATTTTGGACCTGCACTATCAATCCAACAGCCAGAAGAAAAGGAAGTTACCCTACTCCCACAGAATTTTTTATAGGATAAGGGTGACAAACGAGCATAGAGTCCAACTGATGGTATGTGGTAGCTGTGGCCCATAGACATCTACATCTATCCTCGATTACGAATCAAAATGCAGATGCGTTGTCAACCGTGAGGAAGTCGGAGGAAGGTGGAATGTCTCGTTTCCAGTAAAAAGGGTCTCCGGTTCTCTACACTCACCTGACAAAACAGAAGCGTTATGCTGGTATTCTGTGAGAGCGTAGTCCGGTCCAACTGACCCATTCGTGCTACAACTATACTACTGATACAGCTATAACATGGCTCCACGTAAAAAATCTTGAAGTGACACCACCAAAAGCCGAAGGTAGCCAAGCACCTAAACAACTATTTCCCTGGGAAAATCAAAAACATTGATGAATTTTCAATTAAAAAGATTTTAATAATTATTTTATTACTTAATAATTTAATGTTAGATGGATCAGCAGCTCTGTGAAAAGCCTAAAAATGAGTTTTGTGACAAGACAACATGCGAGCGATCACGAGTAATCACGACCCCGCCGCGCCCGGGTCCCCGCGTCACCCGCGCTATCCGCCCCGCAGCGCCTTTCCTCATCTGACTCGTTCACGTGCCCCACAGCCCGCGGTTCATAGATTACTGTATATATACCCACACCCCACAGTTCGTTACAGTTTTCCAGTTTATAAAATGTACTCTGTGGTTCGTTAGTGCCGATCGTAATTGCTTGCCGTATCGATTTGTCGCGTGTGATTTTATTTTTTTACTTACTCGCATTGCAAAAATGCCTAAGGAAAAGCAACCATTGCGGTTCAAATTGGAAAAGTATATCGAAGATTTCCCAAACCAATCCCTAACTACAGATGGAAAAGTACTATTTTGTAATGCTTGTGAAAAATCTTTATCCACCGAACAACGTTTTTTGATATCACAACACGTGTCTACGTGGACAAGTGAGCATACAGTCCACCTGATGGTAAGTGGTTGCTGTGACCCATAGACAACTAAATCTATCCTCAATAAATAATCAAAATGCAGATGCGTTGTCACCCGTGAGGACTAAGATCGAATGCCTCTTTTCCAGTAAAAAGGGTCTCCGGTTTTCTACACTCACCATACGAAACAGCAACATTAAGCTGCCATTTTACGCTGGTATTCTGTGAAAGCGTGGTCCTTCCCCGGACGAGCCGACCCATTCGTGCTACAACCTAAATGAGAGGCGAAACAAGCGTGTCAACACAGGAGACAACTCAGGTGCACAAGCCTTAAGAACTATAGCTGGTTTACCATCTGGTCCACTAGCTTTATTCATATCTAGACACCGCAAGATTTTAAGAACCTCTTTATTTGTGATACGAACCTCCGACATAGAGGACCCGCTGTGAGGTAATTTACGTGGAATGTTGTTGCCACTCTCCAGACGTGGATTGTAGGTAAATAGAGACGCGAACAAGTCCGCTTCTTCTTTAGCCGTATGCGCCAGTGCGCCATCCAGTTTTACCAGCGGAGGCAGTGTAGGCCGACAGAAGTTTGTCTCGACCGCTTTTGCAAGAGACCAAAAATCTCTAGTGCCGGATGGTCTGGCAGAGAGTTTTGCGCCAATATGTTTAATGCAATCGAGACTGGCTTTCCGTAATGCTTTTTTGTAGGACTTGGCGGCCTAGTTGAAAGTTCTCTTCTTGGAGCTAATATTCGGAGCATTGCGGTTTCGAGCATCAACTCAGGATAGGCAGTGGCATAACTACCCAGGGGCTAGGCGGGGCAGTGCCCTGGGGCCCCCAAGCTAAAGGGGCCCTTCGGCCTCCAAGAACGATGTTCGTAAAATTATGTACTATCCTAGTTGTATAAAGAATTATCGAGTTTTAACTTTTTGGCCCCTGACCGCGAACGGCTCGAACTGAAATCACAAAAATTATTCCCACTTCCAGAACATATATATAACATTGTTAAAGATAATTGTCTACTTCGTTTTATTGTCTTTTTTTATATAGAAGAGGGAGACAAACGAGCATGCGGCAATGGCAAGTGTCGACCACCGCCTATTAACAAATACAACACGAGGAGAATTGCAGGCGCGTTGCTGGATTTTTAAAAAGGAATAAACTGGTTTCTTGAAGAAACCTAAGTCGAATCGGTCTGAGAGTAGTGGGCCGCCAAACATCCCGATGATGTGGATTTGTACAATGCGTAGATGAAATTTTGTGGCTAGAATTAATCCGAACAATTCCTCTGAACACTCCTCGTGGTAAATGCGATCGAAAATGCAAAACGATGCAACGTCTCTTCGTCTCGTCTTTCGTCTTCGTCGGTCGTCGAGATAATTCGAGCCGCTTTGCGCTGGATGGAGTCAAGTGTAAGGAGCTGGTACTAGGGAGCCCTGACCCAGAGATGAGATAAGTATTCCATGTTAGGACGAATCTGCCCCTTGTAAAGTAGCAAGCAGTGTGCCAGCATAAAATACTGTACTGAGTATGCCAAGCTTTTTAGATGCCAATTCAGTCTTCCCTTCCAAGTGACCACGAAACTGCACAACTGCACGTTATTCGATATGTCAACGCCGAAGATTCCTATACTGGCTGAGATAACAAGAGGAGTGCCCTGAAATTGAGGAGCTACAACAATGAGGTTCTTTCAGTGGTAAACGCGCACTGGTGTCATCTGGGCATTGAACTTATTTAAATTTAGTCACCCCAATCCGAGACCTTATCCGGCAAAGACTCGACTTCAGACACAAGTTTGTTCCGGTACTTGGCGCATTTCCTGAGAAATATAGGCACAACCGGTATATAAAGCATCACCAGTGCACGGTACGGTGATAAGCAGCAGGAGAAACAGCGTAGGCGTAGCTTTGTGGCACACCTGCATAAATAGACTTGTAAATGGAGCATGCACCTTCTACAAGAAAACCGCTGATCCAGTTACACAAATTCTCGGGAAGCCCATAGGAAGGCTTTGAAACAAGCGCTTTGTGCCAAACCCGATCGAAGGCCTTCGCTATGCCCAAACTAACGGCCAGGGTCTCCCTCTCTGCCTCCGCCAATTTATGAGTCAGGTAAGCCAGAAGATCACCAGCTGAGCAACGCCGACGGATATCGTACTGGCGGTCACTTTTCAGTTGGTGATCCTTAACCTCATGAGCTGGAAAGCTTCACAATGGTTTTCATTATTTTGGAGAATATGTTGAATAGGTCTGAGCGGTAGATTTTCGGTTATTTTTTAGGGATCTGGTGCACTAAAGCTGTCTTCTTTGAGTTCGGCACTACGCCTAGGGAGAAAGAGTTTTAAAAAAGACACGTTACGACCGGTGCCAACTAGGGAGCACACGTCGTCAGCACAATGGGAGGAACTCTCTCTGGCCCACCCTACTTGACGTCTAGGGAGAATAGTGCTCCCCTGTCCCCTGATGTTGCATAAATTCACGGATAGCGTGGCAGGGGTCACTTTTGTCTTATTGTTCTACTTGTCACGAGAAGTATCAATGTTAAGCAAAATCCCCCCCCCCCCCCCCCGCCCTCCTTCCAGGATACACGAGGCAGCCGGAGCACTTGCGCTAAGGAAGAGTAGGGTAGCTTGGACGTGGATGCTTAGCCAGGGATTCTCCTATATTAGGGGTGCTGATACCCTCCTGGGATGGTTTTTTATTTAATTACACCACCATGTCAAGAGGGAGAGGGGTTAGGCCTCCGACCACCTGCACTTACCTGGCGAAGTAAACTTCTACTTCACGCTGGTTATCTGTAAGGTCGTGGTACCCCCTCGGTTCGAGCTGGTCCACTCATTCATTCATTCATTTGATTTCCGACATCCGGTCATACATTCATTACAGCTCTTCATTTCATATCTTACCAGGTTGTCACTCCATCTAGTCTGGCCCACCCATGCGACAGCAAAAGCTGCCGTGTGGCTCTTCCACTGTTATGTTGTCTGCCTATATAATTAACTGTAATCTATTTCGTCATTGATTATGCATTACGCATAATACTTAGTAGTAAGTAGCTTTGCTTTAATATGTCCTGCAGTGGGCGACAAAGAGCTGATGATGTAGTAGTTTCGCACCTTTAAAGTATTTAGTTTAGTTTAAATAGGGTCCCAATTTTATTTTTGCCTCGGAGCCCTTGGTTACATAGTCACGCCACTGAGGATAGGTATCTACGCTAAATGCTTGCGCTTTTTAGTTTGGGCGCCTTCAGCGTTAATCCATGGCGAGCTTTGCAGCCAGTGAGAGCGTCATAAATGGGGATAAAATACTACATAGCTTGACGCAACACACCCATCATCGCATCCGCGCAATTCGACGGATTCGCTGAAGAGATTATGCAATTCCTGCCATCACCCAGAATGTCGAAAAAGTGGGATCTTCAAAGTGACAGAGACGCTGGAAGGAGATGTTATTGCGGACGTATATTACACAGACTCCTGCACGTAGATGGAATTTATGCTCCAGGGAGAATCCAGGATAGTCAAGGTACACCGCATTCAATGGACATCCAATTAGGGTCTCCGTCAAGAAAAGTAGGTGTGGCTTCTCAGTCCCAAGACGAGTGATAGGAGTGCAATCCTCAAATATTTGTGAGCTGCACTTTTAATGAGACATGCAACCGCTCTTTAGCTATACTTTTCTTTCCTAAACACATATTGACAGAGTTAAGAGTGAAAGTGCTTTGCACCCGGTTTAGTCACGCAACATGCCGGAACACGACAACGTCATTTGGCGACAAGACTGCATTGGTGGGTGGTAACCAAAAAGCCAGCGGCCGAAACATACCACCAGAATTGGTGCTGCTTGTTTAGCACTACCCGGGAGTCAGATTTCAAGTACTTCCTACGGACGCGAGGATCCTTGTACCCCAAAAATATTTTCACTATAACTAGAATTCCTAAGACATTAGGTTAGGGTTACCTGCTCAAAAAATGTGCCCCACAAGGGGAGCTGCCCCCCTCAAGGCTTTGCATCGACCTTTCGAACAACCTATATTAAAGGTTTTATTTTAATTAGACTAAAATTATATGATATTTTAAAATTTAATATCAAGGATGATTACAAAAATCAAATGTCTGTTGTGGACATGTTAGAGGCTAGGGTAACCTGCTCATATAATTGTGCCCCACAAGGTGACCTGACCCCCCCTCCTCAAGGCTTTGCATCGACCTTCCGCATAACCCTGTATATTTTTTTATTAAATTAATTCCGCTATAGTAAAGGAATAAGAGATAGTATATATTAAAGAAAAGATATTTTTTGAATCCAATATATTAATGAAATGCATATAATTCACAAATCATTGCATGTACAAGAAACATAACATGGATATTTATATACTTAGACTCCAGAGATTCAAATTGCAGCACAAAGACCTACTCTATGTAACTTTTACATTTACATAAATAAGTATCTAAACATCTTGATTTTAAAATTATTTGTTACACCATAGTGATTACAATATTCAGTTTCTATGACATCACAGATATTTTTAATTTGAAGTACATATCTAATGTAATTAATGATGATGATGATGCTTAGCCTAAGTAATGGTAACAATGATATTAATGAATAATAATACTAGAAGCAGCATATGATAATTATAATATTTTTTGTAATGATATGATTAACAGTACAAAAACTTTGTAATTTTATTTATTAGTGTTCCAATATGCAGTATACTTTCCCACAAATTTTAAGTAACATAATTTAAACTTCATAAATGATAAATGTATCAAATATAATTAAACATTATATTGTTAAATAATATAAGTCTTTAATTATTAATTATTTATATAACTCAGAACAATACTTAATTGGGTTAGTTTATTTAATACATAATAGCATGTATTGTTTAAAAGCCAAATAGTTATCGACTAGTGACATTTTACGTGCCATTTTACTGCTAGCTAATCTAAAGCTATCTAATATATAATATACACCAAGCATAGAAAATTTTGGCAAGTGTTTATAAACAACTCAGGGCAAGAAAAAGACTTA
Source organism: Parnassius glacialis (assembly GCA_033319125.1). Taxonomy (NCBI): domain Eukaryota; kingdom Metazoa; phylum Arthropoda; class Insecta; order Lepidoptera; family Papilionidae; genus Parnassius; species Parnassius glacialis. The sequence continues at coordinate 45,229,099 of JAVANC010000005.1, forward strand.
TCCATATGTTGGAATAAGGTAAACATTTTTTCACACATATCTATATATTAGTCTTCAAATGATGACAGTTCAGGTATTATTTAAAGTTCTGATATAAATAACTTTGGCAATTCAGATTCTAAACGGATAACTCTTACAATTGAAGTTAAACGCCAGCTATCAAACGGATTAGAATTCTTTGGTGTGTAAGACTCAGGTGCTATGAAAGTACTATAATAAGAAATTAACTCATGGGAATGGTCACCATCTAAGTCAGCAATCTTTAAAGATTGTTCCTGATATTCAAGGTCTGGTTGACAGGTAGGCAATGGTAGATTTTTCATAGGTTCACGCACACAAACCTGAATTATATCAGTCTGACTTACATTCACATGATGCGTTTGTTTTTTATCAAATGACACCAACACAATCCTTTCAGATATATCATGTGCAGTGAAATTAGTATACTTTATGAATGATGAAAGGGAAGCCACATTTATCATTGGCCGGTAATAAAACATATTCTTTGGACTTTGATTTTGTACATTATATCTTACCTCGTCAACTTTCTGTGCACCATTTGCTAAATGGGCACTATTCCACTGTCATAACTTCAGTACAAAACCACGTATAGAATTTGTGAATGCAAAAGAGCTTGGATTCATAGCAAACACATGATTTGCTGAATATTCCCAACTAACATTAGTAGTTCCATTTTGCTCTAATAACAGTGTCAAGTTTACCCTACAAGAGTTTGGACATTCACCTGAATTTTCTACAATAAGTTTTCCTGGTCCATTATTAAATACTTTTCTTGTATTGCCTATATTCTTTTTTAAACTTAAGTTTGGTTTTTTTGGGGCTGGTGAAGTTCTATTTGCATGGTTGGTGGATAATTTTTTGAGTAGTTGAGGATACAAAATATGTCTAACAGCTTCCGCTGGTCCATTTTTGCATAGATATGTTATGGAAATAGATTCAGTTAGTAATTTTACTGACATACAATCCGCAATAATCAATGGACCACCAATGATATTTCCATTAGCACCTGAGATAAGCAGTAGTGCATTGTGATTTGTATTTGGATAGACTGTAGCTATTGTCAGGAGATCCAACACTCCGTCCTTGTCAGTATCATTCACTATTATTGGGAAGTCTATTGCAGCAATATCACTAGATACATTTCCATTTTTATTGACATGCCAAAAATGGGTACCCGATAAAGCATTCAAAGCAGCTAACAAACCCTCAGATCCCGATACTATACAATCCTTTTGTTTATCTTTATTCACATCAACAACACGGCAATTAATTTCTGTAGGTATTCTCTTCTCTCTTGTAAACCACCCTACTTCTCCAGTATTACCAACAATAAGCAGTACACCATTTACATTATCACTGTTACTTGAACCCTCATGTTTCATGTGATTACCTCTATAAATAAATATTAAATTTTTGGTGTTAGGTATAGCACCATTCACCACTTGAATTGCACCAGAAAGCTCTAAATCATAGTATGGTAATTCCCAGCTGGTTGTCTTGTCATGCCACTCATTATTGGGACAACTTCCTACATCTGAGCATGGTATACCCCATAGAAATATTACTACTGTAAAAACGCACATAAATATAGATGCGACAAAAGCACAACGACGAGGCAAAGACATTTTATTTGAAACATCAGATTGCAGAAAACTTACGTTGTCCATTGTACTTTCTAGTGTGTTAACATTAGTATTTAAGTCGTCCATGTCACTCATACTATAGTTTTTGGAAGATTGTAATCCACTATTGTAATCCAAATTATTGCAACTCTCTGTAGCTCGAATATGGACAGCATTTTCCAGTTTGTGATCGTCTTCAGATTCAGAATCTGAAAATGTTTGTTTCAGCGGTGCATAATTAGCGCCGTTTCCATTTGCTGTCATGGCTTTTAATGCACAACGTATCTATTACTATCGTAATTGTTGTAATCGCATTATTGGGTCTCAAATCTCAACCAACTCAATATACACTCATACATTATACATACATCTAAATAAATTCCTTTTAACTTTGATTCTGTGATAAAATCAATATCAAACTACAAGCATCACACAAAGTCACAATGCAAAACAATCAAAAACACTTGTCAAATGTCAATACTCAATAGTGACGAGCGTAATCGATTATAAAGATCGAAATCGATTATGATCTCCATAATCGATTTTGTAGTCTGTTATAAGGAGACTGTCCAAAATTGTATGAAGCGTACTTAGAGTATTAAACTAACAGGAGACGACATTGGAGAGCGTTCCCCGCTGTCAAAAGTACGAGAGCGCGGATCATTCCCGTTATATAAAACTAGTTGCGCCGCGTACGGCATCAGTTAACAAGTAGTCGTAAGCGTGAGTTAACCTCCAGAAAAATGCCGAGTTGCAGTGTGTTTTCTTGTAAAAAAAGATCACAGACCTCAAATTTACAAAAAGACGGCGTTACCTTTCATCTTTAAGTATTTATTTTGATTTCAATAAGTAATATAAGCATTTAATCACGAAAATTCTGATTAATATAGCTGAGCAGGTAGTGTTGCCAACTTAAAGTATTAATACTATAGTAAGGACTTTTGCACTACGAGGACATAATTAAATTTTGCTTAATTGTAGACAAATGTCGTTTCTCTTTGTTCTAATTACACAAGACAAAAACGTGTTATTGAATAGTCTTAAATTCAACAATATTATTGTGATCTATTTGCAAAACTATATTATTTCAAACAACATTAATAATCTTTAATTGTTTTTAACGAAATGAAAACATCTATTTAAATTGTTTTATTGTATACATTATACATTTAAAACATTTTAAATAGATATTTTCATTTCATTATATTACATTATGAAACGAGAAGAAGTGGAATTTCGAGTATATAAAATGGTATCATCAAGACTATAATAGTGATGTTCACTGTAATCTTTAGTGTCGATGTTTTTATTTGACTATAAGTAATACTTTGTTATATAATACCAAGGTATTATTTAAAATTCTTTTTTGTACAATGTTTCAAAAAGATCTTTGGTTTTACAGTTTTCCAAAAGATCCTTACAGGTGCTAAGTTTGGATGAAAGCATGTGGCAATCATATAACCTGAGTACCTAAACGAACAAGCACTATTTGTTCCGAGCATTTTGACCAATCGGTTTTCGTAATCTATTCGTAAGTTTATTATTTTGCTACAGGTTTATTTTACATTATGAAGGATAAAATTTAAAACATGTAACAAATCGAAATGGAAGGTTTAGTGAACGATATTTATTCATTTTAAAATGTTATTTACAAGTTTATCGTCTTAGATGATGTCCACCAAATTGTTGTTTTCAGATGAGACACAAATTATTATCGCTTAAATAAATAAATAAGGACAAACAAATAATTTCAGTGTCATATTTATAATCTATTATTATTAAATATATACAGAGTACTACACTTTTGTACTGTAGAAAACAAAATATTACCGCTTTTTACGAAGACATTAATTATTTTTCAATCCTAAGTAAAATGACGAAAAAAAGTATGTTTGGTTAAGCGTGAACTTCGACCAAGAGATAGCAAATGTTTAATTTTTAGGGTTCCGTACCTCAAAAGGAAAAAACGGAACCCTTATAGGATCACTTTGTTGTCCGTCTGTCTGTCTGTCTGTCAAGACCCTTTTTCTGAGGAACGCATAGAGGTATCAAGCTGAAATTCATATGAAATACTCAAGTCTACTGTCCCTTGGAGCTGTGAAAAAATCAAACTTGTAAGCCAACGCAATCAAAAGATACAGCCGTTTATGCCGCAAATTTTCGACATTCGCAAGGGAATCAGGGAATCAAAACCTACAGGGTACTTCCCGTGAACTCATAATCTTAAAATTTGGTACGAAGCAACGTATTGTAGTACAGATAAAGGAAAAATTACGAAAAGCATAAATTTTTAGTTACATCATATAATAAAAATATTTTTAATAATTTTAAACTACGGATTTGTGCGGAACCCTCGAAGCGCGAGTCCGACTCGCACTTGGCCGGTTTTTTTTTAATTGTTCCATTCCGTTGCTGCGTAAAGGAAGGACAAAAACAAATAAACAAAAAAATCACACTTTCACATTTATAATATTATATTAATATGGATTGTCAAGAATGATATATAAACTTTTGAAACCGGTTTACAATCGGCTTTTTGAGGGTAGAACTATACACTCCCGCTCTCTTTCTCGCTCTAGTAAATAACGTTTCTGAGTGAACAAAAAGGATAGAAGCACAGGAAAGTGCGATTCCGTGCTGCCAGATGTAGGTTTAACTCTATAGGTTGGGTAAAATCTGTAAAATTAGACCGTTTAAAACCCCTATACAGATAACCTTTCCGGTTGGTCATGACATTAAAAATGGTAAACACATTTCATAGACTAGGCATATTATATATTTTTAAGCATACAGGAACATTATTTCGATAATGATTACGTTCCACATAACATTGAACTGGCAAACTTGGTGATGGAAAAATATGCAAGCACCAGAATTAGCTACGTCGCAAAAAAAGAGTGTCCCAAAAAGTGTATTCGTCACATACCAAACTTATTCACTTTAAAAACCAGTTAAAATATAATTTAATACTTTTTCAATTTTTTTTAATTTTGGTAATTTTGTATTATTATATTGTACCTTATGTATTTTTTTTAATTTACTTTGAATGTAATATTACTCATTAAACATTTGTTCATTTTTATTTTATTTTATTTGCTAATGTAACTTGCATAAAATTTCATCGACATATCCATATCGACAAGGCCCTCGCACTAGTTGTTTATGGCTTATGCACTGTAACGATGAGACATTTATGAGAAATTTTCAAGGTTGTGTGCGTTTTGCTTAATCGTGTGCTCATATTATGCTGTGTGCGTGCGTAACGACGTGGCCCAATGTTTACGATTTGCTTAGTGTGCGTTACCTCGCCTCTCGCTAGAAGTGACAGACTTTTTTGTTTGGAACTTTATGCGCATGGCGTCTCCTGTTAGTTGAATACTCTAAGGAAGCGTAGGCCTAGTTTTGTACTAGTATGGAAATAAATTAAAATAAAACCACTTTTGATCATTCAAATCCACGAATTTGCCTTAGATTCAATGGTATTTATATTTTATTTTCACCAAAAATGCCTAGTTTTTTATAAAATTTAATAAACCATAAAATTTATATAAATTTTAATTGAATTAAAATTTCACCTAATAATTTAATATGCAACACTAATGGCGGATTGATGTCGTTTTGATTTGACGTTACCTGTCATCTCTGAAATATACTCATATCACCTATTATTCTCTGACTAGTATACAGTTATCTGTGCCTATTATTTTCTTTGCCTATAGCCTATCAGATAGATTTATTATGAAAAATAGCTAAAATGTCTCGAAACTAGTAGGAAAGAAGGGAAAAAAGTTGTATTTTTTGATCAAACACACGAATAAAGTGTATTATAAATTGTGTATGTCCTTTTTGATCTTAAAACAACTAACGTTCTTGTTGATATTTGCATATCATAAAAGCAGTTCAGGCGAAAACAAATGTAAGAAGTACTATCTAATTCCAGACAAGAATATTGTTGAGATAAATCAACGGTGCCTACGCACAAAATTATTTCATTGGATACATTAGTGTGTACTAATACACACTTCAGTGCCAGGGGCATCCAGGACTTTTTTTTGTTTTACATGGGGAAATGAAGCCTAGGTGTTTTCTTCTGATGTAACAAATCGTAGGCATAGGACGAGCAGAAGCGGCTGAGGCTGGTCGCCAAAGGCGACCAACTAGTTGACGGCAAGGAGGGATGCCTGCGATTTGTTACGCTAAGGCGTAGGCTGCTCTTCCCGCAGCGCCGGAGACGTAGCAGTCTCAAAATAGATACAGAAATCCTTCTGAATCAGTCTCCCTATATTTTATAAAGGGGATTTTTTTCTCATAAAATGGATTTATATTTACATTATAAATGCAAACATGAAATAAATATAGATATTTTAGAAATTGATTTTTTGGGAATCGATACATCAGCTTACAATTCGAATCTATTTAAAAAAATCGATCTTTTTCGGAAAGAATCGACATCCCTACTAACAATAACAATAAAAAATGGCGTCAGTTTTATTGTAGGATTAGACATAAACAATACAAGAATAATTGATTTTCTCAAAAATTACGCGTTTCCGCATGTTGTAACTTTATGTGTGTGCTTATAATAGTGTAACATTTCTGTAAAAATACGTATCAACCCCCAACTCGACGGGAGTCAATGGAAAGTCGTACCTGTGATTCTACAGAATACAGATGTCCGATATCAACGAAATCAAAATCTCACGTAAATCATTAAGTCCATAAAACAAAAGTAGAGTCAAACAAGCAGTAACTGATCCAAAGTCCCAAAAAAAAACCAAGTCGCCAAAGAAATCCAAAATTAAACGCATTCACGAGTTCAGAACTACCAAAGACATTTAAGTAGTAGTAGTAATACCTATATATTTAAATCTCTTTGAGAACTACACAACCAAGCTCGGAATAAAAATATCATTTGACAGAAATGACATTTGACAAATAACCGTGTCTTTTTTACTTTTTTATGACTTACTTTTTACTTTTTATGAAGGGCACCATCTTGTAAAACCATCAAAAACTTGGGATTGCATTTTTATTTTTAGCAAGTTATTTAGTTTGATTTATTCTCTCATTTTAGTTTTAACAAAATCCCTGAATTTTTCTCTTTTTTACGGTATACTGTACATAGACTAGGCCAGAAATTGATCGTCTCCTTTACACACATTTTGCAGCAGAAAAATTCGGGAACGTTCCCATAAGAAGTAACAATGACTACATTTGTCACTATGACACAAGTGTTATAATAATGTCACTGGAACAGGGGTCGGCAGCCTTTTGAGTCGGAAGAGTCAAAATTACTATTTACAAAATTTCAAAGTTTTTAAAGAGCCACAATTTTTTTTCTTGCCAACCTTAAATAGTACTTGCGTAAATATTTTTTTTTATAAAATACTAATATATTTATTCATATATAAATAGTGTTTTTCACAATAAATTTCAATTTAATTTCTATTATTATCTATATACAACGTGTCGCTTCAATAGTGACTAATTTAAAACACATGTAGGGCTAGTGCCCATTAATCATAAATGATTTGGATAGGTTAAAATAACGCGTAAATTGAAAAAATTTTTTTCAAAGAATCTTAATAATAAATAAAACCGGCCAAGTGCGAGTCGGACTCGCGCGCCGAGGGTTCCGAACAAATCAATAGATATATAAGTTTAAAATTATTAAAAATATTTTTATTATATGATGTAACTAGAAATTTAAGCTTTTCGAAATTTTTCCTTTATATGTGCTATAAATATAAAACGTAGCTTCGTACCAAATTTCAAGATTCTGAGTTCACGGTAAGTACCCTGTAGGTTTTGATTCCCTAGCGAATGTCGAAAATTAGCGGCATAAACAACTGTATCTTTTGATTGCGTTGGCTTAGAAGTTTGATTTTTTCACAGCTCTAAGGGACAGTAGACTTGAGTGTTTGATATGAATTTCAGCTTGATACCTCCACGTGTTCCTGAGAAAAAGGGTCTTGATAGACAGACAGACAGACGGACAACAAAGTGATCCTGTAAGGGTTCCGTTTTTTCCTTTTGAGGTACAGAACCCTAAAAAGTAACTAAAATTAGGATCATCCTTGTTATATTTGCCATTACGATCACAAGTTTACACAAACACTAATAACACAAATAAAAACGCCCGTATCGCAAGAGATGTAAACGTACCTACTAGATTAGAAAACGAAAACAAAACAAAGTGTCTTTATCGCAGTACTATAATCTAATTACTATTCTAATTATACAAAAATAAATAAATAAAACAATACGACAGTTCTCTAAGTAAAGGTTGCTCTAAGATGCTATTTTCTAAAATTTTAAATAAATCCGTAAATAATAACGTTTAATGGAAATATAAATATATATATTTATATATGGTATTATTTGATAATCACTTATTATTAAAATAATAAATTAAAACAAATAAACATTTATTTACATTGTAAGACTTACAACACTAAATTGTACTTCAATAACAAACAACTGAGCAAACAAATTCAATGGGAGCTTTGGCTTTGTATGGTTATTCAAGTAGAAAATTTAAACTTTACTAAACAATGTAACTTGTACTTAAAAATAAAAAAAAACAATAACATACATTTAAGCAAACAAATTCAATGGGAGCGTTGGCTTTGCATGGTTTTAGAAAGTTTGGATAAATTTAAGTCATAACTTGTTGTTTTAAGTTTCAAACACGACTCTGAATTTTCATTTGTTAGTTGGCTTCTTACTTTACTTTTAATTATATTCATGCAAGAGAACACTATAAATAGATTTGCTCGTTTTGTGACATTGTATGGCATTTTGGAGTGTACTGTCGGTCGACAAAACGAGGACTGGCGTTTAATTGGAGCTCTTTTTGCATTTTGGTACTCTTTTGGCTCGGACACTTTTGAGTGCAGAGCCAAGGTCCATTTAGTCGTTCCAGTTAGTCGTTCTACACGGTCAGGTGGTTGACTCAACTTGTCAGTTCTTGCCGGTATTCAAAGCGTAAAGACGTAAGGTAGTTACTTTTAAATATGGCTCCTTGCTTTTCTAAACAACAAAAAAATCTTTTTTTTTATCAAAAAAACGTTACACCCACACTAGCATTTTCTCCTGTATTGTGGAGGCAGTTTACAAACATAGATTGCACGAGGACCAACATCCAGAACCGGAACAATTATTTGTAGACCATACAAATACGTGTTCCGTGCGGGATTCGAACCCGCGGTCTCCAGTGCATCAACTCATTGTTAAGCCCCTGCGCCACGGAGCCGTTAAAGGTTTAGTTAGCGTTAACGTTTCTATGCTTAAGCGAAGATGAAAAAAAAAAGCAAAATGGATGAAATTGTGGCTGAAAGAGCGCATTACTTTAAACCATCTCAATATTTTAAGGATTCTTGATTCCGAAGACTTTCGGAATTTTCTAAGAATGGATCAAGATACTTTTAATTAATTACTTGAGATGGTGTGTCCAATGATTACAAAAAAAAATACAGTTATGCGTCAAGCCGTGTCTGCTGAAGAACGATTAATAGCTACATTAAGATTTTTGGCTACGGGAAGAAGTTATAGATCTGAGATTTAGTACAGTTAGCAGTTACATCATCTCCATAGTGTCGTTAAACATTCGCCCGCGACGACTGCCAAGCGCGAACAGAGGTGCCTGCCGCCTGGCGCTCTCGTCGACTCGTCGGCCAACAGCTTTCCAGCTTTCCACACGGTCGGCGTCAACCACGGACCCGACGTGTCGTGAGTGATGCGCTCGCGACCAAGGCCGTCGGACATCAACCAAAATATTGGTCAGACAACCGATGTCTACACTGTCCATTTTTATATCAACTCGACCAAGGTCACGACGGTTGGTTGTTGGTCCCGACCGTGTAGAAGGCTTTTTAGTAGTGGGTTAATGTTTATGATATTATTTTAAATTATTTTAATAGAAAAAAGACATGTATCACAATAAAAATACTCACATATGGAATATAACTACATCTTTTTGTAAATTTTAAGTATTTGACTGCTTTATCTACACGTTAACCGCAACGATCGGCATTTTACAAAGACACCTACTTCGGCGGAAACGATTCTTATAGTGATAAAAATATTGTGCGTTTATAAAAACGATTCCGTGAACAGTTTTTATAAACGCACACGATTTTTAAATCTAATACCTTGGCAGAGGGGAACAATTATGCAAGGCGAGTCCACTGCCTACTCACTTGCCTGCCGCAGGGGCAATCTTGGGTGTAGGAGAGGGGATGACCCTTGATTGGCATTGTATGAAAGCAGGGGCAATTTTCTAACTCGGCCCTGCGGCAGGGCAGCAGGGGCGCAAAACCTTCCTTGCTCCCTCGATAACTACCGCAGCCAGCGCGATTGGGGCAATTTCAATCAGTTCGTTAGCGACTTTCGCGCGCATCATACTTCACAATGGATACCAATAAAAATGTGAAATTTGGACATTGATGAAGTGTATAAAAAGCGGCATCTTCCACCAGTGTCTCCTTCTTATCTTTGTTTTACGGTAGCACCGCAGAAAGAAAGTTATTTGAACGTTGTAATGTTTTTAAACGTGGTAGAGTTATGCTGCAGCTTTTATGGACTGTGGTATGGTTGTAATTATTAATTAATTGGTTGTTTTGTCAATAAATATGGATGTATATTGGCCACAGTATCCACTTGACGTTAAGTGGACTGTGCTCATTTGTCGCCCTTATCTATACAAATAAATAAAATTGAAGTGTCTGTTTGTAATGTCAAAATTACAGCTTTTTACTAAATGCATATGAAAGTATATACGGTACTAATAACAAAAATACAATTTTTAAAGTTTTTGTCTGTCTGTCTGTTTGTTTCGGTTAATCTCCGAAACGGCTGGACTAATTTTTAAGGGGGTTTCATTGGCAGATAGCTGATGTCACAAGGAGTAACTTAGGCTACTTTTATCTTAGAAAAAGAATTAGGATTCCGTACAAAAAATGTCAAACCCCAAGTAACACGCGGGCGAATTCGCGAGGAACAGCTAGTTCTATATAAAAAAAAAGAGTCAAGGCTATATTTACCGATTCACTAATATTTCGATAAAACTAGTGCCATTATCAACGCGTGTGTCCAGCGAGACGTACACCAACGTACACTCTCATACTGAACGGCAGGCATTTCATGAGACAGTTCTGATATTTCCCCGATCGTTGTTCATCCTAGATTGCCCCTGCGACACGCAAGTGAGTAGCCGCCTTAAGACCGAGACAGACCAGACCATTTTTTTTTTAATTCTCTTTAGTGTTGCTAACCAGTCAATCTCAATTTCTTCATTCCGCTAAGGGATTGACAGCTGCCAACTAGCGCCACCAACAGGTTTAATATTATAGCTTCTAAATCAGAGCATGTTTTAGTTTTTCTGATTTAGAAGTTATAAGTTAAGTTGTATGCATGTAAGTAGTAATGTAAATGTATATGTATGTGTATTGTATTTATTATCATTATATTATATTTTTGTATTTTTTCCTTAAACCTTTAATTTTTTTTTAATTATGAGTTTTGCACCCATCACTAGATTCTCTGCACAAACCAAAGGTAGACTGGTAGAGAATGCCTTTAGGCATTAAGTCCGCCGTTTTGTACATTTTTTTATGTGTGCAAATAAAGCTTAAATAAATAAATAATATTAATAGTGATAAATAAGTATACCCGTTTTTACCATTGGCTTGTTATCATTAATTCGATGTTTTATGAAAATACATCGATACATCGAGTATATCAATCTATAACTTTCCAAAACATCGGATGGATTCGATGCATCGATGTATATCGAATATCCCTAGGAGTGTATTGTATTCTAATGGCAGCCATACACGATCAAGTCTACCGTCAAGTTTGCAGCGCGCTTGAAGCGGCGTCCGGTAAACTTGACGGTGTATGGCTATGGGTATAGATTCTGCCGACTTGATCAAGCTTGCAGCGACATGTAAACTTGAACGTGTGTATGAGCGGTCAAGTATGCATGACGTTAGTCGGCTTCGGCAAGCGAAGACGCGCACACGCGGTATATATAGTAGAATACACCGAAGTGTTATGCAATGTATAAATACTTTTTTTTATTATGTTAAAAAAACGTTACCTACACACTTTCTCTTGTATCGTGGAGGCAGTTAACAAACATAAATTGCACGAGGACAACATCTACACATATACAAATACAAATATTTGTTCCGTGCGGGATTAGAACCCACGTCCCCAGCGTTACAACTCATTGCTAAGCCAAAACTTTATTGTTCAATGTGAGGAAGGTTGATATGCAACATCGAGGAAAATTAATATTATAACAATGTCTGAAACTCAGATAATTTACCTACTTACCATTTTAACCAACTTTAAAAAAGGAGGAGGTACTCAATTCGACTGTTTTTTTAATGTGTAACCTTAGAACTTTTTTCTAGGTGAATCGATTCTGATGATTCTATTTTATTTGAAAGTTGGTGCTTATAATTTAAACATCACATATAAATTTGATCAAGATCTGACTAGTACTTTTGGAATTATCCGTAATAATGCGTATTCGTATTGAAGTCGGTTGTACAAAAATTTTAATTTCATTAGTTGTCTCTCTTCCTCTCTTTTAAAATAACGTTACTTCCACACTAGGATATTCTTCTGTATCGAAGGGACAGTTTACATACATAGAACAGACCCAGAACAATTATTTGTAGGTCATACAAATACTTGTTACGTCCGGGATTCGCACCCGCGGCTCTTAGCGCTGCAACTCATAACTAAGCCACTGCGCTGTGTATGGCATCCATTATGGATGCCATACACGATCAAGTTTACCGTCAAGTTTGCAGCGCGCTTGAAGCGGCGTCCAGTTTGCAGTGCATCCATATAGACCACTCACGTTCAATTTCGCCGTCAAGTTTGCATGATGCCGCATCAGTTGAAACCATAGCGTCACTAGTGACGGACGACGATGCGTTAGCCATCCTAGGCTTATTGTTCGCAATTACTTTGCAAAAACTGGTTAATGAAACGAATAATATTATCTCAATAGTAAATAGCAAAAAATGTGAAACAGACAAGTGACGGCTCCGTAGCGCAGTAGCTTAGTAATGAGTTTCAGCGCTAAGAGCCGCGGGTTCGAATCCCGGACGTAACAAGTATTTGTATGACCTACAAATAATTGTTCTGGATCTGTTCTATGTATATAAACCCTGCGATACAGAATAAAATCCTAGTGTTTAAGTAAATTTTTTTTAAAAAAGAGAGGAAGAGAGATAACTAATGAAATTAAAATTTTTGTACAACCGACTTCAATACGAATACGCATTTTACGGATAATTCCAAAAGTATTATCTTGATCGAATTTATACGTGATGTTTAAATTATAAGCACCAGCTTTCAAATAAAAAAGAATCATCAGAATCGATTAACTTAGAAAAAGTTCTGAGGTTACACACATTAAAAAAAAGCAGTCGAATTGAGTCCCTCCTCTTTTTTTAAAGTCGGTTAAAATGGTAAGTAGGTAAATTATCTGAGTTTCAAAGACGTTCACGTTGTTATAATATTAATTTTCCTCGATGTTGCATATTAACCTTCCTCAAATTGAACAATAAAGTTTTGGCTTAGCAATAAGTTGCAAGCTGCAAAGCTGGGGACGCGGGTTCGAATCCCGCACGGAACAAATATTTGTATTTGTATATGTGTAGATGTTTGTCCTCGTGCAATTTATGTTTGTTAACTGCCTCCACGATACAAGAGAAAATCTTAGTGTGGAGGTAACGTTTTTTTAAGAAATTAAAAAAAATGTTTATACATTGCATAACACTTCGGTGTATTCTACTATATATACCGCGTGCGCGCGTCTTCGCTTGCCGAAGCCGATTAACGTCATGCATACTTGACCGCTCATACACCCGTTCAAGTTTACATGACGCTGCAAGCTTGATCAAGTCGACAGAATCTAAATTTAATTTTTGCTTCAAGTAGACTTGTCATGCACACCCATAGCCATACACCGTCAAGTTTACCGGACGCCGCTTCAAGCGCGCTGCAAACTTGACGGTAGATTTGATCGTGTATGGTTGCCATAAGTCTATGTTAAGAACTGATCACGTGACGCATGTTTTGTATTCCAAAATAGCAATTTAATTTATGACAAAAAATTCTGAAATAAATCATTGTAATTACTGTCTTTTCTATAAGTGGTTCCTTGATGAGTTTTTATATAACCGACGAAAAACGGAATATTTATTTTAGTTTTTTTACTTACGACAACTACCTACTTCTTTTGTTGCGTAATGGCGAGCGCTAGACTTATTATTAGCGTGAACGTGTGCATGAGCCCTTGTACGTACAAGCGAGCTCCCTTATTTTGGTTGCTTCGCTGGGTTGTAGATTCATTCCGCCTTTTTTTATACGACCATGCCTTCTTGCCGGTTTGGGAATTTTAGTTTTGTCATATTTGATAAAGTTATTACTAATATGCGGGCGATGCCAATTACGTCTTAACACCCGATAGTTGGAGGTGCTATGAGACTTACTTGATATATACCATTTATAATTTTACGCCACCGACGATATAAAACGGTGTAATAATGTATGTCATATGTTACCACCACACGGGCATAACCATTGGGTTATGGGTAATTAAAATAGATTTAGGTTAATATGGGAGAAGTTACACACCCAGTTCAATTTTTTTTTTTTTTATAGGATAAGGGTGACAAACGAGCACACAGTCCACCTGATGGTAAGTGGTTGCTGCGGCCCATAGACATCTACATCTATCCTCGTTTGCGAATCAAAATGCAGATGCGTTGTCACCCGTGAGGGCTAAGATGGAATGCCTCATTTCCAGTAAAAAGGGCCTCCGGCCACCTGCACTCACCAAGCGAAACGCAGAAGTAAACCTCTACTTCACGCTGGTATTCTGTGAGGTCGTGGTACCACCCCGGTTCGAGCCGGCCCATCCGTGCGATAGCAAAAGCTGCCGCGTGGCTCTACCACTGTTAAAAAAATTATAGGCATAATGTATATTTTCAAATGTTCAGATATCAAGTTTTATAATGCAATAAAACAATAAATTATAGGCATAATGTATATTTTCTGTATATAAATTATTTGCAGTTCTTTTCATATGTTATTCTACAAAGTATTTTAACACATTATCTATTATGTCACACTTATTTAATTGGTGCTTTTCCTTGAATGGTAAAAAAATAAATTTGTCAACAAAGTGATACTCAATTCCCACTCAACACACAATGCTATTAATGAATAATCAATAATACACATTTTGTTCGAGGCTGACTATTGGGTGATACTAATCTAAAATAATGTTGAGTTTTGGCTACTAAAATAGAATGAATATATTATATTGTGAGGTCTAATAATATGCTAAATGAGATTATTCAAGGTACACGATTTATTCTAAATTAGTGATTATCACTAGCCAAAACCTTACCTATAACTCCACTTAAACCGAAAAACCATTACATGGTGTAAAATTTGTCACAATGCTTTAAAAATTTCGCTACGTTTTATTATAATTAAGGAATAAATAAGAAAACAAAAACAAGAACTATTTACACTTTCAGCCTCAAAAATACGTTAATTTCATAAATATATCCTTGCAGGTGAAATAATTTGTTTACAATGGCACATTGCAAAATTATAGAATTTTGTATGTGTGAAACTATAAGTGGCAGTTAGATGTTTTCATCTATATTTGATACCCAAACAATTTAATATTAACTTATTACAAAATTAGATAGGAACAAAAATTATTTAAGTAAACCATTCAGCAATTATCCTAGGTATTAGTCAGGAAATAAATAAATAAATTATGTATCTACAAAACAGTGTGATGATCTCTTAAGATTACAGACAAGATTAGGCATTAGTGAACAATTTGATAAATATTGTAATGCATTACATCTTGTTCTACCCCCAGTTAAAATTATATACAGCAAATGCATTTCAAATCAATTGTATACATATACAAACACATGCATTGTTACACAAAGAGGCTCAAGGAATTCAGTCTTGCATTATTTTCAAAACATCTCTATATACACACAGAAATTACTTAACAAAAACATTGCATAAACATTTTCACTAAATACCATATTTGAGTCCCATTATTCAATACTTATAATTAATACAGGAGTTATTTAACCATTACAAGTTACATATAAAACATATTAACACTTGGAAAGTGTCAATTTTAAGGAGCCAGCCCTTTCTCTAGCATCCCGTACTAGACATATTAAAATAACTATGGTGCTCACATATTTGTACAAATAATTCAATGCCACTTTGGAGGAGTAAATTTTCAACAAGACAAAATATTATGTATATAATTAAGAGAAAGTTGCAAATTTAAAATTAAATATTTTCAAGTTTTATTTTAATCTGATAATAAAAGTATAAATGAAGAGGCGGATGAAGTGTAGGGCGTCCCCCACTAGATGGAGTGACGACCTGGTAGGTAGGACATGCAGGAAGTTGGTGAATGCAGGTGACTCAGGCCCGTGCTTTTTGGCATTCCTTGGGGAGGCCTATGTTCAGCAATGGACTTGTGAAGGGCTGTAATGATGATGATGGTGATGAATGAAGAAATAAGTACTTTTCTTTAATACGTCGGACATACATATTTGATAAAGCATTACTTCTCCATAGATAGCATTGTAAAATTATATTATGATAAGTATTCTGCGAGCATTGGTCGCAGCTCGAGCTTGTAGTCTCTAATGGGTAGTAAATTCTAATATCTTCACTATGCATCAGTCAGATGCTTACGATTGGACTAATAAATAACTAATACAGATCCAAATATTAGATCGAATATGGATATTCGCCGAGATAGTCTATGAGTGTTGATGGTAGTGGTAAGAGCCTGTGCTTGGGGGCGCACCATATTTTTGGCCTAAGAGGGTTGGAGAGTGCTTTGTGTACTGCTAGCCTGGCGGCATGAAGTAACGTAGGTGGGTTCTTTCTTAGTGGCGATCTGAGTAACACGGGTGAATGTGTACAACCCTCACGGTCCACCCACACAGTGCCAGCTGCACCTCGTTCGCCCACGCGTGCATAGTGCTGCACAAGCTCCACAACACACCTAAAGCGGGGCATATACCTCGCTAGTGGCCTGTCACAGTCTAATCTGCAAAGAAAAAGATAGCATTCTTTAGATATTTTAGAATAATAAAACAGTGTTGGATAAACAGTAACATTTAAAAAATCATTTAAATATTGTTAACAATATACAAAACAGAGCTGTGGTAGCTTAATACACGAGCAGCCTGGTTTCGATCCCTGCATGCAACAATGAAATCGCCATTTTTAATTTTAACATTTGATTTACTACTGCAGTTATGTGTAGTAAAATATCGAATGGGAACTTGCATGTCCGAGGTATGTAAATATTTCGAAGACTTGAAGACCGCCACCATGCATTGGAGCATAGGACTAATTATTGCCTTAAAACTCTTCAGAAATGAGTAAGTGGCAGAAAATTTATATAGGCTCTAACATTGTTTTCGTACTTTATATATACTCTGCCTACCCCTACGGGAAAGAGGCGTGATTATATGTATAAATATTAGTTAGGCAATTGAACCGTTTCATTTAACCTCTCCCTTAATTTTTTTTAACTTGAATTAAGTCAGTGCCTTGTTATAAACATATTAAGATCATTATAATAGTTAAACACTCACAATGGAGCAGTGTATAGTGGACTATTCTCAGTTTATATAAGTAATTGTTTCCCTTTTTTACAATAGTTAACAAAAATACCCTTATCAAATTTGGTTCTTATATCAACATTTGTGAACGTTCCAGTTTATTAATGACTAATGCTGACTCAATTTCTGTTACACAAGTGATCAATGGAACTCCAGCTATTAAGTAATGAATTTATTCATGAATTAGTTATTTCGAATTTTTCCTAGTTGATAATAATTTATCAATAAACTATGACATCATAATGTCAAGGCCATAAAATGAAATAAATGTCAATGAGTACACGACTGGCCTCTATCTTGTCATTATCTATACAAATAAAATGTTTGTAATGTCAAAATAACAGCTTTTTATTAAATGCATATGAAAGTATATACGGTACTTATATACCAAAAAAAAACAACAATTTTTAATATTTTTGTCTGTCCGTTTGTTCCGGATAATCTCGACTGGACCAGTTTTGACGGGACTTTCACTGGCAGATAGCTGATGTTATAAGGAGCAACTTAGGTTACTTTTATTTTAGAAAAAGAATCAGGGTACCGCGTAAAAAAATTTAAACCCACGAAATCCAGTCGTAATGAATTCCACGCGGGCTATGTGCAGGGAACAGCTAGTCTGATATAAATATATAGCTAGTCAACGAGTAGTGTTAAAGATACAAACAATTAGAAAATAATTTCTTCTAGTTAGACCTTTGATTAGCAGTGGGCAGTAAACAGCTGGACACAGGCTTCCTCTCATTTCTGATGGAGCAATTAGTCCGTCGCGCTACTCCAATTTACCGTGTAGTGGCGGTGTAAGAATATCCACCCCATATCACGTCGAAAAAGCCGACAGAGAACAAATCAGGAGATGGGCAGCAGTGTCTTCCTGATAACGACTAAAAATAAAAAGTGCCAACCTAACTTGCCAAGCGTAGCAACTATGGAAAATATCCCTCCCTATGAGGCAATCTGCGGGGGAGGCCAATGTTCAGCAGTGGACTTTAATGGGCTGTAATGGTAATGGCTACTCCAATACGTGTTGGCAGAATTCAAAAATCCTCGATATATTTTTTTTACACTCAAACACCTTAATGTTACCTCCTAACGTTATTGCCTCCTAACTTACTTGTCAACAGTCTACTGTAGACCACTGTTGGACATGGGTCTCTTTAATAGTGTTTTATAGTATATAGCAAACTAAAAGTTGAGTGAGATTTTTTGTTTCTAGTTCCTTTGCAATGACAATAGGTATAGCATTGTATAGTGTACCCTCGATTTAGTTGTTATTGTGTATATCATTTATGTTTGTGTTCATCGACCTAAAACCCTTGTAAAACTTTATTCTTTTAAGTTTCCCATGAAATGAAATAATATATTTCTTTTGAGAGTTAAAGTTTCTTTAATCATAAACCCAATGCTAGACTGGCAGGTTTGCAATCGCAGTATCAAATGTCACACCTTTGATACTGCTTCCTGCTACTAGTCCTAATAATAATTTACATCTGGTATAAATACTAAATGGTTATACCACATTTTGTTAGAGCCCACTATACGAGCGCACAGTCCATCTTATGTTAAGTGAATGCTGTTGCTCATACAGATCTACATCTATCCTTGAATACAAATCAAAATGCAGATGTGTTGTCACCACTGGAGACTAAGATGGAATGCCTTGTTCCCATTAAAACGGAGCTCTGGTTCTTATTACTCAATATATGGAAAACAACAGCATTTAGTGGTTATTTCAAGTTTTTTCATGTCGAGCTAACTAATTTATGCTACAACCATAATATGTCTGCAGCACCTTGCATAATTATTTTTTCAGCTCAGGATTCAAACTTTGATTCAATAGCCAGGAATAGGATAATCTATAATTTTGCAATTACAAAAAATATGGTATACATTGATAGATATTATATTTGCTATTTTCTATTTAGAGCTTTAGAGATTTTATTGGTAGTCATGTTGCAGCTATATTATGGTTGTAGCACGAATGGGTCGGCTTGACCAGGGAAGGACCACGCTCTCACAGAATACCAGCGTAAAATAGCAGCTTAACGTTGCTGTTTTGTATGGTGAGTGTAGAGAACCGGAGACCCTTTTTACTGGAAACGAGGCATTCCATCTTAGTCCTCACGGGTGACAACACATCTACATTTTGATTCGTAATCGAAGATAGATGTAGAGGTCTATGGGCCACAGCAACCATTTACCATCAGGTGGACTGTGTGCTCGTTTGTCACCCTTATCCTATAAAAAAAATTTAAGTGGTAAAAAAAAATTGTAATCTTACCTAAAAAAGCCCTCCTCAAAATGTAGCCTAACAGATGTTGGGCCTCTTTCTGTTTGAACTGATAGGGAGAAAATGAAATTTCTGTCTCCCGAATCTCTTATTACGAAGGCACCCACACTAACATCCTTTAGTAAATTTCGAGCACCCTGTAAAGAAAAAAAAAGAATTATTTGTTTACTTTTCCTTAATAGGTCAAAGGTGAAAAAAGGAATAGGGAGATTATTATATTTGCTTGTAATAAGAACAAGTTTTACCCCTTCAACCGTTAATGGATAAAATTACAAATTATTTCTTAACACTTAGGATATTTGTAAAAGCAATATGAAATTTAAATTAGTTAAATTTAGTTTCAGAATTAACTTTTGTAATAAATAATATAACAGAATGTAAAAGTACAAACCTGCCAATCTAGGTTTCCATAGTACCACCCAGAAAGCCTCAGTGCCCTCAAAGTATCTGCTAGTCTTCTTAATTCATCATTGTAGGGTGAAGGTAAGGTAAGGTGAGGTGAAGGCGAAGGAGGGGTTGCATATAATGGAGATTGTGGCAAGTATGAAGGGTGAATTGTGAAAGGTGGGGTTACTGGAGTCACTGGTGTTGAGGGCTGGATAGTGTGGCCCTTCCCAGGGCATGGCGCTAAAGACACTTGCAGCTCATGCCTGCAGTTTGGACAGCATGCAACTCCAGTTGACCAATTGTTTAAGGGTACCCCCACTTCCACACATACATCTGTAAAGGACAAATAATTTCAATTAAATTACAAATTTTTAAGTGTAACTGAATTTATATTTATTTTCTCATTACTAACAGGTACAAAATAATTGATGACAAACATGTTGGACTATAAACCATAAACATATTGAACCCTAGTTTTTGAGCACAGAAAATAATTACTCTCTATTGAGAGAAGAACACCAACTTTATACTTAAAAAAATGAAACACATGTTTATGAGTGTACACTACTAGCGCCATGTTGGGCGACCATATAAAACTTTTTAGCGGGAATTTCAAACCATTGTTATGTTACTTTTAAAATTTGTTTATTTAAGGCAAATTCGAGTAATTTTGGCTTAAGAAACCTATTGGGTGAATTCCCATACATTTGAGAGAACCAGAATTACTCGAATTTACTTTAGAGGAGCATGTGAGATAAATAAAACTAAAAATAGGTACATATAGTTATGTAATTTTGTTTCTTGGAAGGTTGCATCAACCTATTTGTGAGAGACTGGTGCTTAATAAAGGTATTCAACAATACCTATTCTATAGGTCACCAGGTCACACCTCTCGAATTAGTATTAGTATTAGTAGCCTTTATTTTACATATAAATAAATTTTTACTTTAAATTTTTAATTTGTTTCATTATATTTTTATTATTTATATGTCGCTATTAGCCCGAAACGTCTCTCCCAACTTATCCCAATCTTTTCTACTCTGGGCTGTTCTGTGCCAGTATTTGTCAAAATTCAAGAGTTCGCGCCGCCATCTCCTTTGTGGTCTCCCTTTTTTCCTTTTTTTGTCCATCGGGATCCACTCTGTAATTGTTTTAGTCCATCTATCATTTGGTAGTCTACAGAGTTGTCCAGCCCATGCCCATTTGCTTTTCCTAATCTTTGTTATGACATCTTCCACCCATCTTATTCCATCTTTGGATGTGTGTTTAGCAGGGATGGTAGATATGATAAGGATATAGAATGACGAGTGAATGCAGGAAATAGAGTGAATGGGGCTTTACACTCTATTGTGAAAAGTCAGAATGTGTCCAAAAAGGCATGTATGGCAATTCACAATGCTGTGTTAGTGCCTACTTTAATGTATGGTAGTGAAAGTTGGGTGTGGCAGAAGAAGCATGAGAGTAGAATAAATGCTGTAGAAATGCAATCCTTAAGGAGTATGTTAGGGATGAATCTGAATGACAGAGTGAGAAATTGTTTAATAAGAGAAGAGTGTGGTTTGCAAGATGATGTGACCAGGATTAAGAAAGGAATGCTTCGGTGGTTTGGTCATGTGGAAAGAATGAATGAGGAAAGAGTGACAAAGCAAATTTATGTTGCAGAGGTGAACGGCAGAGTCGGAAAGGGTCGCCATAGGCGAAAGTTTATCGACCAAATTGGCGATATGTTGAAAATGGGCCAAATCAAGCGTACCTTTAACCGACGAGCGTGTATGCGTAGGTATATGGATGTGGACGAAGCGAGAGAGGTCTGTCAGGATCGTGCCAAATGGAAGTCCATAGTCTCTGCCTACCCCTCTGGGTGACAGGCGTGAGTGTTTATAGATAGATTATAGATCTTCCACCCCCGTCTTGTCCCGGATCTCTGTAATCCTGATTCTGTCTTTTTTGGAAATCTTAAGCATTGATCTTTCCATTGCTCTTTGAGTTACTTTTAGTTTATTTAATTGAGCTTTAGTAAGACTCCATGTTTGTGTTCTATAGGTTAAGGTAGGTAGGATGGCGGTGTTAAATGTCTTACTTTTAAGTTTTATGCATAGGTCATTTTTCATAATAAATTTTAGGCTCCAAATTTTTTTCCAAGAATAAACTAAGTAAGAATAAACAAGTAATGTTTATTCTTTGTTCTATCATCATATCTTGGTTGTTTTTAAATGACATGACTTGTCCTAGATATGTAAAGTCTTCTACATAATCCAGTAGTGTTCCTCCAAGTCTAACAGGTTTGTGCTCCCCATTAGTCATGATCTTGCATTTTTGCCTATTCATTTCCAAGCCTGTTTCTCTACACTTACTTTCAAATTACCTGAGCATATCTTCTACGACCTCCGTGGTCTCAGCACAGATAATCCAGGTCACACCTCTCGGATTACACAATTACAAATGAAAACATTTGGTACTGCAATTGTCAATCTGCCTGTCAAGCATGACAGTTAAGTCAAATCCTCCCTATGACTACAGACTTATGTCCTTTTACTATGTATATATTTATACTTTTTTACGTGGTTGATCCATGCTGTAGCTATATTATGGTTGTAGCATGAATAGGTCGGCTTGACCAGGGTGGCACCACACTCCCACAGAATATCAGCATAAAATAGCAGCTTAATGCTGCTGTGTTTCGTAACGTGAGTGTAGACAACCGGAGACCCTTTTTACTGGAAATGAGGCACTCCATCTTAGTCCTCAGGGGTGACAACACTTTTGCATTTTGATTCTTAATCGAGAATAAATGTAGATGTCTATGGGCCACAGCATCCACTTACCAACAGCTGGACTGTCTGCTCGTTTGTCACCCATATTCTATAAAAAAAAATGTCCAGCAGACAACTTTTAGCATCTGATGTACATTACTACCTAACTAAAAAAAAACTTTAGAATATCAAATCAAACGTTGACAGTTGAGCCTAATGTTATTTTTAATGGAATAAGTGTGACAAGGGTGACACTGTGTAGTGACAGTGTAAGAATATCCACTACCCCATATCATTCCATATGTGTCAGAGGGAAACAAATCAAGGGATGGGCAGCAATGTTTTCCTAACAACTAAAACACTGTGCTTGCCAACCCGCTTGTTTAGTGTGCCAACTATGGGAAATATCCCCTCTATGAGGCAATTAAAGGGGGGCATATGTTTAGCAGTGTAGTTTAATAGGCTATATATAGTGACAAATTATGAATGATATGATAAGAGCATGTTTTCACCCATAGACACCTACATCTATCCTTGATTAAGAATCATAACGCAGTCACTTATGAGGACTAATGTAGAATCTCATGCCCAGTAAATAAGTTCTAACTTTCTCTACACTAACCTCACACAGTAACACAGCAGCATTAATTTGATAATTTATGCTGGTATCCGTTTATATAGATTCATAATTATTCTGATTCCAAACATTGGATCAAAAACCAGTTTATTATTTTTTAAATTCTTAAATGTATGGAATATTAATATCTAGGACCAAAATTTACCATAATCAGTTATTGCTACACTTCGCAGCCAGCATTACACCCAAATTTGATTTTATATTTAGAAATAGTACACTTTGTACTCTTCTGTATTGTGGATGTCAATATTGAAAGAAAAAATTGCACAAGAACAATCATCAAATTCTTGTTCCACAAGGGATTCAAAGATTTGAATCACACATGCGATAATACTAAAATTTTGTTTAAAAAGTTACTTTTTTAATGTCAAAACGAATACAGTGTAAACTCCATGTAACGACAAACTCCCTAAAGCGTCGAAATTAATCAGCTTTGGTTGGTTTAGCTTGTAACAATGATACACTCTATATAGTATTACACCCATTCTCAAAAACAACAATAATTAAATAATAACAAGTACTTTTTAAGTTGCAAAAATTAGTAAAAATTGCACAGCTATGTTCTTTTGTTGGTTTACTATCCTAGCCTGTAATAAACTCTACTGTCGGCATCATACATACTAAACTCTCTAAGAAATCTGTTGTTTTGTTTACAAATTGGGATTGATTGCATATGTAGACTGTTGTTAGTAAGAGTCATGGATTATCTATGTACGTTATCATATTCTTAGTTGCTCAGACTTTCAAACAGTAAACATGGCAAGAGAAAATCACTGTGTATTGACGAAAAAGTGTCTGAAATAAACTTTTTCTGTTTCTAATACAGGTTTTTCTTTGTCCATTTAACGACAACTCTCTATAACATCAAAATATGCAGTGCCCTGAGTGTCGTTATATAGTTTACACTGTATTTATTATAGATAGTAAAATAAGAATAAAAGAATAATAAATCTAATGTTATAAGCACAATTTGCAATAAACTAGTCTTATATCTTAAGGGATTCTATTACATTCAACATTCGTAACAGCCTATGAAAAGTCCACTGCGAAACAGAGGGTCCACCTAAATATTGCTTTATAGGAGGAATAGTTGCCATAGTTAGGTAGCTTGGCAGGCAGCTTGGCAACGGCAATTTTTTATTACTTTAGATACTGCTGCCCATTATGTTTCAGTTTACCTCTGCCATCTATATCTATTAAATTACTTCTGGTAAATAAAATGGTCAGGCCATTATAACCTAAAAACTAACAACACTCAAAATCAGTTCACTACTAATCTAAAAAGATAAAACCACTGAACATACTACATATAACTTAACTATTAATAGCCAAAATATCGTCATCAGTGTCGGTGCACTATTATTTTTAGAACTTTATAATTAATATAAACCACTCACTTTGGGGTGATAACCTCTCTGCTAAAGTCATGTCTAAAGGACAAACATTTGCCACTCTCCTTTTAACCAAACACATTTGACGTTCACTTGCTAGTTGAATATTATATGCTCCGCCTACACTGTCAGTGTAGAGGTCACTGTTTTATGATTCAATCACTCAGACCAAATTCAAACATTGATGAGGATTTATTTGTAAAATTCACAGTTCAAGGGCAAAACTTACAAGTTATTCATAACCAAGCAACCCTTCCCTCTTGTATTATAACAAAAATATAATTATGTAATGTAAGTGTCTTATTCTTTTAATCTATACTTTTGGTTTTGGCGTCCTTAGTTACAAGAGGAAAACACAACAACCACCCACAGTCCACAGGTGATACTGATACAGTAAATATAACTAGTTACTACCACAGAATACCAAAATTAAGCATGAATCGAAAGATCAAATCAATTGAGTCAAGCGATTTAATGTTTTAGCACTGCAAACGATACTACATATTTCCACGCTCGATTTAAAACTACTAAACAAAAACCAGCCACAGTCATAGCCAGAGCCACAGTCAAAGAGTATAGTAACAGTCCTATACAGGAACACACAGTCCACAGTGACAGTGAGGTTTGATTTGACGTCAGTGTCAGTGGCAGGATTTTTTTTATAACTGGCTTTACGGCTCTGGGTTCTAGCTCTTCTGAGCCTGAAGTTACACAATGTATAATTATCCTTCATAGTATACTGCTTCACAATATGTTGATGTGTTACATTGTGTAGCCCTTAGGAGATTTTGACGGCAACTTGAGCCAGCAAACATCTGATAGTTTGCGATGGTATCTCAAAGCGCCTAAGCAACCAGACACCTTATCTTGAGAATCACATCACCATCAGAGCACTTTTCCGTTTCCACTAATAGTTTACATACGCAGACACTTAATACACAAAATCGCACCACTTTTATATATCAAAATCCACTTCAAAGCTTCAAATCATTATTTAAACGATAATGCAGGAGCAGCAAACCGCCGCCAGTCAAGTTCCCGCCAAAACCTCCTCATTGGCAGGACGCGGTACGGTTTTTATAAACCGGAAGTACGGTACCCTGTAGTATAGACTACGGACAGAGTGAGAACTACAATGATTAATAAAATGTTAAAAAATGTGCTGTCTGGCTGTCTGCTGTCAAATGAACACATTTGTATCTAATCAGTTCAGTATAATCGTACTGAACTGATTCGGCATAATTTTATATTTTTCAAACGTGACGTGCACTGACTTCCAAGAATTCATCACCAACCAAATATCAGATTTTTTTATAGGATAAGGGTGACAAACGAGCACACAGTCCACCTGATGGTAAGTGGTTGCTGCAGCTCATAGACATCTACATCTATCGTCTAATACAAATCAAAATGCAGATGCTTGTCAGCCGCGGGGACTAAGATGGAATGCCTCATTTCCAGTAAAAAGGGCCTCCGGCCACCTGCACTCACCAAGCGAAACGCAAGAGGTAAACCTCTACTTCACGCTGGTATACTGTGAGGTCGTGGTACCACCGTGGTTCGAGCTGGCCCATCCGTGCGACAGCAAAAGATGCCGCGTGGCTCTACCACTGTTAAATATTGTCTATCGTTGATATTATCTAATGTTGTCTTGTATTATTTATGTTTGTTTCTCTCATTATTTCGTCGATGAGCTTTTTATGTTTTTTTCTGAAGATTACTAAATAATATGTTCTTTAACCATAAAAGAAGTAAATGTTCTATGCCTCTAACTAAGTTCATCATTTACATAATTCGTCAATCATTTTTAAATGTACTTAAGTAAATATAAATAAAATCACATAGAAAAGAAATATTTTTATAATTTTAATAGGTATTTAGTATATTTTATGTATGGTGACTAATGATAATGCATCAAACGGATCTTTATTCCTTTTTTTCTGAAAAGCGTATATTCTAAAAACTAAAACTTTCGTCAAGATTGCGACGACAATGAAAACTAATAGTTTAAGTATCTGCCATCTGATGCTTTCCGGGTAAAGATTTTATAAAACCGGGACATAGACGCCGATCATTGCCAAAGATGAAATGCGCCCAACCATTTTGAACTATGAAACACTTGCTGTATCCGTTCAAAATATTACATATCCACTTCTTATATTTATCGGCATTTTTACTCGCCCACACATGATAATGACGAGAAAATAAAATATTTAGGTGCCACAGAAAGTACCTAGTAGGTGGTACCTAAATATTTTATTTTCTCGTCTCTAGAATTTCACATAGCAAATGAATTTATTAATTGGCTGTAATAGTCCTCAGATTATCATGTTTGAAATGCACTGAACACAAAACACCTTAAAGAGACCTGCAAGCCTGAAACTAAATATTTTATTAGCAATGTTTTATCCCATGATTTTCTTAACCTTTAGCAAGTAAAACAATTTCTTATTCTCTCGCAATTAAAATCGCAGACACTGAGTGATTATTATAGAATTGAGTAATTTTTAGTATTTTTCCATTAATGTTTAAGTACTTATACATATTATATGGAATTTGGAATTTGACAATTTAAAGTAAAGCCATGGTCCCATAGCGTGGCCTAACCGATTATATGACCTCTCACGAGAGAAATAAAGGCAGTTTCACTCCCTATTATCAAGTTAGATTTACATTATCATACATTATCTAAGTAGGTGCATTAAATTTGTGCATTATATAAGATAACTTCTTTTAATTCAGTAGGTGACACCAGGATAAGAAATCTTTGTATTAATTTTTGTAAGGTAATTCAAATCGATGTCTATATTGTTATAAGTTTATATGAGTGTGAATGAGAATAACACTCTACCAACGTTTATAAAACGCCTAACGTTTTTTAATTTAAAAAAGTATTGATTAAATATAGTATATAATTAGTTAGATATATAATTATTGAGTGGCTACTGTAATCCATGGACACCTGCAATTATCATTAAACAACCAAGGTCAATGCGCTGTCCTCCCTGAGAACTTAAATAATGCTACACAGCATGTAAATAAAGTGATTGCATTAGGTACTGCTTGGGTGACAGAAAAAGGTCAGACGACAGAGTAGTACGAAACCAGAAGGACTAACATCAATGGAGTCATCTACTTGGATTTACTTCTTGGTGATATATACGTATCTACTGGTGATAGAGCGAAAAAACAGCGTACATAAAAGTTTTGTTTCACTGTGATATGCATATGGCGGCCGCTAGTCACGAGCGGTTAAAGTTAAACGTTTTTCTTTTTATTGGATTCAGACAAAATCTATATAATATGTGCCCAACTTATATATTTAATAATATTAAGAAGTACAATTACGACTGACGTTAATTTAAGATGTTAATTTTTGAAGTTATGAAACGTAGTTTATTGACCGAAAACATTTTTGATCATAGGTAGGTACTTAAACAGGAACAAATCAATGTAAATCATCGATGGATAATATATTCCTTATCATAAAACAGTAGCAGGTAATGATGAATTTTTTTTCGGATTTGTCGTCATACGGGCATGATGCGAAGATTATCTTTGATATTTGATATTATTTTATAGCTTTGATAAAAGAAAAATAAATAATCTTTTATTGTGAAACTCGCACACACAAATATGTCGAGCCACATTCGAAAATCGAACGGGCCATAGAGAGCGTGTTCCACGTAGTGCGATTATATTTGGCATTCTCGGAATCCCCTACCTGCCCGTTGCTTTCACAGCAGACAAACACATCTGCCGTGCCGCGTGTTTTTGGTGCTGTTACTAATGCAGCTGCGCCTGCGTGTTCACTAAGCTTTACGATTTTATGAATTATTAGAGTTAATTGAGGAAAAAATAACCTTTCAATAGTCCTTCATAGTTACGGCAAATTGACTAAATATAGAATATTAAATTAGTAGTAATTGGTATATCGTTTCTATCCTAAAATATATAAATGTAATAATTATTTTCTTATTTAATATTTTTCTCAGAGAAAATTTGTTTCTAGGTAACAAAATATAAATGTAATTGTTATTAGATTGATGGGACCAAACACACTTTAGGAGGTCATCACATTTCGCGGAACATGGCACACTCCGATTTCAACTTTACATTGAGATACCGTTGTTCTTAGTACTTCTTTATTTAACGGGGGGAGACTCGAAGTTGAATAAACATATTCGCAGAATTCAGTTCCGATGTTTTCTAAGTCCGCTTTGTGTCCGCGCGTGCTGGAAAGTGGCCTAAATGTACTAATGGCAGTGATGTAACGTCTGGCCTAGTTTGTAAGGCCCTTAAGGTAGGTGTTCATGATTGTTACTCAACGTTCGCTATTCGTATTTTTTATTTATAGTGTTACATTATTCATAAGTGCTTTGCTAAAAAAACGTAGATTACTGCAATGTCACTCTGGTTTCTAATTAAAGATGTGATGGAATTCTAATTGGCTTGATCAGACAAAAGATATTTAATTAGGTATTTCATAGTCTAAGCAAGCAACATGAATATAATCAAAGGCAATCAGTGAGCATCTATGGTGTGCTTATGGGCACGTGCCACAATAAGTGGTTCTAGGAAAACGCGACGTAAATAGGGCAAGATTGAGGCGGTAGAATTTCGCAAAAATATATAAACTAAACATAGTGATTACATTCTCTTTGATACAACAAGTGAGATGCGGCAAGTAAAGACTGTGTAAGAACCTCCGAAGAAGGCGGAGTTAAAGCCGAAATAAGAATTTTTAATTTTTTGGTTTTTGGCCATTTTGACCCACCATTTTGAGGAGTGTAATGAGAACTTTTTGCCCCTATTCAACCATGACCCCCATGACATCCTCTACATGAGAGGCTATTCAAACCGACTAGGCCTAAAGTTCGAGTCACCCCCCCAAGTCATTTCTTTACTCAAGTCTTTACTTCCAATGGTTATGTTATTTATACTCATTGTAAACAAATATGCCAGCGATCAGAGTTAAAGTACCTTTGCATTGCATTAATTTGTGGTAGAGCCAGGCGGCAGCTTTTGCTGTCGCACAGATGGGCCGGCTCGAACCGGGGTGGTACCACGACCTCACAGAAAACCAGCGTGAAGTAGAGGTTTACCTCTGCGTTTCGCTTGGTGAGTGCAGGTGGCCGGAGGCCCTTTTTACTGGAAATGAGGCATTCCATCTTAGTCCTCACGGGTGACAACGCATCTACATTTTGATTTGTAATAGAGGATATATGTTATTACGGATCGCCGTAACGCCGTGCGAAAAATGGAATAAAACGCGCTGGTCTTGCTTTTAACTGGAGGCAAGCGGCGGTGAGGAGGAACTTTTACTTTCTTTTCTTGCTGGTGCCTTTTCGGTGGCTGGAGAGCGACTGCCGACCCTAGCGGCCGGCCCGTCTTTTATATGATTTGGCCGCTGCTGGCCAGCGGACCCTTGCCTCACCCCCGCGCCTATCTTTATTTATTCAGTAAACTTACGAGCTAACAAACATAATTAACTATATAATATTCTTACAACTAATTATTATACTAAGGTGTACATAACAATATTTTTATTTATTTACAGTGCTAAATTATAATTTTCAGCTGCTTTAGGCGGAGAATCCTTCCCCCCGCCTCAGCACTATAAATATAAAACGTCGTGGCGCGGTGCGCGTGGCTTCATTTGCTCCGCGGCCGCGTCACGATAACATGCTCTTTGGTTATTATATTATGTGCCTAATGGCTTAATATATTTATTATATTAAAAAGTAAATATTTACTATATTTAATAATTATAGTTTACATTTTAAGTCTATGCTAACTCTCCCTGTTCATACGGTGCCTTTATTTGGGAGAGTTATTGCATAGTTACAACTCAACCTTAAACATAGTTATAATAGAACATTATTTTTTATCGTTCAACATAAGTAATACAATTATTTACACAAAGTTATATTTTAATCCCGCATAAGGCTGCGCCTAGTTCTTCCGCACAACCCCAGCTAGTTGTCGAACCGGAGGCGTGGCCCGATAATTACACCGTCGTCATGCCCACTGCGCCTAGGTTGTTCAACTAGTGCCGGTTACAATGTCTTTTGTTTATATCACGCTGTTTGTGTCGTGCACATTCTCCCGCCGTCGCCACGCTGCGATCCCTCTGGTAGCACGACGATCTTCTTCGTTGGTCTCCTTAGTACATGCCCACTGCTGGTGGTTACGTCCACTACTCGTACCTCTCCGTCGACGCCAGGATATACATTACTTATTTTCCCTCTGGGCCAGGTGTTGCGTGGTAGATTGGAGTCACAAATGATGACTAGGTCTCCAATCTTCGGCGATACTCCTATGCTGCTGGGCTCCCGCCGGTGTTGGAGTAGGGGCAGGTATTCTTTAACCCATCTTCTCCAAAACACGTCGGCTAGGGCTTGAGCTCGTTTCCACTGCTGGCGGGCCGTCACGTCACTCTCGCTGAAGTGCCCCGGCGCAGGTACGTGCGAGTTGGGACCGATGATGATGTGATTCGGCGTGATGGCTTCAGGGTCTCCTGGATCGACTGAGACGTGTGTGAGGGGTCTGGAGTTGACAGTGTTTTCGACCTCGGCGAGCAGGGTCCCCAATGTCTCGTCACTGGGATAGCGCTCGTTGAGGGTGACGCGTAGGGCTTCTTTCACGGAGCGAACCATTCGCTCCCATACGCCGCCCATGAACGGTGCTGATGGCGGTATGTACTTCCACACAATCTGTTGACATGTGGTTTCGTGCTCGAGGGCTGTGAGTGCTGCTTCGGCCATCTCCTTGTCGGCTGCCTTGAAGCACGTAGCGTTGTCACTCCATATTTCTTTTGGGCATCCTCTTCTGCTCATAAAACGCCTAAGCGCCGACACGGCTGAGTCTGCGCTTAACGAGTGGGCTACTTCTATGTGTATTGCTCGCGACGTCATGCAGGTAAATAACGCGCCATAGCGCTTTTCGCGATGTCGTCCCACTGTGACTTCTATTGGCCCGAAGTAGTCTAGTCCGGTGTATGTGAATGGACGTGCGTGATGAGCGAGGCGTGCGGACGGCAGGTTTCCTGTAGACGGTGATGCAGGCTTGGCTTTTCTTAGACGGCACGGTAGGCATCCTTTGATGACAGTTTTCACTACTGGACGTATTTTTCTTACGTACAATCTCTGTCTTAATTCGTTCACAACTGTTTCTACGCCTCCGTGATGCAGCCTCTCGTGTACGTGTGCTATGTACAGACGAGTGTACGCGTGCTTCCCGTCTAATATGGGAGGGTCGTACATGTCGTCCTCCACTTCTGATGCCGCTTTTATTCGACCCCTAAGGCGTAGGGTCCCCTCTTCATCAATGTATGTGCTCAGGTGGCCTAGTTTGTCGTCGCCTCCCGGCACACTTCCGCTGGTGATCCTCTTGAGCTCCTTCGTGAAGCTTTCCCGCTGACTGGCTTGCACCCACAGTTGTTCGGCTCTCATATGATAAGCGGCCGGTATTCCTACAAGCGATGAGGCAGTAGGAGTCGCCTTTTTCTCCTTGGCGGGGGTGTTACGTTTGTTTGTTCTCTGCCAGCCAGGGTCGCTACCTTGTCTCGCTTTGTTGCGTTTACGCCCAGCCTTCACCACGTGCTTGTTTGGTCTGCACATGTCGATGAATAGGAGGAC
Source organism: Parnassius glacialis (assembly GCA_033319125.1). Taxonomy (NCBI): domain Eukaryota; kingdom Metazoa; phylum Arthropoda; class Insecta; order Lepidoptera; family Papilionidae; genus Parnassius; species Parnassius glacialis. The sequence goes on from JAVANC010000005.1 coordinate 45,261,556, forward strand.
TCTCGCTGTCGCCCTTATGAGGCGAATCCATTTAGAAAATCTTCCTATTTGTGGAAGATGTGTTGTTGGCGAGTCTTCGCTTTTAACAGCGATGCTACATATTTCTCGCTCTTCCCCGGTGTCGTATTGTGTCGTTTTCTCTTCCTGCGGCCATTTTGCCGGTGGACGCTGCAGAAACGGGGGCCCTCGGAACCATCGGTGCGAGTCGTCGAACCTATCTGGTGTGGCTCGGGTTGCGTCGTCTGCCACGTTGTCTTTAGACGGTAGCCAACGCCATTCGTTCTTTTTGGTTGTATCTTCTATCTCCGCCAGGCGATGAGCGACGAAAGCTTTGTACGCGCGAGGCTCCGATCTTATCCACACCAGTGCAGTACGGGAGTCGCACCAGTATGTCTTGCCCGCTATGTCGCCATCGTGTTCATCGACCACGGTCTGCGCCAGACGAGCTCCCAGCAGTGCCGCTTGTAACTCGAGCCGTGGTATGGAGACTGGTTTCAGTGGTGTTACGCGGCTCTTGGCGGCGGCCAATGTTATGTTAACGCTGCCGTCTGCTCGCTCCGTCCTCCAATACACTGCTGCTGCGTAGGCCTCCTCGCTTGCGTCGACGAATGTGTGTAGTTGGCGCGTCGACACCGGGTTGTAATCGTAGCATCGCGGTATTCTTAGTTGTTCTATGGCGTTAAGTGAAGTAATCCAGCCTTCCCATTTTTCTTTTAATTCTGTTGGCAGAGGGTCGTCCCAGTCCGCCTTGTAACGCCATGTGTCTTGAAATATTCTCTTCGCTGGGGTGGTCACCGGTGATATTAACCCCAGCGGGTCAAATAATGCCATTATGACGCTCAACGCTTCTCGTTTAGTTGGCAAGCGCTGTTTTTCTTTTACGTCGGCAGGCATCTTCATATTGTTAGTATTGAATCCAATATGATCGCTTTGTACATGCCAGAGCAGGCCTAGCGTCTTCTCAGTTTCTTTTCCGCCCAGGCACACGGTCGCGTCGTGTTGTCTATGCTCTGTCGTTATTTCTTCTATTATTTTTTCTTCGTTCGATGTCCACCCGCTGAGTACGAATCCCGCTTGTTTGTGGACGTGATCGACTGCTTTTACAGTTTGCTGAGCTTCCGTGACAGAGTGGAAGCTCTGCAAGTAGTCGTCCATATAATGGTTTCTTTTTATGGCGACCGCAGCTTCTGGGTACGCCTCAGCATGTTCTTCAGCATTTTTATTTTTGATGTATAATGCTGTGCATGGTGATGATGTCGCTCCAAAGATGATTGACGTCATCCTATATTCCTCCGGTTGGTCCTCCCGCCGCTTGCCTCTCCACAAGAAACGTAAAACGTCTCTATCTTCTTTGCGCACTTTAATCTGCATGAACATTTCTTTTATGTCGGCGCTCACTGCATACGGATACTGTCGGAACCTCATGATCACTTCGGGCAATGATTGTAATAAGTCGGGCCCCGAGTGAAGCATATCGTTGAGACATATTCCGGCTGTCTTCGCTGCGGCGTCGTGTACCAATCTCGGCGGCTTGTTCGGTTTCGCAGGGTTGATGACTGGGAAGTGTGGCAGATACCATGTCCTTCCTTGCGGCGGTGGCATTGGCGCGCGCTCTGCGTAACCCGAGTTGAAGAGGTTCTCTATGCGTTCTTCGTACTGTAGCTTGAGATTGCTGTCTCGGTCGAGCCTCTTCTCTAATGTGTGCAGGCGCCTTTCCGCTTCTTTATAATTATTTGGTATTTGGAAGTCCTTTTGTTTCCACAACAACCCTGTTTCGAATCTGCCGTCCGCTGACCTCTGGCTGGTTTCGTTCAATATTTGCATGGCTCGCTGCTCGGGATCTTCTCTCGGTCTTCTCGGCTCGATGCACAGTGACTCCAATTTGAAATAATTTTTTATTTCTTCTTCTATCGGTGGTGCATCTTCCCTCTGATGTAGTCTGCCGCAGAAGGTGACCGTCGACGTCAATGAGCTATGACAGCCATGCAGAACCCAGCCCAGGTTGGTGTATGAGGCGACTGGTTGGTCTCGACGGCCGACGCGCAGTTTTCTAGACACTATGAGGTGCCAGTTATCTTGCCCGATTAGTACTTTCGGTGAGGCGCGTTCGTAGGTGATATCCTCTTTGATATCCAACAGATGTGGGCAATTCTCCAAGTGATTTTCATTCACGGATTCTGGCGCGAAGTCCAACCGCTCTACCGTACGCGCTGCTTCTATGTTGTGTTCTTCTTGCGCGTACGTTCCTCTTATTTTAAAGCTGACGATCTTGCTCTTCTCGTGTTTCATCTCCGAGCCGACCCCTTTTATCCACATTGTGTGGGCTGGGCCGTCGGCGCCGATGACGTCGGCGATTGAGGCATCGACTAAGGTGACCGTGCTTCCTTCATCCAATAATGCATATGTTTCGACGCAGCTCAGCGGCCCCCTTATTGTTACGGGCGCAATCTTTAGGTAAGCGCGGCGGTGCTTGTACGGTCGAGTCGCTGTGTTGACCTCCTTTGCCGATGTTGCGGTTTCCATAGCGGGTTCTTTTTCCATTACTGCTGTTCTGTCGTGATGCAACAATTTATGGTGTTTCATCATGCATCCGTCTTTTCCGCACGGTGGAGCTTTGCACAGCAATCGACGATGTTTGCCTCGCAGACAGCGGTAGCAGATATTGTACTTCTTTGCTACTTCCCATCTGTCATTTGTGGACAGAGCGGCGTATGACTTGCAATCGGGCAGTTTGTGTTCTTGTTTGCATTGAGGGCAGCGTTCTTCATATGGTTTCTTGCTTGTGGCGAAGGCACGTTCTATTTTTCTCGGTCTTCGCTCTCTCGTTTCGCTGTCCTCTGTGATGAACTCCGGCAAGGCATACGCGCTGCATTTATCCGCTTCTTCGTTTAAGAACATTGATATTTTCTTAAGCTCTGGGATATCTTCTTTCTTTCTGGCTGCATAGTCGTACCATTTGCTTTTCAATATGGGCGTGAGTTTGTCTGTGATAACTCGCGTCATTTCTGGACTATGCAGATAGTGTGCTTTCTTGAGTGCTTCCACGGTGCCCACTACGTTTGCTATGCGATTTGCAAATATGCATAGCTCCCTGGGATTGTCCGTAACTTTGTTCAGCAGCTTCAGCTTCTCTATTTCCAAGTGAATTAACGCTTCTGGTCGTCCGAATCTCCTTTCCAAAGCTTCTATTATAATTCTGGGATCTGGTTGGCTTATAAGTAGGCAACCTGCGGCTTCTTTTGCTGTCCCTTTTAAGCTTCGGCGTATTCTCGCTATGTTTTCGTTCGCCGTGAAGTACTTTGAAGATTCTTCGTACATTGTCTTGAAGCTGAGCCATTCTTTGCTGCTACCATTGAATGAGGGCAGCTCTTGTATATATTTCGGCGGCTCCCTTGTGCTTCGTACTGCTTGTGATAGAGCAGCGGCAGCAAGGTAGCGACGTCGATTTGTTGCTGCGCCTGTTCATAGTCTTTTTTCTGCGGCGCGGTATGCTGCGGAGCGTATTGCGGCGCACACTGTTGAAGTACGGGTGGTGCGATCTGTAGTGCTGGTTGCGGCGCGAAGTACGACGTGGGTTGCGGCGCGGTATGTTGCGGAGCGTATTGCGGCGCACACTGTTGAAGTACGGGTGGTGCGATCTGCAGTGCTGGTTGTGGCGCGGGTTGCGATGCAGGTTTTTCTTGCAACCATGTACTAATGCGCACTGGTGCCAAATCGTCTTCTATTTCTTCATCTTCATCATCGGTTGATCCGGCTTCTGCTTGTAGTCGCTGCACGTGTATTTCTTGCAATTCCGTTCTTGCTTGCAACTGAGCCTGCTCGAGCTTGAGTTCGGCTAACCGCTCTTTCGCCTCTAACTCCGCGAGGAGTCTCTTGCGTGAGGCTACGGAGCGGCGTGACCTAGTCTCGCCCGGCTTCATTGTGCACTGCGATCTTTCATCACCCTCTTGCTGGGTTTCTTCCGTTGCGGTTGTTCTATCGGTTGCAGAGGTAGCGGTCGTATCGCTAACCGTTGTGGTTTCACTAGTGGCGTTTGTTGAACCACTAGCGGCTGAGTCACCCCCGGAGGCCTCTTCTGTGGCCCCCTGGGTTGTTTGTTCATCCTTGCGACGCTTCGATGATTCTCCGCTGTTACTACGCGTAATCACCATTTTTCTTCACAATAATATTTTTTCGTTCTTGCGGTTTGCTTCTTTCTTCCGGCAATACCAAGACCGATATTGTCTTTTTCTTCTAGTAATCCGGCTTCTCGAAGGACCATTAATATTACGGATCGCCGTAACGCCGTGCGAAAAATGGAATAAAACGCGCTGGTCTTGCTTTTAACTGGAGGCAAGCGGCGGTGAGGAGGAACTTTTACTTTCTTTTCTTGCTGGTGCCTTTTCGGTGGCTGGAGAGCGACTGCCGACCCTAGCGGCCGGCCCGTCTTTTATATGATTTGGCCGCTGCTGGCCAGCGGACCCTTGCCTCACCCCCGCGCCTATCTTTATTTATTCAGTAAACTTACGAGCTAACAAACATAATTAACTATATAATATTCTTACAACTAATTATTATACTAAGGTGTACATAACAATATTTTTATTTATTTACAGTGCTAAATTATAATTTTCAGCTGCTTTAGGCGGAGAATCCTTCCCCCCGCCTCAGCACTATAAATATAAAACTTCGTGGCGCGGTGCGCGTGGCTTCATTTGCTCCGCGGCCGCGTCACGATAACATGCTCTTTGGTTATTATATTATGTGCCTAATGGCTTAATATATTTATTATATTAAAAAGTAAATATTGACTATATTTAATAATTATAGTTTACATTTTAAGTCTATGCTAACTCTCCCTGTTCATACGGTGCCTTTATTTGGGAGAGTTATTGCATAGTTACAACTCAACCTTAAACATAGTTATAATAGAACATTATTTTTTATCGTTCAACATAAGTAATACAATTATTTACACAAAGTTATATTTTAATCCCGCATAAGGCTGCGCCTAGTTCTTCCGCACAACCCCAGCTAGTTGTCGAACCGGAGGCGTGGCCCGATAATTACACCGTCGTCATGCCCACTGCGCCTAGGTTGTTCAACTAGTGCCGGTTACAATGTCTTTTGTTTATATCACGCTGTTTGTGTCGTGCACATATGTAGATGTCTATGGACCGCAGCAACCACTTACCATCAGGTGGACTGTGTTCTCGTTTGTCATCCTTATCCTATAAAAAGAAAACAAAATTGTTTTGTGCTCATTTTAATCACAAACTATTATGTACATTCAAACGTAATTTTTAACCGTCTTCAAAAAAGGCGGAGGTTCTTAATTTGACTATATTTTTTTATGTGTGTTAGGTACCTCAGAACATTTTTCTAGGTGAACCGATTTTGATGATTTATTTGAAAGCTGGTGTTTCTCACGAGGTCCCTTATAAATTTGATCGAAATCTGACCAGTAATTTATGAGTTATCCTTAATAATGCTTATTTAATTGACTTCGACTACATTGATTATGTTCTAATTTTATTTATATTGAAGTCGGTTGTACAAATTTTTTTATTTCACCATATGTATAAAACATAATTGTATAATTTACTCCAAAAATACAATTTGACTCATTTGTTTGTTTATGATTTTATTCTTTAAAAGTAAAGAAACCTATAGCGGACGTTGCTGTACTTTAAATATATATTTTGCATACCTAAAAGTCCATGTTATAATCACGCGTTTAATTATACTCATTTGTAAAATGATTTTGTAGATGGTATACTGAAGACATTAAATCAAGAACATTACAATAAATATTGTATAGAACACATGCGTATAAGTGCCACTAGAATGTACGCAAAGCATAATATTTTTGCTTGTGGGCTTATGAGATAGGTTTGCTTTGCTTGAGCTTTGTTTTAGGACCGGCCTTACAAAATAATGCCTAAAAAGTTCGTAAGATTTTTGAAGGTGAGACAAATGTAAACGATTGGCTTACTTATTTATACAAATAAATTGATGCATGATTGCATGAAATAAATTGAATTATGAAAACAATTAAAATAATGCAGTTTTTTTTTTAAATATTTGCGCCATCAAGTTGTAGCCTTTGATACTGAAGTAGGTAACATCTGAAGCTTTTATCGATTTTGACAGTGACTCGCGTTCTCTATGATTTGAAAATAACTGTTGTGCTGCCATCCGGTTTCAACACTTTTTTATCACGGTAAAAATAAATTAGTTATAATATAATGTACTATTGTTTGCTTTACTCTTTCTTGTTATGCTCTTAATAAAGTGCAAACATACATCTTCTTATAATGTTGTGAGTGTGACTACTCGGACTTGGCGCCTATACTTTGTATTGTTACTCAGGAATTTTCTTGAAATTCTCAGTTGACTGATGTTATCTTTCCTAGAATACCTTTATCGAAGAATGCATATTTAGAAATACTATTATAAATGAGGGCTAATAATTTTCTGCTCATCAGATGTCGCCAGTTGACACTGAGATGAAGTTTTTGTTACACAATGCCATTTAATTGAGAAGTTGGTTTTAATTAAAAGTTTATCAGTTTCTAGAGTATTATATTAATACACAAAACAATGCCTCATGCCTGGTTTACTCTTTAATTTTTTGCATATTTTAAACTTTTTTTAATTTTTCTACTTTAATGAATATTTGTGATTTGGTTTATTATTATAATATAGTTAAAAGTACAGAAAGAAACATTAACTTTTACATTTTCCGAACAAATTAATTACCCCGCTATGAAATCTGTTAAATATTATACCTCATTTTTAAGTGGCGCCGCCCTGGTGGCAGAAAAATTCGTGGATGCCCTCATTTAGTCGATTTAACAATGATGATTTATATTAGTCTTTCCAAGTATTTCTAAATAACTCTTATAGTTCCCTTTTTTTTTAAATAATGTAAATGTTATCGAGAAGCATGATGAACACGGAACTAATTTAAAATGAAACGGAGTTATGTACTTTAGATAGATGTCAAAAGGCGAGGCCAGTTTGACAAGGAATGCGAGAACGGAGCGAAGAAAATTAATAGCATGCGTAATGAAGTCACTACGCGCGTTATGTTATGTTGTAAAGTTGTAATCAAGTTAATGAGTGCAGCTACTGCATTGAGACGCGCCATCTGTATTTGTTTACATATTTTTATTCCACGTGTTTTTTTTCTGAATAGTTCTAGTTTATTGTTAATTTGGTTACATAATAAGGGATACGACACAGTATCCGCTATAATGCGATTATGTAAGTACTGTCAGTCGTTCACCAATCAATGGGAATCAATTCTCTACTGCGTTACGTTTTTTCTAAGGTTTTTTCAATATAATTTCTTGTAACCAAAATAAGAATTAATATAACAATAATTTATAATTTCCACTTTCTGTTTCTTGTATACATTAATGACTTACATAACGTAGTAGTGGATAACCATGATATAGTATTATTTACTGATGACACTTCTTTAATTTTCAAATTAAAACGACAATTACTAAAATATGAAGTTAATAATGCTATATCTAAATTAGTAAATTGGTTCAATGTTAATAATATGCATTTAAATGGCGCTGAACTTTTAAACGTGGTAGAGCCATGCTGCAGCTATATTAGTAATACATATAGTTGCTGCACGAATGGGTCGGCTCGACCGGGGATGGACCACGCTCTCACAGAATACCAGCGTAAAATAACAGTTTAACACTGCTGTGTTTCGTATGTGATAAAATATACAAAATTTGTCCTGCTCAAAGTTCAAAAACTTTATTAAAGTAAGATTGTATAAAAAGATTTATTATAATATTAAGGAATTTATGGATGATAATTACCCCTGGGAATGAGGTGATCGCTACCAAGCTATTTTTAATTTGTTTTGTGTTGTTAATTGTGTAACACATGATTGTAAGCTGTTATTTTAAAAAAAGAGTCTCGCTGGGTTTCTTGGTGGTTCTTGGCAGGACAGAGTTTTTTTTGAACCAGTGGTAATTAAACAAAAGAGTGACTTTCAATAAGTATTATTTATAATCTTTATCAAAAAAGTTTTTGTTTCTGTTTCAATAAATTGACTTCTAATCGATACTGATATATTTACGCTATACGAATTTACGAATAAACTCAACTCAACCAAACGTCAAAACAAAGCTAACAACGGGGAACGTTGACGTTGACGACCAGCAGCTTTATGCATATTTCATATAAAAACAACAATTTAAAACTCTTAGGAGTTAGAGAAGAAAAGTCAAATTCCATACCGTTATTCCGAATCACTTTATTTGTACATTTCAATTGTACATTACATCATCACAACGCTGCAGCCCTGCATATGAGTAAACTGCTGAAGGCAGTTTAGTTAGCAAAACACGCTGTGATTGTTCGGTTTAATATTTTTTTTATATTTGAAAATAAGAATTTATCAAGACAAATAAAGTGCTATCCGATGCTTTATTTCCTATAGAAACATACGCTTTGCGTGTTCTTACATTAATTAAGATATCAAGTAGACTAATAAAAGCAAATATTGATAAAATGTCGAGTTCAATATAATTAATAAAATTTTCATATTTTATTATATTTGGATAATCAATCTTATTAATTTTCTAACTAAATACAAAATGTGTTGAATTTTTCGTTGCGTTATCAGAAGTTATATTATGTTATATTGTTGTAATAAAAACACCGAAAATTCAAAAAAATACAAAACGCAATCGCACATTTTTATGACTCTTTTGTCACATTTGCGGTCCAATATTTACATTGTTTACAGTTTAAGCTTTAAGTACAGTAGTAGTGCCTATTCCAAAAATCAATAATTTTATGAACTTCATATACACGGACTCGGCTAAGTTGCGTTATATTATAATTACCTATTATTTATGTAAATAAAGCGTTCCTAATAAAGTTAACTGTTAAATGCTTCATTATATTTATCCTTTAATTGAAGGAGTTATAGATATTTCTCGGAAAAATTACGTAAAATGAGTGGGCTTCGAGTTGCGATATGTCAATTCGTCGAAATCTCAAATTAAAACGTCAATTCTTAAAACGGAATCGTTAAGGCGAGGTCCAGTCAACTATAGTTGATTACGTCGCCATGACGACATGAGAGAGTCACGCACTTCTCGAGAATGGACACGCGGTACGATTTCATCATTATTGTTACTTATCGACACATCGGAGTACAATCACCATCGTGTTACAGTCTTGTCTTATATAATTTACCTATTTCTCTATATTGTAAGGGTTCTTTGCTGATTTCAGATACAATCTGTCGTTGAATAATTTGTGAGTTTAATAAAACTTAAACAATGTATTGTTCATGAGCTGTGATGATCCTGATAATAATTTTATTTTATCCCAGTGATCCCGATCAGGATACTAGGATAAAGTTGTTAAATTATTGTATTGTCATTGGTTCTTGATACGAGTGCAAATTTTCAAATTAAGTGTTAATTTTTTATCAAAAAAAAAAAGAAAATTTTAAGTATAACAATTTTAACAATCTTTTTGTCGTTTTTTGGAAAACCAAAGTGAAATTGCGGATGAAATATAATTTCAATTTGGGATTTGTTATTTGGATTTTATATGTAACTATACTGTGTATGTTGATTTTAAATTTTTAGAGGTTTTGTGATAAAATTTTGAGACTATACTAAAAATAGTTACAAGACAACTTGTAGGTACGACCAATTATAAATTGGAATAATTTAGAAAAAATTGTCTGTGCTATCAATGCAATGTCGTTTTATAAATAATTCGATCGTTAAGTTAGATATTTGACAATATATTCTACTACATGTCGTGATTGTTGGTTCTTTAGATATTATTATTTCTAGTTTACTTCCACATAAATTTGTACGGATTATTATGTTAAGCATAGATGAAGCAATTTCATGATTTATTCTTGTTCATTCAATGATTAGAAATCGAGTGTAAAGAGAATCCTTTATCCAATTATATTCCATGTGTCGTAAGAGGCGATAATAGAAAATTTCAAAAGGATCTCATGGATCCGATAGATCACCGTATAACCTGAGGTATAACCGAGCGTGTAGGCCAGTTATAAAACGTCCAGACTGTCAATAGGCAGCAGCGTCAAAGATGCGAGAGGTTTTGTACTTTGATTGCCAGTTCGTCTCAAGCGTAGCGATTTCGACAAACCCTCTCTACACCGGATGAGGCCCATATTCAGCTGTAGACTTATGGACTGATGAATAAGAAGATATAATGATAAATTTAATATGCTGTCGAGATCGTTGCCACATAGACATTATCATTACAAATTGCAATTCAACCTAAAGCGATATCGTTTTTCTCTTCAATCCATTAGCTATTAATGGTCAATCAGGAGTTATAAATCAAACAATAAATCTTTTCGAAATACGAAAGCTGTTTAATTACCAATTATTCTCAGTACGAGTAATAAATAGTGAATGATTGGTATTCCACGAATAATCACATTAAGTATTTTTTACATCGATGCAAAAAATACTGTTGTTTGATGCAAAAAAATTATACGGGTCGTTTTATAGTCGATTGTAAAAGATGACTTTCCGAGAAGGACGGCAATCACTCGTCTGGTTTTTGACAAACCACTAATCAAGGAACAACAATATTATACGTACTTTTACTTGTGCCTAAGACAAACTTAACGGAAAAGCATTTAAAATTTAAATTGACAATCCATTGGCATTATAATTTAAATTGTTAAAGTTTGATATGAATAAATAAATTATCAATAAATGGAAGATTAGAAATAAAATGTCAATAATCTTACAAATATAAGAGAAACGGAGGTTTGATTTTTGATTGGTCATCAAAGCGTGTAATAGGAACAAGATGTTTATTAGTCACGATGGAGATATCTCGAAGGTGTGGTTACAGTGACAATAGATTTATATCAGCTTCAAAATTAACTAATGTTATATTGTATATTATAAATATAAAATAATAGTTGGTGTTTTATAGCACGAAGAACTCACAAAGTTGTAACATTTTATAGACACTTAAGTTTTATGGCCTAAACCTGATATTTTGATTTCATTTTATTAATAATATTCAATCACAAAACATTTAATGGCTCACTTCAACCCACAAATCATGTCGATTGAGGAAAAGACCACGTGATTCGATAGGCACTTACAGATGTGGATTTTAGATTTAAATGAACAGTAAAACCTTACATTTTGAAAATGATTACACTTGTTTTCTGGTTTGGATATAATATACCTGTGTTTTGGGTTTAAGCTTTAGTTTTATTAATTTATCGTTAGTCAGTACTCTGTAGTTAATTTATATTAGGTTACGAAAGAGTTTCTCATAAGCGCTTATGTTCCTTTCACCACATTCCAAAGATATTCTCTCATCGCCATGAAGGTTGAAGTATACCGCAGTAACTATTGAGGGAAAAACTAGAATAAAATGATAGAATAATATTTATTTAACATAGATTTAGATAAAAAGTAATGAAAATAATTTTTTACTTTTCCAACAGGTTTGAAAAATACCAACAAGAAATTCAACATAAACGGGCAATAAAGTATGCAATGAATTAATTATAAAAATCATTTTAGAATCAGCTTGATAGCGAGCGATCACCTCATTCCTGGGGGGTTCTTATCAACTATGTATGCATTTATATCATACAAGTAATTTTAAATCGTAAACTTTTGATAGGCAGAATTTATATTTTCTGGAAATCTGTTATAAATTTAAATGTACTAATACTAATTTGTAATAACTTACAAAATCTAATGACTGGTATGTGAGGGGGATGATATAATTCATCTAAGAGGTCTTTATTTTACAGTTTATTAATATATTATCATTTCTTGTGCTCACAGGTAATTAGGTTTGACTATTACTATTTTCAAAGTGACTGTTGGGTTTTTGGCTTCGGTTAAATGCGTTTCGCTTGTTATTGTGCTTAGCGCTTTTTTGCTCTGTTATTTGCAGTAAATATAGCGTTAGAAATAAATATGCGTAGAGACAACACACTGTATGGCGTAAATGTAATTACATACTTTACTTGTAAATTATATAATTTAAATGATTATGCTATGTAAATGGAATGTATAGTAAAAATGTATTTAACAACAAAAATTTTGATTTTACATTAAATACATTTTCAAGGCATCTGTATTTTGATTCTTAATCGAGGATAAATGTACATCTTGAGCTTCAGTATCAACTTACCATCAGTTGAACAGTAACTGTTTGCTCGTTTGTCACTCTCACTTCTAGCAAAGCATCTGTATTTCGATTCTTAATCGAGATACAGATTCAAAGCATCTGTATCTCGATTAAGAATCGAAATACAGGTGCTTTCAATTTATGTATATAATAAATAGTGTTTTGTTACCACGTGCATTTTATTTATTTACCGAATTCTAGATAGAACCAAATCTAAATATATTAATGCAACATAAAATATATAAAGTAATATCGGTGAATTAAGTGAAGGTACGATATAGTATCCCACAGGTAGAACGTCAAACAATTAAAATGAAACTACGCTGACCAGATACTAAAATAGCGCTCCAAGTCTAGGCATAACAAAATACAAACTTACCAAATTTAGTTCGTAAAAACATATGGAAATAAAAACGCGAATTGCATGAACGTAAATCAGAACCTAAGGCTATTTGTTGTTTTATCTCTATCTCGGTAACATGAACTTAATAGACGGATCCAGTTACGAACTTTGTGCACTTAGGTACCTGAATATATTTTCTATTATTTGATGCCGCAAATTTGGAAAATAACAGTTGTTTTGTTCAGTTGCAATATTTAACAGTACATGTAACAATAGCTTATAGTTATTACTCTATATTGTTATAGAACTAACGGTATTGTTATTAATAACAATTAACAATCTTTATGAGAAAATGTATCTAGCTTACTTATGGGATTAATGTTTCTGGGAAAGTATTTAATTTTTATTGATTTTTGTAGTGAAACAATGCAGGTTATTATTAAATTCAGCTGTGGTTAAGACGAAAGTTTAGGAAATTCATCTTATGTGAACTAATTATAATAAAAAAATAATTTCTGAATTGAAGCAAATGAGATTGAGCTGTTTTTTTTTAAACCGTAGAGGCGTTTAACGTTTTACAATAACATAAATTGCTTACGCTTAAACTTGATGAAACAAAAAAATCATAAACATATAAGTAACGGCACGAAAGTCTAGCGGTGACCGTTATTGCGCATAAGTCGCGGTGCGTATCGTTCACACGCGCTGATTGGCTCTCCAGTCACATTCGTGCAATTCAATATGTGCGCGTCTCCTCCACGTTTCGTTCAGCGCTAGACATGCATGCCGCGACTTGTACCAAATCTTTTAGACAAGTACCTAAGTACTTAAAGGTAATAAACGAGCTAGTCCTCTTGACGAGAAGTGAATTATGTGCTTAGAATGCTATATCTATTCTCTATTATGCATTAATGTACAGAATCGTCATCCTTGACACAAAAATGGAATTTCAGTTCCGTTACTTTCCATTGTCTAACTTTAACAATGCCAAACTAAATAAATTTAATTTAACCAATCTAACTCGCTCATGCTAGGTGCAATGCAACCACAACTGGTTCAAAATACTGTGTTATATATGGCTACGTTTGATCCATTGCAGACGGAATAGACAGAAGCGTGGTTCCGACCGCTCGAAATAGCCGCGCTTCTGATATTTCAACATAGACGAAACGAGAATGCACTGATAAAGCTAAGTTTTGATCATATTCTTAATTTTAAATTAAAGTTTGTTAAATTGTTTAATTTTATTTATGTAATGTTTTATATAAAAAAAATTATGGAAGGTTAGATGTGGGAAGATGGTGGTGATAGAAATTTCTTTTTTCTTTGGGTTGTTGTTATACGCTGGTGTATGTACGTACTACATAGTGCTTCCTTGATTTAGATGCATTCGCGTCACAAAGTGGTTTACTAAATAAATTATTTTTAGTTTTTACGTTCACTTGTAAATAACTTTCCGTTTACTTACTGTTTTAATTTAGAATGATTTTTAGCGTCAATTTGATTTTTGAAATACATAATATTTTATTTGATGTAAGTACACAAAAATTCAGCAGAGGTGTTCGAAATATTCTCTGAAGCTTATTCATAAAGAATTCTCGTAGAACGTGGAGCAGGGTAAGACCGTTGTTACAGACAACGCCTTAGAGACGGCCTTTGTTAACCTTATCAAGCAGGTTAATACTTTTATTATTTAATATATTTCATAATATTATTCTTCACAATCGTATAATCTCATCATAGTGTTAAATACATAGTTCCTTACACGCTGTTATCCATCATAGTTCATATTTATATTTGACAATTGGCGAAGTGAGCAAAAGTTACTAAGCTTCTTTTTTTTTTAAAAAAAAAAACGTCACCCTCACACTAGGATTTTCTCCTGTATCGTGGAGGCAATTTACAAACATAAATTGCACAAGGACAAACATCCTATAGCTAAAAATCAAATTTCGACTTTTCGCGAAACTAACGGACAGCAACCGTTAATTTCGGGAAAAGTCGAAAACGATTTTGATGATTTTTTTTGTGTGCGTTTGAGTTGATGAATGGTTTAGATTTACAATTGGACCCCGCAGGTGGCGCTGTTGTCGAAATTCAAAAATCACTCGTGCGAAGCCAGAGCGGATTGCTAGTATGAAATAAATATAATAATCAAGCTTCCTAGAATTGCTTCAACATTTTTAAAAATGTTAGAGCAGACGTTTATCGATTACCATAACCAATAATGTATTAAAGCAGTACCGTAAACGTTATCGTTAGATTGATATAAAAAAAATAAGTATTGATTTTCTTGAAATTTAATTCGAAGAAATATTTTCAATAATGATGCTTTGTTAACAAAATAAATACCGAGAAAGTGTTCATTGCTTATTACAATAAGCTGTTCTTAAGAGAATCTACTACCCATTTTATTGTTACATTTTAAAGGTTATGCAAATTTTTATATTCCATGAGTTTAATTTCTTCGGAATCTAGGTATAAGTTAATTTTATTTATAAATCCATCTCTCTATATCTTAAATTAAGGTTAAACAAAACAAATGATGATTAAATAATTTAAAATTTTGTAATACCGACTTCAATGTAAATTATTAAGAATAACTCAAAAATTATTGATCAGACTGATCAAATTTATATGGGAATACATGTGAAACACTAGCTTTCAATTAAAAAAAAGAATCATCGAAATCGGTTCACCCAATAAAAAGTTATGAGGTAACACACATAAAAAAACACAGTCGAATTGAGTACTGGCTCCTTTTTGAAGTTGGTAGAAAAATACATTAAAATTAAGTTAGAGTGGTATAAACAATAACAATATAAACCTACAATAAGTAAAGAAATAACGGAATTTACTAAGTACTTCAATGTGAGTATAAAAACTGTAAAGACGCTTCGGCTTTAAAATTCATAATGATTCGATTGACCTTAATTCCAAAATTGACAACGAACATTAAACGCGCGTGTGCAAAGGGTAACCACATCTCTGGTATTTAAATGGACAATCTATTATTTTCCTCGCAAAATAAATTAATAGTAATTAAGTAAAGAAAAAAAATTCTCTCGTGTTAAACGTGAAAGTTAAATATAAAAAATAAAAATATATCATGATAAGTGTTCACATAATTTCGCATCGTTATCCAGCCTTGTGATCCGACAATGTAATAAATTATCTGATTGAAAACTTCACAACACAGCGCAGCGCAGCACCGAGTCAATTGAATTTGTTTTTACAAATTGAGTAGACAATTTATACAAATTTTTAATGAAAATACCTCCGCCAAGAAAACGTTCCGATGAGCTAAAATATGACAATCTAATTCCTGATCATAAGCACAGACTTTAAAAAAATTAAAGATGTAATTCTGAAACCGTAATATAAAAACCGCAAATAATTTTCTGCGTAAGATAAAATTTTAAATCTGCGAATTTCTTGCATTTTACAGAATGGTGTCACTGAATATATAAAAAAATTATATCCGGTGATATAGTGCACGGCGGCTACTGTAAATGTGAACATTGCTCTAAGAGACTTTGGAAATAAACGTGCCAATTCAATGTAAAAGTTTAGCTGAGCAACCTTCACTTGTTCTCGGAACTTCGCCGACCGGTTGGCTGTACGATTGACGATACGTTGCGACGCGATTCCCAGAATGATTCCGCGGTTTCGATTTTTAAAATAAACTCGTTCCGTTATACGGCAAATGTTTCTCAATCATAGGTTGTTCCATCAGTAGACGTGTATCTATTTTTATATTCAGTTTTATGAACTGGCTACTTTTTCATTTTATTAATCGGCTAATGTTTTAACCATTATTGTTTCGCTCAAAAACATAGTTTATCGTTCCGATTAATATGACTAATGAGACGTTTCGTGAAAATGTTCAGTCGGTAAACGTTTGCGTCACTTTTGACTTATTGTCGCTTGCAAAGATCATATTATAATCACTACGTTTTAGTCGCATAAGATACATTATTCATTATGCTACGTCCATTGAGTTATATGTACTACGTTCTAGAGACGCCATTCCAAACAAAAATTGTGTCCTACTCTATGTCTTCGCGCATGCGCGGGAGTAGTAGTCTCGCATGCGCGAAGACTTTAATTTGATATAAAATATGATATTAATATAAAATAAATATAAGAATTTAATATAAAATATGTTAATTTAATCTAAACAAACATATTTCTAAATAAATTGTACTTAATAATAATAATTTAATTGAATTCACAAATCTTCAATTTACGCAATATTTAGTTTAGTGTAGGGATTGCACTACAGTTCAGTTGAACATAGTCAATGTTCGGAATGGCTTCTCTAGTACGTAGTACATATAACTCAATGGCTACGTCCGTATTCTTTAACTACACTGCATGTCACTTCGGTAGCAGGGTGCGAGTAAACGACCGATTGACCGGCCTGAATACTAGTGATCTAATACTCAAAGCTAGCCTTAACCTGGTTTTTGTTTTACAAAAATGTACTAGATACCTAAGCGATACTTAGAAACTAATGTCGCGTAGGTGTTATCGTGCAGAGGTAAATTAAACAGTAAAATTAAAAAAAAAACATGAGAATAAAAGCTTTATATACTACAGTTATTAATACAATACTTAAAATCTTAACATACTGTTAAAATCTACAATCTCTATAATGTTTAATTGTATACTAAATGTATTTCCTAATTAAACCATGCTGTATATTTTGAAATCCTTTTGGACACTGCGTTGTATTGATAAAAAAATATGTAGGTACTCACTCTAGCATAGCACAGCGTCCATTAAAAACATGAATAATACGACAATTAGAAAGCATTGATATTAGATGTAAATATTATCAAAAGGGAAAACAGTCATAGCACTTTTAGCAAAAAGTCTGTTAGTTTTACTAGGGTGGATACGGGGAATTCGTGTGAGCTGTGACCTTTTTGCGTAAGTTATTTCTACCAACTACTAAGGAGTACTAGATTTTTCGCATCGTAAGTGCAACCATTTGAAACCAGGAAGACAAGATCAAGCGGAGAAATTAGAAAATAAAATATTATATGTCTTGTTGCTAAGCGAATTTAATTCGTATATAAATAACAGTTAAGTTGTAATTTGTGCAGCGAATCAGATCAAAGCATTCAATCGGTTCGTTAGACGAAACTGTCGACGTTTCGCAGTAGTCCTCCATTGAAATTTAAACTAGCCAGCTTTCTCGGAAACCGAAGTTATCTTTTTGCGTTTCACCGGTATCAGGCCTAGCCCAACGAGGTAAATGGTGACTGCAATCAGTGATGAGCTGAATTCACTGGCCAATTTAATAACTGAAATTTGTTGATGCATATTTTCTATAAAATGTAGGTTTGAAACGGATAAATGATTTATAAAACTTAGGTTACGTTTTACGTCACATTTATGTTAAAAAATATGCAAAAAATTTGGTGCGCCTTTATTTTGCATATAATTCTGTGATTTATCAACTGTATTAAGTACCAATATTATTTTAAAGTTTCGAAATTAGTTTTCAGTGAAAAAATGTTTTCGTATTTACGTACGTGTGTATGATTTGTAGATGTGGAACGTAAATATTAGCGTTAAGGAACTTTTGACTTTGTAATGTTAGATTCGATATTTAAACCGTGAACTTCAAAAGAAAACATTGTTACATATTTTTATCGTGTATTGATGGACTTGAGCACGCAATATTATTGTTAGTTGAAAAATTTAAAAAATTAAATACAAAATAAGTACAAATTTCTTCCTATAGGTATTTGATCTAATTATTAGAGCGATTTGTAAAATCTGTTGAGTTCTCTGATTTACAAAATCTTCGTTCATCTTGTAATTACATCATAGTAGATGCTATGATGTAATTACACTACATTACACGATACTAGTTCTACTCTTGATTTTCTTTTTTTTAATTAGTCCGGTCCATCATAGAAAGCATTTGCCATAGTCGTCGTTTTGCAAGTGGTTTGGGATAGCAGCACTAAATGTATCATCATATCTGTGAGCCTGATTCCCGTTTTCGATCTAGATATCACGAGACTGCATATCGTCTTCTATTTGGAGACAAAGTCTTTCTTGTACCCAATAATCGTCACTTACGATATTCAGGGGACGAAATGATATTACATATTTGTAGCTGGTAACAATTTTAAAGTCTCAACATAATTATTTAATTCAATCTAAACATGAGGGCGAACAACTCAAAAGGCAATAATATGCAATCTCTATTGCTCTTTTACAGACTTAGTTATTACCATATCTTACAAAGTACAAACACAATTCATTCCAACGTCAAAGGCGCGAGGCGTCTGACAATGCGATCGATATTTTCACTTCTCAGTTCAAGAATCAGGATCATCGAACTTCGTAGAACCAAATATTGTATTATCTACATAGGTACCTACAAGTGATTTTTAGTACGGTACTTAGTTGTTTCTTTCAGTTTTCTTTCAAATTAATATTTTTAATCGTTTTTTATGTTTTATTGTATTTAATCGAATTTTATTTCTGTATATATTGTTGTATTTATGTTAATTTAATACATATTATGTATTTAATAATAAGGGGTTCACTTATCTTATTATACCTACTTGTCTGAAGTTAAAAGTTAGTAATCAAAAATATTCCATTTTAACAACCACCTTGGCTATATTGCGGACATATTTCTGTTATAATTTGAAAAAAAAAAGTTGGGCTATGTTAATTATTATAATATTACTTTTGAATAACAATGCAAAGATCTGATGAAAAAGTTCATTCCGCGAAACTAATTAAGCTAGGGTGTTAAGGAGGTCAGAGGCGTTGCATGAAATTTAATAACATGCATAGCGTCCTAACAGTCCTTCCTCGAACAATAACCCGTGCACAATTTTCGAAATGATAATGCAAAAAGTTGATAAAAAAAGCAGTCATAATGCTGACAATTTCTCATAACAACCCTCGGGTCGAAGGCTTCCAAGGATTAATTACGAGTTCCGAGTAGGCCCGCCACCGGGCCATTCAATTCTCAGTAAACTCGAATCGAAAAAGGAGCAAAAACGGACTTGGCTTGTTCCGAGAACACGCATACCTGCGCCCGCGCAGCGATCCCACCTTGTTCTGACGTTTCGATCCAACGCACATTTTCCTAGTAGACCCTCTTTTTCATATTCACATTTTATCTGTTTCTTGTTATTATAGGTAAAATGGCTGTTACGGTTTGTCGACATTTTCTTTTTGATAGTAAAATATAAAGATTAAAAACCATTTATTATTGCTCTTTTTTATAATGAAAAGGAGTCTCAAGAAGTCTCCTGCTTATAAGGTACGTGAGGGTAATATTATCATATAAACCTTAAGGTTTGTCGCCCTGTCTCTATTACTTTAGTATTACTATAGATACTAAAATCGACAAAAATATTTATAACAATGTTTGTTAACTGTCAAAATGGGATCGATAAAGCAGCGCCACTTTGACCCTTTTTGATTGCCTGATGAAGAAGTATCGTATCACAGAGCCATCCATGCAAACAAAGTTTGAGTTATAAGAAAGTGACCATATTTATTACCCTCACGTACTATATTTTCTGATGAAGTAAGTAGAATACAAACTAAATTTAATAAAAGCACTTCAAAGAGAAAGAACAGGAGATTATAACGACAGCCGGTGTTAGGACATAGTGCAGATGCCCTGACTTCATAAGATTTTATTTTTTTAAGTAGGTACTTTACAGTACTTATGTCAATGTTAAATGGAAGAGCGGAGTCACCTAACACATGCATCTCTTTGTTTAAAAGGTGATCTCCAAACCCTGTATGTTAAATTTTTTTATGTAATGGAAATAAACATTTTTATTTTTTTATTTTAATTTTACTTTTGTTTAGGGTGGCCTCCCACTAGATGGAGTGACGACCTGGTAATAAATGCAGGAAGTCGATGGATGCAGGTGGGTCAGAACCGTGCTTTGTTAATAATTCTATGTTTGTGGCGTTCATTGGGGAGGTCTATGTTTAGCAGGGGACTTGTGAAGGGCTGTACTGATAATAAAGTACTTTGAAGTAAGTTTTAATTTTTATTAAAAGTTTCTTTTTTACCCTTTTCAGTATACTATGGGATATCACAAGTTTTTCCACCATCAGGTGTGGAAACTTGTTGCGAAATTTAAACGCGAGCACCCTGCAAGACACCTAATTAATAAAAAAAAGAATCATTTAAATCGGTTTACAATAGACGAAGATATCCGCGATGCTACGCGTAGCATAGTATACAAAATATAATATGTAGCCGAATTGAGAATCTACTCATTTTTTGAAGCCGGCTAAATAAACAGTTTAAATTAGCATCTACCAAATTCATTGCACATCTATAATTTTATTACGTTCTAAGCTATTATCATGTCCTTAAGCTCTCCAAACGTAGTTATTATTATTTATACTCTTAACTCTTTGTACGCTCTATAAAGTTTTTTTGAACCTTGGACAAATTATCACACCTTTGAACCAATTCTTCTCTTTGCCTTGAGTACGTAGTACTATTATTTATTCTGTGCCTTCTTTAAGAACTTGTACTTACTCGGAGCTCTTTGCAAACGCCATAAAGTAGCATTTAACTACAAAGCTAACACTGTTTTATCTGCCGACTTCCAAAAAGGAGACGGTACTCAATTCGAGTGGATGTTTTTTTTTATGTGTGTTACCTCATAACTTTGTACTGGGCGAACCGATTTCGATGATTCTTTTTTTATATGAAAGCTGATAGTTCTCGTGTGGTCCCATATGAATTTGATCACGGTCGGACCAATGGTTTATTGAGTTATTTTTAAATAACCTATATTGAAGTCGGCTGTACAAAATTTTGAATTTTAAATTATTCGGCAGCGTATCGAAGATGTGTGGTTTATAATTAATGTTGTCTTATTTACATACGCGTTTCGTCATCTCTATTGAATTATTGGCAGCGCACCTCAAAGCGCCAGTCATTAAGTCAGTGCGTAATGTGTTGCTTAAATTACTAAGAAAAGGTTTTGTTTGTCATTTTATTGTTAAAAATTCAACGTTAAAAATATGGCAAATAAATAGTCTGCAAGTAGCACTTATAACTTCTAAGATTTCTCCTGCTTTCAAAAGTCACCAAGACGTTTAAATTAAAATTCTTCAGATTCAGTTAAGTTCTAAAAAATTATTGAATATTATTCAGACTTGTCGAGGTTATATTAGAGTTAAGTAAAAAGTAAAGATACAGCCTATATTAGTCTCGCTGCTGGGCACAAGCATCCTCTAATTTCGGAGAGGATTTTTAGGCCAAGGAAATGTCCACTGTGCTGCCAATGCGTGTTGGGGTACGTCACATATTTTCGAATTTCTTTTAAGTGTCTCAGACATACAGATTTCCTTACGATGCTTCCCTTCACCGTTGAGCACGTCCTAAATCACCACTTAAAATTGCATACAACAATATCATTGGTGCCGGCGAGGACCGAACCCGGGATGCTCGTATTTGAGTTTTTTTTAATAGGAGAGGGGGCAAACGAGCATGCGGCTCACTTGATATAGTGTAATTTAAATTATAGGTAAGCGTATTTACGCAGTTTTACATTCAGACGATTTTCAAACTGTAGAACAGGATATGCGGGCCTGCGAAAGCTAATTACCCTTACGAAATAAAGCCTTTTACTGTGCAGTACATAGCGAGTCAACGTTATTATCTATGCTTTCTAGGAAAGGATATTGTGCGCAGTATGCTTGGCAGCTAAAGTATGGATAAATATTAAATAATATTCTTAATGTCATTTATCCCTGCTTAATAATATAAATATAATATTTATTCGTTGACACATAATAAAACATACTTATATACAATTCGAAATTCAAAATATTTATTGTAAGTTAGGTGTTATATACATTTGGTGTTAATTTATAATACGTGTGATACAACTTAAACACTTTTTTCGGGTATTACAATATTTTAAATAATTAATAGACCTGCGCGCCTATCACCTAGAGAATGAGGAAATCACGGATTTTCATTTGACACGATCCTGACACACCTCTCTCAAGCCCGCTTTTCACTATGGGATATAATATAATATTATATCTCGAGATATAAATTAATATCGCTCACCATACATTTCATATGGAACCGTTTACACTGAGCTATAAATATTTTTTCGATCGACCGAGCGATATTTTCATATTATATTTCACCTCCTGTACCCCGCACCCCCGCAGAACGGTGTACGGGGTAGAGGGGTAATCCAATGACCAATGACGAACGCACACTGGTTAAAAGATATATCTCAGTGTGAAAGCCAATCGCGGGATATAATTTATATTTTGGACTATAATATATATTATATCCCATAGTGAAAAGCCAGCCTTACTTCTTTCACATTCATTTCATTTACTCATACATGATCCCTGCCGGCACTACTGAAATTTCGTGCTGATCTACCACGTGCTCGGCGGTGTAGGATAACATCGTGAGGTGTTTGTAGAACACATTGTGTAAAAAACTTCAAATATTTTACGAAGAATTTGCACTGTTCGGTACAAATTAAGTATCTTCTATCGCTATAGTTATACATTTTTCATTTTTCGGATACGAATAACATTTTTTCTGATGGTATTACAAAGCAATATTAAAAGCACCGAAGTATGTCATTAATTAACACTTGCTTTGTCCGGTTTACAGACACAATAGTAAATATAAATATAATAGCAATGACCTATATGTAGTGCATGGGACAGCAAAAGGGTTAAAATTAATAAATTTTAAGAAAAAGTAGTTAATTTATATTCGAAACGCGACTTCAAATGGTAAGAAGCAACACATCGATAGTGATTATTTTACAAAAGGCAGTCGCTTCCTGTGGCTACGTCTACAGTTCAATACTTTCGAACTTCTGGTCCTTTATTATATTATTTCTTTGCTATTTTGATAGCATACATAAAGACATATTTACTATTTTTGCTCTATTACATTTTTTTAGAATAAATTTGACAAACAATCACACAGTCCACCTAATGGTAAGTGAATACTGTGGAACATAGACATCTATATTTATCCTCAATTAAGAATCAAACTGTAGATGCGTTGTCACCCCTTCGTACTGAGATGGAATGCCACGTTTCCAGTAAAAAGGGCCTCCGGTTCTCTACACTCACCATATGAAATACAGCGAAACACACCATACGAAACACATTTATTTATTATATAGCTGTTTTTGTGAATTTTAGCGCATTGATTTAGCATAATAAAAGTCTATTAATAACCCTTTCCTTTAAGACGCTCACGTTGTAATTGCATGAAAAGACAGATGCTGGCAAATTATTCCACTCCGTTCCTGTTCAAGTCGCGGCACGTAAGTCTAGCGCTGAACGAAACGTGGAGGGGACGTGCAGGAATTGAATTGCAGGAATGCGACTGGAGAGTCAATCAGCGCGTGCAACCGATACGCATGAGCCAAATAGAGCGACTTATGCTCAATAAGCTAATCAGCGCGACTTATGCGCAATAACGGTCATCTCTAGACTTTCGTGCCGCTATTTGAACGACGACGGAAATCGTTTGGTCGGAGCCTAGGGGACCATCTGGTTGTCCAATGGTGGGAGAGAGGGAGAGTCATGTAATTTTTTCGCACATAGTTCGAAATACCAAAAACCAGTCTGGTCAGGTCTCAGACTTTTTGTTTAAATAATAAGCAATAAGAACTATTTTAAGTAATATATTATGTTTAATATTATAATGTATTTTGAAATCGCAGATTCGGCTAGTTTAAACTATGCTTTTGATGTTACGTACAATTTGTTGGTACTAAATTACTAAAGCACATTTACAAATCAAAAAATATATTAAATACTAGATGTCAAACGATAGAAACGAATAATTTGTACAATCAACTTATGTAAACTATTGCATTTTTCCCATGCTGTTTGCACTTCACGCATGCTATACTCTTGGTACGAGATAAATCCTAGCAACAGGCGCTACGTCATAACGTTTGGTATATAATCAACGTAATCGTTGTCGGGTCTCTTTGTAGTGTGTAGCCAACGACTACATCGAAATATTCCATCCATTCCATCGTAATCTTTGTCTATTTGCAACCCATTTACGTTACTATAACAAGTATTGTTTTCTTCTATTAAACGATGGGTGATTTAAATTGTTACAAACATAAGCGGTTACTCTTGGTACAAAACGATAATAAAAAATGAAAAAAGAAATTATACAACATTTTAGATAAAATGGACAGTAGCTATAATGTTAAGATTTTATTAAAGTTTTCATTGAACCTTTACGTAATTACGACATCGTGCATACAAACGATCATCGTTGACCCAGTATTGTTTTAGGTTATATACATACTAACATATAACTATCTAAGCGTGTTAAGCAAATTCTGCGAAAATCTTAAACCTAATAGGACAATAAACATTAAATTAACAATTACAATAGACATTGAGGTAAGAGACTCTTTGAAACTTAAAATAAAGCAGCAGAAAAACGCTATTGTTTCCCTTCGTGGATAAACAAAGGCAATAGCGATTCCCGGTAGACGATTTACCTTCGATGTTCCCGGTAAATTGTGAACAATGTGCGATTGTCTGACATATTGTTAAGGCACCGACACACTGTCGATATTTTCTTTAAGTCTTGTATAATAAGAGTAAGAGTACAAGATATTTATAAAATCTCCTAAATTTTATTTACATTTAGCAACAGGTGCCACATACTGCATTGCTGTCACAGTGTGGGTTTGTTCTAGTTTTCTCGTTTGTGACGTAGGTAATGAAATTTAGGTATAGCTAAACAGAGTGCAGAATAAAACAAATGAACATTAAACGATAGTAGTTTAATAGGAATTAAGATGTTAAGGGAAAGATGGTCAAAAAAATTAACTATCGACATTTTTAAAGAATTTGTTGATGTGATGCTATAAATGATGATATAAATAAATTCTTACATAGCAAGCACTATGTAAGAATTTATTTAAATGTAGATCGCAAATAATTTGTTAATGGAAGTCTCATCATCCACTCCTGGACATAGGCTTCTCAAATGAACTCTCAAACTCTTCAAGAGTTAAGAAAAACAAAATAACTAGCTAATCTAATTACTTATGGCATCCAACTGAAAATTAAATATTTGTTTTACGGTGGTTTTAACGTTCGAATTGTTCACAGAATTACAGTAAACTTAAATAGTATTGAAGGTCGGACGAAAGTTTTCCAGAAAAACTTCAGAATGTTCTTCAGTTAGGAAATTAAGGAATGTTGTTTACATTTCATTATATTTCTTAAAGTAACTTTATTTAAATCGTATGTTGTATGTTATACAGATAAGATCGTAATATAGACTATACTTAGAGATTATTGAACTTTATAGTAAAATGATAAACAGCATTAGAGTACCTATAAAGTTCCAAGGAATTGCCGGTATCATCGCGTGCAAGCAGGCTAATTGTTTTCGAACGAACGGAGCAAGGCCCGGTATAATTACACGCGTAGACTATGCTTATAAATAGTCTAGCTGTCAGTAACAGTAGGTTACAGCTAAAATCTCAAGAATTTTGCAAAATAGGTGGTGCTTAAATCATTTTCTAAAACTCATTCCAACTGACCTTAAACAACAAAAATTGCCTTCAACAGAGTCATTCTTGTCATCGTTTTAAGGTTGTAGGTACAAAATTTAATTTTTTTTTTTCATTTAAATTTTAATAATCTTCATTAAAGTAATTAACAGATCACTAAGGTATTTTTTTGATACTCATTCATTATAATAATAATAATAAATAAAAGTGAAACAACTTTTGTAACAAATAAATTTACATTAAGATTAGTGACCCCCGAGACCTGATAGATATCGGTGGGCGCCTCAACCTCAAGTACTTATTGTCTGTCTATTAAGTACCCTGCATTCTCTGCACTAGTACTCTCATAATCTAGTTTACAAACTAAATAGTTTTGTGTTCATTGTTGCCATGGAACTTTTAGAAATTATCTGTTGTCAAAATGTTAGTGTCATATAACTCAAAACTCACCTGGTAGTTTGACCACCATTGGAGGAGCGATGGGGTGATTGGGATCCAATGTAAAAGCCTTAGGTAACAACAAAACACGGAAACACACAGTTCCACTGATATTTATTAATATTTCCTCAAATCCACTTTATTGCCGTTTCGCTTCTCGGTAAACTCTTTATAAGCAGTTTCGTAGAAGCCGCGCGCACTGGAGAAATTATTTTGCAGAAATCGACGTTGCCGGCGGCGGTCCGTTCGTGTGCCGTAGCAGAAACGTTTTCTAAGAACGCGCACATTCAATTTCACTCAGTGTTGGTGTATTTATCACAGATAACAATATCGCTGCGGGAGGTGAAAGTTCGGCGAGGCGAGCCGCCGCAGCAATGTTCCCCCTTTCATGTACGAAAGTCGACTGGCGGCGCGGAGTCGAATGCACGCCGACATGAAGTAAACATGCGGGGTGACGTGCGCGACGGGAGGCGAGCAGGGCCTGCTCGCTGGCACAACGTGTTCGTCGGCGTAGTGCTAGGCGTTCGCCGACGCGCCCGCACTTCCCAGAAATCCCAACCTTGGTTCTTCTAAGAAATAACCCACGGCATTGTCACTAATTTATATAATTTTGCAGCCGTACTAGCACGACAGCCGGCAAGGGAGGTGGCTCGTGACCACGATAAGAACAATCGACACGCGGACAGTATGTTGACCTTTAATCACTTATTGTTGGTACCGTAACTTTGATGGCAAATATCTACCGCTTCGCCCTCCGTTTCTATTAGAGGTGGAAGTAATAAAAGTCCGAAAGTTCATTCACTTTCAGATCTATTTCGTGTTTATGGGTGCGTCAGTGGTATTTTCCTATTTGGTTAATAGATTGAAGATTTTACTTACTTCGTAGACGATATTATGCTTGGGTAATAAAATAAGGATTTTTTAAAATCATTTTTCTTGGCCAAATACTTTGAACCTAGACCAAGTCTATTGTTGCACTGAAGATGTTGCCAACATCTTCAGTGCAACGATAATACATGTAAATCAACGTACCCAACATCATGTTGGGTACGTTGATTTAACAGCCATTTTTAACACTTAAAATTTTCCAATAAGCAACTTATTAGTAGATACATTTCAAAAACTGATCAAAATGTACAAAAAAGCGGACCCAAGTTAGTGCTTTAGGTTAATCCATAAATAATTGCTTGATGATCATACGTTTCACTTCACATAATATTTTGAACTATAATTTTGCATTAATAAACAGTGCCAAATTCAGTTACTTCCAGTAAAAACATTAAAGGATAACTTAATAATAATAGACATCATGATTGACTTCGTCAATTGCGTTGCCTATGTTGCAGGCCACGTAAGAATTCACAATTTACTTTTTTTTAACCTTTACAAAAAATAGATTTCACAACAGCAATAAATGTGATTCTGGCACAAGCATTATCATCTTAGTTAAAGTGCATTGTATGAATACTAAATAGATAAGTTAAAAGAGCGACAGTACACTAGAAACCGGATTCTGATAAAGGTATTTTCGTATTTGATTTGGAATCGGTAAATTCAGGGTTAACAAGATATTAAGAAAATTATTCACGAATTACTCTATCATCATAATAATATTTCTCAAATCAACCTCTCCCAGTTCCATCGCTAGCAGTAAGATGATTATGTCGTTCCTAGTGCAGTGGCTAGAAGTAAGATGATTTTAGTGGGGTCCGCTCATTAATATATTTGTCAGCAATACAAACAGAAGTATTATTACCGGGAAGTACATAATGTTATTTCCTTGTTTCAACCTAGTTATTTTCGATATAACAATTCTTTAGACGAATACGTTGTATGGATAGCATGTTACAAATTACTATGAATCGCAAAGTAGCAATCTCTGGTACTGACTTTGTTATAAAAGTCAATTGTTTTTTTTATAGATTTAGTGTGACAAATGAGCATACAGTTCAATTGATGGTAAGTGTATGCTGTAGCCTCTAGACATCTACATCTATCCTCTATTAGGAATCAAAATGCAGATGCGTTGTCAACGCTGAAGACTTAGAGAGAATGTCTCGTTTATAGTAAATAGCGTCTCTGTTTTTCTACACTCACGATACAAAACACAGCATTAAGTCGCCACTTTACGCTGTTATACTATTAAGAAGCTGGAAAAGTTTATGGTACTCGTATGAATTTACTGAAGCGCAATGGCAAATTCGCGGTGAACCTTCTCTTAATTTATTGAATCGACACAAAAGTGAGAAGATTACGAATCGGTTTTACAATTATAATTTTTACGTACAATCAGGAGAGGCAACTAAACCATGTCCAAAGCCAAACAAAACAAAATATGGCTGCTTATGTCTAATATACGAACAAAGGCGAGCTGCTTGTGGGAAGGGCTTTTCCTGCATTATTTATAACTGCGTCTGATATCTGGCGCAATTATTACAGCAGATGCAAGCTGTAAAGAATTGCAAATGATGACGGATAAACTCGCTATCAAACAACCGAGACGTGTCAATGGCTATAAGTTCACAACGATAACGTTCATTTACAAACTGTACAAATGACTGTCCCAAAGTTAAAGAAACTTCTACTGGAATCTCTCCGTTATCTACCATACTCTCCAGGACATGCTTCTTTCGAATTTTTAGGAAGAAATTTTTAAAAACTTAATTCGACCGAAAGGTCAATCAACGGATTCAACTCGGCTGGGCAGCGTTCGGGAAATTACGACACATCTTCTCGTCAGGTATACATCAAAACTTGGAAACGAGACTACAACCAGTGCGTGTTGCTAGTGATGGCATATGGAACTGAGACGTGGTTCTTCACTGCTGGCCGTATGGGGAAGCTCAAGCTCACGAAGCGAGCTATGGAAAGGGTTATGCTCGGAGATTTTCTGTGTGATAAACTTAGAAATGAGGATATCGCAGTAGAATCAGAGTGACCGACATAGCCTAACGGATTAGTAAGCTGAAGTGGCAATGGGCCGGCCATATAGCTCGAAGAACCGACCACCGAAGGGGAAGAAAGGTTCTCGAGTGGCAGCCTCGTACCGGTAAGCGAAGTGTAGGGCGACCCCACACTAGATGGAGTGACGACCTGGTAAGACATACAGGAAGTCGATGGATGCAGGTGGCTCAGGACCGTGCCGCCTCCAAGGAATGCCACATTTCTTGGGGGAGGCCTATGTTCAGCAGTTGACTTGTGAAGGGCAGTAATGATGATGATAATTTCATGGCGGTTAAACTTCGTTTGAAATATGTTTCTTGTGGCGTCTCCGCGTGTATTATAAAGTAAAGGTATAAAAATATTCTATGAAATTTTACTTAAATAAAACGGTTCAATCTAAATTTAATAGATAAAACACAATATACCAACTTCTTCTGCATTATCAGCCAGTAGGAAACCACATCTGGACATGGGCCTTTGTATTTGTATGGAATATACCTGTACCATATTTTAAATCAAGACTTTTAAGTACAGTACAGGGCATAAACATTTTCCAGAATTAGTCTAGGTAGTAGAATTCGGCCACATTTGCTACACTGGGTAGACGGGTTGGAGGGTCCAGTTCATGTGCAAATTATACTGGCTCAATATGTAATTTTTATTTTACTTTATGCTAGTCGTTGAAGACAATAAATACATTTATACCTATATATTGAAATAATTGAATAATCGCGAAATTCCGAAATATAAAAATTAAGTGTGGAAATGTAGTGCATTAGTGACGTTTCGGTTAGCTCACGCGAGGTGTCAACTTGATTGATAGAGTAGGGTAGGGAGTAGGGACAGAGAAGTACACCATTCAAATAACTAAAGCAGCCGCGTGTTTCAAAAATAAACATTACAATAATTGTTTTAAAATCAATATACTAGTAATATTTAAATTTATGTTAACTATTTGTACAGTTTTAAGATTTCCGTACTCTATGTAGAGTTGTAGAGACACGTTTTCATTTATTTGGTAGATTTAGACCTTTTCGTCTTATACCTTTAGATTTTATGCACTTTTCTTTCACGACTTTTCCAAGCATGTGCCTGTATGTGTAAACTAGGCTCAGTGAACTAAGCTAAGCTAATTTAGGAAATCTTTGCACGCCCACCGAAAAATAAGCTATGACAAACAACACTAAGCCAAATACGCCAGAGGGAAAGATAAGGGGGTGAGAGGCGTTTAGCTTAGTTTGCATAGTTTCGGATCGGCCAACACAACTATGTTAGTTCGACTTAGTTTGGCTATTTTACCTAGCTTAGCTGGCATAGCTTGCGGTGGACGTACATATATGAAAAACTGGCTCAGTTATGCGAGCAGAGATAAACTATGTAAGTTTATTTTGCGGTGGACGTTCGGCTTAACACTACGATTGTACCATTAAACGCTTTATGCATTCATTCATTCATTACAGTCTTATAGCCTCATAGAGGAGATACTTGCCATATTTGCCACACTTGGCAGGCGGGTTGGTAACGACCGGTACCACATGTAGTATTATTAAACTCCAACGACAAACCTATACCTTATTATTAAATAATTATAAGGTCAAATTATACTTATTGCAGCCGGGTACGGCTCGAAAGCGTAATGCAAACATTTTTTCTGTGGCACTGCTCGCCGCGAGTTTGATTCCCGCACGGAACAGGTGCGTGTTTGCCTACAAATAATTGTTTCTTGTTTGGATTTTCGACCATTTGCAATATAATATGTTCATATGTATAACGCCCGTGATACAAGAGGTAAATTACAGTGTAGTGGTAGGTAACGGTTTTTAAATATAAAAGCTAACGTTTGGTTTTATACAGTCGTATGGAAAAAATACACGTTCCTAATACACACATATCAAAAAAAAATATTTTGTAAAGAAATTTAAGTCAGCATTGCACACATATAATAATAATATATTTGAGCGAACATCTGTTGCGAGTTACACTCTAATTCTCATTATTTACGTTACATAAGAGGTACGTCCTTAACAATAGATGAATTCTTCTTCAGCTGCTCTTTAATCAATAGGAATAAAGATAATCGACCGTTCCTCGAAAGGCGACGCGTGTGACATGCGCCATGTTTCTTCGAATGACTGTTTCTTTATGCTCTCTAGGTACATTCACAGGGAAAATTGAGTAAAGGAATTGTTTGTTGTAAGCTAACACAAACTACTATACAACGTTACTAAGTAAACATAAGTAGAATTATGTACCGTGTACTGTGTAGGTAAATAAAACAACACGAATAATAAAAAAATCAAATGAAATTAGTAGATAGAAGATATTTGCACAATACAGTCCCTGCAAGAAGATACTGTTTGGTAGATAAATGTAATAATTAAACATTAAGAAAAATTTTAAGAGGTAGTTTTATTTTCTCTTTCTACAAGCGATACTTACTAAATTGAACGCAATATATCACGTTAAATTGTTATGCACGAATGGGTCGACTCCATCGGGGAAGGACCACGCTCTCACAGAATACCAGCGTAAAATAGCGGCTTCACTCAGCTGTGTTTCGTATGGTGTGTGTAGAGAACCGGATACCCTTTTTACTGGAAAAGAGGCATTCCATCTTAGTTCTCACGGGTGACAACATATCTGCATTTTGATTTGCAACGAGGATAGATGTAGATGTCTATGAGCCACAGCAACCACTTACCATCAGGTGGACTGTGTGCTTGTTTGTCACCCTATCCTATAAAAAAATCTAGGCAATCAGCGTTCCTAGATAGGCTTACAAAAATTAGTCTGTCGCTAGAACCTTGGCATCGCTTTTTTTAAAAAAAATTTAAAAGTTGGCTATGATAATCGTCATTCCAGCCCATTACAAGTCCACTGCTTAACACAAGCCACTCCAACTGCATGAGTCGTCTTCCTGCACATGTCGTCACTCTTATCTAGTCAGGTTTCGTCTTACAGTTCGCTTATGGGAACGTTGCTACCACTCGAGAACCTTTCTCCACTAACGGTTGTCGATTGGTAGTGCTGTCTAGTTGGCCCATTGGCATTTTAGCTTACTGACCCGTTATAAACAATAATTATTGTTATTAATTACAAATATACATTATAATAATAAAATATTAATAAGTATTCGTTTATAATGTATTTGTTACGA
Organism: Parnassius glacialis; assembly: GCA_033319125.1. Classification (NCBI taxonomy): domain Eukaryota; kingdom Metazoa; phylum Arthropoda; class Insecta; order Lepidoptera; family Papilionidae; genus Parnassius; species Parnassius glacialis. The sequence continues at coordinate 45,294,194 of JAVANC010000005.1, forward strand.
GTATACGTGAAGACAGATGGCGCACACGTGTGCGTGTGTGCGTTCATGCGCCATATTTCGTCAATAATGGGCTGGATAATAAAAGCATGGAGCACTTCTGCCCTGTTGGTTTACACTCGTTAAAACTTGACGCCGATAAATTATTGAAAAGCCGTTGAGGACCCTTTTAAATTTATTAGTTGTTTACCTAAGTCGTAAATAGTTAGCCATTTCATTCTAGGGATGAATGCCGAAACAATAATCATTTTGTTGTACGTATATAAAGTCGATAATGTGAGCATTATAACAACTTTTTAAGGTGGGAAAGTTTAATTTATTTTAATTTTTAATTTATTTATATTATTTTTTGTTATAGCGACAACAGAAATAGGTACATATTCTGTGAAAATTTCAACTGTCTACCTACAGATCATGAGATACATACACCACGCTGACAGACAGACGGGCGGACGGACAGCGGAGGCTTAGTAATAGGGTCCTGTTGGTTACCCTTTGGGTACAGAACCCTAAAACTTAATGTATAATCAAACATGGTGACCTCAATTTTATCTACATTTACAAATCCTTTCAAATCTGGTCATAAATAACTTTCAAACGTTATTATTAAGCTTTACTAGAACGCGCCAGTATCACATACAACATAAATGATGTGGTTATGAGTGTAGATTCGAAAATCGTGATACGAGTGAGAGAAACGTGAACATAAAATTAAACATTTAAATTACAATGCTGTGCTCAAAGCTAAAGAATGCGGACTAATAATGCTACGCTCACCAGATGGGACTGAGGTGAACTTCACGCAGATGGTCACACAGTGTCGATATTATTAAATAACCGTACTTGCGCATGAAACGTTTCTTACCACCGTAAAACACCATTCTAGAAGGGGACCCCCTTTAATTTTTTATTTATTTGTATTTTTATTATTTGTTGTTTTTTTTTTTTTTAAATATAAGGGTGACAAACGAGCACACAGTCCACCTGATGGTAAGTGGTTGCTGCGGTCCATAGACATCTACATCTATCCTCTATTACAAATCCAAATGCAGATTCGTTGTCACCCGTGAGGACTAAGATGGAATGCCTCATTTCCAGTAAAAAAGGCCTCCGGCCACCTGCACTCACCAAGCGAAACGCAGAGATAAGCCTCTGCTTCACGCTGGTATTCTGTGAGGTCGTGGTACCACCCCGGTTCGAGCCGGCCCATCCGTGGGACAGCAAAAGCTGCCGCGTGGCTCTACCACTGTCTAGAACTGTCTGTTGTTATAGCACAGAAGTTATAGCTGCAACATCACATACATTCTGTGAAAATTTCAATTGTCCATCTATTACGGATCATGAAGTACAGCCTGCTAACAGACAGACGGGCGGAAAGCGGAGGTTTTTTTTAAAACGTCTAAGGTAATAGGGTCCCGTTGGTTATCCTTCGGGTACGGAACCCTAAAAGTTGCGTTTTAAAAAAGCTTTTCGGTTTCTAGTACATGTACTCGTATATACTCTTTCATGTTAATATATATTTGTTTTTTTTTTAAATCTTCTAGTTCAAGGGTTACCCAAAGTTTGGTAAAATTAGTTTCATTTAAAATATAGAAACAACTAAACAGACCAAGGATCTCCAAATGCATGTGGCAAGACTTACGCAACTTTAATACAGCTCGTATTAAAGCAGCAGTTGAGGAGAACATTAAGTTCACTAGCGTGCATTGAGGCAATTGGGTTGACTTGTCACATTTTTTACAAAACTGATTTGATAAACGAACTAACAATCTACCTGATGGTGAGTGGCTGCTGCCGTCCATTGACAACAGCAATCAACTGCAAGCAAAGGAGGCTACAGTTGCGTTGTCACCTGTGGGGACTAAGGTGGAATGCCTCACAACTTATAATTATATTGGCTTTCTTATATCCTTCAGACCGGAAGACGGCAGTTCCAGTGCCAGCACGACTATTTGGCGGCAGAAATTGGTCAGACAGTGGTGGGTTGCATCTTTCTAGACGGACTCCTGAAAAGGCAGATAAGGAGTTCTACCACCTAATTATTTCCAATACTCTTTGTAAAATTAGGGGATTTTCTTTTGGAATGAAGTTCCTTATCGCACGGTACGAATTTTACGGATGGGGGCTAGGCGAGAAAAAGTTTAAGATTATTATTCCGTCACGACCCTTGCTATAGTGCGAGCGAGATGGAATAATATCCATCTCCCTCGCACTTTTTCTTATCTTACCATGAAAGAAATATTATTTAATTTTAAATGACGCTTAATTTTAATAGACGCTAGTAATTCATTTATATGTATTTGTCAATCAATAATATAATACGTTTAACAATCATAATATACTACGAAAGAAACTACGTTCCGACCGATTTTTTTTATAGGATAAGGGTGACAAACGAGCACACAGTCCACCTGATGGTAAATGGTTGCTGCGGCCCATAGACATCTACATCTATCCTCGTTTGCGAATCAAAATGCAGATGCGTTGTCACCCATGAGGACTAAGATGGAATGCCTCAATTTTTTTTTATAGGATTAGGGTGACAAACGAGCGCACAGTCCACCTGATGGTAAGTGGTTGCTGCGGCCCATAGACATCTACATCTATCCTCTATTACAAATCAAAATGTAGATGCGTTGTCACCCGTGAGGACAAAGATGGAATGCCTCATTTCCAGTAAAGAGGGCCTCCGGCCACCTGCACTCACCAAGCGAAACGCAGAGGTAAACCTCTACTTCACGCTGGTATTCTGTGAGGTCGTGGTACCACCCCGGTTGAGCCGGCCCATCCGTGCGACAGCAAAAGCTGCCGCGTGGCTCTACCACTGTTAAAAATTGTTTTGACGTTTGATTGTTCCACGACACATGTTTTTTTATTTTTATTAATAGCATGAGCTTAACATTTTAGGTCATCTTATTATCTTTATGTATATGTTATTTCTTCTTTCTCAGCCCGCGAAAGTCTACAGTTGGAAGTGGGTCTTTACTTTTTTTTATAGAATAAGGTTGACAAACGAGCACACAGTCCACCTGATGGTAAGTGGTTGCTGTGGCCCATACACATCTACATCTATCTTCGTTTGCGAATTAAAATGCACATGCGTTGTCAGCCATGAGGACTAAGATAGAATGTCTCTTTTCCAGTAAAAAGGGCCTCCGGTTCTCTACACTCACCATACGAAACACAGCAGCATCAAGCTGCTATTTTACGCTGGTATTCTGTGAGAGCGTGGTCCTTCCCCGGTCGAGCCGACTCATCCGTGCTACAACTATACTATTAATATAGCTGCAGCATGGCTTTACCACGTATTATACTGTTGCAGGAAGGTTCCGGCATAATCATTACATTTATATATTGTTTTAAAAATTATCACATGTTTTTATGAATGCGGTTCAGTGGTTACATAACTCGATTACAGGTTACAGAATCTAGTTTTAAATCCAGCCCTGTATATTATGGCTCTAACAGAAAAATAGTTGAATACTATAATGCCATAAAAATTAAAATGAAACTTTCTTGGAAGGACAAGGAGGGCGTAAACAAATAGAAAATCTAACCATTCTCTAGAAGTGTTTTGGTAACCATTTCACTTGCAAAATGCTTCGTTCCTGGCAGCAGTTAAAATTTTATAATGACATTTGTCTTCCAACGAAAGTGTCCGCGACGTGTTTACATCCGCCACGTGATTTTTTTTACACTTCAATCTTATAATTGCTGTTGTTTGACGTTATTTCGCTCGGTGTTCGTAGAAATAATTTTGTTGTTATTGTCTAATAATAAAGAATGATAACCGTGTAGTGGCGGTGTAAAAATATTCACTACCGCATGTTATCCTGTGCGTGTCGTAATAGCCGACAGAGGGAATCTAAAACAGCAAATGGGCAGCAGCATCCTCCTGGTAACAACTCAAAATTATAAAAAAACTGCCAGTCCTGGCAAATACCCTTTTTACTTGAAAAGAGGCATTCCATCTTAGTTCTCACGACTGACAGCGCATCTGCATTTTATTCGCAAACGGGGATAGATGTAGATGTCTATGGGCCACAGCAACCACTTACCATCAGGTGATATTACCTCCTCTCCCCTATGAGGCAATCTATGGTGGAGCCCAGTGTTCAGCAGTGAATAGCAGTTTTATGAGCTGTAATAAATTAGAATGGAAACAATCGTGAATAAGACTATACAAAAGTAAAAAAGTTGCAGCCTATTTACGTCCCACTGCTGGGCACAGGCCTCCTCTCATTTATGAGAGGGTTTTAGGGCAAGGAATCGTCCATCGCGCTGCCCTAATGCGTGTTGGCGAACTTCACATGTCTTCGAAATATTTTTTTTTCATATTTCTCAGTCATGCAGGTTTCCTCACGATGTTTTCCATCACCGCCGAGCACGTGGTAAATCAGCACTTAAAATTGCATGCTGGCGAGGATCGAACCCGGATTGCTCGAGTACTGTGAAGCTTACTGCGAGCGCTAACCATCTGAGCTACCACGGCTTGTTTGGCTTGAATAAGACTATACATAATTACAATTACTTTGCGTAACATTGGATTTGATGATTGTTGGGTGATTATAAAATTATATTTGGAGACGAAATAATTTTTTTAATGAAACATTTAGTTACCTTTAGAAGCTTTACCGTAAAGTACTACATAATTGGCTGTTTTGACCACGCATTATATATCTCTAACCGCATATTTTAATAATTTTCGTGTATAAACATCACGGAAATACTTTATTTTAATTTATGGGATAAACACATAAATGCTTACAAGCGGCTTTAAGCGTTTTCCGAGAAAAAAAAAACAAGCAATGTAATAAATTATCGTGTACCATTTTCGTTGCCAGTTTGTTCTTTTGTTAAACAGATTTTTTATATAGCCAGGGAAGTTTCGCAAACCTACTCTAACTTTATTTTTAGGTCACAGACACGGAGTATTAAGATAAAAAAAATCCTCGTTATATTTTTTCAATCTTCATGAATCTCTTCCGTTCGTAAAATACTTGAAATGAGCCCATTATAGCAAGGATTTGATTGATATATCCATATATGGAGCTAGGAAATCCAAAGAGCAAAGGGCACAAGCCCATAGAGTGTTTAGGGCACCTCGCCTCAAACATTTTGTTATTATACCTCTATAATATATTAAAAAATGATATATTCATAAACAATTTTAAATACAAAGTATACCTGGAATAAACCTAGGTTGAAAAATATTATTTTTACATCTATAAATAAATTCATTGGAATATTTTCTGCCGACTTCCAAAAAGGAGACGGTACTTAATTCGACTGTATGTTTTTTTTAATGTGTGTTACCTCATAACTTTTTACTGAGTGAACAGATTTCGATGACTCTTTTTTTTTGAAAGCTGGTACGTCTCGTGTTGTCCCATATAAATTTAATCAAGGTCAGACCAATAGTTTTTCAGTTATTCTTAATAACTTATATTGAAGTCGGCTGCATCTAACAAAGCTCAATTGGCAATAGTCCGGCCATATATTTCGGAGCACCGACAGCTAGTATAAAAGAAATCTCCCTCCTTATCCCACCATCGGATAACCAGGCGGTCGGCGGGTCTTCACTCCATTGATCCGAGTCTGTATCCAAAGTTATTGCTATCATCGAGTGATACTGTTATAATGTATCTGTATGTATGTGAAATTGTTAGTTTATTGTTTTAATTATTATGTGTGAGTTTCGTAGTGACAGACGATTGTTTTTGTGTGTGCAGATCTCCCCCCCCCCCGCATAAAATGACAGTTCTGTTTCGGGAAAAAATGCTATGCCTACTCCCTCCGGTCCGCCGGTGGCCCGTGTTACTCTATGAATAAGTACGATCAACTTTCATAAATTATTGTTCATCAATATAACAAATGTTTCCACAAAAAAGTAATATTTAAAAAATGTATTAGATAAATAATACAAGATTTAACATGATATCAGTTATCAAAATATATTACATATCAATGATAATAGATTTAATCGTTTCGTTATAGAACATATAGAACATGCAAGGTTGAACGCCTCGTTACTAGTATGAAAGGTCTCCGGATCTTGTCACTAACAATTTTTTTTTATAGGAAAAGGGTGACAAAGAGCACACAGTCCACCGGATGGTAAGTGGTTGCTGCGGCCCATAGACATCTACATCTATCATCTATTACAAATCAAAATGTAGATGCGTTGTCACCCGTGGGGACTAAGATGGAATGCCTCATTTCCAGTAAAAAGGGCCTCCGGCCACCTGCACTCACCAAGCGAAACGCAGAGGTAAATCTCTACTTCACGCTGGTTTCTGTGAGGTCGTGGTACCACCCCGGTTCGAGCCGGCCCATCCGTGCGACAGCAAAAGCTGCCGCGTGGCTCTACTACTGTTAAAAAACATACCAGCATTATACTCATGATATTCTTTTTATGTAAGTATTCAGTACAAGCATGGTCATTTCTCGGTCAAGCCCTTATACAGCTGCTATCTGCATTTGTATGTCTTTTTTGTATGTCTGCATCAGATTTGATGGTTCTAAGTCATGTACTCTTTTATTTACTCGGTAGATTACATATTAATATCTATGTTGATAATAATTATTTGTGATATACCCAAAAAAGTTGGACTATTTGAATACCTAAACACTAGTTAGAATATGTTCACAGGTTCACACTATTAAAGATATGATTCGGTTTTCTACGCGTTAAAAAACTGAAGCGTTCATATTAAATACTAGCTGATCCCTGCGACTTCGCCTGCGTGTAATTTAGGGTTTTTTTTGCAAGAAACCCTATTTATTTTTCTATAATAAAAGTAGCCTAAATTACTCCTTATGACATCAGCTATCTGCCAGTGAGTCCCGTCAAAATCGACCCAGCCGTTTCGGAGATTAGCCGGAACAAACAGACAGAAAGACAAACAAACATTTTAAAAAGTGTATTTTTGTTATAAGTACCGTTTATACTTTCATAAGCATTTAGCAAAACGCTGTAATTTTGACATTACAAACAGACACTTCAATTTTATTTATTTGTATAGATGATCCATATTTTTTCCTCCATAATTAAACTCATACAGAATCCATTAACATTTTAAGTAGGTAATAATAATAGGTCAGGGAAAAGTTTCTTCGTATTTTGCTTGCAGAAAATTGAAGAAGAATCTCTTCAATTTTATTTATTTGTATAGATTACGACTGAGTCGGTTTTATGATAAAGTGGAACAAAAATTACGTTTTATGATTTAGTTTGATGAAAAAATGAAACGTATTTTAGGCGCATTAGGTTTGATTTATTCATGTACTAGCTGTTCCACGCGACTTCGCCCGCGTTCAATTTAGGGTTGTAATTTTTTTTTTGCGCGGAATATTAGTTCTTTTTCTTAAATAAAAGTAGCCCAAGTTACTCCTTATAACATCAGCTATCTGCCAGTGAAAGTCCCGTCAAAATAGGTCCAGCCACTTCGGACAGACAAATATTTTAAAAATTGTGTTTTTGTTATAAGAACCGTATACACTTTCATATGTATTAAGTAAAAAGCTGTTATTTTGTTATTACAAACAGACACTTCAATTTTATTTATTTGTATAGATGATCAATATTTTTTTCCTCCATAATTTAAACTCATACAACATCCATTAACATTTTAAGTAGGTAATAATAATAGGCCGGGGAAAAAGTTTCTTCGTATTTTGCTTGCAGAAAATTGAAGAAGAATCTCTTTGGTTGTACTGTTTTTATCTGGCTGGTTTTAATATCAATGAATATGGAACATTAAGAAAAAGAAAAATAAAAAGTAAAAAAACACTTTCCCGCGCCATTTTTCAATTGTTTTTCTGTCCAAAAGTTTCTAACGAAGAAATTCAGAAGAAATGAAGTTTTATTACAAAAAGGGAAAAATGCGACTCAAGCCACGAAAAAACTTTGTGACGTTTATGGACCTAATGCAGTGTCATTAAGAGTAGCACAAAGTTGGTTCAAGCGTTTTCAGTCCGGGAATTTTGATGCCAAAGATGCAGCTCACTCTGGTCGCCCTCATACGGATAAAGTCGATGCTATTTTTGAAAAAGTGGAGCACGATCGCCGATCTTATGTAATATGCCGATATAAGTAGTTACGACATAGCCAAGGAATTGAGGATTAGCCACAAAACAGTTGAGACCCATTTGAAAAAGTCTGGCTATACAAAAAAGCTCCATATTTAGGTCCCACATGAGCTCACTGAAAGAAACCTAATGAATCGTGTACTCATTTGCGATTCTCTATTGAAACGTAATGAAACCGAACGATTTTTGAAAAGATTAATCACTGGTGATTAAAAGTGGATCGCTTACGACAAGAATGTGCGAAAAAGATCTTGGTCAAAGGTAGTCAAGCTCTACAGACTGTAGCGAAATCCAGATTAACACGCAATAAGGTGATACCGTGCGTATGGTGTGATTGGAAGGGCATCGTTTATTATGAGCTTTTACTGCTTGGTAAAACCATCGACTCGGATCTCTACTGACAACAACTAATGAGACTCAAGCAAGAAATTGAGAAAAAACGGTTGGAATCGATCAACAGAACAGGAGTGGTTTTTCATCACGATAGACCACACACATCTTTGGCCACTCAGCAAAAATTGAGAGAGCTTGATAGGGAAGTGTTAATGCATCCACCATATGCTCCTGACCTTACACCCTCAGATTTTCACCTGTTTCGATATCTTCCGAATTATTTGGGTAGTGTTAGGTTCACATCAAGAAAGGACTGTCAAAACTACTTGTCGCATTTTTTGATCTAAAATCCCAAGACTTCTACAGCATCGGGATTATGTCACTACCTACAAGATGGCCACAAGTTATCGAACAAAATGGCTCATATATGTTATAATTAAAAGTAATTAAACATTAAAAAATATGTCTCGAATTTGTATATAAAATACGAAGAAACTTTTCCCCCGACCTTTTATATTGCTTAAAAGACATTAGTATATTATAAGCACATTAGCAGCACAAGGCTAAATGATATATTATCATTTAGTATTATATCATTTAGCCTTGAATGCGTGCCAAATGTCCTGTCACAACATTTACTACTTCTGTTTTGTTCCTTAATTCTGTGTTCTTTCAATTTTATAATAACAAATGTAATAGTACGGTTTCCAGTGACGTATATGCATGGTGCATACGTCATTGGAAACCATTTAAAAAAATAATTTCGGTATACCGCAATGAGTTAACCCGCATTAAGCTAACATCCGTTTTCCTTTATGGATAAATGGTTGAGATATTATCAGCAAGATACAGTTATTGTGTTAAATATTTGAATAATACAGTTGAGATTAAATATTGGATGGGGATTTGTTTTTGAAGACCAGTACCATTTAAAACGGTCATCAAATTTTAGACTTTTCTTAAGAGAAATGGTAAAATTAAACATTTTGTATCACCGACTTAAATTTAAACAAAATTAAAAAATCCACAATGTAGTAATCAATTAATTACGCATTATCATAGACTTTCAAATAAAAAAAGAATCATCAAATACGGTTCACCTACAAAAAAGTTAACAACACAAGAGGTAACAACACATAAAAAGAAATACAGTTGAATTGAAAACCTCCTCTTTTTTGAAGTTAGTTGAAAATGAGAAAATAATAACTGATATAGGGCGGAAAAATACTCGTGGTTTATGTCACGAAAAATTTGTTTCATTCTGAGATTTTCACTTAGGACCGTACGTTATAATGATTTATACTAACGCGAGTGTAAAAAACTTATCGCTTTATGACGTTTAGTACTAAGTATCTTTTTTAAAAAGAAAGAAAAGTATCAAGTATTTATCGCTTTCTTAAACAAAAGTATACTCGTGCATCTTAATCGAGACAAGCATTACAAATCAATCGGGACTACTTAGCGTAATCACCTTGTCGCACACCTTGTTTTTTAATCTCTACACGAAACTCGTTAAATGTTATTTGTTTTTAATATTCGCAGAAGCGATATCTAAACTTGTTGTTTCATGCAGATAATTGTTTTAAGCGTTTCCTAAAACTAATTAATGCATGTCCAAAGCAATTTATCTAATTTAATACTCGGAAAAACTAAGACGCATATAGCTTTAAGAATATTTTAATTCGTTATTGTTTTGTTTTGATGACAAGGCTTATATTTCAAATCATCTAACGTAGTAGAGTACGTGAGGGTAATATGGTCATCCCGTTAATATGGTCACTTTCTTATAACTCAAAAACTACAGCCTAATTTGCATAGATGGCTTTGTGATACGATAGCTCTTCATCAGTCATTCAAATAATAAAGGGTCAAAAGGACGCCGCTTTATCCACGCCATTTTGACAGTTGATATTATAGTAAGTACGTGAGGGTAATATGGTCACCTCAAGCTTTATCGCCCTATAAAACCAAAATTACGAGGAGAACAGCGACAAAAACACAAAGTCGTATACTATAACTAATATATTAAGAAAAAATTACAAACAAGCTTTGGAAATAATTAGGAACACTTCGAAAAATCTACTTAAAAAACTAACTACTCTACACAATACAAAAATCGACTAAAATATTTACAATAATATCAACTGCCAAAATGGCGTCGATAAAGGAGCGCCTTTTTGACCCTTTATTATTTGATAGACTGATCAAGAGCTATCGTATCACAGAGCGTTCTATGTAAACGACGGTGTAGTTTTTGAGTTATAAGAAAGTGACCATATTAACCGGATGACCATATTACCCTCACGTACTATAGTTAGTTTTTCTTAAGTTGAGTTCTCGAAGTGTTGCTAATTATTGTCAAGGCTTGTTTGTTATTTTTTTCTATATTAGTTATAGTATACGACATTGTGTATTTGTCGCTGTCCTCCTCCTAGTTTTGGTTTTATAAGGCGGCTAAGCTTAAGGTGACCATATTACCCTCACGTACCGTATTTGTAATATCTTACTAGGTGACAGGATTATTTTTCAGCCTAAGAGTTTGTATAGGTACTGGTACTAACTACCCTTTTACATATTTCTGCCGCCAAATGTCATTTGCTTGCACTCCTGTGTTCCGGTCTAAACAATGTAGAGAACTGGTATAACCACAGGTTGTCATGCATTATTTCTGTGAGAGTTTTGGAGCAGATAAGTCCGCCAACTGCTCTTATATGTCTTGGCAGGGTTTAATCCCGCAAGAATAGGCGATTGTAGGTGTGTTTTTTTATAGAATGAGAGTGACAAATGAGCACACTGTTCACCTGATGGTCCACTTGGATACTGTGGACCATAAACACCTATATTTATCCTGGATTAAGAATAAAAATGCAGATGTATTGTTATCCCTGAGGAATAAGATGGAATGCCTATTTTTCAGTAAAAAGGGTCTCCGGTTCTCTACACTCACAATACGACACGCAGCTCACAGTTTGCCTTTGGCTCGGTAATTGAAGGTGTTTGTTCATGTATAATACTTCCTTCAGGACTCTTATAGGGGGAAAACCTAGAGTGGTGTAACGTTTTTCTAACTTATAAATAAATAATAGAAAATTAAAAATTTTGTACAACCGACTTCAATATAAATTATTAAGAATAACTCATAAACTATTGGTCAGACCTTGATCAAATTTATATAGGACCACATAAAAAGCACCAGCTTTCAAATAAAAAATAATCATCAAAATCAGTTCACCCAGAAAAAAAGTTATGAGATAACACACATAAAAAAATACAGTCGAAATGAGTACCTCCTCCTTTTTGAAGTCGTTTTCCTCTCTCGTTTTCTCTCGTGTTTTTTCGGTAGAAAAATATATAACTTCAGATATTCCAGAATTTTTTTCAACTTCTTATTTTTTTATAAGATAGGGTGACATACGAGCACACAGTTCACCTGATGGTAAGTGGTTGCTGTGACCCATAGACATCTACATCTATCCTCAACAAAAAATCAAAATGAAGATGCGTTGTCACCCGTGATGACTAAGATGGAATGTTTCTTTTCCAGTAAAAAGGGTCTCCGGTTCTCTAAACTCACCATACGAAACACAGCAGCGTTAGGCTGCCATTTTCCGCTGATATTCTGTGAGAGCGTGGACATTCCCCGGTCGAGCAGACCCATATAGCTACAACTATACTACTAATATAGCTGCAGCATGGCTCTACCACGTGTAAAATGACTTAGAGATGACCCAAGATGTTTCCCTTCAACAATCAACGTGTGGTAAATCAGTCTTTAAAAAATATTAAATTGGGGGGGGGGGGGGGATCGAACTTGATTTTCTCGTACTTGATTTTCCGCGTTACACTTGTTCCGATTCGGAGCGCTTATCTCTCGCGATACTACGGCTAATTCTCTTAGGTAAGACAGAGACGGACTGGAGGTACATGAGTAATTACTCTTTACTCTGTGCTGGAGGCTTACAAACGTAAACAATTACAAATGAGTATTATATTCTTATCGCAAGATTATAAATGTGGGGCGCTTTAGGTATTTTGTACAACTGTGCGTAAAACAATAATTATACACGCATCTAACACGCAGCATTTAAATTACGTATCGTCATGACAAAGTAAATATTTCCACAAACGGCAACGGTTCAATGAAGTGGCACCGTACAAACACCGATTGTTTGTAGTGTGGTGTCATTAACGAGTTTCTGTGAACTAGTATCACTGCCTCTCTCTTTCGTCTTCGTCCCAAATATTGTCAATTACCTACCTGCCGATTAATGGTGCGTTAACGAAAATGTCTCTCGACAAATTGCACGCCGGGTATGTTCGTTTAATTGATTGTTATTCCTTTTTGTTTAAAAAAAAGCATGTAAAAAGCTTTTACGATACAGGATGGATTTAGTGAGGAGTTTAATTTCAAAAAATTATAATGTATTTAAAAATTAGAAAGAAACTAACAGTTCAGTGGCTATAATATCAGATATATAATATAATAAGACTGAGAATAATCAAGTGTCAGATACTTTATAAGTTGATGATACTGGCTTTCCAAACCACTGTCTTAACAGCAGAAATCGGTAAGGGATGCTCCTAGACGAAAAAGGAGCCTTATAGCGTGGATAAAAGCTTATTCCAGAAGTACAGCACCAAACTTAAACTTCATATACGTCTCCCCTGTACGTATATGTAACCATAACGCAAAGAAAATTATCACAGAAAAATATAAACCTATTTTAATTTCAGAAGAATTAAAATATAGGACTCTATCCCAGCAGTTTACAATTCTGAGTTTAAGTATAGTTCTGCGTTCACTATATTTTTTTATAGAATATATAACTATATAAACGAGCACACAGTCTACCTGATACCTAGTAAGTGGATGTTGATTATATTTGTTGATGAAAATAAAGTTGAAATAAATGGTTATATGGGCCACAACATACTACTCTGTGTAAAAAGTATCGGGAATATGTCAATAAAAAGACCCGCGTAAAAGAGGTCCTTCTAATTTTTTTTACTGCATGTTGGTAGCACTGTACTGATTTAGCGCGCAAAGTTTGAGCGGGATCTGTCATTTAATTTGTTTTAAACATAGATTTAGGTTTTAAATTACACTTTTTGTTGGTCATAATTTTGAGTTCTCGGCGATTTTTACAATGGAAAATATTGTTGAACAAAGAGTGTGCCTTAAATTTTGTGTTTCGAATGATATTTCATGTGGTGAATCACTAAAAATGTTGCGAAATACCTACGAAGAATAGTGTATATCGAAAACAAGGGCTTATGAATGGTATAAGGCTTTTAAAGAAGGCCGAGAAGTAGTAGTTAGTAGACTTGCCTCGTTCTGGTAGACCTTCAACCGCTACGACCAAAGAAAACATCGACAAAATCAAGAAGCTAGTGCTCGAAAATCGACGTATGAGTCTGAGAGAGTTGGCTAGTGAGGTGAACATATCTTTTAAGTCCGTCCACAACATTCTCATTGACATTTTAGGCATGAAACGCGTCGCCGCTCGACTAGTTCCAAAAGAACTCAATTTTGTTCAAAGAGCGCAGCGAAAGCATGTCGCTGAAGACATGGTTTCCCGAGCTTCTACGGATCTGACCTTTATGAAACGTATAATAACTGGCGACGAGACATGGGTTTATGAGTACGACATGCAAACAAGCCAACAGTCTTCAGAATGGCGTCTCGAAAACTAGCCGAAACCCAAAAAACCGCGGCAAAGTCGCTCCAAAATCAAGGTGATGCTGAGAGGTTTTTTTGACTGCCGTGGTGTGGTTCACTCCGAATTCCTTCCAAAGGGAGAAACAGTGAATAAAGAATATTATTTAGGCGTCATGAAGCGTTTGCGTGAGAGTATCCGCCGAAAACGTCCAGATTTGTGGCAACACAACTCATGGATGCTGCACCATGATAATGCACCATCACACACAGCCATTATAGTGAAAGAGTTTTTAGCGAAAAATTCAACAAAAGTTCTCGACCAAGCACCGTATTCACCTGATATGGCTCCGTCTGACTTTTTTATATTTCCCAAGTTAAAATTACCACTTCGAGGAAAACGTTTTGAGTCGATAGAAGCCATAACAAAAAATTCGCTGAATGAACTAAAGGCCATACCGCAAATAGCCTATGAAAAATGTATGGAAGACTGGGTGAAGCGTTGGAGATGTTGTATTGCAAGCGATGGGGCCTACTTTGAAGGCGATAAAATAAATTTAGATGAATAATTTGTATTTTTTGTTTTATTGACAAATTCCCGATATTTAGTACACAGAAGGTACATCCATCCTCGAAACTGCACACATTGCCACCTCTGCGGACAATAAAATGCCGCGTTACCAATAAAAACGTTCTCCGGTTCTCTACACTTACCATACGAAACCGATTTCACCCATTAATTAATGATTGGGCCTATTCTATAATAATTGAAATATGTAAATTTTAAATTTGGAATACTTACAGTATATTTTTATTATACTTTAACTAATATAGGTTATCGCTGACGTATAGTTCGTATAAAGTGAGTTAATTAGGTTAATGAATTATAGAGAATAAGCATAAGTTTAATGGTTCAATATAGCTATCGGCAGCAGTAAATCGATTTATTTTCATGACTAATTGTGATTGCATTTGAATATTTCTCTTTCAAAATGTATTTATATAGAAATTACTTTAACAAGAGCGGACTGGTATTTGTAAATTACGTTTATAAGAAACCTTTGCGTTTCAATACACTGAACAGACGTGATGTATTGATAAGTCTTCCACCATTCGTGTTTTCGTCATATTATTTGTCTTGTCCTTTCACAAAGCCACAGCTGACCAAAACTTGCTTCATGGGCGTAAGGCTGCTATTATCGAAATAGTCAACGCCGGACAAAAACTTAAAAACGGACATTTGTTTGAAATCGAGTTTTTTATCTGGACTTCTTTAAAAATTTGTTTCCAACAAAAAAAAGTTAAAAACATAGTTTTCATTTTCAGCTGTGGTTATAGTAGCCCACGTGACCAAAGGCTGTATGGGTAGCAGTAGGTAGCAGTGCTGTGAGTTATTCGCTTGCAAAAGTGAAAATTACGACACATTGTGCCTACAATTGAAGAAGTCCGTGAAACCGTGGGATAATTCGGGTTGATGATGAAGACGGGAAAAGTGGGGTAAGAGGTGACTGCCTCGTTGGTTTAGTAGTTGTAAATGCGACTGCTGATCATGAGGTCCCGGATTTGGATCCCGGGTCGGGCCAAAAAATATCATTGAGTTTTTCCGTTTAGAAATTCTCAGTATTTTTTTTACGTGGTAGAACCATACTGCAGTTATATTAGTAGTATAGTTATAGCACGAATGGGTCGGCTCGACCGGAGAAGAACCACGCTCTCCCAGAATACCAGCGTCAAATAGCAGCTTAAAACTGCTGTGTTTCGTATGGTGAGTGTAGAGAACCGGAGACCCTTTTTACTGGAAAAGAGGCATTGTAATTTAGTCCTCACTGGTGACAATGCATTTGAATTTTAATTCGCAAACGAGGATAAATGTAGATGTTTATGAGCCACAGCAACCACTTACCATCAGGTGGGCAGTGTGCTCTTTTGTCACCCTATCCTATAAAAGAAATCTGCCCGGAGTCAAGAAGTTGGAGGTGTCTCACCCCCGTGGCCGTACGTGAGCACGTAAGGCCGCCGGTCCAGCGCCCGATCTCTCTCCGGTCGTGTCGGTTTACCGTCCCATCGGACTATGAGAGTGAGGGAATAGGAAGTGCAGTACTTGTGCATACACTTGGACACTATAATCCTGTCCTGCGCCAATGGCTACTAACGGATACTAGATCCGTTGAAGCTGGCCACAGTGACCGAAATTCGATCCGGAGGACATTACGAGGAATGTAACAAATTTTTCTCTTCATGCAAACCTCACCGATATGTTGCACATCATTTGTAACGAACGTGACTCAGACGACCAAATAATGGTGATATATGTACATTATAAAATGCCAAACATCGATTCCGATTAAACGTGATTGCATAATTGCAATTAATTAAAGCGGTTAAACATCACTACATCCGTCGCTCATGAATTCTATGGAACTTTTTTTTTAAAGGTATGTATTACTGAGAAACCTACTAGACTCAGCAATTAAGTCATCATAGTAGCTAGTATTGGAAAAAAATTCCTACTAATTCTGCAAAATGGCCGTGACGAGCGAGCCATGTATGGATTGTTTCGAACGGAATTAAATCCAAGATTTACTACCGTAAAGATAATCCTACAAATGGCTGTAATAAAGTTGTATCTTTTTATTACATAATGGCAGACATCCACGACTTTTTCTGCCACAAGGGCTGCGCCACTTAAAAATGAGGTGTCATATTTGACAAATTTCATAGCGGGGTAGTTAATTTGTTCGAAAAGTGTAAAGATTCATGTTTATTTCTGTAGTTCTATTAGTTGTATTTTATGATATTTAGATTGAAAAAAAAAATAAACCAAATCATTTTGAAAATAAAGAAAACAAACGGAGAGTAATATTTTTTTAGATTAGTTTATAGTTCCATTTTACGGACGTTAAAAAAAATTAGGGACTTAATGCATAATGCTACACCACAGAGTAAATAATAGTACTACGTAGCTACACTAAAAAAGTGAGAAGTATTTTAAGTCCTCCGATTCGGTACACGCACATAAATACATCAAAGTCTGACTCCTACAATCGGCGCCAGTATGCAGCATGCGTCAGCTGTAACATGGACGTGCGATGCATACAGGCGTCCATTGCCTTGTGTGCGTGTAATTCGATATAATAAACATTTTCAGTGAATGTTCCACCTGTTGCAACTCCTAAACCCGAATTAGTGGTCGAATTTCGATAAACGATTTTCCATAATTTTCAGACTTGACGAAATTTACTGTGAAAAACTTGTGACCTGAAAATAATAAGCAAATGTTTTGTATGTACTTTGTATATCAAATTATTGATTGCACAAAATCATTTTCTTGAAGTTTCCTTATTTCGGGTTATTATCTACCGACTTCAAAAAGGAGGAAGTACTCAATTCGATTGCATATTTTTTATGTGTGTTACCTTTTTTTTTATAGGGTAAGGGTGACAAACGAGCAACACAGTTCACCTGATGGTAAGTGGTTGCTGCGACCCATAGACATCTACATCTATCCTCGTTTGCGAATGCAGATGCGTGGTCACCCGTGAGGACTAAGATGGAATGCCTCATTTCCAGTAAAAAGGGCCTCCGGCCACCTGCACTCACCAAGCGAAACGCAGAGGTAAACCTCTACTTCACGCTGGTATTCTGTGAGGTTATGGTACCACCCCGGTTCGAGCCGGCCCATCCGTGCGACAGAAGAAAGCTGCCGCGTGGCTCTACCACTGTTACCTCATAACGTTTTTTCTGGTTGAACCGATTTCGATGATTATTTTTTTATTTGAAAGCTGGTGCTTCAAACGTAGTCCCATATAAATTTGATCAAGGTCTGACTAATAGTTTTTGAGTTATTCTTAATAATTTATATTGAACTAGGTTGTACAATAGTTTAAATTTTAAATTATTGTTCTTGTTGTTGTTTATCATCCAACATTTGTCTTTAAATATTCCTAAACATAAGAATTTTAAGCGCACTTAGAGCGGTGGTAGGACTCCTAAGAGTAGTTTTGTCTGTTTCTGTGTGAAGTGCTTGCTCTGTTGTACTGCTATTTGGCGTCAGTGTTTCGGATATTCGGTTTGAAGAGAACTGGTATAATAGATAGACGGCTTCAGAGGCTGTAACTATATTGCAGCCTGATTGATAGTCATCTATCTATATCTATCTTAGTCCTCAGAGGTCAATAAGGCATCTATAAGCTACTTTATTTGAAGTTGGCTGCAGATGTCCATGGTTTGCAATAATCCTTATCATTAGATGTACTGCAAATTCGTTTGTCACTTAAATTTTATTAAAAAAAGTAACATTTTAACATTTCGTATACAATGTGCGAATTAATTTACAATAAATAATGTGTATGTAATACAACTGTACGTAAATACAGTAATCATGAAATCGCAATGTTATTTACATTTTATGCGTGATTAAATTGTCAACTATAGTGTTGTGATGACAAGATGCTAATTGTAATTACAATGAACGAGTGACAAATAAAACAATTGAGAAGTATAACACCATCATCAAGCAATTACTACATCATATAATTGGAACTTGCTGCTTGTGTTTCAAAATATGGTCGTTCTTTTTTAAAATTAAATTAGGTTTCATTACTGTAATAACATTATGTTGTTCTTTTAATGGTGTTTTCATAAAATTTCTTTGTATGTGTCCATAACTTCTCTCTGTTCAATTATTTTATTTTCAAAAAAACAATTTCGAATTTTTTTATTTATTTCGAAACATACTGCAATAAATGTGAAACGTAATTATTCTGGTTAGTTCTAAGAATACTTCAATATTAAAAACCAATTCTTAAA
Organism: Parnassius glacialis; assembly: GCA_033319125.1. NCBI lineage: Eukaryota > Metazoa > Arthropoda > Insecta > Lepidoptera > Papilionidae > Parnassius > Parnassius glacialis. The sequence continues at coordinate 45,313,080 of JAVANC010000005.1, forward strand.
AAAGCGTAAAAGTTTCCATTGGGCTAGAAGAATGAAGCATTCATGAATAAGTTTCTTATACTATTAGATTAGATCTTCTTATTGTATCTAGAGTAAAATAATAAGTCCGGGTAAAAGTTTCTTCGTATTCTGTTTGTATAAAATTGAAGAAAAATCTCTTTGGTTGTACTGTTTGTATCTGGCTGATTGTTTATATCAATACATATTGGATATTAAGAAAATGAAAAATAAAAAGTAATAATCACTTTCCCGCTGTTTTTCAATTGTTTTTCTGTCCGCCAAAACGAGTGAAACTAACAAAGAAATTCGATACATTCTGAAGTTTTATCACAGAAAAGGGAAAAATGCGAGTCAAGCCGCGAAAAAATTGTGACGTTTGTGACGGCAGTGTGAGTAAAAGTAGCAAAAGTTGGTTCAAGCGTTTTCAGTCCGGGAATTTTGATGTCAAAGATACAGTTTGCTCTGGTCGCCCGATAAGGTCGATGTCATTTTTGAAAAATTGAAGCAAGATCGGTATGGTAGTAGCTACGACATAGCCGAAGAATTGAGGATTGACCACACAACAGTTTTGACCCATTTGAAAAAGCCGTACGATAAGAACGTGCGAAAAAGATCTTGGTCAAAGGGAAGTCAAGTTCTACAGACTGTAGCGAATCCCAGATTAACACGCAATAAGGTTATGCTATGTGTATGGTGGGATTGAAAGTGTTTTGTTTATTATGAGCTTTTACCGTCGGGTAAAACCATTAACTCGGATCTCTACTGACAACAACTAATGACACTCAAGCAAGAAATTGAGAAAAAACGGTTGGAATCGATCAACAGAACAGGAGTGGTTTTTAATCATAATAACGCCAGACCACACACATCTTTGACCACTCAGCAAAAATACAACATATAGTCCTGACCTTGCACCCTCAGATTTTCACCTCTTTCTCACTCTTCATAATTCTTTGGGTAATGTTAGGTTAACATCAAAAGAGGACTGACAAAACTACTTGTCGCATTTTTTAATCAAATATCCTAAAGTTTCTACAGCAACGGAATTATATCACTACCTACAAGATGACACCAAGTTATGGAACAAAATGGCACATATATATTACTAACCGCGACTTTTGGCCGCGACTTCGTCGGCGTAGATATTATACTTTAAACAATTATTGATGGATCATCTCATCAATAATCGCAATTTCATAGTAAATTCCATCACCCTCTTTAGGGATGATTTCCGTGATCAACGCTATTCTATTTCCTTCCTCGGGATTTAAACTATCTCGATACCAAAATTTACCTAAATCGGTTCAGCTTCAGCGGTTTAAGCGTGAAGTGGTACATTTACGCACGCGGCTATGTGCGATGTTTTCCCGCACCTCAGCCGTAGACCCGTAGTACGCCAGGCCGCCCTACGCGCGTCGTTCCGCACAATTTTATACCGTCGTTACTTTTAAAATATTTGACCAAATTACGTTGTTATCTACTTTAAACATCAGAAGAGATTAAAGTATTTATTTTATATATAAAATGAATTTGTTACTGCAAAATGTGCATTGGAAATAAATAAATCAAATTTTATTGTATTTATGGTTCACTTTTTAGTAATAATAGCTTACACATAAAATATAGATATATACTGTCGCGGATTTTTTTGTAGAACTACACTCATGGTTATATTTTGACCAATTTACACAATGTCTTTATTAATTATAGCCTTTGTGTTGTTCTGATGTATGAGCTATATAGTTAATTTAGTATAGTTTAATTAAAATACATTTAGTAGTTTTTATAATTAATATTTAGTTATTAACTTATATTCATTAATATAAGTTCTAATAAATAATTCAATTTTAAGAATAATGTTTTTAATATGTGCCTCAAATCTCCAAAACGCTATTCGCCATATTAGATTCCATCGTGACGTCATTTTTATAGTAAACAAGCAAAAGTGCTGTGTTATTTCTAAATTTTTCAAATTATCATCACGATTATTGACTTTTAACCCGTATTTTATTGAAATGGTATCATGTAAGATGGATTCGTAAAAGCAGAAAGTATTAATTTATCAAGGATAAATACATTAGTGGAGGCAAAATAACTTGCATGCAATCCCGATTTTTGTTCTGCCGAGTTAAGGAATGTTAAAACATTAATGTCAGTACCTATTAGCAATTTATGTTTATACAATAACACAATACCAGTACCAGGTCTGTGTTTTTTGATTATGCATAGTTATGTTTATCTATGATTACAATTATTTATTAGCAGTCATTAGTTGTATCTAAGATAACCTAATCTAAAATTTGACTTACAATACCTATCACATCATGATGTTTTGTTTTGTGAAAATCATAGTTAAATATAAGTCATACTTACATCAAAGTAATTTTCACAAAAGTATGTCTATTTTTTGTAGACATTGTCTTCGGGTCTCGTGATGCCCGTTTTAACCAAGTATTTCCCATATTTAATATCTATAAAATCAGTTGGCACTTGAATTCATAACTTCCGCGGCGTTCTTATGCTCGTATTTTTGCATTCAGGCACAACACACCAATATTATAGATAATAACTCATTATTTAACATCCAAAAACATTTTATTCCTTTGCAAAATCGTTTTATTTACTAGAGCAGTGACGTTACCAACTGAACTGCATGGTGGCTAGTGTTTACGCGCGAAAATTTATAACGATAAATTAATTTTCATGGCACTATTCGTTTTAAAAAAAATAGAAAAAAATATATTGGTTCATTATCACTCTAGGATTAATTTAAAATACTATTTGGAAATGGATGTAATACATAGGGTATGAAAGTGTGCAAATATACGTAGAAATAATGGTCATTACTTCGCGTAATAGCTTCATAAATGGAAATTTTATCAGGAAGGCGAGTTCGTTGTCTTTTTTTGCGATTTGTAACATCACGGTTCCAAGTATACGGCAATCGAGGGTCTAATTACGCGGGTTCGTGGTAAGGGACAGCGGCCTCTCTGTCCGTCTCGGTAATTACTAATTACTGTACATTCGAATGTGGATACTTCGGGGAAATAGCGCCAGTCGCTACTGCGCGTGTTAAATCGCTTTTAACCTATACTCCACTATATATCAAGTGAAATGAATTGCGTCATAAACAGAAAATACTGTAACACCGAAACCTTAATTTTTTTTTAATTATTTTAACGTGATAATGTGGTCTAAGAAATTCGTGTTTACATACAAACTTTTCTTTAACTGCCAACTTCTCCTGCCCTCAGTGGACCGTGCTTACTAACGAACGAGGCAAATTATCAAATTTTCATTATATGGGTATCGACCTGCACTCACTAATCCCGGGTGTCCAGATTGGTGAGATTGAGTGTACCTGTTTTCATCATACGGAAATGCTTACGCATACCCGCCTCGCGGGGGCAAGGACGGGTTATGTCGGACTCGCACCGAATAAAACCTCATGGTGTTCCAACTTCGGCGCATATTGGCAGGACCACGAGAACGCTTTCGCGCACATCCGCGGCCCCACCAGCGTCGGCCGCTCCATGCTAGCCCCTCCTCGGGGAGGACTTCTCCGCCCTCCCCTCTTCCTTCTCAGGTAAGGTGCACTAGGAACACAAGGCGCGCCTTCCTCTAGGGCCTCTTACTGCAACTACGAAACGGACTCCCCCGAGTCCGATACGCGGACGCTTTGGGGCCAGGAAAAAGGAGCACTTAGAAGCACTAGCTTTCCCGACCCCAGCGGCGGATCTGGTTTATGGGCCCGCCACCAACCAGGATTCGGCTGCGGAGGGTAGAGAGAGCGGCACCTCGCAATACCGACACTTCTCTCTCTCCACAGAACCACCACCACCGCATCTACGGTGCGACCCCGTCAGAGCCGCGGAGGATAAGGCGAGTGGCGCATCGCCATACCAATATTCCTCTTCCTCCGCGACTCCATTTCGGCTGCAGCGGTAGGAGGAGAGGACACCCCTCTCGCTGTATCCCACCAACAGACAGAAGTGGATTCGCCAAGCCCATTCGGAGTGGCCACCTCGGTCCGCTACACCACGGGCCAGCCAAGTGGGTTCCTCTTTGTTCACCGCGGGTACCAAGCCGCGGATACTAAACCCCCTCCACCACGACAAAGTGGGAACCCGTTCTTGATTTGGGGCGGGGGGGGGGGGGTATTGGGTATACCTATCTTTCAATAAGATCACCAATCTCGCTTGTGTAAGGACGGACTATGTCGGACTCGCATCGATTAAATCCTTATGGTGTTCTTGATCGCATATCAGTAGTATCTTGCGAACGCACTCGCCAGTATTCACAGCTAAATCAGAGTCAGCCGCTCCTAGGCGACACCTCCTCGTGGGTTGACAACTTTTCTCTATATTTCTTCTCAAGCAAAGCGCACCGGTTTCAAGGTAGACCTATTATATCGTAGGTATTTTTGACAACGATCTGAGATTCAAATGGCTAATGAAAATTACGGTGTATTTGATAGGTATTTTACTTAGTCATTATTAACTGTCAGAATAAAATACAATAACTGTAATTAACAGAAATAATGAGATTACAAAACTACGAGTTTTTTCAAACTTGACACATCTACTGTTGAAGTCTCGGTTTGATAAAAACTCCATACAAATAGTTTAGATTACAAACCATGTTATATTACAGATTCTTCGTCGTCGTAGTTACGTCTAATATTGTCATCGTCAGGACCAGAACTCTGAAGCACATCTGCATAAAACGCCCGAGCATCAGGGTCATCAGAAATGTTACAAAATTTAAGTAGATTTTCGACGTCTGCTTTCTTCTTTGATGAGATCATATTAGTTATAGGTAACTGGTCATAATCGAATCTTGAAAAAGATTTAACTATTGTCCTTTTTATTTCAGTGATCACTGGCCCAGCAGAATATGCATCTTGAACATCAACTTCAACATTTTTTGAAGCTCGTGATCCGACTTTAGTAAAGTGAATTACCCGTGTTTGGGATATCTTAAATGGCAACTTTGTCTTTATCATTCGTTTTGCCGTGGCTTTCATGTCATAAGTAAACCAATCTTTACCCCATTCGTTGACTTCTCCATGTTTTCCTAAAATTGAACAGTACTCTTTTGGCGACACAATCACTTCACGTCGACGGTAGTCTTTTTCCACTCTTCCGAATACCTACTCTATCAGGAGGCATAAAAATATGGCCTCGAATAGGCAAAATGTGACTAAATGTGTTGCTAACATAGTTAACATAATAAAATTTTAAATCTGACTGCTGCAAGAATCTAAATACAGTTCAAGCTTCAAATCAAATGTTGAAGTGCCGAAACTATTTCATTAGCTCCTCGGCCGCTCTGATTTTCCAACCAAACATAAAACCTTAACCACCAAAACCATCCTTAGTGTGTTTAGTTTTAGGTTTATGTTGTATTACACAAAAATTATATAGCCAAGCTTGACGAGAGTAAAATACCACTTAATTTTGGTAAAGTTGGATTTTGCTGGCAATCAAAACAAATTTTAATAATTTTATCATCTTCAGTATCATTCAGTAAACTAAAGAACTTTTTAACCCTGAACTTGTGCAAGCGATATTCAGTCCGAATGTTGTTCTTCTTCTCTAAATCCTTTTCATTTTTTATTTTAATTAAACACTCCTTGCAAGCTGAACAAGTATCTTCATAAGGGTTTCCGAATCCTAAATTAAAGTTTTTGTAAAATACTAACTTGTATTTAGACAAAGAGCATGTTTTTTCAGAAATAGACTTTTGGTTTTCTATGAATTTCTCGTACATTATTTTTACATTCAGTTCATGAGGTAAGTAAGATCTTGAACACTTGCTTCTACAATAATCACTTTCTCTACATTTACACTTCGAATGTCATTTTTAATCAGATATGTCATCTCAGCTACAGCTTCCAGCTGTTTAGCGGTCTTACCACCTCGGCGCTTTTTTGGTTGAGAACCCGTGGCTAAAAATGCATTAACTACTTGAAGAAGACGCATTCGTTGTGTGCTTGTTATGTTTTGAAAAGTTTTCGAACAAACCTGAACTTCTCCATTCCCCGTGGGAACAAAATAAGCGATTAACATTTTGCGGTAATTTACAGACTTGGTCACTGTTGATCGTCTTTTAGAGATAGAAATGCGCATGTACTTCAACAAAAAGAATCATGCCCACTTTCCATACATTTAAAAACCTGATAGTGAAAGTTGATGTATAATTATAAAGTATAGTAGAAAAACTACATGTAAGCTTAGAAAATAATGTCATATAGTCATTTTTACGATTTAAACGCTACGAATCCCAAAAAAAACTGATGTCACTTTTTAGGTTAGGATTTGCCGTAACCAAATAGGTAATAAAGAAATAAATGTGCTATAACTTATTATTAACGCTCGAAGTTCAGATATCAATACTTATCTAGTTATGGTCTAAAACGTCTTTTTTACTTTGTGAATTTCTTGAAACCAACTACCCCTAAGTCACCACTTACTCTCGATGATTGTCACCATAAATTGAGTGTCTAGTTCTATCTACTATTTATTCAGCACACATAAATACTTACTAACTACATTTAGTTCATCTTGTATTGTCAAAATGATCACTTATCAACTAAACACATTTCATTGGCCTATGGTACATACTTACATACATACCTGATAAACAAAACGGGATAACCAAATAAAACACTATGTTAAAGTGGCATGGTTTACTCGTATTAATTATCATCATTTTCACTTAAATCTCTCACCACTTCGTCATCCAGAAATTCTGCTGGAGCAGAAATATTTTCTTGATACTATATAGGGTTGTATAAAGAAGTAACACAAACAAAATGGCATAGTACACAACGAGACGCAAACCCAACAACGAAGAACTGCGCCGATGCCAATTGCAGTACTGTCAAATGTCAAAAAAAAAATTCATTTCATTCGTCCGCACTCGATGACATACTGAATGATTAATTTATTTTACTATTATATTATTTTATATTAATATGTACTATACAAATACAAATAAATAAATACTTACTGATTAAATGAAGTATAAAATAATGTATAAAACTCAGAAACAAAGTTAAATAAAGTAAAGCAGCAGTGTATAAAATGGAACGTCCTAGAAAAAGGGTAGTTGAGATGCGTTCAAATATATAATACGTTTAGGGCCGAAACACATAAGCGCGTTGCGGCGCCGCGCCGCTGAAATCGGCAGTGCGCTATAGCGGTGCGGCGCCGCAACGCACGACGTGAATTCCAGCGTTATGACGTCATACTTGTTGACAAGGATGCAGTTTGTTTCTAACACTCTTGCAAACAACACGTGTCAACCGAGAAGCAGTTTTAAAATTAAAATGTCTGACGTTGACGTCGATCTGTTTATATCTTCGGTTCAGGAACACCGTTGTTTGTTGGATACTAGTGACGAAACCTATAAAGACAAATTTATAAAACAAGAAGCATGGAAAAGCATTTGTGAGATCGTTTATATTGATTACAAGGAAAAAAACTCAACCGAAAAATCAAAACTGGGTAAGTAGTAACATATAGTCTTAGGCAATGATATTTTAAACTAAAGATAAGTTACGTTCATAGTAATTTACGTTTTAAATCTGTTCCTGTGTTTAAATCATTACCTCCCAGCAATCCAAAACTGCACACATTTGCAAGTTTTACTGATAAGCAAACCAAAAGATATGAAATAAAACGCAATTGAAAGAGATAGCTATAATTTTAATGGTTGCACTTCAAACGTTTCTTGTGCATAGAGTAACATTTATAGTCGTAGAGTGGACACTTGATTCAAAACTATTCAAAAGTACATAGATAAGAAATAAAACATCTTACAAAAGTAAATCACATTTATTGAAAATTTTAACAGTGAAATAATTAATAATGAAAGAAAAGAAATAAAATACACATTTTTAACCGACTTCAAAAAAGGAAGAGGTTACTCAGTTCGACCGTATATATGCTTTTTTTATGTTTGTTCGCGGACATCTTCGTTGTTTATGAACCGATTTTGATATTATTTTTTTGGTCGAAAGTTTATACTTCCGAGGTGGTCCCATTGTCACCAAGTCAAGATCTGATGATGATCCCAGGGAAATCGAGGGAAACTCTGGTTAGGAGGTGAGAGAAAATTCTTTCGAAAAATGACATATTATTGAAGTAGATTGTACCTATGCTGAACAAACAAATTAAACGTGAATGAAAATGCAGGCCACAGCTGCTACATACTTACTACTTTATAGAATGATGTATTACCTCTATAAATGGAACATCATTTTTTTGAGTAGTGTTCGTCCTTTATTCGAAACATATTTGTTAGTAGTTTTGAAGTGATTGCTACAAATTCTGCTGATTTTTGATGGTATCCAGCCTGATTCGCTTCTTTGTCACGAACAATTGCTATCCAAACTTGTAGTCTGACCGGATCAGTCGGAAACCTAATTCATTAAAAGAAAAAACAATAATAATCCTAAATTAGCAGTATAATGTATACTTTAATAGTAAAGAAAAGAACAAAGTGAAATTATTTTTATGTTGATTACATTAGTCCATTACATACAATAGATAGTTATTATAAAAACGAAGTAAACATAAAGAACAACTGAACTTTAACTGTAGGCATTTAAGCTAACATCAATATTTCATTCTGCACTAACTAATCTATGTCGCAGCGCACGCATCCTTATCGCTCTAGCGTCAAAACTAGATCGCTTTCTCTTTCTTCACCTGAACATGGCGTCTTGCGTTAGTTACTAGATAATTTGCAAAAATAATTGAAATATACTAAAATATTCTAAGTTTCTTTGCATATTCACATGTGGTAAGAGATCCCTTGTATTTTGTTTACTTTAGAGTCATAATTGGTACACTTCCGAAACACAAACGATGGCATTTTTTATTTATTTTTGGTAAGTACACAGAGACCTACAATGCGGTACGCTTGTGATAGAGCTCAATGCAGACTAATTACAAGACGTCCCAATTGGGACGTATTTGAATCTTCACAGCGCGCGCGCTTATAACATATCTGCTACTTGTTTTATTTAATATCATTGGTCTTAGGTTTACGCGATCACTATTCACAATAAAACTACAATTTTTACTGTAGTAAAAACGTAAAAATCTGATCCGCGGTTTAAATTGTAGTTTAATGTAAGTAGCATGTATCTTTTTTTTTAATCATATGAAATACACCATTTATTTTAATGCCCTATGCAAAAGATTTTCTCTAAGTTAAAATTATATTTTTTTCTCGCGCTCTTATTCAAAAAGGTAAACAAATACTATAAATAAAACCAAATTGCCATTTAAATTGTTTATTCGCAGTTCACAACATGTTAAATAGTTTGAATCAAATGTATTAAGGTATTATTTGTATTTTGAACTGAGTAGGTATACGAACATTCATATTTTCTTTAATTGCCAACTTAGGGCGCCAACATCACTGGAAAAGTAATTACAAAAATCATTCCGTATTAGATGTGGGCTTAAATTATTTTCATTTGCTGTGGGCAAATGCAACATTTGCAGATCAGAATCATCAAAGATAATGTCATCGGTCGCTTGTACTCCATCTCGATTCAAAACAAAGTTGTGCATTACACAACATGCCTTGATAATGTCTGTCGCAAATTCGTATTGCACATTCATAGATCGATGAAATATGCGCCATTTATTGGCTAGGATGCCAAAAGCGCACTCGACATATCTTCGGGCACGACTCAGTCGATAATTGTAAACTCTTTGTTGTACCGACAAATGTTTTCCTGAGTAAGGGCGCATGACGTTATTCGAAATTGAGAATGCTTCATCTCCTACAAAAACAAATGGAGTTTCATTTTGAGAACCTGGTAAAGGCTTTGGTACAGGAATAGGTAATTTGCGTGTCATAATCAAATCATAAAGTTTAGAGTTCTGGAAAACGGTGGAGTCACTTTCCTTGCCATACGCTCCTATATCGACAAAAATGAATCTATATCTAGAATCTACAAGAGCTAATAAAACTATTGAATTATAGCCCTTATAATTGTAAAACAGTGATCCACTGTGCGCAGGACATGTAATACGGACATGTTTACCATCAAGAGCTCCTATGCAGTTAGGAAAATTTGCTTTCTTGTCAAACTCAATAGCGACATCTTCTAGAACCTGTTTTGTTATAGGAGGTATATTTTGACTTGATAGATGTTTCCATATGGCGCGACAAACTGTCCTTACAATTTTTGCTATTGTACTTGCTCCTCGGAAGTAATTCGTATGCATGGTTTTAAAGTCACTGCCGGTTGCTAGAAATCTAAAATGAAATAATAATTAGTAGGCAAATAATAAAATAATACAAATGTAGGTATAATCAAACTCAAACCGCGCAGGTAATAGTGTTGCTAAAGGAATAGATTTTCAAAGATAGACAGGTAGTTTTTCAAAGAAGTACTCAATAAATATTTTACATTATGGTTGTTCTAGGCAAAGTCAATCAGTTTTTAACTTGCCTAAGTCAAGAAAAAGCAGAAAATTATTCTTTTTCGGCGGCCAGCCATTTATATGAAATTGGATGGACCGAAAGTACTTATGAAAGTTATATCAAATTTTATATGTAGTATAAATGGAATCTAGGGAATTTTAGTCTTTATTACTATTTTTCACTTGTGAAGTTTTTTGTTGCAGGTAATGATTTAGTCAAGAAGTGGAAGGCCATAAAAGATAATTTTGCTAAATATCAAAAAAAACTAAAAGATGCCAATCGATCAGGAGCTGGAGCTGCAAAAATTAAAGAATATCACTTGAATAAACAATTACAGTTTTTGAAAAAGGTTTCACAAAATGCAACTGATTCCAGTTTATGCGTAGCGGAAGGAGATATTGAGAATGAAATAACGGCATTGCCTCGTTATAAAAGTCAACCACGAAAACGAAAGGCAGATGATAAGGATGATATTGAAGAAGATTTATTGGCAATATTAAAAACACCGGAGAATAGACATTTGCATTTTTTCAAGGGGATTTTACCATCTCTACAATCGTTAAATGAGAATCAAACATTGATATTTCAAAGTCGGGTGCTTCAAATATTAACCGACATTCTTCAACCTTCAATTCATCAAAATACACATCACGGCTATAATCAAGAATATCAGCATCAGGGTTACAATCAAGGATATTCAACTATGAGATACGATAATACGGTTCAGAGTGGCTACCACACTTCTACTCCTGGAAGTTCGATTACTGAACAGAGGACTACCTCATCATCAAACCAACAACGTCCAATAAATTCACCATTTTTACTGGACGAAACGTCAGCTACTTCCTATGTTTCACAAGATGAGGAGTTTGATTTTTCTTAAATTGATCATTACATTTTTTAAGGCCTATTAAAGTATTCTTAAAGTAAGAAAATTGTATAATGCAAAAAGCTTAATTTGATTCTGTCTTGTTTCATTTGAACCTGGCTTTGTACCACTAGGTACCCCCAAACCATGAACACTAGTGATGCAAAATTTTTATCGACACCCCGCTAGTACCACAGGTGTATAAAGCCAGGGGTACAAATAAAACTAAACATTTGATTCCGAGTGCCATAAACATCAATAAAAAAAAATAAGAAACCTATTTGTTTTACCTTAAAGTTAAGCCCAGCATTTCCAAAGCAGTAACTGGTTTTCTTCCTTTATTTTTTTTCTTCTGTATATATTTTGATAACTCGCTTAATAGCTCTTCAAATGATGATATACTCATTCTAAAGTAGGCAACAAATTTTTTTTCGTCTATCTTTAATGCTTCGTATTTTTTAGAAAAGAACTCGCCATTTGGATTCATACCCTTACTTAATGGATGTATCCAGTATCTTCTTTGCCGTATTTTTAAGATAGAATAATGTCTTCTTAATAACAAATAAGCAATAAGTTTATTACGATCCATCGCAGAGAGACGTCTATCCACACTCAAAAATCACGAGAAAATGGTTGCCCTACCATAATGCCCTGTTTCGCGACGCCGCAACGCGGCAACGCAACTGCCGATTTTGGCGTTGCGGCGCCGCAAAAATAAGCAGTTTGCGTTATGTGTTTCGGCCCTTACCCTTGACGTCGAATAAGCTTATAGAAATATGTAAAAATATTTTTTTCCTGCGTTTCTTTTAACATTGTGATAAGCGTAACTAATTTACAATTAAATTAGCTGAATTTTAAGATTTATTTCATTTCTATACATTGTCAGGTGAAAAATGGGCATTGTTCTTTATCTTGGTCGATTGTTGTACTATTCAAGTATAGTTTCCGTCTAAATTTTGTAACAAGTGAAAACTTTTACGTAAAATTTTATTAAAAAACACGTGTTTACATACATTTGAAACATGTGTACGTTTTGACAGAAATTGAAATGAGACAATATGAGCTATGCATTTGTGTAAGTCCACATCGATACGAAAGTTAATCGGTTTGTGGTATGGTGCGTTTGTGCTGTGTAAACAGGTTTGTAAAGAATAGCTAGATCACTGATGCATACGCCATAACTTATGTTTTGTGCACGAACTATAACTAATATATTACTACAAAAAATACTAATAAAATATTACCTTTCAGATCATTGAAACTAAGTTTAACTGCCTGGCACAATGACCTTTTCTTAAAGCCTGTTATTGTTATAACTGGATGATGATCACAGTTTAAATCTGGACCGTCTTTTCCTTCTTGTGTGTATGTAGAGGTTTTCGGAGTGTAGCGATGCCGTCTAGACTTTCTTCCCCCAACAACTTCGACAACTAGCGTGTCATATTCTCCGTTATCCATGATTGTTCATTAAATTTAAACTCCAAAAATGTGCGGGCCTCCTCGAGACTTACCCAATAATACTGATTTATAATGTGACACAATAACAATCACGCTATTTTGCCAGAAAAGGATAGCAATAAAAAAGCGAATCTAGTGGTTTTGATGTATCGAGATTTTGTTCGTCGTAGATATATCACTTTGAAAACTAAGAGATACTATACAATACAATAGTATTTGAATGGTTTATGTATCGCTTACAGACAATTCATTATAGTATGTGCCAAATCGATTGAGAAAAACGGACAATGACCTTTCGGTCGTTTAACCAGGGGTTACAAACCTTCAATATATAGGCACATTTTATATGTAGTACTTTCTTTATTTATAATGATTTTTTTATAATGATTGATATAATATATATTTATTAACTATTATTAAAAAGTTATGTGAAAGATCGCTGTAGAAGAAAAATCATCTATTGTTATAAAGTACTTTATTCATTTAACAACAAAAAACATTAATTTATAACACATATAAAGATTCGAGTGATAACGACACCGAATAAGTACGTACTTATGCAAAAGATAAAACTTTATTTTTAATATTATATAAGAACTTTATTTTTATTCGGTGCAATCATCACTCGTATCTTCACTTGATGAACTATCTGTAACATTAATTATAAAGCGATCTGCAGTTTGGTCAATTCTATCATCCATGCCACGCATTTTTTGTTCAACCTTAAGGACATGCTGAACACAGTTTTTCCATTTATCTGGCGTGATTTGAGTTAAACCATCTTTAAGTAAATTTTTAACATCTTTTAACTTGAAAGTTGTATTTTTTCGTGCAACGTACCCTTTCACATCTGCCCACACAAGTTCAATGGGGTTAAGCTCACAGTGATAAGGAGGTAACCTTACCACTGTGATGCTTTTTTCTTTTGCCATCTCGTCGGTGACGTAACTTCGATAGTTATCTTTAACTGCCTTTATTTTTTCCATTAAGTGGGTCTTTGTGTCCGAGGGCACGTATGCGATCTGTTTAGATTCTAGCCATTCCTGCATATTTTGTTTCCGCCAAGACATTGTTGGGGTTTTTTCTAAACGTCTGGAGTGGTAACTAGCGTTATCCATAACTATGACATCGCCGCTTTGCAGTTTTTCTATTACTTTTCTAAACCAGTCCTCGAAATGGAGAGCGTCCATACTCTCATGGTAGTCACCAGTAGATGATGATTCAAATACCCAATCACATCCCTCCAAAAAGCCATTTTCATTGCCAACGTGTACAACTATTAATCGCTTTCCTTTACCCGAAGGGGCTTTCGCACCAGTAGAGTAGCCTTCTAACCGTGATTGACGAGAAGATTCAATTGTGGTGTCTTCCCATACCTTTCCCATAGTATGACCTGCGTTAATCCATGTTTCGTCAAGGTAAAAAATGTTACGTCCCTCGTTTCTTAATATTTGTATTTCTCTCAAATATCTGGTACGCCACAGAACTATCTCTGGGCGATCTATTAGACCACTTTTTCTGTTTCTCTTTATATATTTGAATTTTAAATGGCGCAACACACGTCGCAGGGAAGTTTTGCTCAAGTTTGGCAACTGGTCATCTTGATTTATACTGAGCAAAATTTTGTCTAAAGTCGGTAATTCTCCTGCAAGAAAGAACTGATGCACTTTCGCTCTTATAGCCGATTTATCAAAATCGTCCAACTTGTCAATTACAGACTTTTTTCTTTTATTAATTATTCCCTTTTCTGGTATTTTATGGGAATCTCTATACACGCTTAATACGCGATATATAGTGCTCTTGCTGACTCCTGAGATCTCCGAAACCTTTTCTACCATATTAACGTTTGAAGGATACACGTCTTCGGGCCAGGTGTTTTTGACATATTTGTATACATTAATGATAATCTCTTGTTCCCCGACCGACAAAGTGGTAGGTTTTCTCTTTTTTACTGGTGACGTTAAAGGTGCTCCAGAAGATGGGCCTGTAAATAAATGACAAAAATATACTACCATAGTACTACATCACATAAATACATATTGTTTTAGAAAATAAATACCACATGGTCACATAAAAAGAGCGCTTTAAGAAATAGAAAGGCTACGTCGTCGCATTTGTACCTATTTGTACGTACCTGCTACGTTTATTATGGGTCGGCGACGTCTCTTTCCACTTGATGTTGAAGGACCGGGTCCTTCACCAAATTCTCCTGAACTCATGTCGATTTAGTAACGACCGTCACAGTAAAACTAATATAACAGATTCAAAAAACAAAAACTTAACGATATAACAAATTTAACAGTAAAAACTCAACTAAAACAATGCAATGAATGCTATGAATTACCCGAGACGTACACACGCAAGCGCTATCCGAACACGAATGAAAACAAAATGGCGGACCGGCCCAAAAAAGGTGACGCATCTCTGGCTGCCATTGTCACGTTTCTTTTAGAACGAACTGACGTAACGCGCGTTTTGTTTATTTTAAAGGGATGAATTTGCAAAAGCTCAATATGGTGATTATATTGCTTCAAATATTTTTTTAATATGAAACTGTTATTAAATGAATTGCTGCGTTACTTACCATAAATTGAAATATAAAATATAACACATTTTTCGCGATGTACCGTAAGATTTTACTATGTTTATAGGAACCACAGACAATATTATTTAAGAAACAAAAAAACAAAACATATGTGCTGACCTAGAAGTGGGAATAATATCAATATTTAAATATTGTTATCACATCTAAATTGAGATTTTGTAAGTTACGCCTTTTGACACTCGGCTCATATCTGAGGTCATTGTCCGTTTTTCTCAATCGATATGGCACATACTATAATACTATCATGTTTAGCTATACAAAGAGTATTTTAAACAGCAAAAAAATAATATTTGCTTTTTTGTTTGTTGTAATGCTTTGTAAAAACGCTCGTCAATTAACTAGTTAGTTTTTGTGTCTGTCGGGGCTAATCTTCGGAACGGCTGAATCGATTGTAATGTAACTACTCGGAAAGATAGAGAGCAATGGCAGGAGTGATCCAAAAACGTATTTATCCAAAAAGGTTGAATATTTTTTTTGAAATATCGAAACGTTGATGAAATAAATGATCTTTGTTGATTTTTTTATAGATAAGGGTGACAACCGAGCACACAGTCCACCACAGTGATGATAAGTGGTTGCTATGGCCCATAGACATCAACATCTTCTCAATGAATAATCAAAATGCAAATGCGTTATCACCTGTGAGGACTAAGATGGATGTCTCTTTTCCAGTAAAAAGGTTCTCCGGTTCTCTACACTCACCATACGAAACACAGCAGCATTAAGCTGCTATTTTACGCTGGTATTCTGTGAGAGCGAGGTCCTTCTCCGGTCGAGCCGACCCATTCGTGCTACAACTATACAATTAATATAGCTGCAGCATGGCTCTACCACGTTAAAGCTGATTATTTAAACGTTGAAGATGACGAATAATACCACCGTAATAATAACCGTGTAACGGCGGAGTAAGAATATCCACTACCCCATATCGTCCCGTGGGTGTCGTAAGAGGCGACAGAGGAAACATAAAAAAAGGAGATGGGCAGCAGCATCTTCCCGATAACAACTCAAAATAATATAAAAACTGCGGTTGCAAATCCGCTTGCCAAGCATTGCAACTATGGCAAAATAGGGGGTATTTGAATTTGAATGAGGTGGTCTATGAGAGAACCCTATGTTCAGCAGTGGACTTTTATAGCCTGTAATGGATTAAAGGAAATAACGCCACATTCAATTATGAATTTATGGAACAAAAAAAGTTAATAATTGGTCGCTTCTAATGCGTTTCATATTACCATTTCAATAACCAATCTAACCTGAACTATTATATAGGTATTTTGTCTGAAATGTTCATCAATTATTCATTTTCCATCAATTCGCTTGTTGCATCCTATGTGAGTCGTCATTCCGACAAAGCGCTCGGTTGTCGCCGTGTGTAATTAGCGTCAACTTCGAGCATTTTAACAAAGGCAATTAATTAACAGTCAAATGTGAACATACATAATTGTCATTCGCTGTTAATAGCGAGCTCAGATTGCACTCAGCTTTTGTTTTAAATGCTTGATCGCATGACTGATCATGAGTGAAAATAATCATTAGTGACCATTTATTTTATCAATTTTCCGATTTCACAAAATATTTGCATTTTTTTGCATTTTGGCATTGCTTGCTATTTGTTCGTGAAGTTACATCGCAATCGGTTTGGCCATTTAAAAGACATTTTTTTTAAATATCATGGGTGTGGTGTGTGTATATGTAGAAAGAGTAATTGAGTATAATACAGAGACTAATTTTGTAGTTAGGAATAATAATTAATTCGTTTACACGAACTAATTATCCAACGAGTCGAGGATAAACTAGTAACGGAATACGACAAGCGCACCGTTCCACGTCAGAGTCAAGACTGTCTTAACGGCGGCCGTGCCGTCCGTTTTATACAAGCAAAACGGGCGCCACCGCAGGTGCAATGGTGCAGGTGTGCGGAACACGTGTTATTTACAAGAATTCTGTCTAACTGCACCGACGGCTACCGCGCCGCACGTGCAATGGTGCTGGTCCCGTCATATATTTAAAGCTTATGGCTTTATCCAACAAAGTTCTGGCATCATTATTGTTCTAACAGCTATGACATTACTAATGTATTGCCTATTTTTTTTAGAGGAGGCAAACGAGAACTTCGTTAAGCAGCACGACTGAATGATACGTTGTCACCACCGCCCATGAACATCTGCAATATCGGAGATTTTTTTAGAAAGAAGTAGGTTATTTTTGGGTACAATAACAAAAATATATTTTATCTTGTATTCTAATTAATTAAGTGCTGCGATGAACGTATCCAACGGTTTATAAATATTATTTTATTAAGCTACCTGTTCCCTCTTAGTTAAATACGATTTTTTATGAAAAACGAAGATTCGGACAGAGATTACAGAGATTTTATACGCAACCATTTAATTCCATCTGTCTTTGCTTTGATCTTTGATCCTTAACTCCAAAGCTCATTGGTGGATTTTTTAAATTATTTAAATACATACATAACATATTATGTATGTGTTTAAATAATTTATAAACATATACACATAGTTCATAAACTTAAGCGCTTTCTACTCTTGAGTATCCTCGATAAAGACATATTCTCAGAAACATTAAAATGTAATATTATCGCGTGTATATTCTTAGGCGCCACTTATATAAGCGATTTCTCCGCAATGATAGTCGCGAAATTTGAATGATAATTATGCAAGATAATGCAACCGGCGATATAATCTTGGAGATAAGAAGTGCCGGAGTTTGAGAATAAAAATATATTCTCATCGCTACGTGACATCGGGACAGAAAAATCCGTTCGCCGCTATTCTCGAGAAGCTTCAATAGGAATAATAATATTTTTCTTATTGATGCGTGTCTCGCTTTTATCCTTTTCATTAAATATCAGTTTTTGTTTGAAGTACTTTGTAGGTAAACAACTGACGTGTTATTTATTGAGCTTTCAGAATTAAAATGAAAACTGTAATATTTTTGATTCTTTACTTTTACCCGTGATCGTGACCATTAGGAATTTATAAATAAGTATAATTAAACGCGATAGAATCCGTAAAAGTAGTTCTGTAATATTTTTGTTTTTTTTTTCCTTCAATTTTATTGTACTCAACTTTAAGTCAGTACAAACATTGCGTGCGCATATTGGTATCGAAACTAGGAATGAACTCAGTTACTAACTACTACAGACTCATGGACAGCAAACGAGCCTCTACCCTAACACAAATTGCTATTTTAGTGTCTTTGTTCTGCTATGGAATATGAGTGGCAAACAGCACACAGTTCACCACGAATTGAATCCATAATGTAAGAATTTATGAATTGACTTGATGATGTTAGAATTGATGACTTGTATGAGGTGTTTTTCATTTCACCTCATTTTCTTCCTCCTATTCTTCTTTATCAGCCCCTAAACATCACCAGCTGGACATGGGCCTTTCCCATTGTGGAGAGGATTTGCCTTATGGATGCCATACACTGTCCAGTTTACCGTAGGTAAGTTTGCAGCGCGCTTGAAGCGGCGTCCGGTAAACTTGATGGTATATGGCTATCGGGCTACTTGATGCAATAAATGAATTTCGATTCTGCCGATTT
The DNA here is from genome assembly GCA_033319125.1 of Parnassius glacialis. NCBI lineage: Eukaryota > Metazoa > Arthropoda > Insecta > Lepidoptera > Papilionidae > Parnassius > Parnassius glacialis. Next base: position 45,332,036 of record JAVANC010000005.1, read on the forward strand.
GATCAAGCTTGCAGCGTCATGCAAACTTAAACGTGTGTATGAGCGGTCAAGTATGCATGAAAGTAGTCGAAGCAAATACGTCATGGTTTCAACTGATGCGGCATCATGCAAACTTGACGGCGAACTTGAACGTGAGTTGTCTATATGGATGCATTGCAAACTTGACGCCGCTTCAAGCGCGCTGCAAACTTGATGGTAAACTGGATCGTGTATGGCATCCATCAGTCGTCACGTTTGTTTGGCGGATTGACGTTCACAATAGCAGACGCTTGCTCATTTGACGCTGTTTCCCGTCTATGGTTTGGTTATTTTACGATACCCATGAGACGAAATTGGGTGATGGATTCTCTTACGCCGTCCCTCCACGAAAAACTTAGCCAGACTCAGCTTAGTCTATAGTTATATCCAAATGCATTTTTTTAATTTTTTTTTTATAGAATGACAATGACAAACGAGTACACAGTCCACCCAATGGTAAGTGGATGCAGTGGCCCATATACATCTACGTAAATCCTCGATTAAGTATCATAATGCAGTTGCATTGCTACCCCCGCCCTGAGGACTAAGATGGAATGCCTCGTTTGCAGTAAAAAGGGTCTCCGGTTCTCTACACTCACAACTAACACAGCAGGATTAAGCTGCTATTTTACGCTGGTATTCTGTCAGAGCGTGGTCCTTTCCCGGTCGGGGCCATTCGTGCTACAACCATAATGTAGCTGCAGCATGGCTCTAACACGTATTTGCCAAATAAACCTCTACTTCACGCTGGTTTTCTGTGAGGTCGTGGTACCACCCCGGTTCGAGCCGGCCCATCCGTGCGACAGCAAAAGCTGCCGCGTGGCTCTACCACTGTTAAAACTGGATTAATTTAAAAATTTTACTTCCACTAACATTATTAAAAAATAATTTTAAATTCATTAATTACATATCTCTCTTTTTTAATCCTATTTTGAAACGAGTGAAACCCTGCCAGAGAAAAACCTCTGTGACAGTCAGATAATGCTTTAATTCAATGTGTGGTGACCAGGTACGGAATAAAAAAAGAAGTTGTGTATCTATATTTATCCATTTATTTATCCTATTTGAACTTAATGTTAAGGCAAACACCTTAATGGCGTCCTTACGCCAGAAAAGTAATGGAAGGCCAATTCAAGATTAGAGATATCCTTTGAAGTCTTACTGCGCAACAGAAAACGTTCTACGTCCCACTGTTTCTTTGTGTTCGGATTAGACAATACACTGTGTTCTATGCCGATGCTTTTATATAATTATGCGCGTGTATGGCGGCCATTTGCATTCACAGTGAGTTGATTTCATGGATGATGTTGATACGAACAGTATGCCATTGTTTGCATCCTCGTGGTATTTTTGTGACTGTGAACCAATCAGTTACATCATCATCTGATATCTATTTTAGTTGTTGGCTTTATTTGTTTTACTACCGATTTCAAAAAGGAGGAGGTAGGTACTCAATTCAAATGTGTTTTTTATGTGTGTTACCTCATAACTTCTTTCTGGGTGAACCGATTTCGAAGATTCTTTTTATTTGAAAGCTTTTAATTTTCATGTGGTCCCATATAAATTTGATTAAGGCCCGACCAATAGTTTTTGAGTAATTCTTAATAATTTAAATTGAAGTCGGTTGTACCAAATTTTTAATTTTAAATTATTAAAATAATTGAGACGTGTTTTTGAAGTCGGTGGAAAATCTACTTATAAAAATAGTCTCCTCGCATCTCATGAAAATTTAAAATCTCAAAAAACGCGATATTAAACTGTTCATTGAAGTAAAGTACAGCTCTTATACGTCTCTAGGATGGGCCTTCTCTTAATTTTAAGAGTGTTATGGAGAAATTGGTCCGCCGCGTCGCCTCAGTGCGTTTTTTTTATAGGATAAGGGTGAAAAACGAGCATACAGTCCACCTGATGGTAAGTGGTTGTTGCGGCCCTTAGACATCTACATCTATCTTCTGTTACAGATCAAAATTCAGATGCGTTTTCACCCGTGAGGACTAAGATGGAATGCCTCATTTCCAGTAAAAAGGGCCTCCGGCCACCTGAACTCACCAATCGAAACGCAGAGGTAAACCTCTACTTCACGCTGGCATTCTGTGAGGTCGTGGTACCACCCCGGTTCGAACTGGCCCATCCGTGCGACAGCAAAAGCTGCCGCCTGGCTCTACCACTATATAATGCGTGCTCACAATTTCACAAGCCGACTCCAGAACTACGAAATCCAGGTTTCCTAGTGATGTTTTTCTTCACCGCCGAGCACGTGGTAAATCAGCACTTGAAATTGCAATTTCATTAGTGCCGTTTGGGAGCGAACCCGAATTGCTCGCGTACTGTGAAACTTACAGTGAGCGCTAACCATCTAAGCTACTACGGCGTGAAAAACAAGTTTATCTAGTTATCATTGAAATTATAAATTACTGTTACATGTGTATATTTACCTCCAATTAGGGAGAAGATGGCGATGGGCCAGCCATATAGCTGGAAGAACCTTGAGTGCCGGCCTCGCACCGGTAAGCGAAGTATAGGCAGTAAGGAGTGATGATCTGATAGTGTATTTTAGACCTGAAGCCCATCTGAGTGTACCTGGAGTGCATCTCTGCAGGAAGTCGATAGATGCAGATGGCTCAGGTCCGTGCTTTGTTTCCTTCCTTGTGGGAGATCATTTTCAGCACTAGACTTGCGAAGGAAAGTGGGTATTTACAGGTGGACATTAATTATGACATAAATTATTTCAAGTATTGCGTCACATCCCGAAAATCTTATTGCCACCAAATGAATAGTGAACATCTGTTGACATACTTTTCATAAGGTTTTTTTTCTGCCTGTTTAACTTATTTCATATAAAACTTGTTTTTTACTTGTGCCTCTTCATTTAATACCTTTCTCTAGTACAGATCACAGCCCCCAAAAGCGCTGTGTACATTTCAAGTGATGCGTAAACCAAGCCAAAATCACGCTCAACTTATGTTATGCATGATGCATAATGTGTACACTCACGCACACATTATGCATCTCAAATTCTTTGTAATCAACAACATCGTTTAAGGTTCATACGTGTGCGTCTAGCAGTGAATTTTTATGGGTTGATAAGAAAAAAAGAAGAAAGATTTGAGCCAGAGTGCGTGTCAAAAAATTAAACATGGTTTCGGTGTCACTTAAAATTTTCGAAGCGGTCCGTCTATTCTTCTTTGTTGGTCTGAGATATAGACGATACAATTAGTACTGTTCATCATACTCACAATAGTGCAAACAATCGACATAAATTCAGAGAATTATGATGAAGTGACTTTAATTGAAATAAAAAATGATCTCCACTAATCATGACGCGAAGGATTCCTTTCAGACTTCTAACAAATGGAAGGTAAATTAACTTCGCCTTAATGTTGAGACAGACTTGTGTAAGCGACAAATTTATTGGAATAAAGATAAAGTAACACGTTAAAAATAAGTGATGTAATGGACTATATGCCACAAAATTTAAATCACACATACATTTAAGGCGTTATGCAGTACCGTTTACGTGTCACATAATGTGAAAACAGAAATTTCATTTAATTATATTTGACAAAGTTATTCATTTTTTTAACCGCAGTTTTTTGTTTTTTTTGTTGTTATCACGTACAACTGAACTTTACATGAACTCTATCGCCTATTACGACACCTGCAGGATGATATTATGGGGTAGTGGATTCTCTTATGGTGGAATAGTTATTCTGTTTCACGATGAAGTTTTGACTTTAGTTGTTGTTAGCCGTGCACATACACTACACATTGTGTTAGTGTGCGTATAGGGTTGCCATCTGTCCGGCTTTAGCCGGACATGTTTGGCTTTTTCGGGTTGTGTCCGGCCAAATTTATATTATGTGTCCGGCCTGTTCGGCTTTTGTTAGGTTTTTTGTTAGTGTAACGCGTTACACGCATCGCTTGCAGAATAAATAAATAAGTAACGTACACACTTGAAACTTTGCTGTGATTGATTAATAAACAATTAACGTATGTAACGGAGTATTTTAGTTCTTTTTCTCGGGGGGTTGGAGTTGGTGAGTATTTTGGCTGCATAGCCTCAGAAAAGTATGTTTGGCTAAAAATTACTGTCCGGCTTGTAGGCCCAAAAGTCCGGCTTTTTGGAGCGCCAAGTCCGGTTTTTTCATTTTAGGAGATGGCAACCCTATCTGAGGCCTCCGGAGCGCTACTCCCGAGCTCCCACAGCCTACGCACACTAACACAATGTGTATGTGCACGGCTAACAACAACCAAAGTCCAAACTTCATCGTGAAATACAATAACTACTCGTATACTACACGGTGACTACACTTTAGGCACTTTCTGTGTAATATGTACATATATCGGTGCCAGATTTTCCTATGGTGCATTGTGGCGATTGCACCTTTATTACACTACGGGTTCACTTTTGTACTCATAATGCTGGTTCCATAATGGGAAGAATTGTTGATACAGTTTGCAGGATACAGTTCAATAGGTTTGGATGGTTTTGTCGTCAATATTCGGTCAGTAGAGCCTTGTCCGTCAGGCTGCACTGCGTGAAGTTGACAATTAAGAACATGTTACCATATTCCCTGTTAAACCCTCTACAGTGTCAGGAAACTTTCATATCTAACCGAAACGTCCGGCCAAATCGAAGAATATCAAATATCCCGTTGAGTTGGAAATTTCTATTTAACTTATTTATGCAGGTCGTTTATGAGTGAAGACCACATCTAGGCAAACGTGTGAGATGCCCCCTAACTAGATGGAGTAATGATTTGCGCAAGGTGACTGATAGGAACTGAATGCATGTAGCCAAAGACCGGGCTAAGTTGCGCGCGTTTGTGTGGTGGCTTATGTCCAGCAGGCTGATGATGATGATGATGAAGTACTTAAATATGTGTGTAATGGTGGTGTAAGAATATCAACTTCCCCCCTATCGTCCCGTGGCTATCGTAAGAGGCGACAGAGGAAAACAAACCAAAGATGGACTGCAGTAGCGAAAACTTTTTACGTAGTAGAGCCATGTTACAGCTATATTAATAGTATGGTTGTGGCACGGATGCGTCGGCTTGACCGGGGAAGGACCAGAACCTCATAGAATACCAGCGTAAAATAGCAGCTAAATGCTGCTGTGTTTCGTATGGTGAGTGTAGAGAACCGGAGACCCATTTTACTGGAAAAGAGGCATTCCATCTTAGTTCTCACGGCTGACAATGCATTTGCATTTTAATTCGCAATCAAAGATAGATGTAGATGTCTATGGGCCACAGCAACCACTTACCATCAGGTGGACTGTGTGCTTGTTTGTCACCCTTATTATATAAAACTGCAGCTGCAGCTGCCAACCAACAAAGCGTGGCAGTGGCAGCTATGGCAAATATCCTACAAGGCAATATATGGATAAGGCTTATATTTATTATACCTAGTCAGGTCATAAATTCACATGTTTAATATAAAATAATTGAAACAAGTTTATTCATTATGTCACCATTTATATATACCAATATGAACTTAACAAAACATAGATTCTTATGACACTAAAGTTTATTCAAAATGACCTCCGTGATTTTGAATACAGGCCTTCAATCTGCGCGGCCAGTCGTCTATCGCAGCACGAACGAGGTCCATGTCAATATCGGCGGCTGCCTTAATTAAGGATATCTTGATTGACTCCAAATTGGGATGAGGCTTTGAGCACGCCTTTTCCTCCAAGTGTTGCCATATCTTGTAATCTAATGGATTCAAATCTGCACTGGAGGAGGGCCAGTCTTCGTGCCGGATGAAGTCAATTTCACGCGCCGCCAGCCAGTCTTGTGTGCTCTTCGCTCTATGAGCTGGCGCCGAATCTTGTTGGAATACCCAGTGCCTGTTATTGAACATGGTATGAGAAACAGGTTCCACAAGGTTCGTCAGGACTGTATTTTGATACATAACTGCATTCGTTTTTACACCTTTCTCACAAAAATGTACCTCTGTTAAGCCCCAATAAGAAACTCCCAACCATACCATGAGCGAGGATGGAAAATGACCTCGTTGGACATGCGGAATACGGTTGCTCGCTTTTTCACTACACCTTATCATTTTGTTTGTTGTAGCTCTCTTCTACGGGAAAAATTTTTTTCATCCGTAAAAAGAATTTCCCGATTATTTTTCCCGCGTACCGCTTCAACAAAGCGCGGCATCTCTTCAGTCTCAGGTCCATTAGACGACCATTCAAACGATGTTCTGTTTTTTCTTCGAAATGCCCGAAGCCTTAAGTCTTCATTTAACACCCTTTTCACCGTGGTTCTGCTTTACCCCATCTGAAGGGCCAACAGTTTCTGCTTACGTTTGGGATTTCTTTGAATTCGCGCCTTCACAGCTTTTATCACTGCTGGAGTCCTAACAGACCGAGGGCGACCACTTCTTGACCTGTTATCTACACTAGAGTCTTCATTGTATCGTTTGATGGTACGATAAGCGAATCTTTTTTATATTCAAATTTTTCAGTATGTCAAAAATTTGAATTGGCGCGTAACCGCAATGATGCAACGCAATAACTGCAACACGGTCTTCTTTAAGCGTCCACTCCATATTTAAAAATGAGTAAAATTCTAAAAAGTATACAGTTTTATTTTCATGAACAATTCGAAATTCGAATTCAATAAACTTTTTTGTGGCCAGCATTCGAAAAGAAAAGTTTTTACTGTGTGACAATACTTATGGCCTGACTGTGTATTCAGCGTTGGATTTTATATAGGCAATAACGGTAACGGTATGTACATATTATTATTTCCTCGACGAACTAATAATAAAGATAAAGAACAATCAAATCAAAGAATTACTGTTTAAAGTTATCAATCGTTTCTTATATTTTTTTTTTCAGTGTAATTACATGGTCACAAATAAATTTCTTCGCAGACATGCATTCGCTCAAGTGTAGCACAACGCTTACCACATCGACCGTTCTGCGAAACATGATATCACAATTTTGTGACATATCAATAATGAATATGTAATTTAAAGCTATCCGTAACACGAGAAAATCATCTGTGCTCATTTTTGTTATCTCACATCAACAATGATTTCAACGAAATGCTGAATAGGGCTTGTAAATTGATTTTTTGAGTAGAGACGTATTGCGTGTCATTATTATCAGAAGAAAATATTAGTCATTCTTGGAACATATTGATTGGCGTATTTGCGACCATTAATATCGAATGAATTCATTATCACGTATTATTTAGGTGCAAATATTGCGTAAATTATAAGTGATAATGTCGTACCTATTTTTACTAGAAAAGGTGATTAGATCTTTATATATCTTTTATAAGATCAGTTTTATAAATGTTTTTTGATTGATAACAATTCTTCTATCATAACAAACTACTTCAAGAAAGTAAATAAGTCCTTTCAGTTTGTTCTTTTTCTACTTTTAATGAAATCATTTTAAAGTTTGCTGACAGCAAAACAGACAGTCATCTACGAGTATGCGCATTTTTTTATCTTCGGAGATGCAAAATAGATTTAAAATTGCGAGATAAAAAAATTGGTTCTTTATTATTTTAGGTTCTTTATTTTAACGTTTTTTTTTACTATTATGAGGAAGAATGCGATCCCATCTTCTGGTATGTTTCCCTCTGCGGCCTTCTACGGCACCCACAGTGCGATATGGGGCAATGGATATTCTCACATCGACACTACACAATCAAAGCAATTATATGTTTGTGTATAATGTGGTAGAGGCACGCTGCAGCTATACTTAAATATAATACGAGTATGACGTATGACGCACGAATGGTTCGGTAGGACCACGCTTTCATGGAACACCCCTAATGTTGTTGTGTTTCGCATAGTGAGTGTAGAGCGTATAGCACCGGAGATGCTTTTTCTACCGACTTCAAAAAGAAGACGGTACTCAATTCGACTTTATGTTTTTTTTAAGTGTGTTACCTCATAACGTTTTACTGGCTGAACCGATTTCGATGATTTTTTTATTTGAAAGCTGGTGCTTTACCTGTGGTCACATTTATCGTTTATCATGGTCTGACCAATAGTTTTTGATTTGTTCTTAATAATTTATATTGAAGTCGGTTGTACAACATTTTTAAATTTTTAATTATTACGGGTAACGAACCAATCAAGCATAGTCTTTGGGGGTGACAACTCATTTACATTTGGATTCTTAATCAAGGATACCATTAGATGTCTATAGTCCACAGCATCTATATACCATCAAGTGGACATTGTGCCCGTATATGACCCGTTATTTATAAAAAAAAAACTTCTTCATCATAATCAGCCAATAAAAATCCACTGTTGGTTATCGACTTGGTTTTGAATTTGGAATTGGAATTTGCTTTAATCGTCACGCTTGGCAGGCGTATTAATGATAGCAGTACCAGACGTCTCGCACTTTTAATGCTGCCACGTCACCGCTTGTCTGTCTGTGTATTTAACGCCTGGCGTAAAACAGATGGTTATACCGTCATCCATCCGTCATCTATTAGAAACCATATTTTTTTTTGGTTTATCGCATTATCGTCTCTTTCTACATCCACGTGACGGAATGAGATGACGGATTTTTGGATTCTTACTTTGCACCACACTGTACAATATTTACGATTACTAAAATGTGATTAATTTATTAATTTTTTTTAACGTGGTAGAGCTATGCTGCAGCTATATTAGTTGTATAGTTCTAGCTCGAATGGGTCGGCTCGACCAGGGAAGGACCACGCTCTCACAGAATACCAGCGTAAAATAGCAGCTTAATGCTGCCGTGTTTCGTATGGTGAGTGTAGAAAACCGGAGACCCTTTTTACTCGAAAAGAGGCATACCATCTTAGTCCTCACGACTGACAACGCATCTGCATTTGGATTCGCAAACGAGGATAGATGTAGATGTCTACGGGCCACAGCAACCACTTACCATCAGGTGGACTGTGTGCTTGTTTGTCACTCTTATTATATAAAAAAGTATTTTAGCGCTCTAAGATACTTTACCTTACCTTTCCAGCCTATTAAAGTCCACTGCTGAACATAGCCCTCCCCCATAGATTGTTTCATAGAGGGAAAATTTGCCATAGTTGCGACGTTAAGTAAGGGGGTTGTCAACCGCAGTTTTTTTATTTCTAGTCGTTACTACCAAGACGCTGCTGCCTATCTCCTGATTAGTTTCTCTCTGTCGTCTCTTAAGACGCCCTTGGGATGATATGGGGTAGTATTGTGATCTTACACCGCCACTACACGGTAGTGAGCGTGCTTTATCATTTATCTTTAACACACATATATACGAGTTATATTATTATCTTTACATAAGGTACGTGAAGGAAATATGTTCATCTTAAGCTTTGCTGCCTTAAAAAACCAAAACTATGAGGAGGACAGAGACAAAAACACAAAGTCGTATACTATAACTAATATATTAAGAAAAAAATATCAAACACGCTTTGGCTATAATTAGGAACACTTAGAAAAAGCCACTTAAGAAAAAACTAACTACCAGACAATACTAAAATCAACTAAACTCTCGTGTTTATACTATAATGTCAACTGTCAAAATGGCGTCGATAAATTTTGACCTTTTAATATTTAATTTATTGATTAAGGCTATCATATCACATAGCTATCTATGCAAATAAGATTGTAGTTTTTGAGTTATAAGAAAATGACCATTATACCATAATTTGAACAGTGGTAGAGCCACGCGGCAGCTTTTGCTGTCGCACGGATGGGCCGGCTCAAACCGGGGTGGTACCACGACCTCACAGAATACCAGAGGAGGTTTACCTCTGCGTTTCGCTTGGTGAGTGCAGGTGGCCGGAGGCCCTTTTTACTGGAAATGAGGCATTCCATCTTAGTCCTCACGGGTGATAACGCATCTGCATTTTGATTCGCAAACGAGGATAGATGTAGATGTCTATGGGCCGCAGCAACCACTTACCATCAGGTGGACTGTGTGTTCGTTTCTCACCCTTATCCCATAAAAAAAATTAACTGGATGACCATATTACCCACACCTACTATATACATATAATTCCTCTGTACACGTATTAATCGCTGAATTTCTCCTAAACTGCCGGAGCGATTTTAATTAATTTTTATTTGTGTTTGAATGAGCCCCTGGATGATTTAGATTCACAATTCGTACCAGAGGCGGTGTTGTCAAGATCCGGAAAACAGCCGTGCGAAGTCGGGGCGAATCGCTAGTAGGTTATAAATATATTTAGTTATCAAGTTCCTAGGAATATAATTCCGTGAATCATAATATGATATCGGTGTAGCAATAATTTTGCCACGTCTGGTGAACGGTATAAATTGTCAATGATTAATGATCACTGACGTCGTGCGATATAATCAATGAAAGTTATAATGTTGGCACCGCATTAAATCATTTTTAGAATGATTTGTACGAATGGTTGCGAAATCGAAAGTTTATTAACAAATTATATATTATGCAAAATAAAGTACAACTTTTATTAGTTTAGGTCCTTTTACCTGGGATTTAGTCAAAGTGTATGTGAATGTAACATGTGTATCTATTTCTACCACCTGTCATGTACTTTTGTTATGTAACCAATATGTTTGCACTATAAGTACATGTGCAGTTTTTATTGTGTAGAGGCGGTGTAAAATAATCTACTAGCCATATTATCTTCTAAGTATCGCCTTGCATATGAGGTGAAGTGGCAAGCTCTAGACTCAACAATTACAAAAAAGGGGTTAATAACCGTCCTACTGGCAAAGGGCACAAGTCTCCTACTGTCGTTATGGAGCTAAAAAGGTCTACCGTGTTGCTTGAGCTCAGGCCTCAAAATATCTTTATTTGTTTGACTTGCTAGTTATCCAAACATGTGTTTTGTCTTCACCAAGTATGAAGTTATCAATTAAAGTGATATCTTTTCATAAATTACCAAGGACTTTAGGGTTCCTTATCACACAAAGAATCTAAAGGAATAATACTTATGATTAAAACATCTGTGATAAAATACAAAATAAATACTGTTTCATTCAATACGGTACCTACTAATAATTCGATATAATATCAAGGTATTTCAGAATTTATCGATAAATAATAAGGTCAAAAATGTCATTCATTTATTTTGCAGAAGTCAGATGTTCAACTACTTGAATTTGTATTTGATGATATATATGACACTACGCAGCTCGATAAATATTTACTTGAATCGCTTCAGAGTTGGCGTTAATGCAAACATATTTTTAATTTTGTTTTCTTTTCAATTAACTTTAAATTAAGGTAGGACGGGCATGTTGGTTACTATACGTTGTAGAATTATTCTGCAATTATATTTTGGTTGGAGCATTAATGGGTCGGCTCGACCGTGGAAGGACCACGCTCTCATAGAACACTAGCTTATAATATGCTGCAGTGTTTCGTATGATGAGTGTGAGTGTGATGTGTATGTGAGTATGAAGCAGACACAAAGGCAACGGGAAACAAAGGTATTCTATCTTAGTTCGCAGGGGTGAAAACGCATCTGCATACTGATGTTTAATTAAAGAAAAATGTAAATATCTATGGGCCACAGAAAAGGCCTATGATAGAGTGGTGAGGAATGAATTGTGGTCAGCACTGTTCGTGAACGGTGTGAGCAGTATCCTCATACGAGAATTGCAATATCTTTATAGGGATTCTAGTGCTTGTGTAAGGATAAACGGGGCATACACTGAATGGTTTAATATCGAAAAAGCTGTTAGACAGGGATGTATAGCTTCACCGTGGCTGTTTAATCTGTTCATGGACAATTGCTTGACAGATTTAAAAGAGATTGGAAGTGGGTTGAGAATGAATAAGTTACTCGTCAATTGTTTTTTCTATGCTGATGGCCAAGTATTACTTCGTCTTCGGCCGAGGAGTTGCAGGAGATGATAACTGCTATGAGTGGAGCTTTTGTTAGAAAGGGAATGAAGATTAATGAAAAGAAGACGAAAGTGATGGTGTTTGAAAGAGATGAAGCAGTGACAGACTGCAATATCGTGATTGGAGATGAACAAATTGAACAGGTGAAGGAGTTTTTGTACCTGATATCAAAATTTACAAGAGATGGAAAGTGTGAGAGTGATATCGAAAGAAGAGTGAATGCAGGAAACATGGCCAATGGAGCTTTGCAGTCCTTTATGAGCAGTCGGAAGGTGTCTAAGAAGACTTGTTTGGCTGTGCATGAGGGGGTGTTAGTTCCGACACTCATGTACGGAAGTGAAAGTTGGGTATGGCAGAAGAAACATGAAAGCAGAATAAATGCAGTTGAGATGAGAGCGTTAAGAAGTATGATACGAGTTTAACTGAGTAACAGGATAAGAAATAGTGAGATAAGGAAACGTTGTGGTCTGAAAGAAGATTTAGTGACAAAAATTGAGAAAGATATGCTGAGATGGTTTGGCCATGTCGAGAGAATGAATGAAGAACGGTTGACGAAAAAAGTGTATAAGGCGAGTGTGAATGAAAGTGTTGGAAGCGGTAGACCTAGGCGGACGTTTCTAGATCAAATCAGGGACGTCTTGAAAAAAGGCCAGGTCAAGAGTACCCTAAACCGAAGAGCATATATGAAGGGAATAATGAAAGTGGACGAGGCGAAACAAGTATGTAAGTATCGTAGCAAATGGAAAGAAGTGGTCTCTGCCTACCCCTACGGGAAAGGGGCGTGATGATATGATGATGGTGATGATGACACAGCATCCACTTACCATCAGGTGCAATGTGTACTCGTTTACCACCCTTATTCTATAAAAAGTGGGGAAAGTCGAGTATTTTTATTTTTAGTGCATTGCACCTGCTGGGCTGCGTCCATTATTTGCTCACTTCAGTTAAATAAAAAGAAAGAATTGAAGATTTCAACTTCTCTGTATTGAAAATAGAGTAAGCTGCTAACATGCTGAACTTGCTCATGGTAGCTGCGAAAAGTACCTGAAGTTCGTAACTGCGCAGGTGTGCAGTATAGTGCCATAACTAAAGTAAGGTTACAACCTATTTACGTCACGGGAGATGATGTTATAATTCCCATAATTATCACCCTTTATTATAGATTCAAAATTTTAAATTTTGTTTCATCTGTTTAATAGTCTGTGGAAGGACTGCAAAATTGACCACGAAAAATTTCCCAACCCAGATTAAATTGGGACGTAGGTACCTTCTTGGAACGGCCAACGACAGGATGTCTGGGCGAGATCAATTCAAAGTTTCTTTTATCATAAACCATTCTGAGAATCGACTTATCTGATTTAAAAGTGGGATTCCATCAATATTTGTAATACTAGAAAAAATATAGGTTGATTCTAACATATCTTTTAACAATACGCGATAATATATTATCAGTAGGTGGTTGATATTTTTTTTTTTTAGAAAAAATAGACAAAAGTAGCACTAAAGTCATGCCAATATTATGGGGAAGTTGCCAAGAAAAAAAAATCTGTCAGTCGTAGTACTGCACGTCAGACGTGAAAACTTTGTGAAAGCTTCACAAACTTATAAACATTATTTTTGGGTTGTTAAGAAATATTTTAGGAAATATTTTATATTAGAAATTATTTTTATCAATGTATTAATATAGTAATAAAATTTTAATTTATTGCGCTATTTTACGTGAAAAAGAATGATTGTTATTTATATAATACAAACTATAAAATTTAAATCATCGGATTTTCAACATTACTTTCATCAATTTGATGTATTTGAGCGTGACGGTCACGCGAGTTAGTGTTTTTCCCCATCTCAAAAGCGCCCAACGTGCCTAAAGAAGATTTCACTTCATTTCTAAAGATAAAAATGATAAAATATACGAAAATAATCATCCGAAACAAGTGTGAGAATCAATTTTTAATTTTCATGTTCGATTGGTGATATAGCAATCCTTCTTTTTAACTAGCCCATAAATGTCCACCGCTGTACAAGGTCTGACCCGTTGTAGGCAGAATTAATTTGCGATAATCGCCACGCTTGGTATACACAATGGCGATCGAGGAGACGTGTCTTAGACGCTGCTTTCGGTTACCGGTCTGTTTTTTTTATGACTGGCTTAGACAAGATGGTCATATCTTCATGCTTCGGAAATCATATTATCTCTCTGAGATAACCCATAGTCGTCTCTTATGGACCCACGGGGCGAAATAGATGGAATGACGAAATAATTTTCGATTTTACTCGTTGGTTATAAAACTTATCATAATATAATTCTAGGTACGTTATCAGCGCATATCGATAATACTCTTGGAATTTCAGTCAAGGATAAACATTGTGACATTGATTGGGTTCGTTCCCCGCTCGATTCATAGAATTATTGTCGGGCTATCGATTCTGTTACCATGTATTGTGGTCTTCTTTGAAATATCGTATGACCATAGATAAAATTTAAATGTATAAGTAAAAAAATATGTAGTTGTAACTTTTTGTTATACCATTAGGTAAACACGTGATTTGGCCAGCATAGCAGCCTGGTCAATTGAATTTATTAATTTTATGTATGAATTATTGAATCTGTGATTTAATTAATAATACTGAATGGTGAAGACCTTTGCTGTGTTTGACTTTATCAACAAAGTTAAACACAGCAAAGGTCTTTGTTACTAAGTTTCTTAGCCCTGAACACTATAATTTAAACACAAATAAAATTGAAGTAAATGTATGTAATTTTCGAAATTGAATCTATCAAATGATTTTTTCTTTAGATATTTAAATAGAAACATGAACGTAACGTATAAAATTGTCCGTGAATAGATTCAACTTGATATTATTGAATATTTAAACATATGAAATTTATACAGGTTTTACCTTCATAGTATCTCTCGTATCTCTGAAGGCCCCAAAAGGTAGGTGTCAGGTCAAGGTTCAGATAATACAATTTATGATTTGAGCGTCATGTTTAGTATAACTTAGTGTGGAATGCGAATAACATGATAATGCCACACGCTTTAGCAGATTACAGTCTAATTATAGCTCTAGCTTTTTTTATAAATATTCTCCCGAAAATCACGGGTCGGGCTAAAACTAAGTTATTGGGTTTTTTACTGTCGAGAAATTCTCAGTAACAGCTCGATCAACGCAGCTTGGAGTCAAATTTGGCGGTGGTGCCATGTGCTTCGGAAAGTTGTCACTCGGAAGCGGAAAGGTTTCGTTCGTCAAGTATTCGATTCGAATGTCACAGACGGACAGGAAGTTTTTCGAATGTCAGTGGGGGTGCACTAAGTGCAAATATTGAAGTAATTATATGGAAATACGTCCTATAGATAATTGCAATTAATTTGTGTTACCTTTTTTTTATATGATAAGGGTGACAAACGAGCACACAGTCCACCTGATGGTAAGTGGTAGCGGCCCATAGACATCTACATCTATCCTCTGTTACAAATCAAAATGTAGATGCGTTGTCACCCGTAAGGACTAAGATGGAATGCCTCATTTCCAGTAAAAAGGGCCTCCGGTCACCTGCACTCACCAAGCGAAACGCAGAGGTAAACCTCTACTTCACGCTGATTTTCTGTGTGGTCGTGGTACCACCCCGGTTCGAGCCGGCCCATCCGTGCGACAGCAAAAGCTGCCGCGTGGCTCTACCACTGTACCTATCTTATACTTAAAAAAACTTATTTATCTCTTTTAATTATCACTTCTCAAGCTTTCGCCAGCCTCATAGCTCTCGTAAAGTTTCCGACGCGAACTGTCACAATTCCAGAAAACGAATGTCAAATTTATCCAAACGGCGAATGTGAATAGCGTTTGTTGGTTTCCGTGCGAACAGTTATCGAATTCGAGTCGATTTCCCTTACCGAGACGATTGTGAATAGACCTGCTGCACTGCACCTGACCTGTCTGTGAATAGTTCTCTCATAGGAGCGCGAGAGAGGGAATAGATTGCTTGCGCACCTTGCGCCCTGCGCAGTTGACTAATCACCGTTGAGACAGGCCGCCGTGGCCGAAATTCGGACTGGATGATGTTACTTTACAAGTAAATATACAGGTTTAGCAAACAGTTTACCGCTGATCGTAAGTGTATGCTGTGCTCTGTGACCTAAAGACATCTATTCTCTTATGCTTAATCATATTAAAAATGAATGATGGTTCTAGTTCTTTCGTCTCCATTCCGCAAAGTTTCTTTCTGAGAAAGTGAAGTAATCTAGTAAAGTAGGTAATTCATTTTACTAGATTATATTGAAGTAGTAACAGCCGTGGTAGCTCAGATGGTTAGGGCTCGCTTTAAGTTTTACAGTACGGGAGCAACCCGGGCTTAATCCTCGCCGGCACCAATTAAATATTTAACCAGTTCAGTGCGGATGACACGCCAGGCGTGCCACCGATAATTTTTGTGTTTGGCGTATGACACGCGAGTCGTGCCTTTTTAAACATCGTTATAACTGGCTCAAATTGCGTTTTTGGAAGATTTATCCAGAACAAAATAGTCATTATTTTGCAAGTAGTTCATGCCTACAGCTTCGTTTCTGGATATTTTGAAAATTTGAAATTTTTAGGGGTTGACAACTTTTTTTTATTTTGTACACGGTGCTCTTTTACTTTGTAGGTTTTAAATCATGTTGTGGAAAAATAATCTAATAAGTAACAAATACTAGCACTCATTGCGATCGCTCACAAACTCAAGTTGTAAATCAATTTCTGGAAAACAAGTCTCCTGTTAAAAAAAAAACATTGCGTTTGTCTTATTGTTTAATTTTGCTTAAAATGGACTGCCGTCTTATATATATCATATGGTCGAATATGATATATAAAAGACTGCAGTTCTCTTGTGATATGGTATAAGGTTTATTTTTGTTTGAAACCGTTCATGCATAAAAAAAGTTCGCTAATAAATCTTCTCTTCTTTTTCTCAAAGTTTTTTGTCAATCCACCGCCGTATAACGCCGGCGTTTTTTCCTTTTGAAAACACTTGTTCTATTACTAAACACTATTCTTACTAATTAGACGTTTTCAGATCGACTTTATTTTTACAATTTGTATAACATTTGTGACATCAATGAATCATTAGCCTTATATTTTTCCAAATTAAGGTTCTTGATTGTTTGATATTTACAAATGTTATTATTAGGTGAAAATTTAATTTAATAAAAACCAAGGTTTTTCAGGGTGATTTAGCTGTACCTACTTATATAAATTATTTTTTATAGAATAAAAAATAGTACAAAAGGTTACTAATATCTGCATAAAAAAGCACTTACTCTCAATTTCAAAGAAAACACGTAGAAAAACACGTAGTTACCCACTAAAAACAAGTATCCTTCCGTTTATAACTGATGTTTGATGTCAACTAAATGGCAGATGGCACAATAGGCGTGTCATCAACTTCTGCTTCGCAATAATACATCGCACAACATAGCTTGACACGCCAGACGTGTCATTAAATATTTGTCCGCCGCCACAGCTAAAAGTTGTCGAAAATCGTTGCCGCAACGAATCGGTTAATTGCAATTTTAAGTGCTGATTTAGCACGTGTTCGGCGGTGAAGGAAAACATCGTGAGGAAATCTGCATGTCTGAGAAATAAGAGAAAAAATATTTCGAAGACGTGAAGTTAGCCAACACGCATTGGGGCAACGCAGCGGACATTTCATTGTCCTAAAACCCTCTCAGAAATTAAAGGAGGCCTGTGCCCAGCAGTGGGACGTGTATAGGCTGTAACTTTTATATTTAAGTAGATATAGGAAAATGATGGCTACATCAAGGTTATATACTTGTAATATCTAATTCTCTGAAATGGATATATTAATATGTAGAATAGTATACTAAAAAGTATTAGATACGCACTGAGTAGTGTGAGATTTGGCATAGTTAAAGTTTATATGGAGAAGGAGTGCAGAAAGTTAAAATTTATATATATCTATATCGAAGATATGTGTTGCAAAAACATTAAATTAAATTAAATAAAACATACATTGTTTACGTTTATACTATCAATGTCAAACACATAACGGACAAATTATGGTGTGTGTTGACGTAATGTACTGCGGATGTCTCAGAGCATCAGAGTGAGTTTTGGCGCTGTGTTGCCGCAAAATATGTGTTTGTCTTTTCTTGTTTTTTTTTTCAAAAGATGTAATGCAATTAACATTACTAACACTCTCGTTAAGCACCAAGTAAGCTTAAAATGCGTGTTTTAGGAATGGTCCACCACAGTAGCCTATTTGTGGATTCGAATCCGCGACTTTTCGAGGTCGCAGTCCATACCCTACTATTATGCTACTGTGGCCTATATTTGTGTTGGCGCACTTCACGTGTTTGCGGCATAATTTATTGAGTATGACTACGAAAGACATATCTGTTTTAGAACATAATTACAATTTGGCCATTGTTATGCTAGGCCCTACACGATCATCCACCATGTGGGTGAAGGATTCATCATCACTATCATCATTACAGCCTTTCATAAGTCCACTGCTGAACATAGGCCTCCCCCAAGGAATGCCACAAAGCACGGTCCTAAGCCACCTGCATCCATCGACTTCCTGCATGTCTTACCAGGTCGTCACTCCATCTCGTGGGGGGTCGCCCTACACTTCGCCTACCGGTCCGAGGCTGCCACTCAAGAACCTTTCTTCCCCATCGATTGTCGGTTCTTCGAGCTATATGGCCGGCTCACTGCCACTTCAGCTTACTAATCCGTTGGGCTATGTCGGTTACTCTGGTTCTACAGCGGATATCCTCATTTCTAAGTTTATCATGCAGAGAAACTCCAAGCATAGCCCTCACCATAGCTCGCTGAGCGACCTCGAGCTTCCTCATACGACCAGCAGTGAAGGACCACGTCTCAGATCCGGAAGGTGAGTGATGTACTCGCCATTGATGTTAATACCGTATCCTTTCCAGTCCAGAAGCTTGAAAACGTCTTGCAATGCAGCGGTGAAGAGTTTCGGGGATATGACGTCACCCTGTCTTACACCTCTCTGCAATTGGATAGGTTTCGTACTCTGGTTCTGTACTCGGATAGCCATCGTAGCCCTACTGTACAAGCACTTCAGCACTTCGATATACCGACAGTCAACTTGGCACCGCTGAAGGGACTGCAGCACCGCCCAAATTTCGACGGAATCAAAGGCTTTCTCAAAGTCCAAATACGCCAGGCATAGTGGCAAATTGTACTCCTCTTATTCCTAATTGTGAAGGATTGATTGGCAATAAATAAATAAAAAAATAAGCAACCAAAATTTGGATCGGTGGATTTACCGCAGACCGGTAGGCAAACTCGACTAATCGGTAGGCAAAATCATAAACACATCAAGCGTTGGAGGTTTGTTCATATGATAGACTATTTGCGTTTAGCCGGCATTAGGTTTTTGTATTTTTCTAATAGGAATGATTCAAAACCGTAGTCTTTTGACCATATGAATTGAGATCGGTAGTACTGCATATGTTTTACTCACTTTTTCTTAAAGTGGTAGAGCCACGCTGAAGCTGTTTTATAACATGAATGGGTCAGCTTAACTGGAGAATGGCCACGCTCTCACAGAATACCTGTGTAAAATTGCACATTAAAGCCGCTGTATTTCGTAATGTGGGTATGCAAAAGCCGACATATTTTTTAATGGTAATGAGGCATTCTTGGTTTGTCAGGGGTGATAATGTATTTACATTTTGATTCTTAGTGGAGGACAGATCTCTATTGCTTGATTGAGTTTCGCTACCGCATTTCGTTAAGTGGTTGTCATAAGAGGCGACAGAGGTAAACAAACCAGGAGATGAGCAGCAGTATCTCCTAATTAAAACTAAAATAAGAAAAATGCAGTTACCAACATTTCTGTCATGCGTGACAACTATGGCAAATATCCATGTCATACGGCAGGGGTTCCCAAACTTTTTCAGTTCCCGGAGCACTAACAGGTTTAGTATTTTGGCTCGGCGCCCTCGCTAGTCGAATTAGAATACAAGGGCAACTTAGTCAACATGACGTGTGAGTTTGGTGATCTTCACACATTTTTTCAAAGCATGGGATAAGGCTTGACACCGGTACTCTCATTTCTATCTCTAAATTATCTAAGGGCGATGTTTTCTATTTTTTGCAGCTACAGAAAATCTAGTTTATTTTGTACCCGCGAATACAACATAAGTTTAGTTTCCGTAAAATGGTAAACAGTAGCGACTCACGGCGCTCCTCTTTTGTCTCTATGGCCATGTAAGTAAATAAACGGAACAGAGGCAAAGCTTCCTAAGAACGTGCAAAATTGTTAACTATTTTGATAGGGTTGTCACAATAGGTGAAGACAAATTAAACCAAACAATATCTATCATATTATTGCATTGTCACTGAAGTTACGGTATACAGAATTTCAACTCAATCAGACATCGGGCAGTGGGTCAAATCTTACTTGCAATATGTGAAATTAACCCACACACCTACTACATATCAACCCACCCACATACCTACAAATATTTAGTAAAAGCTTGTAATACCCATAAAAAGGTAGATACACATCGTGTATTACCCTCTTCTTATTAAAAAAAGGATCACAGAATAAAATAAAGGTACTTGAAAAAGTAATAATCAAATATTTACTTACCTAGTACCTATTCCTTGGGATAGTTAAAGTACGATATACTTTTATTTTTTTCCAGTATTATTCATACACACTGTACAATAAACAACCATTATTAATAATACAACGTTTTTACATTAATATATTCAAACGACTAACAAAACAAACAACGTGCGTCGCACTGACCCTGAGATTGTTGTCCACTGGCTGTGCCAGCGTAACCGGTTTTTTTCAGTCTCGCCGCGTATGCGACAAGCGGCCAGTGGTCACGCACACATGCCCCCGAAAAATATATCATACTTTAACTATCCCAAGGAGTACTAGAATAAAATAGAATAGAATCATTTTTATTCAATATGGATTACAATACATAATACTTATTGAAAGTCATTATTTACTTTTACCACTGGTTCGCAAAAAAACCTCTTGTCTTGGGAAGAACCAGCAAGTAACCCAACGGGACTTTTTTTTAAAAGAACAATTTACAATATAATATTTTATACAATTGTTACTAGGTAAGTAAATATCTGATTATTACCTTCATGTAAGTACCTTTATTTTATTGTATGATCCTTTTTTTTAATAAGAAAGAGGGATACTACACGGTGTGTTTTTACCTTTTTATTGTTATTACAAGCTTTTACTAAACATTTGTAGGTATGTGGGTGGGTTGGTATTTAGTGTGTGGGTTGGTATGTAGTATGTATGTGGGTTAAGTTCACATATTGCAAGTAAGATTTGAACCACTTCCGGACGCCGCGGAGCACACTTTGGGAAATCCTGCTATAATGCAAGATATGGGGGGGGGGGGGGGGGGAGACTATGATCAGCAGTGGACTTTCATAGGCTGTAACGATAACAGTTTTGCGTACAATTTACGCAGTACATAATGTCATCAGACATTTTACTTCGAAGATCCGCAATTTCACCAAATACGCCTTCTGTACATAAGATGATAAGAGCGTATGTAGGTATAGTTAACGGTACATGTGTTTTTTGTATACATATTTGTTTATTATATGTCCTGCGCATTTGACAATTTAGTTTTACAACTAGAGAGTAATCAAATAAAAATAATGTTATAATATTAAAATTATTCCTATGGTGGAGACAGTGGCGTAGCGTGCCTTAGATGGGCCCTGTATCAAAATTTGTTGGGGAGGCCCTAATGCAGAGTAGGGGGATGAAATTGTTCACGTCCGCAGGAATTGCCGCCCGCACCCTGCACGAGTCCCCTGGGTGGCGCTAAACGAACAACAAACTACTGACTGCTGTACTGTTGCGCTATAATCTTGCAACCTCACAGCACTATCACAGTCGTTCAAAGAATTATTATAGCATTTAATTACCCACTTGAAATGCCTCAATGCGATCAGCTCTCCTCGGAGAGCCACCGGACTAGAGATATTGGACTTATTACCCGAATCTGCCAACTTAATATAGAAAGTATTAGTCAAGCTAAATGCGAAGTAGTAAGTAGGTTTGTATTAGAAAATGACATAGACGTACTCCTTTTACAAGAAACTCACGCTAGAGATGAACAGGATCATATAAACGTGGTGCTATCCCGGGATACTACCTTGCTCATTCAATTAACCACGCACAATATGGCATGGCCACTTATGTTAAAGATGGTATTAAGCATGTCGCTGCGGAGACTTGCCTTGGGGTCCGGATGTATTTGCCTCTGCAATAAAGATCAATAACCTTACCATTCTAAACGTATACAAACCACCGAACTCTTCATGGACTACCAACCCCCCGCTTTCCCACACCCATGCCTATATGCCGGTGACTTCAATAGTCACCACCCGACCTGGCGATATAACAAAAATGATATATTTATATTTTATTTAAAAAAACGTTACCCCCCCCCCCCTCCCCACTAGGATTTTCTCCTGTATGGTGGAGGCAGTTTACAAACATAAATTGCACGAGGACAAACATCCAGACTCGGAACAATTACTTGTAGGCCATACAAATATCTTGTTCCGTGCGGGATTCGAACCCGCGGCCCCAGCGCAACAACTCATTGCTAAGCCACTGCGCCACGGAGCTGTCGAATGATGCAAATGGTGAACACCTCGTGCAATGGGCGGACAACAACAACCTACACCTGGTATTTAATGCCAAGGATAGAGGATCGTTCAGGTTAGCAAGACGGGAATTATAATCCAGACTTAACGTTTACTACCTGTGACTTCAATTGAACCCCATTACAAACCACACGAAGAATTCTCTCAGACTTCCTTGGTGCTTGTGGAGGTTGGTATTAAGATCCTCTTAATAAACTCCGTGCCTTTGCCTCGATGGAACTTCCACAAAGCAGACTGGTCCAAATTCAGCGCTGACATGGATGCTGCTATCAGATGGATACCCCCCTGTGCCGAAAACTACAAGAGATTCACTAAACTTATCATAGCAAAAGCAAAAAAGAGCATTCTCCGAGGTTACCGCAAGGCGTACATCCCTTGCTGAAAACTATTTGATGAGTACACGTGAAATAGGTGATGACCTTCTGAAATCTCTCGACGAAGAGCGTTGAAATAGGTGGCTTGATACCGTTGAGTCAATGGATTTTAAGAATTCCAGCAGAAAAGCTTGGAGGGTGCTCAATGGGTTGGCAGGCAAGACTGGAACTGCTCCACTAGCCAACGCGATTGCAAACAGAATAGTTGAAGTGTCCCGAGTTAAAGGAAGGAAAGATGATACCCGAGCGACACGACAGTGCGTTAAACAGCTCAAGGCGTCGCTACCAATTGACTACCAGCTGTCACGAGAATTCTCCCAAGATGAAACCGATCGCGCATTGAAACTATTGCCTCCTAATAAAGCTGCTTGTTTCGATGGAGTCTACAATGAGTTTCTAAAGCACCTGGGCCCGAAATGCAGGAAATGGCTGAAAGAGTTCTCAGATATCCTGTTACGTAACAAATTGCCTCGCGACTTCAATAGATCGAAGATTATTGCTATGCTGAAACTCCAAAAACCTCCAGACGATCCTAAGAACTACCGTCCTATCGCCCTTCTGAGCTGTGTCTACAAACTTCTGGAGAGACTAATCTATAACCGCATTATGCCTCTCATTGATAAGGTGGTTCCAGTGAAACAAGCTGGCTTCCGTTATGGCAGCAACTGTACCGACAGGTGTTGTCCCTCACAACCCACATTGAAGCAGGATTTCAAAAGAAACTAAAGACGATTGCTGATTTAATAGACCTGTCAGCGGCATACGACACAGTTTGGCGGCAAGGATTGGTCTATAAGTTCATGAAAGCGGTACCATGCAGAAAAATGGTGGGGCTGTTAAATAGCATGCTTAGGAACCGTGAGTTCATGGTTTTCCTTGGCGACAGTGAAAGTCGTACCAAAAAGCTGAACAATGGATTTCCATAGGGTTCAGTTTTGGTTCCGCTGCTCTTCAATCTTTACTTACATGATATACCTAAAACGCTGAGACGTAAATTTATGTATGCTCATGACACAGCACTAGCTCCCCAACACGAAACCTTCAAACCATCCGAAGGTATCCTTAACGAGTACTCAAGCATACTAGAAAATACTTTAGGAAATAAATACTTTATTACCAAACACTGCCAAAACCGAAGTAACTGCGTTTCACTTGGCTAACTAAATGGCAAAATACGAGCCCACTGTTGAGTTTGCTGGAGCCATGTTGCACTACAACCCCATTCCGAGATACCTGGGCGTGACTCTCGATCGGAGTCTTACGTACGCTCCGCACATGGACAAATTATCAACAACATCTTGCACAGGCTAGCGGGCACCACTTGGGGAGCCAGCACCGATGTGCTGCGTACAACCGGTCTCAGAGTGGTGTACTCAACAGCAGAGTACTGTGAACCAGTATGGTCAAATAGTGCACATGTGCTACATATGGAAACCCAGCAAACCAGACCATGAGATGCATATCTGGAACTTAAAAATGTACCCCCCTCCAGTGGCTCCCCGTGCTAAGCCATATAAGCCCACCCTATTTGAGAAGACAATAAATACTACTACGAGAGACCCAGAAGATCTACGGAAATCCCAACCTGCCAGCTCACGCGGAGTTTACTGATCCGCGACCCCACCCTCTGAAGTCACGTAACCCACCATACCAGACCGCGTGTGAACTCGTGTCCGGCGGATTTAACACATCTGCTGAGTGGTTGCAGGAATTAAACGCAAAACCCCCTGATAGCATGGGAGTTACCATCAACCCTACACTTAAACCTGCTGGTTTTGCGCTCCCAAGAAGGAAATGGTGCCAACTGAATAGGGTACAAACCGGATGCGGGCGAAGCAATGCCTTTATGTCCATGTGCGGGTGGAGGGAATCACCGGGGTGTGAGTGTGGAGATGCTGTCCAGGATGTTGAGCTTATAGCTAGATACTGCCCACTTACAAGGTACCACGGCTGCCCAACAGACCTGTTTTCTCTCGAATACGACGCTATCCCATGGATTCAGCAATTAAAAAGATAGAATAACTTTATAATTTTGATTTTAATTTTAATTTATTATGAACGATTGTAAGAATGCCATACGAATAAATAAATAAATGAAGAGTAAAGATTTCATAAAAGGAACAAAAACACTTGAATTGATTTAAAATTATTATATATTGATTATAAGTTATTACTAACAATTAATACTAATAGGAACTAACCAAGCCAAACAATACTAACATAACTGAAGACGATTCGGCGGCATTCATAGCTGAAGACGTTTCAGGTTTTTTTAATTCTGTGCTTCTATAGATAATAGTGATAGCCTTTCCTGTCCCGTAGAAGTCCTTTGAATTTTTGGTTACACACGTTCAGGGCCCCTGTAGCCCGGGGGCCCCATATCATTGATACGGCTGATACGGCGGTAGGTACGCCCCTGGGTGGAGACGTTAAAGAAGTTATCCTCAATTTCGACTCGTCGCGACTCGTGTCGCTCTCAGTTCTCATGGCTTCTAACCATAGAGTTAGATTCTAAGTCTATGCTGCTAACAGATCTAAAAGGAGTTTCCAAAGGTTCTATAATTTTTAATAGTCTAATCTCATAAAATATAATGGTGCCCTTTATTTCATACATAGATTATAAAGAATTTGAGGAATTGTTAAAGTATGGTTTTTCCATACTTTTACAATTCAGTATTACATTCTGTACAGACAAGGTAATTATAATGTAAATATAATTTAATGTAATTTTTCCTCGAAATAACACATTTCACGGTAAAATGGCGCCGTTAACTTCGCAATTAACGGGTGACGTTTTCGCTTATCTGTGGTAATAAAAAACAAGATAAACTATAATTAATATTACGACACGCTTTTTACGTAAACGGATTTCAAAATCATAAAAATAATTTTTATCCAGCCGTGTGGCGCTGGCGTAGGAGAATCTCGAGTGTCGGAAAATCTTGTAGTTTCCAATATATGACAGTTACAATACCATCTTGTCTATAAGCTGGGCTTCGACTGTCTCGTTGGTCAAGTGGTAGCAATTACGATTGCTGAATATGGTCCCAAGTTCGAATCAGGTCGGGCCAAAAATAATTTCAAACAGATTGACATTGAAACGACAAAGAAATTTACAAGAGAACTATAAGAGCAAATGATTATAAAACCATTAAAAAAAAACTAAAACTAATAATTTAATTATCATCCTAGTCCCCGTGGTAAAGTGCCCAGAACGCTTGCTGCATTTCCTCGCAGAATTACTTAGCCTTTGAGCGAAAAAAGAATCAGCCCTCTTATCACCAGTAGCGACGACCAGTCGCGGATACAGTTCCTTTAAGAACTTCACCGCACGTGGACCCCGCGGACCGATAGTCTCTACAGCAAATGGCACAAATATGTAGTCATCTCTCAGAGACTCACAATTGCACACACAATTCAGTTCAGCTGCCTCTCATGCCGCCTCGGCTCTAAACAAGGTACTCCTGAGATGACAGGCCGTCAAAGTGTCTACGCAAGTAGCATACCACTCTAGGGCTTTACCTCCCTCCCAAGGGACCGATGTCATAACATCAGGAATATTTAATAGAGACAAGAACCATTCGGATGACATCGTTCAAAGAACCGTGCCGTGAAAACCTACCAGCACGTTTCTTACATGATTTTTGGGCCGAGCTGAGTCGAACTTGAGACCATAATCAGCAATTGCGATTACGACCACTAGATCAACGAGACAGCCCAAGTCCAGCTAATAGACAAGATGATAAAAATAATCTAAGACCGAAGGAGTCTCTTACAGAAAACTTAAAAAAATATTATAGACAAAAATTGTTTTTTTAAAAATAGTTGTATATTCCGTAAATACTAGGAACAAATACAACCTAGCTAGTGATGCCTATTACTCGACTCGCTTTTATGACAGTCGCAGTTTATAAAAAAGTTTAAAATTTTTATTAAGCGAAAATTGATGTTTGCGAACTTTTGGGAATGAGGTGACCGCTACCATGTTGTTTCTAAATAATTGTTTATCATATTATATTGTAAACGAAAATTTAAGAAATAGTCCCGCTGTGTTTCTTAATTATGATACTTTCCAGGATAGATGATTATCCGAACGAGTGGTAAAAGCATAAAACTTTCAAGTAATCCTGTAATCTATATATTGAATAAAAATAATACTATTCTATTCTATTCTGATCAGTTATTGCATTTTTCTGTTAAGAAATATCGAAGTCGTTCTCGATTGAAATTCTCAGCAGCAGTTGGCGGTGTTTCACCACCGTATCTCGAAAAGCACGTAAAGCCGTTGGTCCTGCAATTGTTCTCTCTGTGGTCGTGTCGGATCACTGTTCCATCGGACTATGAGAGTTAGGGAATAAAGTTTACACCTGTGTTTGCGCATACAATCTGCCACTATAACCCTGTTCTCCGCAAATGGCTAGTCTACGTTGAGACTAAACGTTAATTAACGTTAGCAACATTTTAAAAACTATAAAAAAACATGTTTATGATTGCCGAAGTCAATTGAAAAATAATCAACAACAAAACAATAATTATTATAATCATAGTTAAATGCTTTATTGTAATAATTCATCATTACAATGTATATCTTTACATGTAAAAAATCTGTAGAAAAATTGTGTGTTCACGATTCACGCAAAAACTACCGAACGATTTTCCATGAAATTTTGTATGTAGGCAGTAAATGACCGTGTATAGTAATAACAATTACTATTCTACTACTATTCTGTAAGCGGCTAAAAAGTTAAATAAGTATATGTTATAGGTAACTTTTTATCCGCTTACGGAGAGTAAAAAAAGGTTTACATTTTTCTTTTCTTTTCAAAGTTTATTTTATTGTTATTATAGCCGCTGATCTTCCTATTAGTCCTAAAGAGGATTTAGCTATTCGTATAATAAATCTATAGAAAAATGCGTGTGTGAAAATGAAGCTCATCGCGCCACCAACCATTAAAGGCAGAATAACGTCTGCCGGGCCAGCTAGTTGGACAGTCGAGAGTCGAGAGTCTGTTAGTCGACCGATTGAGGTCATATTCACACAATGTATTTGTTTTGTTCAGATGATCGTTCATAGCCACGCGTACGTTAACATCCGATTGGTAACATAATCAAGTTATAAACAAATTCTATAACCCAAGATGACTCGTTGTCATTACAATTACCTTTGCTGTTACAGACTATTAAAGTCCCCTGAAGAACATAGGCCCCCTCCATAGGTATTTGCCATAGGGTGACATTTGCCATAGTTGCCACGCCTGGTTGGCAACCGCAGTTTTTTATTTATAGTCGTTATTAGGAAGACGCTGCTGCCCATCTCCTGATTCTGTTTCCCCTTGTCGCCTCTTACGACACCCACGGGATGATATGGGGTAGTGGATATTCTTACACCGCCACAATACAGTGAATCATTACCATTAAAACCTATCAAAATTTAATTGCTGAATATAGGCCTCCCCCATAGATTGCCTCATAGGGGGGATATTTGCCATAGTTGCCACGCTTGGCAAGCGGATGGCAACCGTACTTTTTATTTTTTGTCAGCTATTATCAGAAATCTACTACCCATCTCCTGGTTCAGTTTCCTTCCGTCGCCGCTTATGACATCCACGGGATGATGATATGAGGTAATGGATATTCTAAAACCATCACGGTTCACAGTGATTTATATATTTTTTTTTATTCTACTAAGTCAGCGCTTATCTACGATCCCACCTGATAGTAAGTGGTGATGTAGCCTAAGATGGTGAAGCCTATTCACTCTTGCCTTGAAGGCACCCACACTGTAATCGGATGGAAAGACAGATGCTGGCAACTTATTCCACTCCTTTGCTGTACGCATGATGAACGACGTGGCGAACCGTTTGGTTCGAATGCGTGGTAAGTCAACAACGAAAGGGTGGAGACTGGCCGAACGTCTGGTTGTCCGATGGTGGAAGGGAGAGGGTGGAATTAAGTTATGTAATTCCTGCGCACACTCTCCGAAATGCATCCTGTAGAAAACCGAAAGGCTGGCTACTTTACGTCTGTGTTCGAGGCTGGTAAGATTGGTTTTAACCAAATTTGGGTCACCAATAAGCCTCATAGCACGCCTTTCCATTGAGTCCAAAGCTCCTAGGTGGCATTTTGCAGCACCAGCCCATATATGGCAGCAATACTCCATGCACGACCGGACTTGCGCTTTATATAAAGTAAGCAGCTGTCCCGGCGTGAAGTATCGCCGCACCTTTGCAAGGACTCCCAGCTTCCTTGCAGCTGCTTTGGCCTTGGACTCAATGAACCGCCCGAAGTTCAAATTTGAGGATATTTCAAACCCTAACAAATAAAGGCGGTCGGTATACTTCAGTGATACATTTCGGAAAGAAGGAGCCAAGGTGAGCTGGCTCCTTTTTGCAGTGAAGAGACACGCTTGTGTTTTGGAGGCGTTGAACTTCACAAGATTGGCATCGCCCCAATCGGAGACTGCCTGTAATGTGAGATTCACACGCTCTACCATAGCTTCTCTTTCGGACTGGATTTGATCCCGACTGGCCCGAGGACTTGGTTGGTATCTCTCAACCACTGTGCTATCGTCTGCATACCCATAGATACCGGGCATAAGCAGATCATTTATATGCAGCAGGAAGAGAGTTGCGGAGAGAACGGACCCTTGAGGAACACCGGCGTTAGTCGCCATAGGATCGGATGAGCAGCCATCGACGACGACCCGGAGAGACCGTTCACTCAGAAAGTCCTTTACCCATTCAATCAGATCAGGGGATAAGCCGTACGCTGGAAGCTTACCCAAAAGGCTATTGTGCCAAACTCTGTCAAAGGCCTTCGAGACATCAAGGGAAACAGCAAGTGCTTCCCCACTGTTCTCGAGTGCCTCGCCCCATACGTGTGTGGCATACGCTAGAAGGTCCCCAGCTGACCGATTTCGGCGAAACCCATATTGCCGGTCACTAACGAGGTCATTCTGTTCTAGGTATGCCATTAAGCGGGCATTCAATATACGCTCCATAATCTTGCAGAGTATGGAGGTAATTGAGATTGGACGATAATTGGCAGGTTCGGCGCGGCTGCCTTTTTTTGGAACAGGCTGCACGTTGGCCAGCTTCCAGGATTTTGGCACTATTCCAGTACTAAATGAGAGGCGGAACAAGCGTGTCAACACAGGAGACAACTCAGGTGCACAAGCCTTTAGGACTATGGCTGGTATACCATCTGGTCCACTAGCTTTATTCACGTCTAAACACCGCAAGGTTTTAAGAACCTCCTTATTCGTTATACGAATCTCCGACATAGAGGTCCCGCAGTGAGGTAATTTTGGTGGAACGTTGTGGCCACTATCCAGACGTGAATTGCAGGCAAAGAGAGACGCGAACAAGTCCGCTTGCTCCTTAGCTGTATGAGCCAGTGTGCCATCCGGTTTTACCAATGGAGGCAGTGTAGGCCGACAGAAGTTTGTCTCGATCGCTTTGGCGAGAGACCAAAAAGCTCTAGTGCCGGATGGTCTGGCAGAGAGTTTTGCGCCAATATGTTTAATGCGATCGAGACTAGCTTTCCGTTATGCTTTTTTGTAGGACTTAGCGGTCTGATTGAAGGTTCTCTTCTTGGAGCTAATATCCGGAGCTTTGCGGTTTCGAGCGTCAACCCAGGATAGGTAAGCTAAATGCTTGCGCTTTTCAGCTTGGGCGCATTCAGCGTTAAACCATGGGCGAGCTTTGCTACCGGTGGGAACGTCGAAGAAGGGGATAAAGTACTCCATAGCTTGACGCAACACATCCGTTATCGCAACCGCGCAGCTCGACGGATCCGCAGAAGAGAAACAAACCTCCCGCCAAGGATAAGATGCAAAAAAGTGTCGCATCTCATCCCAATCAGCTGATTTATACCGCCATATTCGTCGAACACCTTGGGACTCGTAATCAGGTGGAGAATATGACGATACAGATTTCACCAGACAGTGGTCAGATGTACCCAAAGGAGAAGTAACCTGTACTTCATATCTGTCTGGTTCGGTAGTCAGCAGAAGGTCCAAGCAATTTGCTGTGTGACCGTCTACATCGGGTACCCTAGTCGCCACCTTTACCATCTGAGAAAGACCTAGCGTCAAAGCAAAATTCCACGCTTCTCTTCCAGCATGGTCGGTCTTTTGGTATGGGAACAGCCAGTCTTGGTGACAAGCGTTAAAGTCCCCCAGAAAGACCAACTGTGCAGTAGGATACCGATTAATGGCCACGTCAGCAGCCTCACTAAGGTGATCAAATAACCGAGTCGTCTCCTGGTCACCGCTGTGCGATCGATAGACAGAGACATAAAGGATTTTGTCAATACCTGTATCTACCATCACCCAGATTGTCGAAAAAGTGGAGTCTTCAAGGTGACAGAGACGCTGGAAGCAGATGTCATTGCGGACGTACACATATACTCCGGCACGTGGATAGAATTTGTGCTCCAGGGAGAATCCAGGATAGTCAAGGTACGCCGCACTTAATGGACATCCAAGTTGCGTCTCTGTCAAGAAAAGTAGGTGCGGCTTTTCAGTCTCAAGATGGTGATGGACTGTGCTGAGATTAGAGTGCAATCCTGAATATTAGTGAGGTGCACTTTTAGTGAGAGGACGTGCAACCGCTGTTTAACACTACTTTTCTTTTTTGTTTTCATATTATGTGTTGAGAGTGAATAAGGATGGAGAATGGCAGTTGAGCGAGGCGTTGCATTAGCAACCAAACGATACTATCAGAGTTACTGTGCCCATGGGAGCTTGATCTGGAGACTGCGGGGACGCCCGAACCCCCCCAGAGATCGCCATCGGGTCCTCTCGCCCGATCGCTAACCGGCACGATGGGGCCACCCTGGCATTTTTCGCCAGTTGGCGGGGCAGCCTTTCATGAGTAGCTAATTCACTAATTGGGCCCCCAACTACCTGCGGTCGGCCAGCGGAACACCGTGCTTCGGATCCCGCTACCCTCCACGACCAAGCACCCGACACAGCAACAACTGACGCTTCGTACCCGGTTTACATACACAACGCTACTGTTCAGACCCATTCTCCATATGGCTTCACCAAGCATCATGCCGGAACACGACAAAGTCATTTGGCGGCAAGACTTTGCATTGGTGAGTGGTAACCGAAAAGCCAGCGGCCGAAACCTACCACCGGAATTGGTGCTGCTCGTTTAGCACTACCCGGGGGGCACGTGTAGGGTTTCAGATTTCAAGTAGTTCCTACGGACGCGAGAGTTATATACGCAATAAACAAAAAAAATTCCACCCGATAGTTCGAGTTATTAATAAATTTTAAATTTACCACCACCTCCGCCATGGAAAAAGTAATTTGGTGATTTAGTCTCATGGTAATTTTTTTACATAAAATATTTTTTTTATTTTGTTTTATTCAAATATCCAAACAAACGTGCGAATATACGAACAGCTACAAGTAACAAAAAATATTTTTGATACGTATTTCGTAACACAAATGTTAGGTAATAAAAAATCAATAACAATTGTCAATATGTGAAATGCACTATGCCTTTGAATGGGGAATGGAGGGTAACAGTTAGTACGATAGATCTCAAAAGTATTTCTCACAAAAACGTTGCGTAACCGCAAGGAACGCGATTAGAGATTTTAATAGAGTTGAGTACTAATGAAATACAAAGCATTATTTCAATCCGATCTTACGTAATTTCTGTATTCTGTATAACAATGATATAAAGGAACATTTCTAAACATCATGTTCATTTTCCTAAGATATTTTCCTGGCCTTCTGTTTGGAAGCCTTATAAGAAAGCTAATTGATTTAAATTTCACCTCGTCCGTACGACTGACTCGATTATTTAATATCCTCGTTTTAACTGGCGTCAATTGTTGCGTATTAAAAAAACTTAAATGATTTACCGTTGACTTTAAGTATGTCATTTGATTTGTAATTATCGATTTTCAATTTAGCCTTATAAGAAAGCTAATTGATTAAAATTTCACCTTGTCCGTACGACTGACTCGATTGTTTAATATCCTCGTTTTAACTGGCGTCAATTGTTGCGTATTAAAAAAACTTAAATGATTTACCGTTGACTTAAAATATGTCATTTGATTTGTAATTATTGATTTTCAATTTAGCCTTATTAGAAAGCTAATTGATTCAAATTTCACCTTGTCCGTATGACTGACTCGATTGTTTAATATCTTTATTTTAATTGGCGTCAATTGTTGCGTATTAAAAAAAACTTAAATGATTTACCGTTAACTTAAATTATGTCATTCGATTTGTAATTATTGACTATCAATTGTAATGGACAACAAAATTATCTGTTCTTTTATCATACAAAAAAAAACTATAAACATTGTTTTCCATTAACAAATAAAACGAAGGAAACGCACTGAAACGAAATATATATATATGTACCCTTATCATATAATATATATATATATATATTATATGATAAGGGTGACAAACGAGCACACAGTCCACCTGATGGTAAGTGGTTGCTGCGGCCCATAGACATCTACATCTATCCTCTATTACAAATCAAAATGCAGATGCGTTGTCACCCGTGAGGACTAAGATGGAATGCCTCATTTCCAGTAAAAAGGGCCTCCGGCCACCTGCACTCACCAAGCGAAACGCAGAGGTAAACCTCTACTTCACGCTGGTTTTCTGTGAGGTCGTGGTACCACCCCGGTTCGAGCCGGCCCATCCGTGCGATAGCAAAAGCTGCCACGTGGCTCTACCACTGTTAAAACCATTATCCTAATATTCTTGATTAAAACACTATATTATGTAGCAGTTTAAGAGTAAACAGTTTTTGCTTTTTATAATTTTAGTACGGAAATTTAAGAAGTTTAGCAAATTATCATACATATTTGTATACCTACTTTATATTATATTCTTAGAGAAATCTACATAAAACGGACGGTATCTGTTATATAAATAATAAGTTGCTTCGCGGCGAACAGGAAATACAGGTTACCGGATCCCGGTGAATGGAACAATTCTCATGGCGTCACATTTGAATGAGGCGTTTTCGTCTCCTTGGTAACCTCATACGAGTTCATTCATTAACAACTATAGGGTTGATACAATATTATAGTGTAGGACTTATCTTAAATTTATCTTTATTAACGATTCAGTGTTGTGATTTACATTGGATGGACATATGAAATAATGTAATATTAAATAAAAAAACATGCGTAAGTGTCGTGGAACACTCGGTTGGAACGAAGTTCCTTTCGTAGTATATTATTATTGATAAACAAATATAAATATTTGAATTACTGGCGTCTATTAAAATGAAGAATCATTTAAAATAATATTTCTTTCATGGCAAGATGAGAAAAAGTGCGAGGGAGATGGATATTATTCCATCTCGCGTGAATTATAGAAAGGGCACATGAGTAAATAAACAGAACAGATATAAAGCTTCATACAACCGCGCGAATCGGTAGCACTACTAAAAGCACGCGGAGCATGTGTGCGTGACGACTGGCCGCTTGTCGCGTACGCGGCGAGACTGGAAAAAACCGGTTACGCTGGCACAGCCAGTGGACTACAATCTCAGGGTCAGTGCGACGCACGTTGTTTGTTTTGTTAGTAGCAAGTTTGAATATTTAAATCTAAAAACGTGGTATTATTAATCATCATTACAGCCCTTCACAAGTCCACTGCTGAACATAGGCCTCCCCCAAGGAATGCCACAAAGCACGGTCCTGAGCCACCTGCATCCATCGACTTCCTGCATGTCTTACCAGGTCGTCACTCCATCTTGTGGGGGGACGCCCTACACTTCGCCTACCGGTACGAGGCTGCCACTCGAGAACCTTTCTTCCCCATCGGTTGTCGGTTCTTCGAGCTATATGGCCGGCCCACTGCCACTTCAGCTTACTAATCCGTTGGGCTATGTCGGTTACTCTGGTTCTACTGCGAATATCCTTATTCCTAAGTTTATCACGCAGAGTAACTCCGAGCATAGCCCTCTCCATAGCTCGCTGAGCGACCTTGAGCTTCCTCATACGGCCAGCAGTGAAGGACCACGTCTCAGTTCCGTAAGTCATCACTGGCAACACGCACTGGTTGTACAATTTTGTTTTAAGGTTTTGAGGTATTTCTGACGAGAAGATGTGTCGTAGCTTCCCGAACGCTGCCCAGCCGAGTTGAATCCGTCGATTGACCTCTCGGTCGAAGTTGGACTTACCTAGTCGGACTATTTGTCCCAGGTAAACATACTCGTCAACAACTTCGAGCTTAGTGCTCCCAACAACTACCGGCATAGGTGTGACATGGACATTAAACATAATCTTTGTTTTGTCCATGTTCATCTTAAGATCTATCCGTTGGGAGACACTATTGAGGTCATTGAGCATAGTGCTTAGCTCCTCCAGCGATTCTGCCATGAGGACTATATCGTCGGCAAATCGAAGGTGAGTGATGTACTCGCCATTGATGTTAATTCCGTATCCTTTCCAGTCCAGAAGCTTGAAAACGTCTTCCAATGCAGCGGTGAAGAGTTTCGGGGATATAACGTCACCCTGTCTTACACCTCTTTGCAATTGGATAGGTTTCGTACTCTGGTTCTGTACTCGGATAGCCATCGTAGCTCTACTGTACAAACACTTCAGCACTTCGATATACCGACAGTCAACTTGGCACCGCTGAAGGGACTGCAGCACCGCCCAAATTTCGACGGAATCAAAGGCTTTCTCATAGTCCACATACGCCAGACATAGTGGCAAATTGTACTCTTCGGACTTCTGTACAATTTGCCGTAGGGTATGTATGTGGTCTATGGTGCTAAAGCCCTTTCGGAAACCGGCTTGTTCGGGAGGCTGGAAGTCGTCAAGTCTGCGCGCGAAACAATTCGTAATGACTCTCGAAAACAGCACGTAGACGCGGCTCAGAAGGGAAATCGGTCTGTAGTTCTTCAAGAGAGCGTTGTCACCTTTCTTGAAGAACAAGACCACCGCACTTCTGCTCCACGCCTCCGGTGTAATGCCACCATGGAGGACGGAATTAAAGAGCTTCTGAAGGACTTCAAGTACCGGTCTTCCACCCGCTTTCAGAAGCTCCGCTGTAATTCCATCCTCGCCTGGGGCCTTGCCGTTTTTAAGGTGCTGGAGAGCCATTCTAATCTCCCTCAGACTGACGTCCGGGATATCTTCGGAATAGTGTCGAATAAGACTCTCTCTTGGATCGTTACTCACACTTGCGTGTGGCTCCAACGATGACGTGTACAGCTGCCCATAGAACCTCTCAATCTCACTCAAAATCTCAGGTGCCCCGGAAACGATGCTGCCACATTCGGTCTTCAGCTTCGACAGTTGGCTCTTTCTGGCAGACAGATCTCTGGCAAAGACTTTGGAGCCTTGGTTCCGCTCGATCGCTTCTTCAATACGAGCTGTA
Source organism: Parnassius glacialis (assembly GCA_033319125.1). Taxonomy (NCBI): domain Eukaryota; kingdom Metazoa; phylum Arthropoda; class Insecta; order Lepidoptera; family Papilionidae; genus Parnassius; species Parnassius glacialis. Next base: position 45,368,358 of record JAVANC010000005.1, read on the forward strand.
TTGAAGTTGCGTAAGTCTCGCCGCATGAATTTGGAGATCTGTCTGTTCAGTTGCCTGTATGCTGTCAAATCTGTTGAAGAATGTAGCCTCATCTCCCGTCTAACAGCCATGAGATTAAGAGTGTGATCGGAGAGTTTTTGTGTTCTTCTGCGGTGGGTCTTGCAGAACTTAGCTCCGACCGCATGGACAGTTTCCACGAGCTTGTCATTCATATCGTCCACTTCATTGCAGTCTTCTAGGCACTGGAAACGGTTTTGTAACTCGAGCTGAAAGGTTTCGGGACTTTGGATTAGAGCACGAGGGGGACGGAGCGTTGACTTCATCAGACGAGATCTCTCCAACTTAACATTTAGGTTCAGTGTGCCTCTAACCATTCGGTGATCGCTGCCGGTTTTCACTTTCGCGATCACTGAGACATCACTGAACAGTTGTCGTCTGGTCGTCATAATGAAGTCAATCTCATTTTTTGTCGAACCGTCGGGGCTCGACCAGGTCCACTTCCTGTGGGGCCGCTTCTTGAAGAAAGAGTTCATCATAAAGAGTCCCTCTTTCTCCATGAAGTCGGCCAGCTGCTGGCCCCTTGGGTTCCGTTGCCCTATTCCAAATTTCCCTACTTTCAGCTCACCGTTCTCTCTTGTGCCTAGTTTTGCATTGAAGTCTCCCATTAACACCGTATATTGGGTTTTGGAGGAATGCATGGCTCTAGAGATATCCTCATACATTTCCTCCACCTCCTCATCGGGGCGTGCCGAGGTTGGTGCGTAAACCTGTATGACCTTCAGCGAATACCGTTTGGTGATTCTGAGTATAAGGTACGCAACCCTTGTCGACACACTCCCGATCTTTACAACGTTGTTAACGAGAGACTTGTGGACGATAAATCCGACACCTCCTTGGGACAGATGGTCGCCCTCCCGGTGATAGAACAAGTTGCCGGATTCGAGGATTACCGTGTCCTCCCCCTCTCTTCGGACTTCGGATAATCCTATAATATGCCAGCGCAACTTGTCTATCTCTTCTTCCAGCTCCACGATCTTCTCGTCAGTCCTCAGGGTGCGTGCGTTGTACGTTGCCAGGTCGAGTCGTCTAAGGTGGCAACCGAACCTCCACCGGAGATTCTTAGCACCCCCTGCCCCGCCGTTACCATGGTCGCCACCGTAGCCAGGAATAGCGGGGCCGCCGGGGACTGGGGGCCGTTTATTATTGTCATTGCTCATGGGGGGTATTATTAATAATGGTTGTTTATTGTACTGTGTGTATGAATAATACTAGAAAGAATAAAATTGTACGTTAAGAGATCTGAACAACCCATGAATATGGGCAAAGAGTTTGTATTTAGCCATTACAAGGATTTTTTTGATAGTAACGTACAATTGGGTTTTTTTTAATCATACGTCCTGATAATTTTATCGCATTTGTGGAATTGCTCGAGCAAAAGTTTCGCGAATATTTCGATCTTGAAATAAATATTGTCAATGTTGGCAACGAAATACTTAAACGTATTAAAGATTATAAATTTGATATGCCATGTGACTGTTTCCCGTTAGATTACTTGAAAAAACTTTATCTTAGGTTCAAAATTTACCACACCATTAAAAGAAACAATAAATTCTTAATAAACAAAATTATAAAAAGAAAATTATTAGAGTAAGTAATTTGTAAAGTATTCTATCATACTGAATAATAAAACTATTGAACAAACGTTTTGTTTAATTTGTCTTCACCTATCGTGACAACCCTACCAAAATAGGTAACAATTTTGCACGTTCTTAAAGCTTTGTCTGTGTTCCGTTTATTTACTCACGTGGAAAGGGAGTCGTGACGAAAATATCTACGCTTTTTCTCGCTTAGCCCCCACCCGTCAAATTTGTAGCGTGCGATGAGGAACTTTGTTCCAAAAAGTAATTTTAATTATTAGGGAGAATTTTCCCGCTTGGCAGGCGGTTTAGACTATCGTAAGACCAGACGTCTCGCACCTTTAATACTGCTGTCCGTTGTCGTTCTGGGTATTTTACACCTGGCCTGGGGTAACAGATGGTTATACAGTTATACCGCCATGTAGCGGAAGCCTAGTAATTAATGCCGCGATGATTACTCTACCATATGGTAAGTACTCTACAATACCATACCATACGGCAATATATTTAATAAAATTAATTTTACGGATACTATCATCGTATTTATTTTTAGTTTATTTTGAAATGCCCATATATTCTCAACATTTTTATTAAAAAAATTGATCATAGTACCGCGCTACAGCGTAAACGAATGGATCGGCTCAATTGTACTATAATGCTGCTATACTTATTTCGTATGGTAGGTAGTTAGAACTGGAGACTCTTTTATTAGTAATGATATATTCCATTTTAGTCTTCAGGGATAACAATGATTAGTTCGAACGCTTATTTTTTTCAAGTTATCGAATTTTAAAATCTTGATTACCTATACTGTTTTAATCTTTTAGAATTAAGTAAAATTCAAAAAAGATAATTGTTCGATACTATTTTATTACAATCATTGTCGTTAATTAATCTATCTTTAACTACAAACATTAAATATTTATTAGAATACTGCTTCGTTATTGTGTGTTTCTATGTTTGTCGTGCCCTTTAGCTGCAAATTACACTATTCTCAGTATCAATTCGTTAGCAGCACTGCCAGGCATATATAGGTCTTCTATAGTAGGAAGTAGGAAGGTTTTGCAGTTTGCAGTAATTCGACTTGCGAAAATCATCTTACAATTGGCAATAGCTCATGGTTCTTGAGCTGGATATTATTATTTAACTAGCTGTTCCCCGCGACTTCGCACGCGTATATTTTAGGGTTTTAATTATGTTGCGCGAAACCCTAATTATTTTTCTAAAATATAACTAGCCTAAGTTATTCCTTATAACTTCAGCTATCTGTCAGTGTAAGTCCCGTTGAAATCGGTCCAGCCGTTTCGGAGATTAGTCGGAACAAACAGACAGACAGACAAAAAGACAGACAGACAGACAAAAATATATACATTCATATGCATTTAGTAAAAATCTGTTATTTTGACATTACAAACAAACACTTCTATTTTATTTATTTGTATAGATAAGCGCGGAGCTAACACGTTTAAACTGGAAATGCTATTACCCCGGCATTCCCCATTTATCAAATGCCCACATGCATGGACTTGTGTACGTGCACAGCAACATTGCAGGTGTGCGTGAATTTGATAGAAATACTCATAGGGTCACTTAGAATAAATAGTGCCTATTTTGGTGGAGTGAAGTAAATCAGATCGGTGGGATTGGATGAGGAACTGAGGAAACATTCTGCGCGTAGTCCTATTGTGTATTCTATGCCCAAGATATTTAATTTGTGACACAAGCCATCATAGTGTTATAAATCATCATCATCATCATCATCATTACAGCCCTTCACAAGTCCACTGCTCAACATAGGCCTCCCCCAAAGAATGCCACAAAGCACGGTTCTGAGCCACCTGCATCCATCGACTTCCTGCATATCTTACCAGGTCGTCACTCCATCTAGTGGGGGGACGCCCAATACTTCACCTGCCGGTACGAGGCTGCCACTCGAGAACCTTTCTTCCCCATCGGTTGTCGGTTCTTCGAGCTATATGGCCGGCCCATTGCCACTTCAGCTTACTAATCCGTTGGGCTATGTCGGTTACTCTGGTTATACTGCGGATATCCTCATTTGTGAGTTTATCACGCAGAGAAACTCCGAGCATAGCCCTCTCCATAGCTCGCTGAGCGACCTTGAGCTTCCTCATCCGGCCAGCAGTGAAGAACCACGTCTCAGTTCCGTATGTCATCACTGGCAACACGCACTGGGTGTACAGTCTCGTTTTCAAGTTTTGAGGTATACCTGACGAGAAGATGTGCCGTAATTTCCCGAACGCTGCCCAACCGAGTTGAATCCGTCGATTGACCTCTCAGTCGAAGTTGGACTTACCTAGTCGGACTATTTGTCCCAGGTAAACATACTCGTCAACAACTTCGAGCTTAGTGTTCCCAACAACTACCGGCATAGGTGTGACATGGACATTAAACATGATCTTTGTTTTGTCCATGTTCATCTTAAGACCTATCCGTTGGGAAACACTATTGAGGTCATTGTGCATAGCGCTTAGGTCCTCCAGCGATTCTGCCAGGACTGCAAGGACTATATCGTCGGCAAATCGAAGGTGAGTGATGTACTCGCCATTGATGTTGATACCCTTTCCAGTCCAGAAGCTTGAAAACGTTTTTCAATGCAGCGGTGAAGAGTTTCGGGGATATGACGTCACCCTGTCTTACACCTCTCTGCAATTGGATAGGTTTCGTACTCTGGTTCTGTACTCGGATAGCCATCGTAGCTCTACTGTACAAGCACTTCAATACTTCGATATGCCGACAGTGAACTTGGCACCGCTGAAGGGACTGCAGCACCGCCCAAATTTCGAAGGAATCAAAGGCTTTCTCATAGTCCACATACGCCAGACATAGTGGCAAATTGTACTCCTCGGACTTCTGTACGATTTGCCGAAGGGTATGTATGTGGTCTATGGTGCTAAAGCCTTTTCCGGCTTTCCGAAACCGGCTTGTTCGGGAAGCTGGAAGTCGTCAAGTCAAGTGTTAGAAATACATTAAACAAAATAAAATAAAACATTCCTTGTTTAGGTTCATACTGCCAACGTCATTGTCAAACACATTATTATTAAACACATTATTACTACTAATTACTGACAGATTGTCTGAATTAGCTGTGAATTTTATGATTTCTAACGTTCCTATTTCCATAGTAGAAAATAATAGAATAGAATCATTTTTATTCAATATAAATTACAGTACAAAATACTTATTGAAATTAGTTTTTTTACTTTTACCACTGGTTCACGAAAAAACCTTTAGGAACCTTTAAGAAAAACCTTTAAGAAACCTTTAAGAACCAGCAAGAAACCCAGCTGGACGTTTTTTCAAAAAGCACAATTTACACTATAATATTTTATACAATTGTTATGAAAACAGTTAGAAGCAGCATGGTACCGATCACCTCATTCCCACGGGTTATTATCAGTCATGTACACTTTAGTAGTATAATAACCGTTACTAGACAATTTTTGCTTAATAAATAACTTGAAGACTCTTTGGAGTCGAGTAACTGGTATAACTAACTTTTGCTTGTTCCTAGTATTTGCAGAATGTACATCACTATTTTTAATAAAGCTATTTTTTTATGTACATACAATAAATTTTCGTAAATATATTGAGAGGCCAAAGTTAATATATTTATAACCTTAAATTTTTCTCTAAGGGATTCCTTCGGACCTAGGTTATAAGTTGCTTTTATGGCTCTCTTTTGCAAAACAAAGATAGTTTCAATATTAGTCGCCCTGCCCCATAGCAAGATTCCATATGACGTTATGCTATGGAAATAACTAAAATAAATTAACTAATAAATTACTGTTTCAACACATGAAAGTCATTTAATCTTTTTAAAGCATATGCTAAGTTTGGTAGCTATGAGGGCCCCATTGAAGCTTCGCATCAACTGTAATTCCGAGGAAAAACAGTGAATTCAACAAGGCCCAACTCCTCTCCATTTAATAACACACTGGTATTCACCGGTTTAACATTAGGTCTAGTGAATATAACACATTTCGTTGAAAAGCAAATTATTGACGTTATACTAGTGTACTAGTTTTCATATAGCATTATTCACTTCGTCATATTTCAATAATTGCCTTTTTAGTCGGAAGACCAACGAAGAATCATCAGCAAATTATACTATATTATGGTTATTCCCTACCAAGTAAGGTACCAATTATATAAACTAAAAACAGAAAAGGACCAAGAACTGAGCCCTGATGGACACCCATAGATACTACTGATCCGGAAAACTGCTTTCATTAATAACAACAGTTTGCGTTCTATTATTTAGATATGACATAACAAGTTTAAGCGCTATTTTGTTACATCATAATGATGTAGCTTCCTGATTAATGTCTCATGGTGAGCACAGTCGAAAGCCTTGGAAAGATCACCAAATATATCCAAACCATCTTCTGAGTATTCCCGTGCCCAGAAAATATTAGCTCAACACCGGCATCAGTTGTCGAACAACCCCTTGTAAATCCAAATATTTTATTCCATAATTTCCAAATATTCCGTAATATTACAAAACTTAACATTTGATCGAGAATCATTTTTTCAAAAATATTTGAAAAAATTACTCTCTTCGATTTGATTGCATATAGGCAAATGAATAGACAGATCTCCAAATGCATGTGGTGGAACTTAGGCAACTTTAATACTGCTCGTATTGACGAAACGATCGAGGGGAACCAAGGCTCCAAAGGCTTTGCTAGAAATTAGTCGGCCAGAAAGAGCCAACTGTCGAAGCTGAAGACCGAGTGTGGCAGCGTCGTTTCCGGGACACCTGAAGTTTTGATAGATTCTATGGGCAGCTGTACACATAATCGTTGGAGCCACACGCAAGTGTAAGTAACGATCCAAGAGCAAATCTTATCCGACATCAGTCTGAGCGAGATTAGAATGGCTCTCCAGCACCTTAAAAACGGCAAGGCCTAAGGCGAGGATGGATTTCCAGCGGAACTTTTAAAGTGGGTGGAAAACTGGTACTTGAAGTCCTTCAGAAGCTTTTTAATTCCGTCCTCCATGGTGGCACTACTCCGGAGGCGGGAAGCAGAAGTGATTTTGATCTTGTTCTTCAAGAAAGTCGAAAACGCTCTCTTAAAGAACAACAGACCGATTTCCTTTCTGAGCCGCATCTACATGCTGTTTTCGAGAGTCATTACGAATCGTTTTACACGTAGGCTTGATGACTTCCAGCCTCCCGAACAAGCCGGTTTTCGAAAAGGCTTTAGTACCATAGAGCACATACATACCCTTCGGCAAATTGTATAGAAGACCGAAGAGTACAATCTGCCATTTTTCCTTGCGTATATGGACTATGGGAAAGCCTTTGATTCCGTCGAAATTCGGGCGGTGCTACAGTCCCTACAGCGATGCCAAGTTGACTGTCGATATATAGAAGTGCTGAAGTGTTTATACAGTAGGGCTACGATGGCTATACCTGTCCAATTACAGAGAGGTGTAAGAGAGGGTGACGTTATATCCCCGAAACTATTCACCGATGCATTGGAAGACATTTTCAAGCTACTGGACTGGAAAGGATACGGTATTAACATCAAGGGCGAATACATCACTCACCTTGGATTTGCCGACGATATAGTCCTTATGGCAGAATCGCTGGAGGACCTAAGCACTATGCTCAATGACCTCAATAGTGTCACCCAACGGATAGGTCTTAAGATGGACATGGACAAAACAAAGATCATGCTTAATGTCCATATCACACCTATGCCAGTAGGGAGCACTAAGCTCGAAGTTGTTGACGAGTGTGTTTACCTGAGATAAATAGTGCGACTAGGCAAGTCCAACTTCAACCGAGAAGTCAATCGACGGATTCAACTCGGCTAGGCAGCGTTTGGGAAATTACGACACATCTTCTCGTCAGGTATACCTCAAAGCTTGAAAACGAGATTGTACAACTAGTTCGTGTTGTCAGTGATGATCTTTGGATCTGAGACTTAGTCCTTCACTGCTGGCCCCTTATAAGGAAGCTCAAGGTCCCTCAGCGAGCTATGAAGAGAGCTATGCTCGGGGTTTCTCTGCGTTATAGACTTATAAACGAGGATATCTGCAGTAGGACCAGAGTAACCAGACATAGCCCAACGGATTAGTAAGCTGAGTGGCAATGTTTTATATATTAATATGCAGTCGAAAAATATTAAAAATGTATTGAATTATGGTCGAATTTCTACCATTGGACGACCACTAGTTTCAATAATGCCAGCCCTATAACGAAACACGCTGAAGATACGATCTGTGCGCTCGTTCATCAACGTGAATGGAGCCGTAACACCGTTTTCGTCGGCGTTTGTACGTATTATTATCTGTACTCAAACACGAAACACTTCAGACAGCGAATTTCTTTACAACTGGGTTTTTATAGCCGTAATCTAGTTTGAATGACGACCGCGGTTTCTTTTTGTTTCTCATTGGCATTTAGTATTCATGCCATGGCTTTCTTTAATCTTTTTCAAGAAATCCACAAGATAAACAACATTAGTAAGGTCGTTTTCGACTTGTTTTTGAAAAACAAATCGTGTTATGTTCCGTTCTTTTTGTTACTATTTTAATGTTGGTTGTGGCGCTTGGTATTAACGCAATTTATTAGTGTCTAACACTATACAAATGAGTTATTAATAATTAAAAAATTAAAATTAGAGCCTATATCGATTGTCACAATGTACACTATTGATGCAACAAATCACCAAGTTACAGGTACAGTACAGAAGAAAAAATTATGTTGAATTTAGACTAATAAGAACGTTTCGCGAAAATAATATTTGGAATTAACAGTATGTTTTAGACTTTTCTTTGCCCTGGCGTCAATTATAATATATTAGACTTTTCTTGATATTTCACTAATTGCACCTTTTTTCATTACAATATATGACTTTAATATTCTAAACATAACCCGGTTATGGCTGCAATAATTTGCTGCAGAACATATACGATTGTCTCCAACAAGGGCTACAGTTAGGACACAATGGCTGATGAACCCATTCTTGTTATATCGGCTGTTATTTTAAATGGTGAGTAAAAGACAAGACCGAACAAAGTAAAAGGATTTATTGATTTAACTTCAATAGGCGTGATACTTTAGTTAACTTTAATTAATAAATAAGACTTAAGCCGTTAAAGGTGACCCCGAATTACTATTATTGTTATTAGTTAACAATTCTTTCATTCGCTCAATATTAGTAACTTTTTTTAAATAACGTTACCCCCACACTAGGATTTTCTCCTGTATCAGGGAGGCAGTTTACAAACATAGATCGCACGAGGACAAACATCCAGACCTGGCACAATTATTTGTAGGCCATAAAAATACTTGTTCCGTGCGCAATAACTCATTGCTAAGTCACTGCGCCACAGAGCCGTCAATTTATTGTATTAGTAGTTTTTATCTATACTAAATTGAAGCTAAAACACCATCAAGAACGAATATAGCAACTAAATGCCTCAGACGAAATAAACTAAATTCGGATTCAGTTCAGTTCAGAGTTCAGGTTACTTCAGAGATGCACATATGACGTTATATGAAATGACAATAAATCTGGCTGGCCAATATTGTGGAATTTTCGATGGCGGAGCGATCAACCAAAAACAATCAAAACTGAAACAAAAATTCCAAAAACACTGAACATATTTGGCAATATAGCCGGCCGATACTGAAAAATATTGCTGTATATTGCAATGTATTGCTGACATTGTTGGCAACATTATTACAATCACATATTGCAATGAAAATGCCCCTTTAGGAGAAACTTTACAATAGTGATTCTCGTTTACATTACTTAACTTAACTTAACTTATCTTCACGCCCAATCCCTGACGGGGTAGCCAGAGAGAACAGATCGCCAAGTGTCACGATCCTTACATACCTCTTTCGCTTCTTTCAGATTCATTATCTTCTTCATACATGCACGTCTAGGTATCTGAGTACTCTTGACCCTCCCCTCTTCGAGCAGTTTACTCACATGGTCTTCGAAAGTTAGTCTCGGTCTACCTCGATACCTTTTAATATTAACTTTCGCGCTATATATTTTCTTCACCATTCGGTCTTCACTTATTCGCTCAACGTGCCCAAACCATCGAAGCACGCCCTTATCAATTTTTGTGATAAGGTCATCTTTCAAACCTGCCATATTGCGAATCTCTTCGTTTCGCTTTCGGTCGGCCATGGTAACGCCGCACATTTTACGAAGAGATCGCATCTCTACTGCATTCAACTTGCTTTTATGCTTCTTCTGGCACACCCAGGTTTCGCTGCCATATAACAAAGTCGGTACCAACACTGCGTTATGTATTGCAAGGCGTGCACTCTTCACTACGCCTTGCCTTTTGACTAACGCAGTCAGGGCACCATTGACTTTGTTCCCGGCAGCGACACGCCTGTCCACATCTAAATCACATCTTCCATCCCGGCTAAAAGCACTCCCCAAGTATACAATTTTATTTACCTGTTCTAGACATTCCTGATTTACCCATATTTCACACTTCGTTCTCTCTTCGTCCCTTTCAAATACCAGAACCTTAGTTTTATTAGCATTCAAACGGAGATTCGTTTACATTAATTAGATATTAACGAAATTGGCAGATTCAATAGTATTCTACGTCTTATAAGTAAAAGTCACATATAGAGCGCAGACTTCTCACATTTCTGAGCGGGTTAATAGACCGCGGCGCTACTCCAGTGGGAGACGGTGGACTTCATATGTCCTTGAATTTTTTTAAATAAATATGCAGGAATTTTTAGGATGTCTTCCTTCACCGCCGGGCTCGTATTTGGTTTGGTAGTAACTTTACGCCAAGTTTAAAGCCGATGCACTTCAAGCCATTACACTGTCTGCGTTCTAAGGTTCAGCAAACCAAATGGACCTTTTCCATACATCAGTATATGATACCTATAGCATAACTGATGCCGTAAGGTTTTTAGATATGTATCAGGTCACCAGGAGCTGTGCGCTCAACTTATATTTTATGATATGTGAGTACCTGTGTTCGATCTCCGTCAGCACCATAGACATTATTAGTTGCAATATAAGCTTTAAACCGTGTAATGGCGGTGTAAGTATATCCATTTCCCCATATCGTCTCGTGGGTGTCGTAAGAGGCTACAGAGGGAAACAAACAGATAAGTAGATATTCCTCAAAACAACTCTGATTTGATAATAAATGACTCAAAATAATTAAAAACTACGGCTACCTACCGTGGCAACTATGGCAAAATCCCCCCTATATTGGGCGACTTATGTTCAGCAGTGGACTTTATAGGGCTACAAGAACAGATGGAATGAATATAAATCTTGATTTATCACGTGTTCGGAGGTGAAGAGAAATATGAGGAAACCAGCCTGTCTGAGAAACTAATATTTTGAGATCATGTGAAGTCAGCCAAATATTTAAGGTTTTCCCCTGCCCTGAAACTTTCTCAGAAATGAAAGTGTGTCAGTACCCAGCAATTGGACGTTTGTACTCGTATATGGACTGTCACCTTTATTGTGCGTAATATTTCTATATATCCCTCTATCACTAAAAATGTTACATTTACTTAAAAATAAACAGTGGTAGAGCCAGGCGGCAGCTTTTGCTGTCGCATGGATGGGCCGGCTCGAACCGGGGTGGTACCACGACCTCACAGAATACCAGTGTGAAGTAGAGGTTTACCTCTGCGTTTCGTTTGGTGAGTGCAGGTGGCCCTTTTTACTGGAAATGAGGCATTCCATCCTAGTCCTCACGGGTGAAAAGGCATCTGCATTTTGATCTGTAACAGAGGATAGATGTAGATGTCTATGGGCCGCAGCAACCACTTACCATCATGTGGACTGTGTGCTCGTTTTTCACCCTATCCTATAAAAAAAATGCATTACCTATGCAATTTGTCGTAGACTACGTCTGCGGGTTAAATTACATTGTAAGGCCTTGCATGTTCCGGCTGTTGAGTCTATAAGTTTGAGAGTTTGTCTATAAGTATGCAATTTATGATCATAAACGCCACTACAACACGGAGTTAAATCTTATTTAATCGAAAGATAATCCTAATGTTAAGTAACTTAATTAATTAAATATTTTTTTTATTATATTGTACTTTAATACGGCAGACGCTGTATATAAAACTATGATATCTCAGGAATCAAACATTTCAAAATCCTTAGAGATGTTTCCGAGAAATTACTTACATATGTACATAATATATACAAGAATTGCTCACTTTAAGTACAGCTTTACTCAAATATCTATAATGCATTGTGACCTAGCGTAGGTGCGTATAACGCGCAGTAAATTCATATTATATTTAAAAAAGAGACGAGAAGTTAGTACTAATTTCTTTAACTTAAATAGAGGCCTTTGTCGTCTTGAAGTAGGTAGGTACTCGAAAAATCAGAGAGGGAATAATTACTAGCGATTAGGGAATAATGTTTTTATAGAAGTGCTATCGCACATTATAACCGCACTAATTATGAATTGAATTTAGATAAAATGTTAAACATAGTAAAGGCAAATAATAATACTAATTGTTATATTTATAATTTAGAAAATATTATAGTGATCTTTATGAAGGTTTTATATTTCACAGTTTATTACAGTTTGTCTATGATGACAGACAAAATTTTTGATATTCTAATTCGATGTTCTATATTTAAATTTAAAAAGTTCGTAATTCAAACAGGAACCGGTAATCTATACAAATAAATAAAACTGAAGTGTCTATGTGTAATGTCAAAACTACAGCTTTACTAATTGAATATGAAAATATATACGATACTTATAACAAAAATATAATTTAATTTTTTGTCTATCTGTCTGTCTGTTTGTTCCGGCTAATCTCCGAAACGGGTGGACCAATTTTGACGGGACTTTCACTGGCAGATATCTGATGTCAGAAGGAGTAACTTAGGCTACTTTTATTTTAATAACATAATTAGGGTTCCTCGCAAAATATTAAAACCTTAAATTAAACGCGGGCGAAGTCGCGGGGAACAGCTAGTTTAAAATAAAAACAAAAAGAACTTGTATAAACAAACAATCATTTAAATATGAAAGGTAATAAATAGAAACTTTTTTATAAAAAGACAATAAAAACAGAATCACGAAATGGTAATAATACAAGATATTTACAACATTACAGCATAAATTAATGTGTATCTTTATTATTGCCACAAGCAGTAGCGGTAGACCCTAGAATTCTTAGAAGCAGACACATTTGACCGCTTCGCAACATTTATTATATTATGCTGATTGACCAATTAAATATCTGGGATAAGATAATATGATATGTCTGAATAACAACTCTTGCGGAATTGTTCCAAGAATCTTGTATAATATAGAATAGTTAATATAGTTTTTGTATGATTAGGAGGAAACAATTCTTTATAATCTAGTTTATTTCTATTTTTTTAAACAAGTAAGAAACAGTGACGGATTAGTAAACTGAAGTGGCTATAGGCCGACTATATTGCTCGAAGAACGGACAACCGATGGGGAACAAAGTTTTTCGAGTGGCATTTTTATTTATAGGATACGGGTGGCAAACGAGCACGCAGTCCACCTGATGGTAAGTGGTTGCTGCGGCCCATAGACATCTACATCTATCCTCTATTACAAATCAAAATGTAGATGCGTTGTCACCCGTGAGGACTAAGATGGAATGCCTCATTTCCAGTAAAAAGGGCCACCTGCACTCACCAATCGAAACGCAGAGGTCTACTTCACGCTGGTATTCTGTGAGGTCGTGGTACCACCCCGGTTCGAGCCGGCCCATCCGTGCGACAGCAAAAGCTGCCGCGTGGCTCTACCACTGTTAATTGTTTTTGTGCCGGTAAGTGTAACGACACGGTAATACGTGCAGAAATTCGATGGATACAGATGGCTCAGAACTGTGTTTGATAAAGAAGTCCTTTAACACGCTATATAGAGCGCAATGTAAGGTGCGTTGTCAGTTGTCACTCCTGAGGACTAAGATGGAATGCCTGCAGGCACAGCCTGTAATCACACTGGCTCTCTCTCTCCACACCCTTTATACCGGAACTTAGTCCACGCATTGGTATTTGGTGGCAGAAGTAGGTAAGATGGTGGTACTTTCTTAAATGGACTCCAATGTAGAAAAGAAATCCTACCACCTTCAAGGACGAAAGAAAAAGGACGAAAGAAAAAAGACGAAAGTTCATGCTGTGGCCCATAGACACCATACCTAACCTCGATTTAGAATCCAAATACAGATGCGTTGTCACCTCTGAGAGCCGAGATAAAATGCCTGATTACCGGTATAAACGTTTTACGGTTCTTGTTATATATTAACCATATGAAACACAGCAGTGTTGCTGTTATATTACGCTGATAGTCTGTGCTAGTAATAATAATGTCTTCCAGATCTTAGGTCACGGTAGCCATTCTTAACAGAGACTAGCGCGCGGGACAGATTTATATTGCGGGTACGTATGCGTAAGCACAGATGCCCCCCCCCCCCCCTTATCCCGTTATTCTCATAGTCCAATGGAACGACAAACCAACACGGCCGGGAAAGATCAGGCGCAAGGCATCGATCAGAGGCACGGGTGTGAAACTCCGCCAACTTTCAGACCCCGCGCTGCTGCTGAATTTCCTTGATGGTAGAACTCAATAATTGATTTTTGATGTCCCACTCGAGTATTCAAACCAGGGGCCTCATGAACAGCACTCGGTTCACAACCACTAGTCACACACACTCGGTTGACAACCACCAAGTAGGCGATTCCGGTGCGAGTAACGTCTTTCCTAAGTTAAGTCGACTCATTCTAGTTTCATGTAGCGTGTACGTGTATATTATACAGGTGTTTACATTCATAGATATTAAAAAAGATGTTGATATACAAACATTTATTTATTTATTTGGGTACACAAAGAGAATAACATCAAAACATGAACAATTGAACATAATAAATGCAAAGTTACAATCTGTATGTATTATGTGTATATATATATATTATATTTTAATATAAATACACTTTATTTAAGTATTATTTTCGCACCTGCCTACAATTGTGTTTGGCACCCAGGGTTGACTGGCAGAGAATGCCATAGTATTTGCGCTGTAAACTCGTTACTGTTACTAACGAGTTTACAGCGTAAATACTTTTACTTATAAAAGTACATATCTATACAAATAAATAAAATTGAAGTGTCTGTTTGTAATGTCAAAATAACAGTTTTATACTAAATGCATATGAGAGTATGTATGGTACTTATTTTAAATTTTTAAATTTTTGTCTGTCTGTCTGTCTGTCTGTTTGTTCCGGCTAATCTCCGAAACAGCTGGACCGATTTCGACGGGACTTTGACTGGCCGATAGCTGATATTATAAGGAGTAAGCTAGGCTACTTTTAGTTTAGAAAAAGAATTAGGTTTCCGCGCAAAAAAATTAAAACTCATAAACCCAATCGCGGGTGAAGTCGCGGGGAACAGCTAGTTAATTATATAATTAAAAATAACATGAATTACGTAGGACTCCTTTTCTGGATAGAAGTTCGTCTGAATAGGCAACATCCTCTTGCCTATTTCTACCCTCAAATAGAGATAGAGAGTCAGTAATTACAAGCTGTGATTCATCTCGCCGTAGTCCTCAGAGGTGACGATGCATCTGTAGCTTTCATTGTTTGAAAAAAGTTGTAAGAAAAAGTCTACTGATGTCAATGGACTGCAGTACTTACTTTAAGTTCGCTTGTCACATCAATTTATAAAAAAAAAACTTCGATTCCTTTTATATTGAAGTTTATTTCTGACTTTATATGTGGGTAAGTTTTCAGTATTATTAGAGAAACCCCACGCATCATCGTAATACGACGCACTCGGTTATTAGCTTATTACGTAGGCGGGTCGTCAAGAACAACTCAGAGGTTTTCCTTTAGAAATACCAGACAGTAACACGAAGCCCGTCGTACCGAGAAATACCCTCGTAATGTCATTAATAGTTTTCATTTTAAAAAATATTTCGGGGAAAGTGATATTGTGTTTTGACTGCACTCGAAGCAAAAAATAAACGTACTTATTATGTAATTTAAAGTCGTTGTTACAACATGAATAATTGAAGCAGTAATTCCATAAAAATATTGTATTTTTTCGATCTACAGCTAGAGCCCCGGGCCAATAGAACATTTTTAAGATTACTCTTAATTTCTGTATAAAAGTAAAATTCCAGCCGGTATGGTATATCCAGCGCTGGGCATTGGTGTCCTCTTGTTTCTGAGAGAGTTATGGACAGTTATGGAATGAGGGCGATCCACGAACTTTACTTCCACCAGGGCGACACCACACAGGAATGAGGTTAAATATTTGAGAGATTTCATAGCGGGGAAATTTGTTAAAACAGTGTAGAAATTATTGTTTTTTTTTTTGAAATATTAGTTATATTTTATATTAATTAGATTAGAACGTATATTCCTACGTATATTCCCAAAAGTTTTGTTTTATAGGATAAGGTGACAAACGAGCACACAGTCCACCTGATGGTAAGTGGTTGCTGTGGCCCATAGATATATATCCTCGCAGATGCGTTGTCACCCGTGAGGACTAAGATTGAATGCCTCGTTTCTAGTAAAAGGGGTCTCCGGTTGTCTACACTCACCATACGAAACATAGCAGCATTAGCCTATTTTACGCTGGTATTCTGTGAGAGCGTGGTGCCGACCCATTCGTGCTACAACTATAGGTACCAGTAATATAGCTACAGCATGGCTCTACCACGTAAAAAGAATTTAAAAAAAGTTAAAAATGTGTAAAAATATAGAGAATACACCACTTAAGCATTATTTGTGTATGTTACGGCTAAAAGCCGAAGTGCGGTTACACCTAGTTCTCGCCGGCTAGAACTAGGTGCAGCCTACTACGATTGGTTAAACTTAGATGTATAATATGTTATTTATAAATTAGATAAATGTTTGCGGTTTTGGGGTAGCCCAAGAGTCACCCCAACCGCACCTTATCCTACAATCGCTGATATTACTTGATACGTATATCCGTGTTTTTACAAATTTAACAGTACACCTAAATTTAACCAACTACTGCTGGCCGCACCTAGTTCTCGCCGGCTAGAACTAAGTGTAACCGCACTTTGGCTTTTAGCCGTAACAGAATAGAATAGAATATTTTTTAATCAATATTGATTATTACATGATTCTTATTGAAAGTCATTTTTTTATTTACCACTGGTTCGGAAAATACCTCTGTCCTGGGAAGAACCAGCAAGAAACCCAGCGGGATTTTTTTTTCAAATATCACTTAACAATAATTTCGTTTATAAAATTTTAAATGATTTTTCATAGAACCAGCATGGTGGCGATCACCTTATTCCCAGGGGTTATTTTCATTCATGTATTCCTTCATATTATAATAACCCTTTTTGTACAGTTTCTCTTTAATAAAACTTTTAAACTTGTTTATTGACAAACTTTGAATATGTTCTGGGATTTTGTTGTAAAAGCGTATACAATGCCCCATAAATGAATTACTGATTCTGTGGAGTCTAGTAACTGGTATTACAAGCTTATGTTTGTTCCTAGTGTTTAATGTATGCACATCCTTATTCTTATTAAATCTATTTATGTTTTTATGTACATACATTACATTTTCATAAATATATTGCGATGCCAAAGTTAATATGTTTATTTCTTTAAATTTTTGTCTGAGGGACTCTTTACAATTTAGATTATAAATCGCCCGAACGGCTCTCTTTTGCAAAACAAATATAGCTTCAATATCAGTCGCATTACCCCATAGCAAAATTCCATAAGACATTACACTATGAAAGTAACTAAAATACACTAATCTAGCTGTCTCAACATCTGTGAGACTTCTAATCTTTCTTACAGCATATGCTGCAGAACTAAGCTTACTTACTTACTTACTTATCGTCACGCACAATCCCTGACGGGGTAGCCAGAGAGAACAGATCGCCAAGTGTCACGATCCTTACATACCTCTTTCGCTTCTTTCAGATTCATCATCTTCTTCATACATGCACGTCTAGGTATCCGAGTACTCTTGACCCTCCCCTCTTCGAGCAATTTGCTCACATGGTCTTCGAAAGTTAGTCTCGGTCTACCTCGACACCTTTTAATATTAACTTTCGCGCTATATATTTTCTTCACCATTCGGTCTTCACTCATTCGCTCAACGTGCCCAAACCATCGAAGCACGCCCTTATCAATTTTTGTGATAAGGTCATCTTTCAAACCTGCCATATTGTGAATCTCTTCGTTTCGCTTTCGGTCAGCCATGGTGACACCGCACATTTTACGAAGAGATCGCATCTCCACTGCATTCAACTTGCTTTTATGCTTCTTCTGGTTTACCCAGGTTTCGCTGCCATATAACAAAGTCGGTACCAACACTGCGTTATGTATTGCAAGGCGTGCACTCTTCACTACGCCTTGCCTTTTGACTAACGCAGTCAGGGCACCATTGACTTTGTTCCCGGCAGCGACACGCCTGTCCACATCTAAATCACATCTTCCATCCCGGCTAAAAGCACTCCCCAAGTATACAATTTCATTTACCTGTTTTTTTTTTTTTTTCCAAGCACCGACTCGTACCCTGGTCGAGCGGTATCAACCCATCCATTCAAATCACCACATACAACAATTCTTTCGTTTCCCCTAGCCAAATCTAGAACTTCTCTTACATTCTCCCAAAACTCCTCCAGCTCAGCCCTGGACGACGAAGCCACCGGCGCATAAACAGCCAAAAGGAATAACTTCGTCAGTCCCAATTTAAAGCGAACCCAGAGAAGTCTTGAGTTCACAACCTTATATTCAGTCATAACATCGACCAACCGAGACGACAGCAGCACCCCCACTCCCTGGCGGGCGCTCTCGCTCTCCGGGACTCCGGACCATAGAGCTAACGCCCCGCCAGGGAGCTCTTCAGTACCACTGCCCTTCCGTTTGGTCTCCGACATACACACGACATCTAATTCTCTTTCTTTCATTATTTCGATCAACTCATTCGTCTTATCCCTCATGCCTCCTCTAACATTCCACGTGCCAACTCTGCACTCTGTCCTCCACCTTCCGCCGTGTGGGGCTGTGCGTGACGGGTGGCGGTCCCCATCGCCGCTTTGCGCGCTGCATTCCACACCAACGGGGACGAGCTGGTGTGCGTCGCCTTGGGGGGACGCCCTAACCCTCGTTGACATGGGTGCGCAGCTAAGTAGAATTGCAGCCCTGAAAAGGGCTGGCAGGGGTCGCGACGAGCACGCTTCTACAGTGACCCCCTAACTAGACTGCTTGCTAATTTAGATATATGGGGGCCCCATTGAAGTTTTGCGTCAATAGTAATACCGAGAAAAACAGTGGTATCCACAAGACTCAACTCCTCCCCATTTAACAGCACATTGGTATTCGAATGTTTTACATGAGGCATTGTAAATTTAATACACTTTGTCTTATTGCCGGTTAAGAGCATATTGTTGGCGTTAAACCAATGTACTAATTTCGATAGAGCATTATTTACATCGTCATAATTAATTAACTGTCGTTTGAGTTTGAAAATTAAAGAGGTATCGTCAGCAAATAATACTATATCGTGATTGTCCCCTACAAGATAAGGTAAGTCATTAATATAGATTAAAAACAGGAATGGGCCAAGAATCGAGCACTGAGGAACGCCCATTGATATTACTGATCCGGAGGAACCTTTACCATTGATCACGACTTTTTGAGTTCTGTTACTTAAATATGAAGTAATAAGTCTAAGCTCCAAATTTTTTACACCGTTATGTTGTAGTTTCCTGATTAATGTCTCATGATGAACACAATCGAAAGCCTCGGAAAGATCACAGAAAATACCTAAGGCATCTTGTGAATTCTCCCAGGCATTAAAAATATATTTCATAAGCTCAACACCGGTGTCCGACGTTGAGCGACCCCTTGTAAAACCAAATTGGTTTTTTTGAAGTAATTTATTTGTATTAAAAAAAATTAACAATTGATCCAAAATTATTTTTTCAAAAATTTTACTGAGAGATGGTAGTACAGAAATAGGTCTAAAATTAGCGGGGTCCAATGTACTACCATAACTTTTAAAACAAAATTGTACAACCAGTGCGTGTTGCCAGTGATGACTTACGGAACTGAGACGTGGTCCTTCACTGCTGGCCGTATGAGGAAGCTCAAGGTCGCTCAGCGAGCTATGGAGAGGGCTATGCTCGGAGTTTCACTGCGTGATAAACTTATGAATGAGGATATCCGCAGTAGAACCAGAGTAACCGACATAGCCCAACGGATTAGTAAGCTGAAGTGGCAGTGGGCCGGCCATATAGCTCGAAGAACCGACAACCGATGGGGAAGAAAGGTTCTCGAGTGGCAGCCTCGTACCGGTAGGCGAAGTGTAGGGCGTCCCCCCACAAGATGGAGTGACGACCTGGTAAGACATGCAGGAAGTCGATGGATGCAGGTGGCTCAGGACCGTGCTTTGTGGCATTCTTTGGGGGAGGCCTATGTTCAGCAGTGGACTTGTGAAGGGCTGTAATGATAATGATGATGATGATGAATGTACTACCAGACTTAAATAAAGGTATTACTTTACTATACTTCATTAAATCAGGAAACACACCAGAATCGATACAAGTATTAAAAATAATAGCAAGTTGAGGTGCAATTAAATCTATTATGGACGCAATAACTGTCACGGAAATCCCCCACAAATCTGCGGTTTTGTTTACATCAATGATTTTGAAGTATTTTACAATATCTTGCAGTAATACTTTTTCAAATCTAAATTCTTTTAAACAGATCTTAACATTCTGTTTGAGTAATGACTCGGCGACAGTTGGAGAAGTATTCAATGACTCTGTATAGGAATATCAGTGAAATATTTCTCAAACACCGCTGCGACTTCTTGATTTGATTTAGTCAATTCATTATTAATTTTTAATTGATAGTTTGAGTTACGAGGTTTCTCTTTACCGGTTTCGCTGTTAATTATACTCCACGTCATTTTAATTTTATTCTTAGCCGTCTTAATTTTGTTGCTAAAATGTAACGATTTGGCTGTAGAGCAAACTCTTTTAAACATTTTAGAATAATTTTTGACATATTCTTTAAAAGCATCGGAAGGATTATATGATCTTTCATGGTAAAGGTCATATTACCTTCGTCTGCTTTTATGAATTCCTACTGTCGCCCACTCATTAAATGCCTTGCGACTGTTACGCCTGTTACGTGTTTCGCCTCTACACGAGGCATCCTCAGGTGAAGTAGACTCTGCGGAGGCTGGCCAGCCTCGTGTCGTATTTTCGAGAGTGGTGTGTCCTGCCTAGTGTGGTGGTGCTGAGCATGGTAGTGCTGGGATTGACGGCGACGGGTATAGTGCGTGCGATTGAGGGAGGGTGGGAGGACTACTATATATACTATCGGACTATAGAGTAAGGAAATAGAGAAGGATCTCCTAAGTGTGTGCTGTTTGTGGATTAGCAGTGGTCCCAAGCAGCCGCCGATACGACATACTCCGTCGATTGTTGAGTCCGCATACTCCGTGAGGCGTCGAGGTCTCCGGCCCTTAGGTAGTTTCTTGGCACTTAAGAGCGTTCTCGGCTCTTCTATGTCCAGTTGCGGTTTTAAGTGCCACCTCTAGCACTTCCCCAAACCCTTTCTTAAGGAAAGGGGTAGTCAGTACCTCTGCAAGTGTTGCGGCCACCCACTATTCTCTCCCGTTCCGTACCTCGCAGCGCGCGTCAACCAGTCCTCAGCCTGCTAGGTAGGGATATAGATAGGACACGACTGTTTAGGACCTTACTACAAAATAATTGTAACAACCGACATGTAGGGTAAGGGGACGGGGGAGCCCCCCCCCACCTTCTCGCGTAAGAAAACCACCGGATCGTCCAGGTGTATTTGATCGACCATTATTAGTGAAGGACCTATCTAACCCGGAGCGTTCCAGGGTAGTAGAGTCCTTCAGCCACATCCCGAAGAGGAAGCCCCTGCCCATAATATCACCGAGCAAGGAGGCCGCACCGAGCGCCGCGCTCAAACCCACCGTATCTGAGTATACGAGTGGGTTGGAAACAACGCCCAAACCACAGCGTCCGATGAAATCGGCAAGGAGGCATACCCCACCAGAGACCGAGAGCTCCCTCTACGAAAAGAGGCGGTGCGTCGGCTTACCGGAACCTGCATCTTCATCCTCATCTTCGTACTCTTCGTCATCAGAGGAGGAACGAGAGCACCACGAAGCGAAAGGGAAGAATAGGGAACGTACCCCTCTGAAGTCGCCATCGCCACCCCAACCAGCCACCTACATATTGCCGGACTGACGGAGCCAGATGGACTCGGCCCACGAGGAGCAGGGAGGCGAAGAGATCTACAGCTGGGGGTCCACAATATATGCCACCCTAGCTGCTTCTGCCAGACGCTCATCGCCCGTGCCCCATACTAACCCGTCAGGACTGCCGCAGGATGATGGGCAGAGGCCATCAACAAGCTACGCCCAGCTGGCAGCGGCGCTCGCAGTACCAAGGACAAAGGCAGAGGAAGAGTTAACACCGGCTAAGGAAGCCGAGAAGGCAAGATATCCGCCCATTGTCGTTGAATGCCTCCCGAATTGGACGGGGCATTTCAAAATCCGGAACGAAAAATTAGGCCACGCCCCCAATGCCCGTCCGTTCGGGAAAGGGGTCTGATTTACGCCTCAGAGTCCGGATGAATTTCGTACCATACAGAGATATATGGTCGAACTCTCCGAGATAACACCAGACCTGTCATGGTACTGCTTCACCCCCGAGGAGGAGAAACCCACAAAGGTGGGCATCAGGGGGCTGCCAGCGGGCACGGACATAAAATCCACAGAGGAGGCTGTTAAGGCAAAGGGCTTCCCAATACAGTTTGTGAAGGCAATCCCACCATATAGAGGCAGACCGGGATGCTTCTACTTCGCTCAATTGGATCACCTGAGCCTGGAGCAGCAGGATTTACTCTACCAAACCGACGAACTCCTCTACATGAGGGGAGTAGTCATCGAAGCCTGGCAGAAACGGACAGGACCAGTACAATGCCATCGCTGCCAGGCTTTCGGGCACGCTTCTGCCAACTGCTTCAGGCCAGTGAAGTGTGTTCGCTGTGCCGGGGAGCACATCGCCGCCCTTTGCTCACGTGGTAGAGAGGAAGAGCCGAAGTGCGCAAATTGCGCACAAAACCACACCGCGAACGACCGTCGCTGCCCAGTCCTTAGGAGGGTCGCCAGGAGGCAAGGGATCACTCTGCCGGGCCTACTCCCGGAGGACCGAAACCGAAGGCTACCACCGGGGCGACTCTACAGCCCCCCGCTAACGACGCAACAGAGCGTCAGCCCTCAAAGAAGAGGAAGCGGGTGAGGCGTAGGAAAAATAAGGAGCAGCCTCTTCTTCCTAAGGCTGTGACCTCTACCCCGACACCACAACAGCCACAAAGGCGCAGGTTACCAGGAGTGAAACCATCGTGGGTAGAGCGCCGGAAAGGGCTCTATCGGAAAATAGAGCCCGATCTACGCATAGAGCGCGTTCTACCCAAAGAAAACAAGTGAAAAGTACCAACAAGAACAACAACTCAAGTACCATCAGCCAACCTTGAGACAGCTAATGCCATCCAAAGACTGGTAGGCATAGCTATCGAGGTCGGTAGCCAAGTCCTGGTCGACATAAGGGCCGGGACGGATCCTATTACTGCCGTAATGAAGGCGCTGGCAACCTTACTGGCTCGGAATTACGGAGGAGAGTAACCGTAACCTGCACCTTCTCTATTGGAACCCGAACGGGATACAGCAGAGGATTCATGAACTCCGTACAGTCGCTCAACAACAGGACATCCAAGTGATCTTGCTGGGGGAGACGAAACTCAGTCCAACAACGCATCTGAAGCTGCCAAATTTCCACATCTACAGGCGGGACGAGGTCAACCGCCTATAGAGGCACGGCGGTTCTAGTGAGGAGAGACATCGTACACCAAGAGCCAGACCTGCCAGACTAACGATCGATGCACTCCATCGGCATAAAAATGGAGGCGGCGGGCGAGGAACTAAGGATCTACGCAGTATATCGCCCGCCCGGGACTCCATTTTACTCCTCAGACGTCCGGACGGTAATGAAAGGTTTTCCGCCCACCATCATCGCCGGGGACCTAAACGCCAAACACCCGGCGTGGGGGTCAAGATTGATCAACCCGCCGGGTCGTCCACTATATGAAGATGCGGAGGAGAATAGCTACGACGTTTTAGGTCCCGAGGAACCATCTCACGTCGCTACTGACAAATGTAGAAGTCCGGACGTAAATGACAAAAACGAAGATCTACAAGTTCTACATAAGACCCGTACGGACTTACGCTGCTCTGGCCTGGTATGCGCTCCTGAGCGATCAGCAGAAGCGGTAACTGCAGGCCCTACAGAACTTAGCACTAAGGACCATAGTCGGTGCAGGTCGCTACGTCCGGAACGACGTCATAGCGGCCAACCTCAAGATCGAGTCCATAGAACAGTTTGTGGTTCGGCTGTCGCGCGGGATGTTTGACCGCGCTGACAACGGGCCACACCCCCATTTGAACAACTTCGCGCCGCTACACGCCCGCCCTCCGGACGGGCGACCTCTACCAAGAGAACTCCTCCCTATAGAGATTAGAGAGTAGAATAAAATCCACAATGCCACAGATAGGCCAACTTAGACGCCTTGATAGGCCGAATTATACGACATTAGGCCATAATAAACCATCATAGGCCAAATTGGCCGCCTACTGAAAATATCGTACAGCGACAGGGGAATTGAACCCGCGATTGCTGTACATATAAGATAAATGCCAAGAAAGCACCCAAGACCGGCCCATAGTCATGGACCGTGATGAATACCCAGGCAATGGGGAATGCCCCGAGGCCTGTTCCTGGAGTGCAAATAGCACACAGAAGAAGACAACGTAGGAGGAAATAGAGAGTGCACCTGTGCTTGCGCATACACTTGGGCACTATAATCCTGTCCTGCACCTTTGGTTAGACTCCGTTTAAGGCTGGTCGCCGTGACAGAAATTCGGTCTGGAGGACTATATTATTATTATTATCACTCCGTGTGTGTCGTAGGAAGTGGCAGACGGAAATGAAACACGAGATGGCATCAGCATCTTCCTGAAAACAGCTACAGACTGCAGTTGCCGACCTGCCTCCCAAGCCTGGCAACTATGAATAGAATAGAATAGAATAGAATATTTTTTATTCAATATTGATTATTACATAATACTTATTGAAAGTCATTTTTTATTTACCACTGGTTCGGAAAATACCTCAGTCCTGGGAAGAACCAGCAAGAAACCCAGCGGGACTTTTTTTAAACATAATTTCACTTAACAATAATTTTGTTTATACAATAATTAATTGATTTTTCATAGAACCAGCATGGTGGCGTTCACCCTATTCCCAAGGGTTATTTTCATTAATGTATTCTTTTTTTTTATAGTATAAGGGTGACAAACGAGCACACAGTCCACCTGATGGTAAGTGGTTGCTGCGGCCCATAGACTTCTACATCTATCCTCGTTTGCGAATCAAAATGCAGATGCGTTGCCACCCGTGAGGACTAAGATAGAACGCCTCATTTCCAGTAAAAAGGGCCCCCGGCCACCTGCACTCACCAAGCGAAACGCAGAGGTAAATCTCTACTTCACGCTGGTATTCTGCGAGGTCGTGGTACCACCCCGGTTCGAGCCGGCCCATCCGTGCGACAGCAAACGCTGCCGCGTGGCTCTACCACTGTTAAAATTTATTATTTGTTTATTCCTTGATATTATAATAACCCTTTTTGTACAGTTTTTCTTTAATAACATTTTAAACTTGTTTATTGACAAACTTTGAATATGTTCTGGGATTTTGTTATAAAAGCGTATACATTGCCCCATAAATGAATTACTGATCCTGTGGAGTCTAGTAACTGGCATTATAAGCTTATGTTTGTTCCTAGTATTTAAAGTATGCACATCCTTATTCTTATTAAAGCTATTTATGTTTTATATGTGTTATGGTAAATATATCCCCAAATAATGCCTCTGAGGGGAGATATTTGCCATAGGAGGCCTATGTTTAGCAGTGGACTGGTAGGTGTTACCTGCTAAGCGTAGTGATAACGGCAAATCCTTTCAACAATAAAACGAGGGGCTCATGTCTATTCTTCATGGACTGTTACGGGCTAACAGAAGACCTACAGGGATTAACAAAAGAAAAAACAATAATGTGTTTCATTCAAACTTTTCTTGTATTCGAATTCTACGACAACCAGGACGCAGTGCAGTTGGCGGCTTAACTTTTAACTTACTGACTTAAATAAGTAAGTACCTACAAAATTAAAAAAAAATATATTAATAGTTTATAAGATAGTTTCGGTGTTTCTACGTTCTAAGTGTGTTATAAAGTAATTGTTTTTATTTATGAAAAATGCCAGTACAAATAATGAAACATTAACAGACAGCTTATGAAATAGATTGAGATTTATTAGAAATATATTGCCTATGATGGAGAGAAATTTATACAGTCAAGGCAATTAGAGGTTAGTGACATAGTTCACTAGCCCACTTGACTTTGACTTTGACTTCGGTTACGGTAACCAACTTCGAATATTCAGAAGCGATTTTATCCATTGAGACACGATAACGGTGTGTGTCCCCAGCCTGTTTCACTGTTTCCCAACCCATCGAGCATCCCAACCCCATAGCCTGAATTTTTTTTAATTATAATTTTTGCCAATAGTTTGTGTATGTTCTGCCTCAGGCAAGCTCATAAAAGCCCATCACTAAACATAGGCATCTCAAATGAGGGAGGACTTGCCTTAATTCCCACGTTTGGCAGCTAGCTTTGGTGATCGCAATACCATTCGTCTCATACCTATACGTAACTAAATCTATCCCCAATGAAGAATCAAAATGATGAAGCGATGTTCCAGCCCTGAGGACAAAAATGCAATGCTTCGCTATCAGTGAATAGTGTCTCTAGTTTATTACAATTATTCTACGAACAGCAGCATTTTGCTACTATTTCTCATTAATATTACCCGTTGGAGTCGATAAGTTCGTGCTGCAGTGTGGCTCTGCTGCAACGTAAACATTATAGTAGTATAAATATATTTCTTATTATATAGGATATCATTCGTTATTCTTTACAGTCTAGTAAGTTATACTATCAAGTCCACTACTAAACATAGGCCTCCCAACAGCTTGTCTCGTAGCTTATAGAAGGAATATTTGCCATAGTTGCCACGTTTAGCAGACAGGTTGGTTTGCCACAGTTTGTTTACTATTATTAAGTTGTTAGGAGTAAAAGCTGCTGCCCATCTCCTGTTGAAGTTTCCCTCTGTTGCCTTTTACGCCAACCACGGGCTAATATTGAGTTGTGTAATCTCTTGCACCGCCACTACATAGCAATATATTACACAATATATTACGTATACACTCAACCAAAGCTCAAATACAGTAGAATATTTTAATTAACTTAATTGACTGATTTAATTGACGGCTCCGTGGCGCAATGACTAAGCAATGAGTTAGTGCTAAAGGACGCGTGTGCGAATCCCACACGGAATAAATATTTGTAATGCCTACAGATAACTGTTCCGGGTCTGGATGTTGTGGTGATGATGTTGTCCTTGTGAAATTAATGTATCTAAACTGCCCCCACGAACACAATTCTAGTGTAGAGGTTGCAGTTAAAAGGAATAGGACTCAGGAACCTCAGAACGTGGAAACATATTGAAAATATGAATTTACTAAAACCAGGCTTACTACAACAAATTGCAAATTGGATGTTTAATAATAATAATTCAATTAATAATAATAATTCATTACATACAAATATTAATTCATTCAAAAAAAAATACAGTGTACAAATTAAATTATCATATTAAGCTAGTAATCATTGTACAAGAGCCTTTGGAAACTCCAAAGGACGTTCACCTATATAGAAGAATATATGGGTATAAAATATCCTTATTACCTACCTACGAACGACTGACTCATTCTGATGTCATAAGGTAAAATGTCGGCTGTAATTACGTAATATAAGTCAGAACCATGCCCTCTTGTAGATAAATTATATGAAAAACTTTTTTTCGTGGTAGAGCCATGCAGCTATATTAAGGCTGTAGCATGAATAGGTCGGTTGACCGGGGGAGGACCACCCTCTCACGGAATACCAGCGTAAAATAGCAGCTTCATGCTGCTGTGTTAATATTAATGTCATATTATTTGTTTTAAAAATAATTTGCTATTGTATTGTAACAGTTTTAAATATATATCTATTTTAGAAAACTTACACTTCTACTTTAAACAAGACGTGACAAACGAGCATAGTCCACCTGGTAGTAAGTGGATGCTGTGGTAGATAAACATCTACATCTATTGTCGATTAATAATCAAAATGCAGATGCTTACCAGTAAAGACTTACCGGTTCTCTACATTCACCATACGAAACAGCAGCATTAAGCTGCTATTTTACGCTGGCATTTTATGAGAACGTGGTCTTTCCCGGGGCGAGCCGAACCATCCGAGCCGCCACATATAAAACAAATGAATAAATATATGCCTTATTTTACTAGCAACACAATACGAATGGGTATGGGACGATATGCGTTCGTCGACGAGTTTGACATGCACGACCACACACTCGCGAGCCAGAGGCCAATGGCTGCCACATGTCAGCGTAAGAAAATCCAATAAACCATATCATTTCATGGGTGACGTAAGAGGCGACCGAGGGAAATGACATAGAATTTGGGGAGCAACATCCTGATATCATCCCTCAAAATAATAAAAACTGCGGTTACCAACCTGCGTACCCAATCGTAAGAGATATGAGACAGCCTATAGAAGAGACCTATGTTCAGAAGTCGACTTTATATAGGCTGTAATGTACGAATTAGAGAAAGTCATTTGACAAAATTATTAGATTTAAATCCACTTGGTTATTTAGATCCATGGTTTTCTCTTTCCTTTCGAAATTCTAAAAGTTTCACCGAATAACGGTATTACACACAATATAATAATTATTATAAATTTCGGACAATGGTCAAAAAATAAGAGTAAAAAATTAATCTTGAAAATCATTGCGTATGTAAAATTTTTAGTCATAAGGAAACATATTGAATACTAACGGACGCACATAATTAATATAGCTTTCGCAAACTGACAGTAAGGCGAAATTGGCCGTTTCTTATGAATTGATGCTAAGGAAGGTGGTGCTTCGACCATCTGCGCCTCTCGGACTCGTGTCCGTGCAGTTACCTAACATTCCAGTAGCGACAACGAAAAGTGGCGCGTGATTATATATTTTTAATTAGATTAAAGTTGAATCATATCTTATTTATGGTCATTTTTTACTTTTATAACTGGTTCGGAAAAAATCTCTGTCCTGGAAAGAACTAGCAAATAACTCGGCAGGACTTGTTTTTCTTTTTTAAAGTAAATTATACAATATGAAAGGTGGTACAAACTATTTACAAAATTTATTTAGTGCGACTGCTTGGAAGCGACCACCTCATTCCCAGGGGTTATTATCAACCAGTAGTTAATTTAATATTAAATTAACCCTTTTTGTACAGATTTTGTTTAAAGCTGGGTGTTCCCGTTTTTGTCCGTTTTAAAATTGGTTTTTATACGCAATTTATTATTTTTAGAAAAAAAATATTTTAAATACATTCTTTCTCCTTACGATGTACCCGGTAAATACACGATACAATAAAGATTTCTCGATAGAAAAAAAAACCGAACTACCTTTATTTTGTGTTTTTTTACAAATCAAATTTCATTTTAAACAAATACGAATATTATTTTTTATTTATAAATAATATCAATTTATAGGTTTATATGTTATCATTTTGGAATCGATTCTATTCGATCTTTTTTTTTTCTTTACATTTATAAAAAAAAGTTATCGATTTTATAAGTGATTTTTGATCCGCTCGTCGTTTGCCAGGTTCCAGTGTCCCAAGGGATGTTACTGAAATAAGACCTAATTTTTACGCGGATTGCGAAATAAATATGGTAAGTTACCTATAGTATTTATTTATCAGCGCCGCGCCGGCAGTGTCCGCACGTAAATACCTTGATGCAAATTCTAGTTTTCTCATTTAATGACTATAATTATTCCTTGTACCTTGAACAATAGAATACTTTAGTGAAATTAAAATGATGTTTCCGGGGTAGTTAACCAATTTAGATGATATTTTTTGATAAAATATATTTTAGAGTCCGAAATAAGTTTTAATCAGCTTCGTTGATAGTTGATGTAGGTTTTTGAAAAAATACAAATATACCAATAATATAAAAATATTAAGAATATTATTATTAATTGTTAAATACTAGCTTCATTATTATTAATTTTACCCTGTTCTATCAACAACACGCGGAGCTCAATATTTAATTTCTATTGGATTAGCATTTCCATTCTTATATTAAAAATTTCATTACATTGGTGTTTTAATATAACATAAACTGCGGCTGCATCGCATCTAGAAATTATCGTAATTGCCTTGAAATTGATTTGCTCCCTCAATCTTCCATGTTAAATCGCAAATTACTGGTGGTCGATCTCTCTGATGATAGCCGAAGGAACATAAGTACATTCTCTGTACTCATGCTTTTCTATTTTTACTAAGATAATAATCTTAATAATAAACAAAAATTGAAGTTGTGAACAAATATATATAATTTAGTTATCAGTCTCGATAATTATGCAGTCTTATAATAACAAAAATATCACTACGTAAGGTATTAATTAACGTGACAAGATATTAAACTTCTTCCTCGATACAATTGCTATGCATACCAATTTATGTCAGCCGCTTTATAGAAAGTCAGCGGCGGTGTTTCGTGGAAGAGCGCCCCAGCACAATACTCCAGCTGCTTACGAGAAACGCTACCTTCCCAGTACCGAGACACTGCCGTCACAGTGCACGGATGCGTACACGTTTTTACGACGAAATCCGATGAAGACGTTAACTACACCGCGGATAAAATAAAAAGCCAAGGGCTCCGAATACGGATCAGACTTCTATGTGAGCCGGAGACCGTATGACGCGATGTCTTAATCTGATGCTATAAAAAAAAGTTTTTCTAGCTTTGCTTTTTAGGGCGTTTAAGTTGTTAGAAAGATTCATAAACAGATAGTTTATTTAAATTTTAATTATGTATTTATAACATGGTAGGCTGCAACACATTACTGCTGCATCAGGAATACGTTGTCTAAGGACGACGCTCGCAATGAACACCAGCGTAAAAAACAACATAATACTCTTTGATTATATACATGTCATGATTATATTCATGACATGTATATAATCAAAGATAATACTCTTGTGTTTCGTATAGCGAAAGAAGACTCTTTTCACTGGTAACGGGGCAATCCATCTTAGTCTTCAGGGGTAACAACGCATCTGCATTTTGATTTTTAATCGAGAATTCATGTAGAACTTTATGGGCCACACTTACCACAACTTACCGTTAGGTGAAAACATCGTGATATACAATGTATACGAAACTGTATACGAAGCACATCAGCATTAAGCTGCTATTTTACGCTGGTATTCTGTGAATGCGTGGTCCTACCCCGGTCAAGCCGACCCATTCGTGCTACAACCATAACATAGATGCAGGGCTCTACCACGTATAAACGAACTACGCTCGCAAAGATTATCAGAGTGAAATTTCAGCATAATGTACCTGTGTTTGGAATGAGGGCATCCACGACTTTTTCTGCCACCAGGGCGGCGCCACTTTCGAGTGAGGTAAAATATTTGACAGATTTCATAGCAGGGACGTTAATTTCTTAGGAAAATGTAATCTTTAAGATTTCTTCTGTATTATTAGTTATATTTAATATTAATTACATTAGAAATGAATAAACCAAACTATAAATATAACTAAAAGACGACTTTTAAAAAAAAAGAGTTATAATGTGCAAAAAATTAAAAATCAAACCACTGACGCATTGTGTTGTGTATTAATATAATACTCTAGACAATGATAAACTATTATTTAAAACTAATTTCTCAATTAAATGACACTGTGTAACAAAAATCTTTACCTCAGTCGCTAGTAGCGACATCTGGTGAGTGGACGATTATTAGCCCTCATTAACCCGTAGATCCTTTTTATTGGTAACGAGGCATGAGAAAAACGCATTGGCACTTTGATTCATAAAGGTATGATAGATGTATGGTCGACTTACTATCAAGTCACAGTTCGAGTTTGTCACTCTTGGTTCTATTAAAAATATTGTATGATTGTTATTCTGTTCATTAAAAATTCTTGGACAAATTTTGCGCAAGATATTGCTTAAGTAAGTTTCAAATTGTGTTCCCGCAACGATGTAATAAAATTATTATTACGGATTTTATCACGGTTAATTTAACTCACACTCGCTGTGACCATAGATGCTGCAAAGCACCCGAAAAATCTGGAATTAAAAATAAGTAAAATGAAATACGATGAAATCCGTAAAAAGTGTTTTATTGCATGGTTCGTGTTCGCGTAAATATAAAAAATAATCACGATGCAGGTATGTGTTAATTATATCGAACCACAAAACCACGTTGTAAGGTGAACTAGATCGTACAATGTTACGTAACAGAGAATCATTTTGTCCCGCTCAGGGTCAACAAAATGAGCTCATGGAGTTAACACTCTGTCACATACGATGACGGAGGTAACACGACGATAGGTGCACGGTGGCAAGTCCAAACGTGGCGATGTGACGCGCATTGCGTTATAAATTGCTCAATTTCCTCAAAATGATTCAGTTCCAGTAAACCACGTCGAGCAAAACAATACGAACACGTATTTTAGCGATCGGTTACACCACTGTGAATGCAACTTTCGCTTGAGCCCGCGACCGAGTCCTCTTGACATCGTTTTGATTCAGCGATTTATTTATAGGCCTTTGCAATAATTCAAGACTTTGCAAAGCTTCTTTTTTTTCATTGCCGCGTAGTGGCGGCGTAAGTCCGTCACCCAATTAAGTGGATGCCGTAATCAAACGAGGCGATTATGGGTGAGGCCGGTAAGATTTTATGCTCAATGTTAGATCACAATTTGACCATACTTATGTCCCGTGTGAACTACCAAGCCTGACGACGGGAAGCAGAGTTAGGGTACGAAACAGCTGCTAATGCGATCGTCATTTTTGATTGACAGTCAAGCGTGGCGATTAAAATAAATCCTTTATCGTCCGATCTATGCACAATTAGCTTACAGTATTTTGATAACTCGCAATGAGTTTCAATTTAATTTTAATAATTATAGCATCCCAGAGAGATAATCGCATTATCCATTCATCGCCTCTTTTAAAATTAGGATTTTTTTGAATGTTAATAATTTTCAAAAAAGTATAGGAAGTTATAGATTTCGGTTCGATTTTGAGAATGAGAGTTTTCATGAGATCTCCACGTTTGGAGGTCCTAGGAATCCGTTCCGACTATTCCCGACTGGACGTCCGGCCGTGCGTGTGCGTGTGCGTGTATGCATGTATGCATGTAAAGAAAGTTTTGATCTTTACAAGGAATCAACATATCGACATGTCCAACACAGCGTTCGAAAGTGTTCATTGAGACTTCAAGCTGATTAGATTTTGAAAAAGTAAAAAACAAAAATAAAATAGATTTTCGATCCATGGATGGCCTGCAGGGTCAACCATCTTTCAGATTTTTTTATAACCAGTGCTTTGCGTCATCTATAATATAAGCGTCTATAATATATATATATATATTCACGGCGGTTCATATTAATTTTCTTCATTTTCCCAATGTACCCATATTTAAAATGAATCTTATACTCCTACTACTCTCCTCCTCGACTTGTGAAATATTAACTCATCTCTCATAATATTTTAAAAATTATGCGTTGAATTTTTAAAATATTATAAGGTCAATGTTATTTAAATAAAGTATTATTATAGTGCTATAAACTCGCTTAAAGATTTAAATTTATAAATTAAAAAAAAACGTGATTTGCGATCAGATCAAGGGTAGATTCGAATTTAGCATCAAAGAACACACAACACATGATTATATAAATCAAGCATGGCCTCATATAAAAAAATAGGCCAAATAGGCCTCAATTATATTCATAATCAATGAGACGGGTTGTGATTCTTCTGATCCATAAATTAAAGTAACTACAAAAATAATTTTCGATATTTAAATCAAGAATAATTCATAATTATTATTATTGTATCGTTTCTTTTAAACGAAGGAGTACCACACTGTCAGAATACCAGCGTATAATAGCAGTGATGACGATGTTTTTCGTATGTTGAGAGAAGAGAATCAGAGACTTTTTACTGGTAACTGAGCATTCCATATTCGTTCTCAGGGGTGACAATCTATCTGCACTTTGAGTCCTAATGGAGGAAAGATGTAAGCGTCTGTTGGCCACAGTATCCGCTTACCATCAGGCGGACTGTGTGCTCGTTAGTCACGTTTTCTTTTCTGAAGTTTCTTAATACAGTATTGGATAATGACTCATTCACAAATTTAAAGCGACAGTGGTAGGATGCGGACCGCGAACGCAAAAATCGTGAGTTGAAATCCACCATTGGATTACTGCCGCGAACCACTCCAACACACGAGAATTTGAAGCTTACCTAGAGTTTTACTTTATTACAGCCTATTAAAGTCACTGCTTAACATATGTCTCCCGTATAGATTACCTCTTTTTTATAGGAAAGGGTGACAAACGAGCACACAATCCACCTGATGGTAAGTGGTTGCTGTGGCCCATAGACATCTACATCTATCCTCGCATGCGAATCAAAATGAAGATGAGTTGTCACCCGTGAGGTCTAAGATGGAATGCCTCTTTTCCAGTAAAAAGGGTCTCCGGTTCTCTACACTCACCATACGAACAGCAGTTTTAAACTGCTATTTTAAGCCGTCTATCCACCAAAAATGTTGACAACATTTATATTTCCAACTGTTTACAACTCAACAAAAGTTGCCAACATTTGTTTCCTATGTTGCCGACAATTGTTTCCAACAAGCGTCTCCACCGAGGGAACAAAGTTTGCAACAAGCGTATTGATGTTGCCGCCGAAAATGGAAACACAGTTCCCGACATTGTTTCAAGTTTTGTTGCCAACACTAGGTAATTACAGAAACATTTGTTACCAACTCGTGTTCACAACACAACAGTTGGTAACAAAACTTTGGTGGAGACGCGGTTTAACGCTGGTATTCTGTGAGAGCGTGGTCCTTCCCCGGTCGGGCCGACCCATTCGTGCTACTACTATACTATTAATATAGCTGCAGCATGGCTCTACCACGTATAAAAATATACGGGATATTCGCTATAACTGCAATGCTTGGCAGGCGGGTCGGCAAACGCAGTATTTTGTCAGTTTTCCTCTTCCTCCTTCGTTAATTAGCATACATGCAGCATGGTGCTTCACGTGCGGTGAGGTTGAAATCTAAAAGGAACAATTCCCTCCCCCGCCCTCCTTACCATCACATTACAGCCGTCTTTGCGTGGACGCAAAGAGATAGTGTAACTAACTATAACCGATCGGAGTTGGAACTCGACTCTCGATAACGGGGGGAACACGTCGTTGACCATACCGCGGTGTGAGTGCTCCATGCCGGATGTGCGGTTTACACAGCGCTCGGTTCGCAAAGCACTGTCCCTGGACGTGAACAAGTCACCGGTTCTTAAAGTGCACATTGCTTTTTTTTAATTTGAGCAAGTGTAGTAATTTTGCTTACAAGTATAAATACAAATGAGATCCATAAACATTTAAGATAAAAGTGATTTGTTCTTACAAAATAAGTGGTGAAATTAAAAATTTTGTACAACCTACTTCAATATAAATAATTAATTATAACTCAAAATTTACTGGTCAGACCTTGATCAACCGCATGAGAAACACCAGCTTTCAAATAAAAAAGAATTATCAAAATCGATTCACCTAGAAATAAGTTACGAGGTAACACACACATAAAAATATATACAGTCGAATTGACTACTTTTTGAAGTCGGTTAATAACTTGTATACTGCAAACAGAGTACCAATTGGTGTCGAAGCGCCTACGTAGGTACTTATTAAGCAAATTGGATTCAAGGTCCCAAGTTCAAGGACAAAAACAACTTTGGGCAATATTTTAATTCATTTGGCAGCCACCCACAAGGTTATACCGAAGTTTTCTGAACAGAAACTCTAAGAGTGTTTCAATGGAAAGCTCAGTAGTATGCTAAACTATACGAATGAGTTTAAAGGCAAAGATACAGTCGTCAATGATACGTTGGAGTATGAATTGTTTAAATATTATTTCAAACTAGCTGTTCCCCGCGACTTCGCCCGCGTGTAATTTAGGGTTTTAATTATGTTGCGCGGAACCCTAATTATTTTTCTAAAATAAAAGTAGCCTTATGACATCAGCTATCTGCCAGTGAAAGTTCCGTCGAAATCGGTCCAGCCGTTTCGGAGATTAGCCGGAACAAACAGACAGACAGACCGACAAAAATTTTAAAAATTGTGTTTTTGTTATAAGTACCGTATATACTTTCATATGCATTTAGTAAAAAGTTGGTATTTTGACATTACAAACAGACACTTCAATTTTATTTATTTGTATAGAAGATAAAGGATAATAAATAATCCAGGTGTTGATGTTCAAATCCCGTATCCCTGCACAAAAAACGTGTTAATAACCAGCTAATAACCGTCATTATCGGTCTTAATTACAATATCGGTATCTTAATTACAATAACAATACCATCGCGAGCGCGGTGGCATTGTTATTGTAATTAAGGACAACGGATGAATTCAGATGCGTCAATTAGGGGTAGTGGACGTCCTGAAACCTACCCCACTAATATAACACTGACACTGATTCTCTCACTCATCACGAGATCTCCAAAACTATGCGCATGATTGACTTGTATTTGGCGTATATACTCCTTCCCCTCTTTGATTTTTCGAATGCTTTAAGAAAGCACGGACTTAAAAAAAGACCTGTTGTAAGGCCCTCCTTCGAGCTGACAGTTACAGCTTGCAAGACAGATGCTGGTGCTGTGTAATACCTGACTTTCGGCACGCTTCTCCATGCTCTCGATTCTCGCCAGCTATTGTGAGTTCAACGAACGAACCTGTCTCTACGGATCCTTTAATAATATGCGGGCTTATTTTGCAATATACGTTTGCAGAGAAGGTTTAGATGAGTGATACTGGCGAACGGCGAAAAAAATAATAATTTAAAAAAATCTCAAGCATTCTGTCCTTTTTATCTTTTAAATTCAGAATGCGTGGTAACGAATTATTTTAACTGATTGTCATTGAAAGTAAAGACTAGATATGAGTTCGGGGGGGGGGGGGGGGGAGTTCTCATTACACTCCTAGGGGGTCAAAATAGCCAAAAAATTAAAAATTATTATTTCGGCTATAACTCCGCCTCCTTCGGAGGTTCTTACACAGTCTATACTTCCCGCATTCCACTTGTTCATAAATATAAAAGTAGAAGCCTTATTTCCTCGTATTTTCAAAAACTTTTTTAAATATATATAATTAAATAGGTACAATTATATAATATTATAATTGCTTGAAAATTAATAATTTTACATAACTATAGTACTAAATTCTTAAAATTTAATTGTATCTATTTTATCTCATACATAGCATACGCTAAGTGATAAGTTGTTCATGAGCTTCAGTAACCAGTTTCCATCAGGTGGCTCTGTCAGCTCGCTTGCCCAATCAGTTTAATTAAAAAAATATACGGTCTACAAATAATGGTTCCGGGACTGGATGTATGTCCACGTGCAATTTATTAAAAAACAATATTTAAAAAGGTGACAATGAAGTGCTTCGAAAACTCACAGTAGCTCTCGAGGGGCACGTAGATTAAATATTACTAAAGTTGGTGTCGAATCTTGTTCTTGTTGTTGTCTTTTTGGTATAAACAACGAGGCCGCCACTCCAGGACTTAACTGACCACGGCCAAATGTAGAGTTAAATTAAGAAGAAAGCGATAGAAATGCTCCTATAAGGGAATACATTGGATTCGTGTATATTTCAAATGCCAATTCAGGGTGGCCGATCCAGACAAATGAGCGTGAAAAAATTGGCAAAGAAATAAAAATATAATATTATATGAAACCAAAGAGGACATACAACTACAAATTCAAAGTTTTAAAAACAATATTTGCAATGGCGTGTTGCAGAAATGAAATGAACAAGTGCTTTTTATTTTAAACCTAATTAAAAAGTAAAACAATCATGTGAATTAAACAATCTAATTCTAATTCTAATAATCTGCCATTTTTTTAAGAATAAGAGTGACAAACGAGCACACAGTTCACCTGATGCGAAGTGGATCCTGTGGCTCATAAATATCAACATCTAAATGCCACCCCTGACGATTAAGATGGAATGCCTTGTTTCCAGTAAAAAGGGCCTCCGGTTCTCAACACTCACCATACGAAACACATCAGCATTGAGCTGCTATTTTACGCTAGTATCACATGAGTAAATAAACGAAACTACTCATGTGCTAGTATTCTGTGAGAGCGTGGTCCTTCCCCGGTCGAGCCGACCCATTCGTGCTACAACCATAATATAGCTGCACCATAGCTATACCACATAACGTTATGATTATTATAGCGCGCCAGGCTAACAAAATGACACAATAGGTTTCATCGTAAATATGACAAGTCTCAGTTTATTTTTTATTTACCTGATGTATTATGTATGTATTATCTCCAGCAGCCTAAACAGCCTACTGCTGGATTTGGGCTTCTGATAATATAGGAAGGATTTACCCTTATCAGTAAGTACGTTTGGCAGACGGAATACCGCAGTATTAGAATATGATATCTTCATATTTATATGAAGCTTCATTCTGCTACCAATTTAAGTATTGTACATCAGACAATATTAATGTATCATCTGGTATATTGTTGTGGTATTTTGTTGTCTTACTGACCTTTGCCATAATCTCTGCTTATGTATTTTTTTCTTTAAACAATGAAACTAAAGGTTCGCAGTGCCCTTGGCACAAGTTATTGACACTAACGTTGTTGTATCGTCATCATCATCATCATTACAGCCCTTCATAAGTCCAGTGGTGAACATAGGCCTACCCTAAGGAATGCTAAAAAGCACGGTCCTGAGGCACCTGCATTCATCGACTTCCCGCATGTCTTACCAGGCGTCACTCCATCTAGTGGGCCTACTCTGCCGCTAGCCACCTGCATCCATCAACTTCCTACATATCCAGGCGTCACTCCATCCAGTGGGGCTACTCTGCTGCTAGGCTGCCACACAAGGTTATTATCAATGGTAAAAGTTCTTCCGGGTCACCTGTACTAATGGGTGTTCCTCAGGGCTCGATTCTCGGCCCATTCCTGTTTCTGATGTATATTAATGACTTACCTCACCTTGTAGGGGATAGTCATGATATAGTATTATTTGCTGATGATACTTCCTTGATTTTTAAACTTAAACGTCAATCATTTAAATGTGACGAAGTGAATAATGCTATATCAAAATTAGTGCATTGGTTTAACGTTAATAATCTGCATTTGAACGGAAATAAAACTAATTGTGTTAAATTTACAACAACGAATGTTAAAAATCTGAATACCAATGTGTTTTTAAATGGGGAGGAATTGAGCCCTGTTGTATCTACTGTTTTTCTTGGCATCACTCTTGACGCAAAGCTTCAGTGGGGCCCCCATATATCCAAATTAGCAAGCAGACTAAGTTCTGCAGCCTATGCTGTAAAAAAGATTAGAGGTCTCACTAGTGTCGAGACAGCTAGATTAGTTTATTTTAGTTATTTCCATAGCATAATGTCTTATGGGATTTTGCTATGGGGAAATGCGGCTGATTCAGAAACTATTTTTGTTTTACAGAAGAGGGCCATTAGAGCTATTTACAATCTAAAACCGAGAGAGTCTCTTAGAGATAAATTTAAAGAAATTAATATATTAACTTTGGCCTCTCAGTATATTTACGAAAATTTAATGTATGTTCACAAAAACAAAGATAGTTTTAGTAAAAAAAGTGATATACATTCTGTAAACACTAGGAACAAACACAAGCTAGTGATGCCAGTTTCTCGACTCCACAGAGTCAGTAATTCATTCTTGGGGCAATGTATACGCTATTACAACAAGGTCCCGGAAAGTGTACAGGTTCTCTCTATTACCAAGTTTAAATGTTTTATTAAGCTGAAACTGTATAAAAAGGGTTATTATAGTATAAATGAATACATGGTTGATAATAACCCCTGGGAATGAGGTGGTCGCTTCCAAGCAGTTTCTAAAATAAATTTTGTAAATAGTTCGTAATCATTTATATTGTAAAATTTATTTTAAAAAAATTGTCCCGCTGGGTTTCTTGCTGGTTCTTCCCAGGACAGAGGGTTTTTTTCGAACCAGTGGTAAAGTAAAAAATGACTTTCAATAACAATTACACATGTAATGTATATTGAATAAAAATTATTCTATTCTATTCTATTCTATTCTCAAGAACCTGATTTCCCCATCGGTTGTCGGTTCCTCGAGCTATATGGCCGGCCCATTGGCACTTCAGCTTACTAATCCGTCACTGGTTGTACAATTTCGTTTTCAAGTTTTGAGTTATACCTGACGAGAAGATGTGCCGTAATTTCCCGAACGCTACCCAGCCGAGTTGAATCCGTCGATTTACCTCTCGATCGCAGTTGGATTTACCTAGTCGGACTATTTGTCCCAGGTAAACATACTCGTCAACAACTTCGAGCTTACTTCGAGCGGACTTGTGAAGGGCTGTAATGATGATGATGATGGTGATGGTGTGCGTTTACTTATAAAAATAATTTCTCATTTAATATTAGTGATTTTATTGTGGTACGGTAACGTGCAATGTGGCATCGCTCTCACAGTTTATGATTAGAATCATTTCTTAGTAACATATCATAACACGTCAAAATTTTATACAGTTTAAAAACGATTTTTCCATTAGCAAATGTACCTACAGTGGAACATATAAATCTGGGCGATGAACACTATAACTCTAAGCAGTTGTAAACAATTTACACGTAAATAGCATTTCTCGGAAATTAAATTGATGTGTTTATTTTGATCGCGGCAGACCTTGGCGCCGGGAGACTCGACGCGTCGCAAACAAGCGGCGTGTTTCGTTTTGCGTAACTTTTTCTACGTTCGTTGCTGAATCATTTGTGTGGAACTGAAATAAACAGCGTGTTAATAATAAGTTGTTCATCATGAGTGTGTTATCACCATTCATTCAACGCTTAGTTGGATAGTCTTGTCTTGAATAGTTAGATAGGAATGTCCCCATTACTAGCTAATTTTGAAGTAAGGTTTTACGTGATTATTTCTTTATTGATCAGTTATCAGCCTCATTCTTCAATCACCGGGGTGTTCCCCGTGCAAGCTACTTCTACTTTTTAGAAAAATATTTTTCCCCTTCCTTATTGATTCGTTACAAAATACGAATGCGTTCTTACTCGTGCGTGCGTACTCTTAAAATAATAGTTCTACGACGTGGCATGTAAATACTAAATACTTTAATAATTCATTTTCCTATATTCTAAATATTTAAATATTCTATATGTATTACACGTTCTATATTCTATACAAGAATTTAAAGTTGTATTTTACTATCAGGTAAAATACAACTTAAAAATTCTTTATAATTTTTTTTTAATTCTTTCTAATGAACAGGATTACATTTCTTGCTTTTGCCAGTGAACGCCTTCTATACCTATTATGAATGTTGATTACCTATGTTCTTCAATGAAAATATTATTTTTTATGATACTTAAGGGATAATTCCAGAACTATCTGATGAAGATAGA
Organism: Parnassius glacialis; assembly: GCA_033319125.1. Taxonomy (NCBI): domain Eukaryota; kingdom Metazoa; phylum Arthropoda; class Insecta; order Lepidoptera; family Papilionidae; genus Parnassius; species Parnassius glacialis. The sequence continues at coordinate 45,409,811 of JAVANC010000005.1, forward strand.
TAAAGTCATCCATCATCCAATCATCCGTTACAGCCTATAAAAGTCCACTGCTGAACATAGGCTTCCAATCTATGAAATTGGCTCATGGACGATTTTGCGGTAGTTGCCACGTTTGGCAAGCAAGTTGGCAAGCTCAGTTTTTTATTATGTTGAGTTGTTATCAGGAAGAAGCTGCTGCCGGCTCTTACGACACCCTCGGGACGATATGGGATAGTGGATATTCTTACATCGCCAATACACAGTTGAGATAGATAAAGTACTGCATTAATGTTCGAAATAGTACAAACTAACAAAATTAAAAAAAAAAGTTTTTTCTTTCTTTATTAACAACCCCACACTAGAAATTTCTCCTTTTCGGGGGCTTTTAAAATACATAAATTGCACACAGACGAATTTCCACAACAGAACTGGAACAAATATCCGCGACCTGCAGTATCTACTCACCCGCAATTACCTACGTGGCTAAATTAAAATAATTAATTAATAAAATTATACAGAATATTATAAATAAAAAAATAAGGTACTCGTTATTAAATTCATTCTAGATTTAAAGATAAGTTTCCCGTTAATAAGCATGAAAATGATATGCTACCAGCATAACTGAAGAAAATGAAACATACCTATTAATGTTTTCATTCGATAAAAGACAATAAGCATTTTAAAACAGTGAAAATAATTACATAAAGTGTTGTTTTTCTTATGTTTGGTTGCTATTATTTATCAAAGTATAGATTAAGTACATACCTACTGCACGTTCATAAATTGTATCCAATACATTTCCAATCCAAACTAAATGGTGAACTATACCTTTAAACGTAGACAGAATAAAAGTCACCGATGTAATAATGTTCTATTTCTGTAGCGACATGACGTGTTTCAACGTCACAGTGAAATGAAAATATCAGTTGCAGACAGGTGAAGGTCACAGGAAACGTCAACGGTCATGCACACCCGGCGTTAATTTATTACGGGGGATTTAAGGAAAGTTATGGCTTATGGCAACCGTTTCGTTGTTCTTAATTTATAAAAAAAAAATTGTTAAAAAACTATTGAAATTGTGTTATAACTATGATGATATTAATTGCCGTGTAGTGATTGCGAATTGCGGTGTAAGAATATCCATTTCCCCATATCGTCCCGAGGGTGTCGTAAGAGGTGACAGTGGGAAAATGAAACAGGATATGGGCTGCAGCATCTTCCTGATGACAACTCAAATAATAAAGAACCGCGGTTGCCAACCCGCTAGCCCAGCGTGGCAACTTTTTTTTTATAGGATACGGGTGACATACGAGCACACAGTCCAGCTGATAGTAAGTGGTTGCTACGGCCCATAGACATCTACATCTATCCTCTATTACAAATGAAAATGCAGATGCGTTGTCATCCCTGAGGACTAAGATGGAATGCCTCATTTCCAGTAAAAAGGGTCTCCGGTTCTCTAAACTCACCATACGAAACACAGCAGCGATAAGCTGCTATTTTACGCTGGTATTCTGTGAGAGCGTGGTCCTTCCCCGGTCGAGCCGACCCATTCGTGCTACAAGTACACTACTAATATAGCTGCAGCATGGCTCTACCACGTGTAAAAACTATGGCAGAATCTACCCATGAGGCAGTCTATGAGGAAGGCCTGGGTTCAGCAGTGAACTTTTACAGGATGTAATGGATGGTTGGATGGATAGTATTAATTAGGACTCACGCACAAAGTACTTTGTGGAGTCGTGGTATCTCCGGGGTTAACCCTCAAGGGCGATAACTTATCATTTTACGAATGCTTCTATTTTACATTTATATTCATTTAATTACAATTTAATTACAATTGTAGTATTGTAATGAGAATTTTTTGGCCCTATTCAACCATGACCCCCATGACATCCTCTACATGACAGGCCAGTCAAACTGAGTAGGCCTAAAGTTCGAGTCACCCCCAACTCATTTCTAGTCTTTACTTCCAATAAATAAAATTGAAGTGTCTGTTTGTAATGTCAAAATAACAGTTTTATACTAAATGCATATGAAAGTATGCATGTTTTTTTTATTTATTTGTATAGACTAGCTGTTCCCTGCGACTTCGCTCGCGTGTTACGTTTTTTATTTTTTGCGCGGAACCCTAATTCCTTTTCTAAAATAAAAGTACCCTTATGACATCAGCTATCTGCCAGTGAAAGTCCCGTCAAAATCGGTTCAGCCGTTTCCGAGATTAGCCGGAACAAACAGACAGACAGACAAAAATTAAAAAAATTGTATTTTAGTTATAAGAACCGTATTTACATTCATATGCATTTAGTAAAAAGCTGTAATTTCGACATTACAAACAGACACTTCAATTTTATTTATTTGTATAGATTAATCTTAGTCACATATCGACAGTGGAAAAAACAATGAATGAAATTACGGCGATTTTCGCACCATTGAAATGTATTCCGTTTACGATTTGGATACCGGCCAGGATGTGTCAAAAGTAAAATCATAAATATGTATCATAAATCAAACGGCGTATTACGCTACCAATTATAATTTAAGAACAGGTTACTAAATATGGCGGTCTTGTGATTGTTGTTTGTCAGACAGGTGGCTTGGATTTTTATTGTGTGTACTGGACAGCTTTGTCTTGGATCTAGAATTCGAATACAAATCACGATTAATATTTTATGCTATATATAATGTCTGCAACACATGGCATCACTCGACAAAGATGGCGACTGTCGAACGCAACTTGGTCTAGTCGTAATATATCCTTGACATACCGATTACCGATACAGCCTATTAAAGTCCACTGCTAAATACAGCCCCCTCCCCCCCGTAGATTGTATTATAGTGAGAATATTTGCCATAGTTGCCACACTTAGCTAGCGGGCTGGCCAATTTTTTATTTTTTATTTTTAGTCGTTATTACGAAGACGCCTTGACAAACGACGAATTTTTGCTCTGATCTGTCCGAACCGTGGTACGGACAGACAGACAAGCATACATTTTAAAAATGGTTTTTCATGTTTTAATGGCATACAAATGGGAGTTGTTTGATTTCAACTCAATAAAAAGCAGGTATTTCGATATAAGACACTGACACTTCAATTTTATTTATATTATCTATTATGTATATAGATAATAATGTCCTCTAGACCGAATTTTGAGACTTACTAGCCATCTACGTAAGGTACGATTATCACACTCCCAGTGCTATAGGACGGCAATCTGACACGACTGGAGAGTGATAAAGTGTAGGACCAACGACTTTACGTGCTTTCCAAGGTACGTGGGTGAAACGCCGCCAACTCCGGGCTGCTACTGAGAATTCTTAACAGGAAAACACAATAACTGCGTTTACCCCGACCCGGGTTTCCAACCCGAGACCCCGTGATCAGCAGTTGCGGTTACGTCCACTAGGCCAATGAGGCAGTTTGTGTGCATTAATATCAATTAATCAATTCAAATAGGCGTTGCTTAGACAATAAGACCAGCTGCGCCTAAATCCACAACCTGTCAAAAGCCCTCAAGCGCACTTAAATAACTAGCTATTTTAAACAGTGGTAGAGCCACGCGGCAGCTTTTGCTGTCGCACGGATGGGCCGGCTCGAACCGGGGTGGTACCACGACCTCACAGAATACCAGCGTGAAGTAGAGGTTTACCTCTGCGTTTCGCTTGGTGAGTGCAGGTGGCCGGAGGCCCTTTTTACTGGAAATGAGGCATTCCATCTTAGTCATCACGGGTGACAACGCATCTACATTTTGATTTGGAATAGAGGATATATGTAGATGTCTATGGGCTGCAGCAACCACTTATCATCAGGTGGACTGTGTGCTTGTTTGTCACCCGTATCCTGTAAAAAACAAAAAAACAAAAAAAAGCAAATGACAAACATTTGACGAAGTTTCGAAATGCTGTGGTTGACTGAACACCCCAACAGCGTAGGAAGTTTTTAAAAACTTCCTAGAAACACCGTGACAGTGGTTTTGAGTATTTGGAACGCACTTCCTACAATTTGTCGTGGGAAGGGAACGACGGATGTGACTCGAGTGGGACAGGGCTGTCACACCTTTTTGTAAATGGTTATTTTCGTTGATTTATACATTTCGAAAACAGAACACCAAATATAATAGATATCAATGTTATATTTAAGGGGCAAATTATAATTTATTACAGTTTAAAGCTTTATTCTATATACGTCCCATCACAGGTATCCTCTAGTTTATGAATGGGCTTTGAAGCAAGATTATGAATACCGTGTAGTGGCGGTGTAAGAATATCCACTACGTAAGAGGCGACAGAGGAAAACCAATCAGGAGATGGACAGCAGCGTCTATCTAATAACGAATAATAATAAAAAACTGCGGTAACCAACTCGCTTACCAAGCGTGGCAACTATGTCAAATATTCCCCCTATGAGGCAATCTAAGGGAGAGGCCTATGTTCAGCAGTGGAGTTTAATAGGCTGTAATGGTAACGGTATGAAGTAAGGTGTAATTAGTCCGCAGCGGTTCGTGCCATATGTCTTTAATTTTATTTACTCAGAGATGCAGGTTTCCACATACACATGCAGCTGCCATTCACTGCCAAGCAAATGTTGAATCAACACTTAAATTGTGTATAACAATGAGCCGGCGGGGATGCATACCCACATGTAAAGATCATATTTAAAATTGCACACGCCTTCCTTGTGTTCTTGTTAAATTTTGTCACATTTACCACATTAGGTATGATAGAAAAATCTGAATCTGCGCGGCCTTTCCATTATGTAAGTGATTAAAACTTACAAAAATAAAAGGCAGGCGCGTATTTTTAAATTAGACAGTCTCTACCCTGGGCCAAATCAAAAGTACCTTTAACCGACGAGCGTGTATGCGTAGGTATATATATTGACGTGGAGGAAGCGAGAAAGGTGTGTCAGGATCGTGCCAAATGGAAGTCCATAGTCTCTGCCTACCCCTCTGGGTGACAGGCGTGAGTGTTTATGTCTCTACCCAAATTTACGGGAAGTACTTAGTCCATGAGCTCCGCTACCGCATCCAATATTACAGTTTGAACTTGAATAAACCTTCCAATTTTGATTTTAATTATTTTTTGCCATTACAATATTAAAAAAAAATAAATATCATGTTTTCAGAAGATTATATTTCAAGGCGTTCTTGGAAAATAAATTCCCATTCCAATAAGCCTTATGTCATGATATAACGTACACGATGGGTATAATTTACCTATTCGTTTCAAATATTCTTTTCCTAGAAGCAGTAGATTGACTCGTCAGATATTTTCACATCGAGAAATACGAGTGGAAAATATGTGTTGTGATTTTATTGTTAAGATTTTAAAGCAGTGCTATTAGTTTTTCACATTTTTTAAAGACAATTCACTTTATGTAATCTTCATGCCCTCGTCATGAAAGCCTGTCATTTTCCTTAATTTACCAAAATGGCAATAGAGATATTCAGCAGTAGAGTTCTCATAGGCTGTTACGGTATCTACGGTAACGGTATATTACAGAATAAAAAAATATAGCGCTATACAATCCGAAAAATGTGTGTAATCTCTGATCTGCAATTGAGTGCGTGTGCGTCGCCCACCGGTCGGAGGGTTCCGTGGAAGCGGGCCGGAAGCCGAGCAATTTGCCCGCCTTTCAATTGCACATATTACCCGCATAATGCATGTAACTGCTACGCAATAACATGTCATAACTAAAAACATATTAAAAAGAACAGTAAGTCAGAGCAATTATTCTTATTACTTTTGCTTTTGTAAAAAGGACACTAATACCAGATTATATTTTAAGTTTACTATGTTTTCACGGAGTTGAGCTTGTTACGTTACGAAAATGTTCATCATCATTAACATCATTACAGCCCTTCATAAATCAACTACTGAAGAAAGACCTTTCTCAAGGAATGCCTCAAAGCCTTCCTTCAACCTTAATGCCTTTTGTTTACTGATCCGTTGCGCTATGAACGAACAAATATTAATTAGTTATAATCATTATATTTCTCATATTTTTTGCAAGCCCATAACTGTCCACTGCTGGTGGCCTTTCTTATAATACAAAGGTTTTACGATAATCTCCACGCTCCATGTCCCTAACCTTTTTCTATAAAACTGACTGACGAACTCGCAAACGAACTTACCATCCACGGTGATTATGGCAGGCTGTGAACATTTAGCTCTGTACACAAAAACAAAGGCTACATATATATGCGTTATCAACCCTGAGGATACAGACGGAATGCCCCACAGCCTGTATTTATACTGACTCTCTATATCCTTCAGATCGGAAGACAACAATGTAATCACTGTTATTTGGCGACATAAATAGGTAAGACTTACCCAGATGGAGTCCTAGGAAGAAAAGATTCTTACCACCGAGAACTTTTAACGGTGCTTCATACCTGACGCCGGACTGAATATATTTTACACTAGCTGTTCCCCGCGACTTCGCCCGCATGTAATTTAGTGTTTTAATTATATTGCTCAGAACGCTAATTCTTTTTCTCAAATATAAGTAGGTTAAGTTACTCCTTAGAACATTAGCTATCTGCCAGTGAAAGGCCCGTCGAAATCGGTCCAACCGTTTCGGAGATTAGCCGGAACAAACATATAGACAGACAGACAAAAAATTTTAAAATTGTGTTTTTGTTATAAGTACCGTATATACATTGATATGAATTTAGTAAAAAGCTGTTATTTTAACATTACAAACAGACACTTCAATTTTATTTATTTGAATAGATTTGTTATACGAGATGATATAGAATATAGGTATAATGACACTAATAAAAAAAACGGTCATTTTTAGGGTTCCGTACCTCAAAAGGAAAAACGGAACCCTTATAGGATCACTTTGTTGTCCGTCTGTCTGTTTGTCTGTCTGTCTGTCAAGACCCTTTTTCTCAGGAGCGTGTGGAGGTATCAAGCTGAAATTTATATCAAATATTCAAGTCTACTGTCCGTTGGAGCTGTGAAAAAATGAAACTTCTAAGCCAACGCAATCAAAAGATACAGCCGTTTATGCCGCAAATTTTCGACATTCGCAAAGGAATCAAAACCTACAGGATACTTCCCGTGAACTCAGAATCTTGAAATTTGGTACGAAGCAACGTTTTATAGAACAGATAAAGGAAAAATTGGGAAAAGTATAAAATTTTAGTTACATCATAAAATAAAAATATTTTTAATAATTTTAAACTTATATACCTACGGATTTGTTCGGACCCTCGGTGCGCGAGTCCGACTCGCACTTGGCCGGTTTTATTTTCTATCGTAGAACTAATAGCAGCACTAGATGGAAAAACCCTTTCTTTCTGACCTTTCTCATAGTAGCCTCTTACGACAGCCAAGCTACGAAATTGAGGTGATTCTTTTAGGCCAGCGGCCACCATCACGGCATCACATTTCATTGTAATCAATGTTAATTATTACTTATTTTTTAAGGGTTATGATACTGGAAATCGATAGAAATTCTGCTAAGACATAATACAGATATTTAAGTTCAATAAATACATTTATCAGTCTGGAGATTTGTCTATATGTGATCAATTTATGTTATTAAAACGCCTTTTCGATACAAACATCTAGTATGTAGGTATAAAACCAACTAACTTATTAAGTGGCGAAGCTTGCGAAGACACTTATTGATTTCACGATGTCTGTCCGTCTGTCCGCCTGTCCATCTGTCCCACGATTATCTCGAGAACGGTTTCGAATTTTCAAATTCTGTTTTCAGCAATCGATTACTGATCACCCAGGCATCTGAACCTCCTATTTTGAAACTGATTGCTCAACGGCAACCGTTAGAAACCGCTACAAAGCTGATTGCTTCGCCACTTGGCTATGCTGTTAGCTTGCTAGGTTTATTTATAACGTCAATAATCGACAACGCAGGATAAACGGGAACGTCAAACATTTAAAACGCCCTTCCTGTCTTATTATATGCTTACCCTTACCGTTACAGCCTATTAAAGTCCACTGCTGAACATAGGCATCCCTCATAAATTGCCTCATAGGGGGGGGGGGGGGGATATATTTGCTATACTTGCCACGCTTTGCGAATGGGTTGGCAACCGCAGTTTATTTTTATTTTTAGTTGTTTTTAGGAAGACGCCGCTGCCCATCTCCTGATTTCTTTCCCTTTGACTTAGGATGATATGGGGTAGTGGATATTCTTACACCGCCATTACACAGTGCTTATTATTATATACTGCAAGCATAGAAATTATAGAAAACATCCCACTGGAAAATTAATCAATAGTGGGGTAATCTGTCGGAACATATTTCCCGACTATTGACAATTAGACGTGGTTAAGCAAAAAGGATCCAACCTAAAGAAGAAAGCTAATTTGAGGTTATGATTTTTGAAGAATGGGTCTGTATGGCTTGTGTGTATGTTTGTAATTTTTTTTCTTATTTGTGTTACTTTCGCTAAAATTGTTGCATCACATAATAGTATAGACCACAAACATTATTTTTCAACTGGACATTTTTGAAACAAATTACATTGGATCCTTTTTGCATAATTATGTCCAATTGTATTAACTTCAACTTTTTAATAAAACACCGTTTTCGTTTACACAAACTCAGCGCTATAAAAAAGCTTTGCGTGGAGACTGGTCGAAATATACTAATAATTTAACTGTAGAAATCTAGAATTTACTAGTCAAAGCCAATCTTTTTCTTCTTTCTTTCACTCATACGATTTATTTTTTGATGGTATAAGCGAATATTTTAGGATAATATATAGATTTATATATTTTATCTTATTGCACAAGTGTTACAGAGCTTACAGAATGATAAACATTCTATGCATCGAACGAAACTAATTTTACGGATTTTTACCTACAGGTAATATGGATTTTAATTTAGAAATTACTGGTTTACGTAGGATCATTGAGTTATACTACTCTGTGTAAAAAGTATCGGGAATATGTCAATAAAAAGACCCGCGTAAAAGAGGTCGTTCTAATTTTTTTTACTGCATATTGGTAGCACTGTACTGATTTAGCGCGCAAAGTTTGAGCGGGATCTGTCATTTAATTTGTTTTAAACTACACTTTTTGTTGGTCATAGTTTTGAGTTCTCGGCGATTTTTACAATGGAAAATATTGTTGAACAAAGAGTGTGCCTTAAATTTTGTGTTTCGAATGATATTTCATGTGGTGAATCACTAAAAATGTTGCGAAATACCTACGGCGAATCGTGTATATCGAAAACAAGGGCTTATGAATGGTATAAGGCTTTTAAAGAAGGCCGAGAAGTAGCAGTAAACTTGCCTCGTTCTGGTAGACCTTCAACCGCTACGACCAAAGAAAACATCGACAAAATCAAGAAGCTAGTGCTCGAAAATCGACGTATGAGTCTGAGAGAGTTGGCTAGTGAGGTGAACATATCTTTTAAGTCCGTCCACAACATTTTCATTGACATTTTAGGCATGAAACACGTCGCCGCTCGACTAGTTCCAAAAGAGCTCAATTTTGTTCAAAGAGCGCAGCGAAAGCATGTCGCTGAAGACATGGTTTCCCGAGCTTCTACGGATCCGAACTTTATGAAACGTATAATAACTGGCGACGAGACATGGGTTTATGAGTACGACATGCAAACAAGCCAACAGTCTTCAGAATGGCGTCTCGAAAACGAGCCGAAACCCAAAAAACCGCGACAAAGTCGCTCCAAAATCAAGGTGATGCTGACAGTTTTTTTGACTACCGTGGTGTGTTCACTCCAAATTCCTTCCAAAGGGAGAAACAGTGAATAAATAATATTATTTAGGCGTCATGAAGCGTTTGCGTGAGAGTATCCGCCGAAAACGTCCAGATTTGTGGCAACACAACTCCTGGATGCTGCACCATGATAATGCACCATCACACACAGCCATTATAGTGAAAGAGTTTTTAGCGAAAAATTCAACAAAAGTTCTCGACCAAGCACCGTATTCACCTGATATGGCTCCGTCTGACTTTTTTTTATTTCCCAAGTTAAAATTACCACTTCGAGGAAAACGTTTTGAGTCGATAGAAGCCATAACAAAAAATTCGCTGAATGAGCTAAAGGCCATACCGCAAATAGCCTATGAAAAATGTATGGAAGACTGGGTGAAGCGTTGGAGATGTTGTATTGCAAGCGATGGGGCCTACTTTGAAGGCGATAAAATAAATTTAGATGAATAATTTGTATTTTTTGTTTTATTGACAAATTCTCGATATTTAGTACACAGAAGGTATGTACTAGTACATATAACTCAATGCGAAGGATGGTCTGAGTGAGACGTTCAATGTTTTGATGGTATAGTTAGCATCGGCTACCAGTAGCTTTTAATGAATCACTCTTTGTACTATTCATGCTAATGTACGTCGGGAAATTCTAAATGAAAATGAAAATTGTACACAATAATAATATTATGTTACATGTAAATAAAATAAGCCATCAAAACAATTATGTGCGTTAATGTATGGTGCCGTAATTATCAATGCAGTATAACATTCACAAGTGGAAACTTTGGTAAGATAAGTTAAATAACAAATTAAAATATAAAAACTTCAAACAAAAAGAGCTGATCATTTTCTTGACAAATAAAAACACTCGATTAAGACACCGTTCAAACGAATTTTTTTATCAAAATCGGTTCATTCGTACAGGAGTTATGATGACACAGACAGTCACATACACATACACAAACTTATAACACCTCTTTGTTTTCGTCGGGGGTTAAAAAAGGCTGTTAATGTAATGGAAAGATAGTGGCAAAGTCGGTAAAAGTCTCAATATGAAGATTGAAAGAGAGAGAGAGAGAGATAGAGAGAAGATGTTATACATTTTGAAGTCATTTCAAAGAAATATTTGACAGATCAACAATCATAGCTGATTTTATTCTGGATTACACCGAAAAGAAAGAGGTCTGTAATGGCTTCTTGACTTGATTGAAAGAGAGAGAGAACACACTACACCTTGGACAAAGTATCATTAATTTTTCCAGGAATTATATATTTTGAAGTAATTTCAAAGAAACTTTGAAATTGATTTGACTTTTTAAAGTAATTTTGACAGAACAGCAATTTCAAACATAGCTGATTTTAATCTGTGTCGCAAGAAAAAGAAAGTTTAATATGATGTCCAATTTTCTTGTAACAGTTAGTTGAAATGAGCCTGGCGCCATTTGCGAGACAACAAATGTACATTTAAGTGGCCACATAGAAAGTTGCCTTACGCAATAGACTTTCCAAACTGAATTCGAAAGTTAGAAACTGTGGTAGCCATTTGAGCGAGATTGTGGATATCTTATCTCACAAGATTACAATTAATCAGGGCCGGATTAAAAAATTATGACTAATAATTTATCATCATGATCATCATTACAGCCCTTTACACTTAGTCCACTGCTGAACATAGGACTTCCCAAAGAGTGGCACAAAGCAGGTCCTCCCGCGTGTCTTTCCAAGTCGTCACTCCATCTAGTGGGGGGTCGCCCCACACTTCGCCTACCGGTATGAGACTTTGATTTGTGCGAAACTATAATTAAGTACCTACCTATATATTTCCTTTAAAAGCTCCTTTTGTACGTTTTAAATTGAGAGCCCTTTAAGTCATTATGCGATTGTGCAATCTGAGTGTCATATTTTCTGATATTGAGCGAATTAACAGCTGCCACGGCCAAACTCGTTGGATATCAGGGTATTCTCAGGTGGTGCTTTAGTATTTATTTTATCCTATCGGATGTAATAATGATATAGGTTTGAAGTACCGACTTTATAAATTACATCATAGACTAGACAGAAGACTTAAATTACATCAAGTTACTTAAACTATTGACTTCAAAATGCTCTATTTCAAATGATCCGCAATCTATTAATTTTTATGGAAAGTCATTGAAATAAAAGTATTTACCTACTTAACTGAATAAAATATTCCTGAACTATACCAATAACATCCCTTATATGAACCTTCGTCTCAAGATGAAAATGGCCTGTTTTGAAAACGCAACGCCTTATTCTACGGAAGATCATCAACACCACCACCGCGTATCAGTTCTGCACCCAGCCTAACCAACAACGCGGGAAAAGCACACTAGCACTCTCTTAAAAAGGCCTGTATCCGAAGTTAATAAAAAAAAATCTGATAAATAAAAAGGAGAAACAGTTCATTATTATAATGATTATCATTTAAAACCATAACAAATAGATGTACCAAGATGGGATGCAAGGGTGATGTAACAATTTCTCCAAGTGCCAACGGCACCTTGTTACGGATGGCGAGTCCCACCAAGATGTCCGCGTCAGCAGAATATTCTGGATGCAGACGATAGACAGATGCGGAATAGACAAACTGAAACTGCCGCGTTTCTGCGTGGGCTCTCATGCAGTTGTTTTAAGCATAGAATGTTAAGTTAGTCTTAAGCGAGTTCTGGTAGAGATTTAACGTCTTTTAATTAGTAAATTTGTATTTTTTCCCTGCACACAGGACTACCTAGCTTATAAGACTATAAGACTACCTAGCTTATCACAAAAGGGACTGTGAATATGAAACAATGTCGATCGGTAATCAACAAACAATCTATTCGAACATTACGAAATCAAATGTCGCGAATACAAATACGTAGTGAGAGAAGTTAGGTATTTCCTGTAATGCTTAACAATCAACATCACTAGATTTAAAGAGGCCGGTATGTTCAAAAATAAACGAGATTCTATTAGAGCGGGTAAGGTGACCTTGTGAAGTCGACAGTAAAGCCCAACCTCTCCGCTTCAATTACGAGGTGTGTAAAAAATAAGTAATCATATATCTATACAAGTATGCGTGGTAGAGCCATGCTGCATCTATATTAGAAGTATAGTTGCAGCACGAATGGGTCGGCTCGACCGCGAAAGGACCACGCTCTCACAGAATACCAGCGTTAAATGGCAGCTTGACACTGCAGTGTTTCGTACGGTGAATGTAGAGAACCGGAGACCCATTTCGCCCAAAAGCGGCATTTCATCCTAGTCCTCACGAGTAACAACGCATCTGCATTTTCATTCTTTATTGAGGATAGATGTAGATGTCTATGGGCCACAGCAACCACTTACCATCAGGTGGACGGTGTGCTTGTTTGTCACCCTATCCTATAAAAAAATTACATATAATCAAAAATACAATAAATCCGACCCTGTAGCATGTACAAGTTCGCTTATACATGTTTAGCGGTAGAACTACTGTTTGACCCGTTGACGGTGCTGTGGATAGTAATAATATTACACGAACCACGTTCTGAGTAAACAATACTGAGAATGGAATACGACCGTCAATTAGTGTTACTAGCGTGAAAAACAACATAGCAATGCAATGAATGGGAGGGAAATGCTTTGAATACGAGGAAAATGTTTTGTTATGATTACATATGAGTTGGTTCAAATAGTCAATAATTTGTTTTGCTTGATTTTTAGCGTTCGTTGCCAAAAATATCAAAACGTTGTTCTGATAAACTGTTACAGGCTGGATAGTTGGCATCATCACTAATAAATCACTTTTGGTGATATCTTAAACTTTCCTTGGTCGATTTCCATTACTCCTATCTTAAGCGAGGAGGTAACGTTTTTTCTTTTTTTTTAAACTTAACAATTATTTAAATATTAAAAAATATTTAGCAACCGGAACTACGCCACATGCTTTTTTACGTTAAAATGTTACTTTTTTGGTTCATAGTCGCCTCACATGACGTCGCTTCCACATTTTATGGGTAAAATTAAGTATTTCATCTTTGCCTCAAGTGTCTTTGTTCTCAAAAGTGACTGCCCATCTGCATTTCAATTCTTAAACAACAATGGATGAGAGTGCTTACACGCCACAATATCATAAGCCATAATTTAGACAGTGTTCTAATTTGTCACCGTCACTTCTATACCAAAACATCAGTAAGTAATAAAACAGCAGTGAAAATATTTCAAATAAGTCTATCTTTAAAGATTCATTTCATCTATCCATTACAGCCGATAAAAGTCCACTGTTGAACAGAGGCCTCTTCCATAGATTGCCTCATACAGAGGACTAGCTGTTCCCCGCGACTTCACCCGCGTGTAATTTATTAGGATTGGATTTCATGGGTTTTAATTTTTTTTTGCGCGGAACACTAACTCTTTTTCTAAAATAAAAGTAGTCTAAGTTACTTCCTATAATATCAGCTATCTGCCAGTGAAACATCCGTCAAAATAGGTTCGGCCACTTCGGAGATTAGCCGGAACAAACATACAGACAGAAAGACAGACAAAAATTTTAAAAATTGTGTTTTTGTTATACTCGTAAGTATCGTTGTATGTTACTTTCAAATGCATTTAGTAAAAGCTGTTATTTTGACATTACAAACAGACACTTCAATTTTATTTATTTGTATAGCCACGCTTTGGCAGGCGGGTTGGCAACCGCAGTTAAGGGTGACAAACGAGTATACAGTCCACCTAATGTTAAGTGGATGCTGTAGCCCGTAATCCTGAGGATCAAGATTCTGTATATTCTGTGAGAGGGTGGTCCTTCCCCGGTCGAGCCGACCCATTCTTGCTACTATACTATAGCTGAGCATGGCTCTGCCACTTAACAATCTTGGCGATAGTATTAACATGAGTTAAAAACGTTTCCGTGTGACAAGCAAAAGCTATTTTCGCGTTTCTACAGTTGATAAAAAATGGCACCCCTTAATCTAAGTGACAGTAACGTAACAGCACAAACGTAAAAATATTATTTCTTTACATTATCGTGTAGTGGCGGTGTAAGGGTGCGTACAGATTAAGTAACATGTTGTGTAACTTTTGTTTTATAATACGTCCACTTTATGTAACATTGTTTTACAACATTGCAACATATAACAATACTGTACACATTAGAATAATAATGCAATATAACAATGTTATTTGACATTGTCGTATGACATTGTCGTTTGTCGCTCTGCCGTTCGAGTTATATAACATTTGTTTCACGTTATATAGCCTCCACATTACTGAAATATGTTATATATCATTTTATAACATGTTATGTTATATAACGTGTATGCACCGTAATAATATCTACTAGCCCGTCGTCCCGTGGGTGTCGTAAGAGGCGACAGAATGAAAAACTGAAACAGGAGATGGACACCAGCATCTTCATTACAATTCAAAATTATAAAAATCTGTAGTAGCAAACCCGCCTGAATACCAACAATGGCAACATCCGCCCTTATGAGCTACTCTATGGGAGAGGCCTATGTTCAACAGTGCACTTTTATAGCCTATAATCATTGAGTTATATGTACTACGTACTCAAGAAGCCATTCCGAACATTGACTATGTTCAACTGAACTGTAGTGCAATCCATACAAACTAAATATTGCGTAAATTGAAGATTTGTGAATTCCATAAAATAATTATTATTACATTTTATTTAGAAATTTGTTTGTTTAGATTAAATTAAGATATTTTATATTAAATTCTTATATTTATTTTATATTAATATCTTATTTTATATTAAATTAAACTCTTCGCGCATGCGCGACGCGACTACTACTCCCGCGCATGCGCGAAGACATAGAGTAGGACACAATTTTTGTTTGTAATGGCTTCTCTAGTACGTAGTACATATAACTCAATGGCTATAATGGATGGATGGATCATTATCTATTTGTGGCCTTCATTAACGTGATCATTTATATGAATATCTTTGCTAAAAAAAACAAAGAAGAAAATGTCAATGTAGATTTCGGACCTGCTTCAAGTAGTTTACATTTGCGAAAGTATATTTTAAAAAAATTGCGCGAGTCAAAAGAAAATGACCTCGGGAAAGCTGTGCTGCCTTCGCGAATGTACGAATAATACGCGAAAATAATAAGAAAGTACTATCGCGTCGGTTTTCTCTAGACTATACATTCATAAATGTACTATTGGCTTACAAACCATCAAAATATTTTGCAAATATTCTTACTGTGGATTCAAGAACCCCATATCATCCCGTGGGTGTCGTTAGAGACGGCTGAATCGTCTTTCTGATAACGGCTCTAAATGACAGGACTGTTCTGAAAACAATCCCGTGACTAATATAATAATGGATTTTTTTACGAAAAGTCCAAATCTTCCAAGCCTATAACCAAAAGTTGGTAAACATATGTAAGGAGTGCAAACTACATACCAGGTTTTGAAATCACCCATAAATATTTACTGCTCTTATATCACTGTGTAGTCTATAAAAATTGAATAATTATAACGGTTGTTTACAATTTTTTTTATAGAATAAGGGTGACATACTAGCGCGTAGTCCACCTGATGGTAAGTGGTTGCTGTGGCCCATAGACATCTACATCTATCTTCGTCTACGAATTAAAATGCAGATGCGTTGTCAGCCGTAAGATAGAAGACGTCCTTTCCAGTAAAAAGGGTCTCCGATTCTCTACACTCACCATACAAAACACAGCAGCGTTAAGCTGCTATTTTACAATGGTATTCTGTGAGAGCGTGGTCTTTCCCCGGTCGAGCCTACCCATTCATGCTACAACTATACTATTAATATAGCTGCAGCATGGCTCTACCATGTAAAGATATAATAAACAAGACTAGACTACCCCAGGAGGGTACCAGTACCCCTGGAGAATACCTCGCTGAGCATCCACGACCATGTTATTCCAATCCTGAGCGTGGGTGCTCAGGCTGCCCCGCGTATTCTGGGGGGGGCAAAATTCCGCTCAGAAACATAACTGCTCGGGGTAAACAGAGCAACAATACCAAGGCGACCCCTGCCACGCTATCCGTGAATTTCTGCAACATCAGGGGACTTAACTCTAACCTAAACGCCGTCCACTACCATCTCGAGACGGCGAAGCCGGCCTTGCTCTTCCTGACCGAGACGCAGGTTTCCTCTCCGGCTGATATTTCGTATCTCTCCTACCCTGGGTACAAATTGGAGCACTCCTTTGTGCCCCGGGCTGGAGTTTGCGTGTATGTCAGAGAGGACATCTGTTCTCGACGCCTCGGCAGTCTTGAAGGTTCGGACCTGTCCATCCTTTGGCTACGCGTAGACAGCGACGACCATCCGCGCGTCTACGGGTGCCTCTATAGGTCCCATAGCGGTAATGCCGAAACAGACCGACTCATCGACCACGTCCAAATGGCTACAGATTCCTTGCTACAACAGGTCCCATCCGCAGAGATCGTGATCCTTGGCGATTTTAACGCCCACCATGCCGAATGGCTCGGTTCACGTTTAACCGATCATGCGGGGAGATCTGTTTATGACTTTGCCTTGGCATATGGTCTGACACAACTGGTTACTTCGCCTACGCGGATTCCAGATGTGGAGGATCATACACCTTCCCTGTTGGACCTTCTGCTGACCTCTCATCCGGACGGATATCAGGTTTCCGTCGATGCCCCTCTCGGCTCTCCGGACCACTGTTTGATCCGGAGTATGGTGCCACTCACGCTCCCTTCGCGGTTGCGTTCTGCAGGTTGCCGCCGTGTTTGGCATTACAGGTCGGCGGATTGGGACGGAATGCGGTCTTTCTTTGCATCCTACCCATGGGGGCGGGTTTGCTTCTCGCCGGATGATCCCAGCGCTGTTGCTGACTCTGTCACTGATGTGGTGCTACAGGGAATGGAACTATTTATTCCATCATCTGTGGTACCCATCGGAGGCAGATCTCAGCCTTGGTTTGGTCGCTCCTGTAAAACTGCATTACGCAGTAAGCAGGAGTGTTATCAAGCCTGGGCTGCGGCTTCGGCGACTCGGGATGTAAACACCAGCACACTTAAAAAGAAGTATAACTTCGCCTCCAGGTCCTTCAAAAGAGTTATTGCCAAGGCAAAGTCAGAGCACATAGGCAGAATTGGCGAGAAACTAGTTCGCCTTCCTTCGGGAACCCGTGCATTCTGGTCTCTCGCCAAGGCTGTCCAAGGGAATTTCTGTAAGCCATCACTACCATCTCTGCACAGGGAGGACGACTCACTGGCCCATGACGCAAAAGACAAAGCCGACCTTTTAGGCTCCCTTTTTGCGTTCAACTCGACTCTTGATGACGGGGGGAAAACACCGCCGAGCATCCCGCGGTGTGAGTGCTCTATGCCGGATGTGCTGTTCTCACAGCGCTCGGTTCGCAAAGCACTTCTCTCCCTGGACATCCAGAAGTCGAGTGGGCCTGACGGAATCCCCCCAATTGTGCTGAGGACGTGTGCTCCGGAGTTGGCACCGGTCCTAACGCGTCTTTTTCGGTACTCCTACTCCCAAGGCGTAGTCCCGAATTCATGGAAGACAGCTTTTGTCCACCCGATCCCTAAAAAAGGCGACCGCTCAGACCCGTCCAACTATAGGCCTATCGCGATCACCTCCTTGTTCTCCAAAATAATGGAATCCATTATCAACTGCCAGCTCATCCGGTACCTTGAGGATCACCAGCTGATTAGTGACCGCCAATACGGTTTTCGTGGGGGTCGATCAGCTGGTGATCTTCTGGTCTACCTGACCCATAGATGGGCGGAGGCAGTAGAGTCCAAGGGGGAGGCGTTGGCCGTTAGTCTGGACATTGCGAAGGCCTTCGATCGGGTTTGGCACAAAGCGCTTCTCTCGAAGCTCCCTTCCTATGGGCTTCCCGAGAAATTGTGCAATTGGATCACCAGCTTCCTTGCAGATCGGAGCATCAAGGTTGTTGTAAACGGTGCATGTTCTGACTACAAGCCTATTAACGCTGGTGTTCCACAAGGCTGTGTGCTATCACCAACGCTGTTTCTTCTGCATATCAATGATATGTTGCTAACTGGTAACATTCATTGCTATGCGGATGACAGCACTGGTGATGCTCTATACACCGGCCGTGCTAATATTTCTCGGGAAAACGTCTCCGAGTACCGGAACAAACTTGTGTCTGATGTCGAGTCTTTGCTGGACAAAGTCTCGAACTGGGGGCGACTAAATCTAGTCCAGTTTAATCCTCAGAAGACACAAGTTTGCGCGTTTACCGCTAAAAAGAACCCCTTTGTCGTATCTCCTCAGTTTCAAGGCACTCCCCTGGTTGCCTCAGCCAGTATCGGAATCCTCGGCGTCGACATATCGAGTGACGTGCAGTTTCGTGGTCATTTGGAAGTGAAGGCCAAATTGGCCTCTAAAAAGCTTGGCGTGCTCAGCAGAGCGGGACAGTATTTCATGCCGGCACACCGCCTGCAACTTTACAAGGCGCAGGTTCGGCCTCACATGGAATACTGTTCCCATCTCTGGGCAGGGGCTCCCCAGTGCCAGCTCCTTCCACTTGACCGCATCCAGCGCAGAGCGGCTCGAATCGTCGACGACCGAGTTCTTTCCGATCGGCTCGACTCATTGGCGCTGCGAAGAGATGTTGCATCTCTTTGCATTTTCTTTCGCATCTACCATGGGGAGTGCTCTGAGGAATTGTTCGGATTAATCCCAGCCGCCAAATTTCACGAACGCACATCGCGGCAGAACTCCCGATACCATCCACACCATCTGGATGATTGGCGGTCCACCACTGTGCGATTTAGAAGATGTTTTCTTCCTCGCACGACTTCCTTGTGGAATCGATTACCATCAGCGATTTTTCCGGACCGATACGACTTAGGGACCTTCAAGAAAAGAGCGTACTCCTTTTTAAAAGGCCGGCAACGCATCTGCAATTCCCTCCCTGGTGTTGCAGTTGTTCATGGGCGGCGGTAGTCACTTACCATCAGGTGAGCCGCATGCTCGTTTGCCCCCTCTACTATAAAAAAAAAAAAAAACAAAGAATAATAAAATTTTAAATTATTAAAGAGCAACATAAGTTTAGTAAGTTTTACGTCCATACACACAACGGTTATGGCATATTTTCTGTGTTACATCAGTAAATTATAACATTTAATTTTTTTTCTTCAAACTTTAAACTTTCACTGTATAGTAATTAATAAATAATATGAAAACTTTTTGAAATAGTTTCTATAGCTCAAAAATACTGTCCTAAATCAGATATTAAAAAAAAAAGAAAACAGAATAAAACATCTAGAATTAAATTCAAATTCGGATACTTCTTTCTGATAGAACAGAAATTCTCAGTCATTTATAATATTTTACACAGTCTACATCAAAATTTAAAAAATCATATAAAAAATATAAAACATTAAAACCATAATTTTACAAAATTGTCTAGTGAACGTCCCTTTTGTTTGACTAAGGAAGATTTCACCTTTGAAAAAATTTGAAAATGGCGTGCTGCGGTCCGTGTGGTCCATGTGGCCCCTGTAGCCCCTGTGGCCCCTGTGGCCCTTGTGGACCTTGTGGTCCATCCTGCGGACCATGTGGACCCTGTGGTCCGTGCTGTGGGCCTTGCAGACCTTGTTGCGGTCCTTGCGGTCCGTGTTGTGGACCCTGCGGTCCCCGAAATTGTGGGCCTTGCTGTGGTCCACGTGGGCCGTGCTGTGGCCCGTGCGGACCTTGTGGACCCTGTAATCCTTGCTGTGGACCCTGTTGCGGTCCCTGTGGCCCCTGTTCACCGTGTGGTCCCTGCTGAATCGGATGGTTTCGAACTAGTGTTGTAAGTGTAATGATTCAAATCAAAGTGTATCTCGATTGTAACAGTGTTTTTATCAATGTATTTTCTAAGAATAAAAGTTTGTCGGCAAGTTCATTCTTTAATTTCCTCTATTTAGCAGTGTCGGTACATTTTTTCCTATTTTGCCTTATAGCATTCAAAAATATTGTTATTCGTATTTAGTGTGCATTGGGATGCACACTAAATACGAACAATATTTTTGTCTTGACAATTTGTTTAAAAATGGTTAATTCATGTTTTAATAGTATTCAATTAGAAAAGAGCTTAATATAATATACTTATTACGATATTACAGACAAACACTTAAATTTTATATGTATAGATTTGATTCCTTTTATCCTTTAAAATACAAATCGAGCAGACATGCTTCTTTTATTTGTCAAAAAGTAGTTTTGGATGTTTTCTTTTTTGATGAATTCGTTGAATCATTGAAAATTTTTCAGCACGGCCGGCCCCCCTATCCAAATTTTTTTTGTTCACCGTTATAAATCTCATCGCGGTATATATATTTTCAGTGGGACGTGCTGAAAAGTATATTTGGCACGAATTGAATAAAAATTTAGTCTGCATAAAATCTTCCTAATATTTTACTGATTTGTAAAATTCTTGACATATTACCAGTCCAATATATTGGATTCATAAGCTGTTAGCCCTTAATGGCAAAAAGGAAAGGAAAATTGAAAATTTAATTTCCCAGCTAATATGCCCATGAAGGTGGACAAGAAAATATTTTACTTCAGGATTTCGGGTACCTTCGATTACACGAAATCTATTTTTCTGTGCTTGCTGTACAAAATCACTCACCAAATTTTATTTTCGAATCAACTGCGCAGACCTGTTAATTGAGAATAAAATGATGGGTTGCATGAAGGGTTATTTATACTGAATTTAAAGTGTGTGCCGCCCATGCTACATATTAATCAGATAACAACTTCAAATTTACTATACTACAAGTTTATCATTAGATGATGGCGCATCAAAAAAAACGTGTAAGACAGGCTCTGGACAAAAAATTTTGCGAAAGATGCATAAATGGTAAAGCATACCGCAAAAACTTTGGGACAAGCTAAAGCCATCAAAGGCAGGTGAAATTTTTTCATACCGTTGTTTGTGGGCCTTTCCATATCCATTTCAGGAATACAGATATTTTGGTTAATATGGGCATGAAATAGGTCAGTGACATTTTACGCATTAATGGTATTACTCAAAGATTGACTATGCCATATACTGCCGAACAAAATGAGGTATAAGATAGGGATAATAGGACAATTGTAGAGGCGGCACATTCAATGATGTATCCTCATGAAGAAATCCCAAAGGGACTATGGGCTGAAATTGTAAATACCACCCGGACAGGGCCGACGGAGATTGCAGGAAAGTCTCATGAATTGTGACATGGCAAACAACCAGCTATTAAATATCCAAGAATTATAGGTAAACAAAATAGAATGAAACTAGACAAGAAAGTTCGAGGAATCTTGTTAGGTTATGAAGAAGACAATAGTTATCGAATTCGGAATAAAATAGATCATAAACTTATTCGCTCATGGGAAGCTACTTTGCAAAAAGTACCTTAGATATATAAGTCACATAACTTTCTACTAACTGATGACATAGAAACCACACTAAAATGTAATCAACTGGATTTTTCTGCCTTATCTACTGTCCCAAACAATAATGAAATACTCCAAGAAGTTATGTCAAATGAGATTGAGGAATCTCATGGAAGAATTACTACATTAGAAGAAACAGGTAATATGAATGAACCAAAAACCTTGCATACAAGAAGAAAATGAAGATAACATACATGGATTGTTTGAACATGAAATTAAAAATTAACTCAAATGGCACTTCGAAGCCGAGCAAATAAAGTCCTATTCGTTTTCAGGACTATGCCTATATGTCTGAATGATGAAGTGATGGAACCAAAAACGTATAAAGAAGCAACTTCATGTTCTTATAGAGACAAGTAGCGTGATGCTATGGATAGTGAAATTAATTCCTTTATGGTAAACGAAACCTGGGAATTGGTAGCATTACTTGAAGTTTGGAAAGCAATACCTTTTAATTGGATATATAAGTTAAAAACAACTCTAAAGATGAAATAGATTGCTACAAAGCCAGATTAAGTCATCAAAGGTTACTCAAAAAGAGAAGTCGTTGACTTCTACAAAACGTTTAGTCCTGCTACTAAAGGAAGTACTAAGCGTCGCTGCAAAAGAGAACTTGGAGATTGCACAATTTGCTGTTTCCACCGCATTTTTTACGGAACACTTAAAGAAGATATATGAAGCCTCCCGAAGTAAGTCCAACATGATCTATAAATTGAAAAAGAGATATAGCTTAGAGCAGGCACCATGCTGTTGGAGTCATTGTATTGCACAATATATATTACAAATTGGTTTTAAACAAAGTGAATTTGACCCTAGTTTGTTCATAAGGAAGCGAGGAGGTATTAAAGTTGTCATAGCTCTCTATGTCGATGATGGATTAGTAGCAGCAACAAACCTAAATGAAATACAGTATGAGATGCGGAAAAATTTCAAAATCACGTTTAAAACTGCATCGTATCTTCTCGGAATTGAGATTGGTAGAAAAGTAGATGGATCTATAAAAATGTATCAAAAGGGATTTACGACAAGAGTACTTAAGCGATTTGGTACGCAGAACTGTAAACCAGCTGCTACACTGATAATGAAGGATATTGAAAATAACAAAGATTTCAACAATGAAACAAATCCAAAAGTATCGTTCCCTTATCGTCATTGTGGGTTGAACTCGACCATCAGGAAATCTGGATGATTCTACAACAGAATGTGGCAAAGGTGAAACACATAATATATTTGAAAGGCACTACTGAGCATGGTATAATTTACAAAAGTTCGAGTAATTGCAATCATTGAGTGCTTAAAGTGATGCAGATCATGGAGGTGATTATAGCACTGGACGATTGACATCAGGTATTCTATGCATTTACTCTACAATATGCATGGCAAAGTAAGAGCAATCTAGCGTAGCTATATCGTCTACAAAAGCTGAACTAGTTGCCACTAGTGAATTAGCAAGAGAAATTATTTGTATGGATAAAATAATAAGATTTTTATTTGATAGTTGCAAAAGTATTCCCAGCTTAGATTATTGATAAGTCAGATCAATAATCTAAGATTCCCAGACTACATCTTGACAATGAGTCGGCTTTAAAGCTAGCCCATAATCCTCCATTTGAAATGCACCATCGAACGAAACATATTCGAATACGACACTTATTTATAAGATAATGTGTTGGCAAAGAAATTTAGAGGTGCTGAAAACATGTGCCAAAGACCAGTTTGCTGACATATTAACAAAACCTTTATACAAACCACGAGTTCTGGAATTAACTATAACTAAACTATAATGGGCATGAAGTTCTAAAAGGAAGGGGGATGTTAAGAAAAATATATATTTGAATGATGTATCTTAGTAACCTTATTCTTATTGATTGTCACATTTCTATAAAATAAAACATCTTTTAATTTTTCTTATATTGTTTATTTAAAACTAATGTATATGTTTTAAATCTTAACATTTAACAATTTGCATAAGGTAGAGAGCGTGTTTAAAGTTTGTGTCAGAAATATTCCCGCTCCTCCATGACCGTACAAAACATTTTAGAAACATAATATTAGTTACATAACACATTATCATACATTAACAAAAGTGTTTAAAATGATTTAGAAATAATGTGTGTTTATACCATTATATTGGTTTTAATAATTTCTTAAATTAATAACATACACATAATAAAATCGAAAGGAAAGAAAAGCATTACACAACAAACTTAAATTTATTACTATTATTATTATTACTATTTCATTTATTTTAATTGTTTTATGCCAAGATTTCAATGAATCTTTAATCCTATGAGGTACTCTTTTTATTTCAGCGGTGACCCTAGAAAATCCACCCTATCAGAACTACAAACTAGCTTCACGCTGCTCGCCAACTTTTATCTAGTTTCTAGCTCTCTACTCACTTCTCGTTCATCGTTGGCCGTGGGAAGTGTCACTAAGTCACTAGTTGTCACCAATTCCTCACTAAATCTAAAATGTAGGATATCATTGGCGAGGATTCCAGCTTGAAGGACTCAGTAACTCAGGGTGACCTAGCCAGGCCAACACCTATCAATTACAGCCTATAAAAGTACTAATAGTCCACTGTTGGACATTCCTGTCCATCTCCTATTTCTGTTTAACTCTGTTGCTTCATAAATTACCCACGGGAGGACGTAGGGCAGTGGATAACAATAAAAGAAATAAAAGCACAGTGTCGACATAATTGTCTTTTCTACCGACGTCAAAAAGGAGACTGTAGGTACTCAATTCGACTATATGTTTTTTATGTTTGTTACCTCATAACTTTTTACTGGTTGAACCGATTTCGATGGTTCTGTTTTTTGTTGGAAAGCTGGTACTTCACATGTGGTCCCATATAAATTTGATTAAGGTCTGACCAATAGTTTTGAGTTATTCTTAAATAATTTATATTGAAGTCGGTTGTACAAATTTTTAATTATTTCAACAAAATACTTCGGTGAAGTGTTCTACATTTCGATTTTTATTTAATGAAGTATAGCTAGCCATACGTAGTTAACTAATGGGTCGGCTATGCTCGACCGGGGTAGAAACACGCTCTTACAAAATAACAGCGCCAGCCAGCCGGGAATAATGCTCCTGCGTTTTGTATGGTGAGTGTAGAGAACTGGAGACCGGGTTTTTATTATTAAAGAGGCATTTCATCTTAGTCTTCAGGGGTGACAACGCATCTGCATTTTGATCTTTAACCGATGATAGATGTAGATATCTATGGACCATAGCATCCACTTCGCTGACCCTCTATGTATACGACTTACTATCAGGTGGAATGTTCTCATTTGTCACCCTTATTCTAAATGAACAACGATTTGATGACTGTCGTTACGTCTAGTACATTTCGGGTCTTCGACACTATGCCTCGCCTGCCGTCTCGTTTTTACCCTAGGGTAAACCGCCATCTGATAGAAACCAAGATATTTAAACTATTCTAAAAGCTTAGAAAGTTAAAAATAGATACATTATGAAATGACGTTTTTGGTAATTATTATTTCTACTCTTTTAAAGCATCTCAAAGATATTGGTCAAAAGTAGCGCATAATGTTCAACATGTTGAGTGTAAACATGATGAATTAAAGAGATAAAAGTTAGAAGTGATATCTCTTTGGCCAAAGGTTCAAAACCAATAAAGAATAAAAATTCTAGACCCTAGCAGAACATACCTGCGCACTTCGCACTTAAGGCATGCAAAAAGCCCAATAGATTGGGTGAGTAGACTGTCATTAGCAATAGGTACTAGCGTCACTTGGAGTGTAATTTACATTAATTTATGTGTATGTGGGTAAATCAGCACTTTTTTACAAATTGCAATTATCAATTTAATTGGAGTTGGTGGGGATAGTGGACAATGTTGTGATTTTTTTAAACTAAAGTGATAAACGACCTCTCAGTACACCTGAGTGAAACCCCGCTGACATCGCATTGATTTTCTTTATACATATTAATATTTGCAATTGGAATCCATAAATACTAATTTTAGATAAGCACGTAGGTAGTATGTACTCATAGAAAAATAAAACAAAACGTGATTTATTATTGCAGATATTTATTTAGGTAAAAACATTGCAGAATTATTACAACAGACGCAGACCTTAATTCATTTCCAATATCGTTTTAGTTTTTCGAATAGCTTTCTTCTGAGTGTTTCTTTTTAATTCCACAAAATCTGTAAAATATGTAATTGTAAGCTTAACTTAAATATTACACAAATTTCCCTGTTTATTTGTACCTGACTTTACTATTGGCCCCGTTGTGACTGAATTATCTAAATATCATAAATATGAAAATAATAATGACCACACAGTACGTGGGACGTCGAATACCAGTCAGTTCCACCCGTGAGCATGGGTAATGTAAAGTACTCGAAACAACGGGAATTTCAAAATAAGTTAATATACTTACGCGATAAAATAATAATAATTATTATTATTTAATAGGCTCTCAGTTTGACAAATTAAATCCGTAAAAAAATTGTTTCATTTAAACATGACTGAACATCGCACATTGTTCTAAAACAGTCGACCAATCAGTCAGTTATGTCACGCCAGTAACGCAAAGTCGGGAATTCGCACGTTTTGCTAGCAACGCACAGTTCGGTGCGGTGAAAGTTTTAGAGCACCTAATTTTTAAACTTGACACCAAATTAGCACCTAAAATGCCCTTAACTTTGGGTTTTTCTAAATGCAAATTCCTGATTTTGCGTTGGGATACACAACTCAACCAGTCGACAATCGATAGATTGTTTTACCAAGGCTCAATCGAATACAATATTTTTGTAATAACATACAATTATTGTAATCGATCAACATTATTTTTTCAACACTAATGGATGCGCTGAAGAATTAAATCGATAGCTTTTACGACATAAATCGATCTAATAGCCCGATGTACTCGATGAAGTTCAATTTTTTTTAAAGTTAATCAAAATTTCAATACTGATATATTTGTAATCCATTGGTGGCTATCTCAACAAGCCTTTCTCAACAACACCGCCAACTTTTGGACTCCAGACTGCTATTGCGAATTTCTTGACAAGAATAACCCAACAATTTTTTTGGCCAGAGATTCGAACCCGGTACCTGATGATAGGCTGCTGCATTTGCGACCACTAGACCAATAATGTAGTCATAATACTTATACATCCCAGGCAATTGCCTTAAATGACGTTGAAACCCGAGTAGAATGCGTCCCACCCCACCCGACCTCCATGACCGGTTTTTTGTCAATAGGATAACGGTGACAAACGAGCACACAGTCCACCTGATGGTAAGGGGTTACTGAGGCCCATAGATATCTACATCTATCCTCTATTACAAATCAAAATGCAGATGCGTTGTCACCCGTGAGGACTAAGACGGAATGCCTCATTTGCAATAAAAAGGGTCTCCGATTCTCTACACTCACCATACGAAACACAGCAGTGTTGAGTTGCTATTTTACGCTGGTATTCTGTGAGAGCGTGGTCCTTCCCGGTCGAACCGACCCATTTATGCTACAACTATACTACTAATATAGCTGCAACATGGCTCTTACATTTTACCGGTTACCGCTCTCGCACCAATGCGTCAGTAGTCAGTCAGCCTATATACCTCACACAGCTGGGTATAGGTCTCCCGGACTATTTATCCCAGATAAACATACTCTTTAACAACAACGAGCTTAGTGCTCCCAACAACTACCGGCATAAGTATGACATGGACGTTACAATTGATCTTTGTTTTGTCCATGTCCATCTTAAGACCTATCCGTTGGGAGGCACTGTTGAAGTCATTGAGCATAGTGCTTAGGTCCTCCAGCGATTCTGCCATAAGGACTATATCGTCGGCAAATCGAAGGTGAGCGATGTACTCGCCATTGATGTTAATACCGTATCATTTCCAGTTCAGTAGCTTGAAAACGTCTTCCAATGCAGCGGTGAAGAGTTTCGGGGATATAATGTCACCCTATCTTACACCTCTCTGCAGTTGGATAGGTTTCGTACTCTGGTTTCGTACTCTGGTTCTGTACTCGAATATAATATATGATAAACAGATATTAAATTAATGATTTCTTATATTTACGCGAACACTACACATTTAAATAAAACTAATTTTACGGATTTTATCGCGTATATTAACTTATTTTATATTCCCGACGTTTCGAGCACTTTCCAGCACCCATGGTCACGGTGGGTGACTGAGGTGTGTGACATCCCAATGTCATAGTTAACCACGGCAGTTCATACTGCGTAGATCGTATACGCGATAAAATCCGTAAAATTAGTTTTATTTAAAAGATATTAAATTATTATACCTGAAATGTCAACATGATGGTGGGCAACAGGGTCCAGGCGGCGGGCAATGTGGTCCACAGCCTCCAATGCACGGTTGGCAAGGTCGGAAAGAGTACAGACAGTAACCGCCGCCTTGCGGTCCACCTACGAACCCTCCGTAGTAAACGGGCATGATTATCTAAAATTTCGATAAAAAATTATAAATAAAGTCCTAACCTAGCATAGAAATACCATAATTTTATCAAATTCGTCTATCACAATTGCGACAACTTTCTTAATTCGAAAAAAATTAGCACGTCAGATAAGAAAGACGGCAAAGATATAATCACTGTTTTTTAATGGACAGTACCACCTAAAACGAAGTGATTATATTCTCTTTGGTACCTAACTATTTTAAACACTAAGTGTGCCCATACCCATAGACTTAGAATATACTGGCGTAAGTATATTCTAAGTCTATGCCCTTACCCCACTGAACACTACTACGTAAGCTAAACACTAATACACTATTAAACGTAGTGATTATAATATACTCTTTCAACTTTACTACTTCCAGTATATTGGAATGTATAAGTTGACAGTGTTTCACCCCCAAAGCACGTTGGTTCTGGACATGATCTCTGATTGATGATTACCGTTCGGACTATGACAGTGAGGGAATAGAGGTTGAGGTGAGGTTGAATCCAGCGACCGCTAGTAAGTGAATCCTTCATAAAAAGTGTGTAACAAAACTAGCACAAACGATCGCCCAAACATCAGATTTTTCCATTTCGATATGTAGGTTAGCATTACACCACCATAAAACTAGTTTTTATTTTTATTTTGAAGTGTCGGTTTATATTTAGATCTAGTTCGCTCAGGCCCGTGCGAACATTTGCAGGATTGGGCGGTTGAACGAACTTACAATGTCAGGAGTTTACTTTTGTTTAGAAACAATAACCCCACAGTGACGAATATTTCTAAAGTAAGATCAGTTTTGACAAACACAACAAAGCGAGTTAACGTAAGGCAGTAATTCCCAAAAATCACAAGAGGCGTTCTCATATTAGTGTCAGTATTTTTCTAACAGTCAATATAAAAATTGCAGTCGAAGCGTTTCTTACGCTAAATTCATAGTAAAGTTGATTTATTCACCTTTTTGTCTTAAAAAGTTTAAACGTGTACATCGTTCAAGATCCTTAATTATTCAACAGCCTAAAATCAATAAGCGTCTGATACGTGGGCGTGACAACAATTTTAAACTTACGTGGTAGAGCCATGCTGTAGCTATATTAGTAGTATAGTTGTAACACGAATGGGTCGGCTCGACCGGGGAAGGAACACGCTCTTACAGAATACCAGCATAAAATAGCAGCTTATCGCTGCTGTGTTTCATATAGTGAGTGTAGAGAACCGGAGACCCTTTTTCCTGGAAAAGAGGTATTCCATCTTATAACTTACGGGTGACAACGCATCTGCAATTTGATTTGTAATAGAGGATAGATGTAGATGTCTATGGGCCGCAGCAACCACTTACCAACAGGTGGAATATGTGCTCGTTTGTCACCCTTATCTTATAAAAAAAAACTCAATTACTTTAGCTTTATTAAAAACCCAACGTTGACGTCAATGTAGAGGCAGCCTAATGAGGGCATCCGCTAAGACACATCAAAGTAGTACTAACATATCGTTGAACATCTTTCCAAAGATCTTCACTAATGGTCTTCTTGATAACTTCAAACAAATAAAATTACGTTCAATTCTTCTGCAGAAACGGAAAATAAATATTACTTTTAAAATATATACCTTGAAACGTATACAAAATACTGTCTGGCAAGGTTATTATCAGGGTAAAATATAGCTCAATAAAAAATACATGTTTCAAATTTGACAGAATCAAAATAATATGATTACAAATCATAGTTACAAATTTAATTAAAAGTTTTAAAAGAATATATAAATTTTAATGTAAGCTACAATAAACTATAAAAATATATATATTTATTATATATATATTATTATATATATTTATATATAATATAAATTATAGTACAATGCCTTGTCAATATGGATGCTACCGTAATTTCAACATTGGTACATTCGCGCGGTGCCCCGGAGGCTGCGACCGCCCCATGGCGCGCTGTTGTCAACCCTGCGTGCAGGGATGCTGCTGTTCTCCAGTAGGACCATGCTGTAATTGGCACTAGATAATACGATCTTTGTGTGTTCCAAATAAAAAAACTAAAATAATCAACTATGTGTTTCACTTATTGAAATTGAAATAATAGTTATTTATTAGTACAGTATACTAACGTTTATCAAGTTTACAGCTTACCATGTGCTTAGAACGAAAAACATCGTAAGGAAATCTGCGTCTGAGAATTAAAAAAAAATATTTTGTAGACATTTTTGACAACGGAAATGGTAGACATGGGAAAATTTTAACGTGGTAGAGCTATGCTGCAGCTATATTACTGGTACAGTTGTAGCACGAATGGGTCGGCTAGACCGGGGAAGGACCACGATCTCACAGAATATCAACGTAAAATAGCAGCTTAATGCTGCTGTGTTTCGTTCGTATAGTGAGTGCAGAGAACCGGAAACCTTTTTTATTGGAAACAAGGCATTCCATCTTAGTCCTTACGGATGACAACGCATCTGCATTTTGATTCGTAATCGAGGATTTACCATCAGGTGGACTGTGTGTTCGTTTGTCACCCTTATCCTATAAATAAACATGGAAGTACGCTAGCACTCTTTGGGGCAGTGCGTTGGACAGTTCTTTTCTCTAAAATCTCAGAACTAAGACGAACTATGTGCCCTGGGTTGAGATGTATTAGTAGTACAGTACCTTAACAACCTTACTTATTACAATTTTTACGTGTTAGAGTTACAGCCACACTTTTTTTTTATAAAATTGAAGTGCCAAAGAACTTAGTGGTAAGGGGATTCTACAGTCCATGTACACATAAAGAAGGCTATAGTTACATTGTCACGTCTGAGGGTTAAGATGTAACACAAAACACTGTAATTATCATTGAGTATGTACTACGTACTAGAGAAGCTATTCCAAACAAAAATTGTGTCCTACTCTATGTCCCCGCGCATGCGCGAGAGTAGTAGTCGCGCATGCGTGAAAACTTTAATTTGATATAAAATAAAATATTAATATAAAATAAATATAAGAACTTAACATAAAATATCTTAATTTAATCTAAACAAACATATTATATTTCTAAATAAAATGTAATAATAATTATTTTATGGAATTCAGAAATCTTCAATTTACGCAATATTTAGTTTGTACGGATTGCACTACAGTTCAGTTGAACATAGTCAATGTTCGGAACGGCTTCTCTAGTACGTAGTACATATAACTCAATGGTAATTATAAACTGTACATATACTAGGTCTCTATCCCCGTCAAACCAGATCACAGCAGTGCACGCACTGCTATTTGGTAGCAGAAATAGGTGAGAGAGATCCAGACGGACTTCTAGGTAGCAAAGAGAAGTTGAGCATCCTTTCAGCGTCTATTTACCTTTCTTTGTGGTCTGAGCCATATCTAGACGCTCGGCAATCGGGTTAATGAGCGCAGAGGAAATACTATCGCAGTGGTGATGCTGTGCCCCAGTAACCGTTTGTGAAATTTCGGTTATGGTTTTTCAGATGGATAAACCATTTGCTTTCTAAATACTAAGTTGCTACGCGCTCGGCGGTAAGGAACAATATTAAGAGAAAAGTTGCATGTCTGAGAAACTGTCATATTCACTCACTTACACCTGTAATACAGTGACCCCAAAGTGGTCTCCTCCAACTCGAGAACACGCCATTTCGCCTTGTGGTGTGCATGCTCTTGTCAGTTGTCACCAGTTTGAAGCTCGCGCAGGTCAGCTTGCACCCGGTCGCTCTATCGACATTTTGGTCGACCTCGATCGACCTCGATCGATTGCCTCGTTGGTTTGTCTAGTGGTCGTGAACGCGGTTTCTGATCATTAGGTCAGGGTCGACCCAAAATCAGTTATTGTGGGTTTTCTATCAAGGAATCCTCAGTAGCAGCTCGCAGTCAGGAAGTTGGCGATATTTATAATAATAACAATAATAATATGGCGTAGGGAAGTGACGACCCCATCACCCGCCGACGTAACAGTTAAGTGACAAAACTGCTACGTCGGCGCAGTCAGTCAGCACCTTGCCAAGCGGTGTTAGCGCCGTGCGTTGGCAAAATTGAGGGTGCAAAGGTCCGTTTGTGCATATGGCTCCATCATGAAACGGGGCTGGGTCTGGGCGTCTCCCTTTAACTGACGCCCATTAAATGGATGATGGCCCAAAAAGGAACGCGCATAGGGCCGCTGCCTGGGAATCGCCGGGGCGCATCTGGAGCTGGCGCTGGACGCGACAGCATGCCGGCCGCTAGCTGAGTGCAAGGTGCTGCACGACCACCTAGCAGCCCCACGTATCCATCATCCCAACCAGATGGCTTGGTGTCGGCAGGGTCCTCTCGGACTCGGCAAAAGGCATCCGCCGCTGGTGGAGAACGCCGCATACGTTGGAATAAAACGATGAACACAAACGCATTGCAGGCGTACTATAGGGCGAAAGGGGAAGAAACTGGAGGGATAGCGTATCGGGCTCGGATGCATCGCTTTTTTGCTGAGCTGGAGCCGTTTGTTACCGTCACAGAGCAAAATCTGGCAGACCGAGTTCGGTACATCATGCGCTCGAAATTATTTGATGATGCCGAACTCGAAAGATTACGACATGAGGCTATTCCCTCGTCGAATGAACCGGATATAGCTAGGTATGCGGCTCCTCAAGCACAGACCAGCAGCCACATATAGAGGGCACCATATATCTTCACGTCCTGGTTGATTCAGGCGATGATGGAATAGTCACCCAAGAACTAGAGCAGATGAGGACTAAATTGGAGGAGGCGATTGTGGAAACGCGCAGTACGCCTCTCGAAAATCGACCGCGACTCCGGCGCATGGCTCTTAACCCAATACTGGTGACCTTTTTGGAAGCCAGCCGGGACCTTTGCGAGACGGATTCAATTCTTTTTGGCGCCGCACTGGAAGTTTGCCGTATTATTGGCGCCACACTTCCCACGGATGGACGCGTTACTAGACAAAGTAGCGCCATCCCAACCTGGAGAAGAAGGATTGAAGACCGTATTGCAAAGTCAAGGGCCCTCATCGGCAGACTGATAAGCTTCAGGTCGGGCAATAATAGGCCGAGAATTGTGCGCACCGTCAGGATGGCGTTTGCTGGTACAAATATCAGTTTGTCCCAGCCGGATATAATGCAAAAACTGACGGAGCACATAGACGACCTGAAGCAGAAAATCGCTGCTTGGGGGAAGCGGATTCGGCGATATACCGAGAGGTCGACAAGGTTCAACCAAAATCGTCTCTTCCAGAGTGATCAGAAGAGGCTCTATGAATCATTAGAGCGACCAATGGTACGTGGAACGGGCCCAGCACCGAATCAGGCCGACACTATAGTATTCTGGCGTGGCCTGTGGTCAGAGCCCGTAAACCACAGCGAGGGCCCTTGGACGGAAGTTGTGGCGAGTCAGTGTGCGAATATTATGCAGTGGAGTACGATCCTTTGTCATCTAGGCCAGCGGATGACGGCTGCGGAGAATCACATGAGGATTAGAAGGGGTATCTTCCAGGGCGATTGTTTGAGTCCAATCTGGTTCTGCCTCTCTCTGAACCCTCTCAGTACCTTACTGGACGGTTCCGCGAGGGGATTTAAGCTTCGGAAAGGAGGTACAAAAGTGAACCACCTTTTCTATATGGATGATCTCAAGTTATTCGCCTCCAGTCGCTATTATCTTATGGAATTGCTAAACATCACTTGTGATTTTAGCAATTCTATTGGATTGGAGCTGGGGCGGAGAAGTGTGCGATCCTCCGTGTCGAAGTGGGAAGCCTTGCTAACTCTGAGGGCATAGACTTATCTATGCCCATCAGCATAAGGACCCTTTCCGAGGCTGAAACATATCGATACCTGGGTATGTCAGAACATCGGTGTAGATGAGGCGGGTATGAAACGGTCAGTTTACGATGTGTTTTATGCACGCTTGACCAAAGTGTTTAATAGTCTTTTGTCCGGTGTGAATAAGACGCACGCATATAACGGTTGGATCATGCCTGTTCTCATATATACCTTTGGCATACTCAGGTGGACACAAACCGAACTGAACGCTCTGGACAGAAAAGTCCGCACTATAATGACGTCCCACAGGATGCATCATCCGAGCTCGTTGATAATGAGGCTGTACTTGCCGCGGAAGCATGGTGGGCGCGGCTTTTTAAGCGCGCTTACCATGCATAATCGCGAAGTGTGCAGCCTCCGTAATTACTTTATGACGAGAGCGGATGATCCATACTATAGGGACGTTATTTCTTGTGATAAAGGGCAAGACCCGGCAGTACAGAGCATTTCCGACTGGGAGACCGTATGGAAGGAGAAGGAGCTCCACGGGAGGTTCTTCAAGGCCCTTCATGAGCCTTTCGT
This sequence comes from Parnassius glacialis, assembly GCA_033319125.1. NCBI lineage: Eukaryota > Metazoa > Arthropoda > Insecta > Lepidoptera > Papilionidae > Parnassius > Parnassius glacialis. The sequence continues at coordinate 45,444,712 of JAVANC010000005.1, forward strand.
AGACACAGTCGCCTCCCTCCACTGGCTACGTTTCGGTGACCTCTTTGGGGAAACTGAGGGTTTTGTCTATGCAATACAGGATCAGGTTATTAAGACCAACAATTATCGGAAATACATCCTAAAGGATGGCGCCGTCGACATCTGTCGAGCTTGTCGCCATCCCGGTGAGTCACTTAGGCATGTCATCTCCGGTTGTTTGGCGCTTTCTAACTCTGAATATTTGCACAGACACAACCTAGTAGCCAGGATTCTACACCAGGAGCTCGCTCTGAAATACGGTCTCGTGGATCGGAAACTGCCATGTTATCAGTACTTGCCGGAAGCCGTGCTCGAAAATGACCGCGCCAGGCTCTACTGAGACCGGACCATCATCACAGACAGGACTATTCTTGCGAATAAGCCTGATATTGTGCTGATAGACCGGGCACAGTCAAGGATATTTTTGGTCGACATTACCATTCCTTATGACGAGAACCTCGTGAAAGCCGAAACAGATAAGATGACAAAATATCTGGACCTGGCTCACGAGGTGACCGACATTTGTGGCGTGGTCTGCCGGCCGAAATCATTCCTGTGGTCGTTTCTACGAACGGGTTAATCCCAGTCAGCCTCTCGGGTCATCTGAGGCAACTGGGACTCCGCAACGGACCGCTCCAAGTTCAAATGCAGAAGGCGGTGCTCCTCGATACCGCTCGCATCGTCTGCCGGTTTCTTTCCCTTTCCCCCTAACCCTCGGCCGTTTGGTCTCCCTTGCCGAGGGCTTCCATCTGGTTGGGTTTTCATATATTTTTATGTATTTATTCTATTTTATTGATATTTATGTATGTTTATATCTTTCGTTTACAATTATATATTGCCCAACCAGATGAGAAAACTTTATAGGTAACCCAAATAATAATAAATCCTTTATTTCGACCAACAATACCATTGCTACTAACATTTTAATATTAAAATAGAAGTTAATATTAAAATGTTAGTAGCAATGGTACTTATCCTATATTAGTAACTTAACCTACACCCAGCCTCACATAGCGAACACCAGGTGGGATTCTCCTGGTGCGTTCACCATTCCGAGTCCTCCAGAGCGGGCTATCCAGCTTCACAGCCAATGCGTTGAAAAGGGTGTTGGAGCTCCTCAATAGTTTCCTCATCATGGACGCGGCAGCGATATTTCACCCCCGTGCCTCGAAAGCACGTAAAGTCGTTGGTTGTGATCTCTCTCCGATCGTGTCGGATTAGCGGCTCATCGGACTATGGGAGGGAGGAAATAGAGAGTGCACCTGTGCAAGCATACACTCGAGCACTATAATCCTGTCATATATGGCTAGTCTCCGTTCAATTGAGACGGGCCGCCGTGACCTGAATTCTGTCTAGAGAACATTATTATATTTGGGCCGGCCATGAGCTTTTCTTTATTCAAGTTTTTTGGAACCCTCCAGCTGCTCCCTTCCTTCGAACGGGACCTTCTGAAAAACTATACCTAGAATTTAAGGTGAAAGGTCCAGGGTGGCCCGCGAAATTCAAATTTTCTTACGTTTTTTGGACTTTGCAGATCAGGGTCAGGTTGAATGTTTAACAAAATATGATTCGCGACCATAACGAGTATGTGTTTACAGAATTATTATCATTAAAATCACCAATTCAACCCTCAAAGTTTATATAATTCCTTTGAATGACTTTTTCTGGAAATAGCCATACAATAGGAGTATACGAACTTAGGGGATTGTATTGATTATTATAATGATTATAATTCTGTAAATACATACTCGTCACGGTCGCGAATCATATTTTATTAAACATACAACCTGACGCTGACCTACAAATTGCAAAAAACTTTTTTGTAGGTTATTAGACATTATATACTTTTATTTACTTTACTTTTAATAATTGCGTGTATCTGTGAGATATTTCGCCGAATTTTCGTTTCACAATTGTTTTTACTCAACTATCCACCTCAAAATGTTCCCTCCCACTCCCAATAGAATATAGTAAGAAAGGTCTGTTTAACCTGGTTGTAATTTATGGGGTATGATTTCAAAGAATAAGCGTGGTAAACAGGGTTCAGGGCGCGTCTTCCACGAATGTATTCACCCCACCCACACTATTTCAGCTGTTTATTGTTATAATATATTTATCAAAGCGCGATATATTTTCGAAATTCTTTATAATAAATGTACTTGGCCTTTCTATGAATTTTCTCCTTTACATAAGCGATATTTTGATTTACATGGATGAAGTGCCTAATGTACATCACCCATGGTCACGGGGAGAGACTGAGGTGTTTGACTTGACCATGGGTGCTGTAAAGCACCCGAAATGTCAGGAATTAAAAAGTTAAATTAAACGCGATATAATCCGTAAAAATTTGTTTCGTTTAATGTGTAGTCTTCGTGTAAATATAAGAAATCATTATATTTTACATCGATTGAATATCTCACAAAGTTATCGAGAACCAAAAATATAAATTCATATTATAGTATGACAGGACGCACAAATTTTTACCTTCTTTGATCAAAGCCGCTGTGCAAATTGATGGTGCATGTTCTTCTATTAATTCTAAGAAAATATAAATAAATAATTTTAATCCTATACTTTGGCAAGAAAAAATATTTTAGAAATATTGAAAAAAATAATCTTAAATATATTCTTGGGTGGTTATTTAAGGGATAAAAAATAATAAAAACAATATAATATAAGTAATTCAACATTTATTGAGCGTATCATATTAGTTACATTGCCAGGCCCTTAGCAATCAACGCAAAGAAATCTACGTATCTAATTTGCTACACTGCCAGTCTTTGAGTGAAGTTAATAAATAAGTTTTAAATATAATTGTAACAAAACAAAACTTAAAATGTTAACATTCTCAGTGATTGAGACCAATCATAAAAACCAAGTCAAAAATCTGTCGTCTTACAATTAAAAATAAAATATAAATAAAGTATAATATTTTTTAGTATGGTATTCTATGAAACAATTACGTTCCGGCAACAAGCACAACCTCAAATTACATTTTTGACAAAAAAAATTGTCAGTCCTTTTGTGCAATACATCCACATTCTTCTGCTGGTTATTATAGTTTTATAATGGAACAACCTGATCATATCGAACATCATCTGGCGGTCTTTCAACTGCTGGCTTCTGTATAGTATTGGTTGGTTTCATGCCAGGCCAGCTGATATCTCTCATATCAAGTCTTTAATAACTCCGTAGGCTTTCAAAAATTTCCATCCTAAAGTTTTTAGTGAATTTCGTTTTTTGGTATCCATTCTGGCTTTTCTATCACACCGATATAGAAGTGAGGATTTGTTTATATTAAATAATAAATAAGTAAATACCAACGATGGCTTCGGAATGGTGTACGATATAGAGCGACCGACATGTCAGCGAGGTCAAGACCGCCCATGTTTGTATATATTCTTTTATTAAATTGGTGCAAGTCACTGGCACTTTTCTGCTTTCTCATTTCTTCAAACACAGATTTTACTCTGCGCTTTACTATGACAAGTCTAGGCTTCTTTGAACGATTAGCTGTTGAAGGAGAAGGTGCAAACAATGGTGACGGCGGCGGTAACTGATTACGCCCCATGAAGTTAGTAACTCTTGGTGAAGGTACTTGTGAGGGAGTAGCCAGTATAGATGGTGACAATGGTAACGGTACCAAACACCTAGAACTAGTCTCAGATGCTGATGGATTGGGCTATGAAATTGATGGTGAACAAGGGTTGATTGATGGTGATGACATTAATGACAGTTGGTGTAGTACCAAAGATATTGAAGCAACCACTTGATTTACCTCAATATCGTCGTCTCAGAGAAGATTTAGGTTTTCTATAGAATATGGCAGTAATGGGGGTGGTGTACTGCTGTCGGAGTGCGTTGGGCGGGTGTAGTACTGAAATTCTTCCTCAGATGATTCACTTTCGTCCAAATCCGATTTTGCTCTCGTCTTCGGAACTCTTCTTTGTTGTTGAATAATAAGGTGAGGAAGTACCTGCGGAAGAAAACAAGAAATATTTGTAATAAAATTGTCATCTAGACCACATTTTGGCCACAACAGCTAATCTAATCTAAAGTCACATATTTGATACGTAGTAGAAAATATCTCTATATCGCGGCGGACATTTCCTTGCCCTAAAACCCTCTCAGAAATGAGAGGAGATATGCCCAGCAGTGTGACGTAAATAGGCTGCAATTTTACTTTACTTTTAAAAAATATCTAGAATATTCGCCATCTGGCAATAATATTATATTTACTACACTCGAAAAACACAAAGATAATATGCACTTACAACTCATTTGGTTACTAGAAAATAACGCTTATGACTAGAACATATAATAAGCTATGCGAATTAGACTAGTTTTGAAAACAATTTGAAAAAATATAATAAATAATGATTATTCTTACTTTGCGATGCGTAGACGCATTCGATCGGTACGCCATCTTACGTTCTACAGCTCTTTTTGGTATTGCAAGCATTTAAATAGTATTTTTGGTTTTGGTTTATTCCGAAGATATTCCGGACGTCACTCTGAGCGAGATTAGAATGGCTCTCCAGCACCTTAAAAACGGCAAGTCCCCGGGCGAGGATGGAATTATGGAGCTTCTGAAAGCGGGTGGAAAACCGGTACTTGAAGTCCTTCAGAAGCTCTTTAATTCCGTCCTTCATGGTGGTACTACTCCGGAGGCGTGGAGCAGAAGTGCGGTGGTCTTGTTCTTCAAGAAAGGCGATAACGCTCTCTTGAAGAACTACAGACCGATTTCCCTTCTGAGCCGCGTCTATTTGCTGTTTTCGGGAGTCATTACGAATCGTCTCGTACGCAGACTCGACGACTTCCAGCCTCCCGAACAAGCCGGTTTCCGGAAAGGTTTTAGTACCATGGACCACATACACACCCTTTGGCAAATTGTACAGAAGACAGAAGAGTACAATCTGCCACTTTGCCTTGCGTATGAGGACTATGAGAAAGCCTTTGATTCCGTCGAAATTTGGGCAGTGCTACAGTCCCTTCAGCGGTGCCAAGTTGACTATCGGTATATCGAAGTGCTGAAGTGTTTGTACAGTAGGGCTACGATGGCTTTCCGAGTACTGAACCAAAGTACGAAACCTATCCAACTGCAGAGAGGTGTAAGACAGGGCGACGTTATATCCCCGAAACTCTCCGCTGCATTGGAAGACGTTTTTCGACAAGCTACTGGAATGGAAAGGATACGGTATTAACATCAATGGCAAGTACATCACTCACCTTCCAATGGCAAGCACATCACTCACCTTCCATTTGCCGACGATATAGTCCTTATGACAGAATCGCTGGAGGACCTAAGCACTATGCTCAATGACCTCAATAGTGTCTCCCAACGGATAGGTCTTAAGATGAACATGGGCAAAACAAAGATCATGTTTAATGTCCATGTCACACCTATGCCGGTAGTTGTTGGGAGCACTAAGCTCGAAGTTGTTGACGAGTATGTTTACTTGGGACAAATAGTCCCACTAGGTAAGTCTAACTTCGACCGAGAGGTCAATCGACGGATTCAACTCGGTTGGGCAGCGTTCGGAAATTACGGCACATCTTCTCGTCAGGTATACCTCAAAACTTGAAAACGAGACTGTACAACCAGTGCGTGTTGCCAGTGATGACCTATGGAACTGAGACGTGGTCCTTCACACACACAGAGACACCCCGAGTGTCTCTGCGTGATAAACTTAGAAATGAGGATATCCGCAGTAGAACCAGAGTGACCAACATAGCCCAACGGATTAGTAAGCTGAAGTGGCAATGGGCCGGCCATATAGCTCGAAGAACCGACAACTGATGGGGAAAAAAGGTTCTCGAGTGGCAGCGGACGGTTGGACGAAGTTTAGGGCGTCCCCCCACTAGATGGAGTGACGACCTGGTAAGATATGCAGGAAGTCGATGGATGCAGGTGGCTCAGGACCGTGTTTTGTGGCATTCCTTGGGGGAGGCCTATGTTCAGCAGTGGAAAATTTGTTAGAGAAGGTCTCGGGATTTTCTAAAAGTTGAACGTATCAAATTGTACACAGTACCAAGGATAGGGTTAAAATGCTTCATACTTACTTTACTGGGACTCTTTTTCTGTCTAGGATTCCATCTTCTTAGGTACTAACCTCCTACCTATTTCTGCCGCCAAATAGCAATGCCTGCACTGTTGTATTCCAATCTAAAGAGTACTGAGAGCCAGTATAATTACAGAATGTCCTTATTAAGTGGCGAAGCTTGCGAAGTCACTTATTGATTTCACGATGTCTGTCCGTCTGTCCGTCTGTCCGTCTGTCCCTCTGTCCGTCTGTCCGTCTGTCCGTCAGTCCGTTTGTCCGTCTGTCCGTCTGTCCCACGATTATCTCGAGAACGGTTTCGAATTTTCAAATTCTGTTTTCAGCAATCGATTACTGATCACCCAGGCATCTGAACCTCCTATTTTGAAACTGATTGCTCAACGGCAACCGTTAGAAACCGCTACAAAGCTGATTGCTTCGCCACTTTGCTATGCTGTTAACTTGCTAGGTTTATTCATTTCACGATGTCTGTCCGTCTGTCCGTCTGTCCCACGAATATCTCGAGAACGATTTCGAATTTTCAAATTCTGTTTTCAGCAATCGATTACTGATCACCTAGGCATCTGAACCTCCTATTTTGAAACTGATTGCTCAACGGCAACCGTTAGAAACCGCTACAAAGCTGATTGCTTCGCCACTTTGCTATGCTGTTAGCTTGCTAGGTTTATTATTTATATTATTATTAATTAAGTCCTTACAGGTGACAAGGCATCTGTACCCATCCTTGAAGTTGATGAAGTTAGATTCACATTCACATTCGATAAACCGACAGCAGTAGCTACTTATTCACTTCTTAGTTCACTTGTTACTTCAGTTTTAGAAAAACAATTTTTTGGGAGCCGTGTTAGGTCAGTGGTTAAGTCAAGAAATTTATTTTAATCCTCGCCTCTCCCACAAAACCCCGCCAACAAAATCTAAATCATTCTTATGTTTTAGTAATATTATATTATAATATTACTAAAACATAACATAATTATGAGTAGCAACTAATAAGGTATCACAATTCCACTGCTAAACACTGTGTTCAATATTCAAGTTTATATACGGCGTCAACTTTCAACAGTTTAACCGAAAATAATAGCCGTTCTAGAATTAAGCTTTCAAAACACAATTTAAATATCAGTACTTATTCAGCATCAGTATTTTTCTACAGACTTCAAAAAGGTGACAGTACTTAACTCGACTGTATGTCTTTTTTATATGTGTGTTACCTCATAACTTCTTACTGGTTAACCGATATCGATGATTCTTTCTTTATTTGAAAGCTGGCGCTTCACATGTGGTCGCATATAAATTTTATCAAGGTCTAACCAATAGTTTTTGAGTTATTCATAATAATTTATATGGAAGTCATTTTTTAACTTATTATAAGCCTGTATTTGACTGCGATCTCACCTGAAGATAAGCGTGGAGGAAACTCTAGACGGTATATCACAATGTCGTAGGGTCACAAATGCGTATTCACTCATTATAATCGGAATGAAAGGGACGCCGGCAAATTATTCCACTCCTTTGCTGAAGCAAACGAATGCGTGTAACAGCAACAACAAACGTGTGAATGCCCGCAGATCGTCTTCTTGTCCTATTGTGGAAAGGGTAGAAAGGAGTTAAGACATATATTTCCTGCGCATACTCTCCCAAATGCGTCCTATAGAACACCAAGAGATTGACCTCTCTGCGCCTGTGCTCGAAACTGACAAGATTATTTTCAACCAAATTAAGGTCACCAACCTTAGCACGCCTCTCCACTAAGTGTGATCAATATCGAAAAGCTTCGGTTGATGTTACAGAACTCGGTAACACCTCATGCTACCGTCATTTCCCGTCCTCACCATATCTGATCGTATCGCTGTCGGGCTCACAAACCGAGCGTTGCTTCCGCTCTCCACTCTGGCGACGCAAATTAATCTTAAGAAATACCATATAGTCACCAGGGCTAAGCACTGGTATTTTTAACCTTATAACTTATTACATATAGGAGATATATTTGTGTGTTAGTTCAAAAGTTTGCCCACATGTTCATTAAATCAAAGTAAACATATTTTTATTCAAAATTGGCCTTTACAAAGCACTTCTTGAAAGTCTAAAAAGCTACACCATCGCTTCAGCAAGTCCCTAATGATTTTAATTTTTTAATTTTACCACTTGTTTCTCTTTCTACCTAACCCTTGGACGTTTAGTTTTCCCTGCCGAGGGATACCGTCTGATTGGGTTCTTATTGACTGATTTAAATATATCTTATAACTTATATTCTATCTTATTATTTGTTATATATAGTTTAAGAGGTAGACTAGAATACCTCGTTATTCTTTACTGCAGACACTAAGATCCATAAAATTACAAATATAATAATGCGAGAGATGTTGTGGAAAGTAGAGACAAGAAATCATAATTAGACAATTTTTTTCATATATATATATATATATATAAGCAAGTCAAGAAAATCTAAGAGCGCTCATTATGTAGCGTTTTTATCTTTTAAATTTTTAAATATTAATTTATACGTCGTAGAGTTACACTACAGCTATATTGTTATTTGTAGAACAAATGAGCGGAGAGAATCGGAGACCCTTTTTACTAGAAACGAGACGTTCCATCTTAGTCCTCAGAAGTGACAACGCATCTGCATTTTGATTTTTAATCGAGGATAAATGTAGATGTCTATGGGCCACAGTATCCATTGACCATTAGTTGGACTGTGTGCTCGTTTGTCACCCGTACTCCATATAAAAAAAAAACTTCGGAAAATACTGAGGGAGGCCCATAGGTCGCCTGTTAAGGTAATACGATTTACACGGTACTATTATATAAATTAGGCCGCGGGTTCGAAACCCGCACGGAACAAATGTTTAATTACCTACAAACAATTGTTCCGGGTCGGGATGTTTGATCTTGTGAAATTTATGAATGTAAACTCCCTCTACGATATAAGAAAATCCTAGTTTATGGGTAAAATAATATAAACACATATTATGATATAACAATATATCTGAATTAATGTATCATATAACAATAATTGATGTTATATGATATATGATATATGAACGCTGTTGTTTTTCAAAGATGTTCCCGAACCAATTTTTTGAAGACTACCTTATTGTGACGTATTGGTGCTTTCTTATTGTCTAGTATCACACGTTTAAACATCTTAGATGAATTAAACGTTTAGTATTAGGAATTCAACGACTGGCAATGTTGAATTAACCCTGGGGTTGATTGATAAACCAGTAAAAATTATTTATGATGTGATGATATATATCGGTCCTCCAGACCGAATTCCGGTCACAGCGACCAGTCTTAACGAGCACGAGCACGAATATGTGCGCAAGCACAGGTGCGATCTCTATTCCCTCACTCTCATAGTCCGATGGTACACCAACCGGAGTGAGACCAGACGCATGAATGGCTTTAAGACTTTTGAGGCACGGGAGTGAAACTTCGCCAAGTTCCTGAATCCGGGCTGCTACTGATATTACTTGATGAAAAAACTCAATAACTGTTTTTCACCAAACTGGACCCGGCTGAATTTGAACCGAACACGACTGGGGATCGAAGGATACCTCAGTCGGTCGGGGATCGGTGCTTGACAAATTAACAAAAAGGACTGTATATTGTAATAAGCAATCGCTACTTTAAAATTAAACTAAGCCTAAATGAATAGACGTATATAACTATAACGTTATAAGTTTTTGGGTTGGAATAATAGAATCGTTTGGCTCGCATTAAAAGGTAATGCAACGTTTTCAAGAAAATACACACACACGGCCTTCGTGGTTCTTTTACCACCCAGAAATACTTGAGCACTCGGAAATCCTTACACAGTTGTGATAGGAGACAACCTCGCTTCCCCGTCCCTCTCCTCCTTCCTGCCGAAGATTATAAATATTATCATTTTGAGGTTAGGTCTATGGGATTTTCTTTTTGATTTTTCTCAAGAACGGTGTATTACCTTTTGATGGAAGTGGTGTCGGGAGCTAGGGGACACTCCCCCCTTCCCGCTCCCCTCATCCCATACTCCCCTGCCAAACGATTCTAAATTGCAACCAAGTTTTTTATTATTTCCATTTGTTATCAGGAAGATGTTGCCGCTCATCTTCAGGTTCCCTCTGTCCCCGTTTACGATACGCACGGAATGATATAAGATAAATCAAAGTCAACAATCGGAAATTAAATTTTATTGAATTTATAAATTTTCAAAACATTAGTTCAAATAACACACATTAATTAAGGGCAGCATCTTGCGCGGAATCGCCAGCTATAAGTTCCGAAAGGTCTTCCGCAAGGGCCTATGCACACTCCACAACAGGGCCCACAGAATGGCGCTGGAAACGAAGCGCCGGCAACTTGTCCGCAACATGGCACTCCACAAGAAGGACACGGCATTTTGGATTTTCTAATAAAATTAAAAATATTATTAATTTATTTCATAAAAATTGTAGGTATTTAGGTTTGTGCCACTTTGAAAGTTTTAATTTGACAAGTCGTGCCATTTTTTACTATCATTATTTAAAAAAAAAACAATTTTTTGTCAAAAAAGGTGTTTGCTTCTAAACGTAGTAATCAGGGTGAGGCAACTTTGTATGAAAGCTGAAAAATCTGCACACAATCATGATTTTGTCAATATGCGTGTTGGGCTTGTTAAAATAAAGCGAGATAAAGTATCGTTGTCTCTTTCTGTAATTTTGTTTTAGATTGCCATTTTAAAAATTAGATAAACAAATTCATATTATATGGGAAGAAAATAAAAATGTTAATTCGGTGTTAAACTTTTATTGGTTTGCTCTTTAAAGTATAATTACATACATATACTCTGATATTCACACAATTAGTTTACCTATTAATTGATTTAAATAAAATTATTAAATATTAACAGAATTTTATCAAAAGAAGCCATGAATTAATAGAAGAAGAAAAAATGACATTTGTTTGTCAACGTCTTTCATATTGAAAATATTTTCTGAAATTTATTAAAATTTATTTCATAGGTTTAGTTTTTAATATTTATTATTCATTTTTGCTTAAATTCAGTTAGATGGACTTCATTTTCGTATGTACACAAATATACAGTCATAATATCGTCGTGAATGTACAGTAAAGATTTTTTGTGAGATGTTATTTCTGTATAAGATATTGACTATAAATGAATTCATTATTTCAAAGTTTTATGCATGATTTGCGATCATCATCGAAAGTAAGTTAAGTGTTGTGTAAATAAAAAGCACAAAATCATCTGATCACTTGCTGCAAGTTTCCTATGATAGGAAAAGAAAAACTTATGACAATATTATGTTAAGGCTATAGACATTTCGAATTTGTTGGTCGTTATTTGTAGGGTTTATTACTATATTGACTCAAATTGTATCTGTTTCAGATCATCTATTTGGGCTGAGTAAAGTTTTCATCATGAGAATTTTGCTGATTTAAATTTACATTAATGTTCTGTGAAGAATAACTCTCTGACAATAACATTTGTTATATATTAGTAACGTGCGTGGAAATATTACGTGCATAAGCAATAAAAAACATAAATAATAATGTGTAGTTTATAAAACAATCTGTCTTCCAGAAAATAAAATTACATAACTATACTTATTTATAGTTTTATTTTATCCCACATACTAATCTAAATTATATTCGAGTAATTTTGGTGCAACCTCTCAAATATATGGGAATTTACCCCATAGGTTTGTGAGGCTTGAGCCAAAATTACTCGAATAAGCCTTAAATAAAAAGTTTAAAGTGACAGAATACAAAGGTTTGAAATTCCCGCCAAAAAGTATTATATGGGCGTCCACCGTAGCGCTTTTCGTATACACACATAAACACGTGTTTCCGTTTTTTAGTATGAAGTTGGCGTTCTTCTCTTGATAAAGAGTAATTGTGTTCTGTGGTAGTAATTATATTCTCTTTGTTTGCTTCTTTTTCAATTATGCTTCTTTCTTGTTTATAATTGACACTGACACAGTATGTCACTCGTCATTTGTTATACATTTTTTCAGGATCGACAATATACTCCTCCACAACCTCCTAAATAATAAAAATCTTGAAATTCGACCAAAATTCTTCTTCTTATTTCTGCATACAAGTATGTAAATTCATTAATTTTTATTAGTTAGTTACATTTCATATTATGCTACTATTACTATAATATATATTTTATAGTGGCGGTGTAAGGGCGCGTACAGATTAAACAACATGTTCTGTAACTTTTGTTTTATAACACGTCCACAATATGTAACATTGTTTTTCAACATTACAACATATAACAATAATGTACACATTAGAATAACAATACAATATAACAATGTTATATGACATTGTCGTATGTCGTTGCCCCGCGCGACGCCCCCGTCGCTTTCGAGTTATATAACATTTGTGACACTATATAACACGCATCATAACATTCAGCCAACATATTACTGAAACGTGTTATATAACGTTATTTAAAACATGTTATGTAAGAATATCTCTACTACCCATATCGTCCCGTGAACCCGTCCAGTAAACCCGTCCCGAAACTAAGGAAACTGAAACAAGTGATGGCTAGCAGTATTTTCTAATAACAACTCGAACCCCTCTATCTATTGAGGTCTATGTTCAGGCGTGGTCTTTTATAGGCTATAATAGATGGATGGATGAATGTATTACTATAATACTACGCTGTGTGTTGATGGCATAAGATAGTCTATCACCCTATAGAGTATAGATTTCCGAAAGATGGATATAACCATCTCGTTTATCCCAGACGTTACGCGGGACTCTTTTTGTTGACGATATTCGGTTAGTTTCGTCTTTCGTAAGCCGCAAAGGAAAGGTGTTGTATAGCTTGCCGGCGTCTGTTTTTCCGACCGATTACAACATAGGTGTCTACCAGGGAAGAGTGAACAGGCTTTTGTTACGCTAAGACATTGCGATTTACCAGGTGGGATTGTGTAGCCAAGCACTTGGTTATAAGAAAAAAAAATCGGGATGTGGCCATGTCGTGGACATGGGCGTGTGTTTTGCGTGAATAAGTGTACGTAACGTGAAAATTTATACCAAACAGAAATAACGTGACAAAGCGAAACGACCTCAAAATGGTGGCGCGATACATCAGCCGCGCGCGATGCGTCGCGAAATTATCCGATGCGAAATTATGTAATATATATCGATGCGAAATTTAAAGAACCAGCAACATAATTACAAATCCCTTTTCCATCTTAGTCTTTAAGAACACAATCAGTGTGGTTCCTTGATAATGTCATAAAGTAAACCATCATTACTACGTGGTATTACATTACGTGGAACAGCCATGATGCAGCTATATTATTTGTATAGTTGCAGCACGAATGGGTCGGCTCGACTGGGTAAGAAGCACGCTCTCACAGAATACCACCGTAAAAATAGAAGTTTAATGCTGCTGTGTTTCGTATGGTGAGTGTAGAAAACAGGAGACCCTTTTTACTGGAAAAGAGGCATTGCATCTTAGTCCTCACGGCTGACAATGCATCTGCATTTTGATTCGCAAACGAGGATAGATGTAGAATGTGTATGGGCCACAGCAACCACTTACCATCATATGGAGTGTGTACTCGCTTGTCACCCTTATAAAAAATCAATTAAGGTAACAAACAATCAAAATTATTAATGTCATTCCTTCATCATCATTATTTATAAATTCATTCATAATGTTATTAACAATTTTGTAACAGATAGACTAGACTCAAAATGCCAGTACGAAATTGCTGCCTCGGATGCCAAGGTCCAATGCAAGGCCCTTGCGGCCCTTGTGGCCCTTATGGATCACGCTTCGATACGTGCTGCCAAGTCGGGCCGTGCTGTGTCCACGCTATTGGCGCTAATTGCTGCGGTCCTTGCGGAGAACTTGGTTGCATTCATGGGTGAGTTAACCATAGTCTTTTAACTTAATCATTTTACCACGTTTTTTAAGTCACTTTCTTGTTTGTTTGTCTGCTTCTATGTCTATCGTTCAAGGTGGAATCTTGCAACTTAAATTTTGAGCACTTTCTGATTAGCTAGATACTTGAAATTTTGAACATAATGACAAAAAAGTGGTATATTAATTATTTTAATACAAAATTTGAAAAAAGAAACTTCTTTTAATTACGCCATAAGAGTGAAGTAATAGGAGTATCCGTCGTCCTATATTATACCGCGGGTGACGGAAGAAATTATTTAGGCGAATACCTAAATATCTAAGTAGACAGGAAGTATTACCATCTCGTTTTCTACCGACTTCAAAAAGTACTCAAATCCACTGTATGTTTTTTATGTGTGTTAGCTCATAACTTTTTTCTGGTTGAACCGATTTCGATGATTCTTTTTTATTTGAAAGCTGGTGCTTCTCATGTGGTCCCATATAAATTTGATCAAGGTCTGAACAAAAGTTTTGGATTAATTCTTAATAATTTTTATTAAAGTCTGTTGTATAACATTTTTAATTTTAAATTATTTCCAATGTAAAATTATCAGCACAGCGCAACGCCGCGAGCTAATTGCTCCATAGCCCCCTCTGAGAAATAAAATCACTTTGCCTAACAATGAGACGTATAAAGACTAACTTTATTTTAAATTTATAGAATAAAGATTACAAACATTTAACAGTGGTAGAGCCACGCGGCAGCTCTTGCTGTCGCACGGATGGGCCGGCTCGAACCGGGGTGGTACCACGACCTCCCAGAATACCAGTGTGAAGTAGAGGTTTACCTCTGCGTTTCGCTTGGTGAGTGCAGGTGGCCGGAGGCCCTTTTTACTGAAAATGAGGCATTTCGTCTTAGTCATCGCGGGTGACAACGCATCTGCATTTTGATTTGTAATAGAGGATAGGTGTAGATGTCTATGGGCCGCAGCTACCACTTACCATCAAGTGGACTGTGTGCTCGTTTGTCACCCTTATCCTATAAAAAAAACGAGCTAACTCAATTGTAAGTGGATATTGCGGCTATCCATCATCGATTAAAAATCAAAATGAAGATGCATTATAACTCTGAGTATTAAGATGGATGCCTCGTTAACTCGTTATCACTAAAAAGTCTCCGGTTCTGTACACTCTTCTTACATATTACTGCTGCAACCATAATATAGCCGCGGCGTGGCTCTACGACTTTAACGTAAACGTAAATTAACCAAGAACCAGACGTAGCAATCACACAGAGCACCTTATCACAGAACCGACCCTATACGAAAGACAGCGATGTCGAAGGTTCGAATTAACTGGAGCTACTCTTATGTTTCCCAATCCACCTACCTACCGTAGCGATTTCGGCAAATCATTATCCAGAGCCCTGTTATATAAACGAGACACTTGCAACCAGTGGCGTAGCGTGCCTTCGAGGGGCCCTGTATCAAAATTTGTTGGGGGGCCCCAATGAAGAGTAAAGATTTCATAAAAGGAACAAAAACGCTTGCATTGAATTCAAATTATTATATATTGATTTTAAGTTATTCATCATCATCGTTACAGCCCTTCATAAGTCCAAGGAATGAAAAAACGAATAAAGGAATAAAAAACATATACATAAAAATGGTCTTCAGTTCTCTATGTACACATAAATTATCGTCAATTATCACGACAACGGCAAAAGTACTAATTCCACTAGTTCATCATCATCATCATCATCATAACAGCCCTTCATAAGTCCATTAAAGAGCATAGGCCTCACCCAAGGAATGCCACAAAGCACGGTCCTGAACCACCTGCATCCATCGACTTCCTGCATGTCTTACCAGGTCGTCACTCCATATAGTGGGGGGACGCCCTACACTTCATCCGCCGGTACGAGGCCGCCACTCGAGAACCTTTTTCCCTATCGGTTGCCGGTTCTTCGAGCTATATGTCCGGCCCATGGCCACTTCAGCTTACTAATTCGTTGGGCCATGTCGGTGACTCTGGTTCTACTGCGCATATCCTCATTTCTAAGTTTATCACGCAGAGAAACTCCGAGCATAGCCCTCTCCATAGCTCGCTGAGCAACCTTGAGCTTCCTCATCCGGCCAGCAGTGAAGGACCACGTCTCAGTTCCGTATGTCATCACTGGCAACACGCACTGGTTGCACAATTTCGTTTTCAAGTTTTGAGGTATACCTGACTAGAAGATGTGCCGTTATTTCCCGAACGCTACCCAGTCGAGTCGAATCCCTCGATTGACCTCTCGGTCGAAGTTGGACTTACTTAGTCGGACTATTTGTCCCAGGTAAACATAAACGTCAACAACTTCGAGCTTAGAGCTACCAACAACTACCGACATAGGTGTGACATGGACATTAAACATGATCTTTGTTTTGTCCATGTTCATCTTAAGACCTATCCGTTGGGAAAAACTATTGAGGTCATTAAGCATAGTGCTTAGGTCCTCCAGCGATTCTGCCATAAGGACTATATCGTCGGCAAATCGAAGGTGAGTGATGTACTCGCCATTGATGTTAACACCGTATCCTTACCAGTCCAGAAGCTTGAAAACGTCTTCCAATGCAGCGGTGAAGAGTATCGGGGATATAACGTCACCCTGTCTTGCACCTCTCTGCAATTGGATAGGTTTCGTACTCTGGTTCTGTACTCGGATAGCCATCGTAGCCCTACTGTACAAGCACTTCAGCACTTCGATATACCGACAGTCAACTTGGCATCGCTGAAGGGACTGCAGCACCGCCCGAATTTCGACGTAATTTTGATTGAAAGTCTTTGGGCTTTCTCATAGTCCACATACGCCAGAAATAGTGGTAAATTGTACTCCTCGGACTTCTGTACAATTTGCCGAAGGGTATGTATGTGGTATATGGTGCTAAAGCCTTTTTGGAAACCGGCTTGTTCGGGAGTAATGACTCTCGAAAACAGCATGTAGACGCGGCTCAAAAGGGAACTCGGTCTGTAGTTCTTCAAGAGAGCGTTGTCACCTTTCCGGAGTAGTGCCACCATGGAGGACGGAATTAAAGAGCTTCTGAAGGACATCAAGTATCGGTTTTCCACCCGCTTTCAGAAGCTCCACTGTAATTCCATCCAGCCTGGGATCTTGCCGTTTTTAAGATGCTGGAGAGCCATTCTAATCTCGCTCAGACTGACGTCCGAGATATCATCGGAATAGTGTCGGATAAGACTCGCTCTTGGATCGTTACTCACACTTACGTGTGGCTCCAACGATGATGTGTACAGCTGCCAATAGAACCTCTCAATCTCACTCAAAACCTCAGGTGTCCCGGAAACGACGCTGCCATACTCGGTCTTCAGCTTCGACAGTTGGCTCTTTCTGGCAGACAGATCTCTTGCAAAGACTTGGGAGCCCTGGTTCTGCTCGATCTTTTCTTTAATACGAGCAGAATTAAAGTTGCACAAGTCCCGCCGCATGCATTTGGAGATCTGTATGTTCAGTTGCCTGTACGCTGTCAAATCTACTGAAGACTGCAGCTATATACCCCGTCTAAAAGCCATTGAGATTAGAGTGTGATCGGAGACTTTTTGTTTCTTCTGCGGCGGGTCTTGCAAAACTTAGCTCAGACCGCATGGACAGTTTCCACGAGCTTGTCATTCATATCGTCCATTGTATTGCAATCTTCTAGGCACTGAAAACGGTTTCGTAGCTCGAGCTGAAAGGTTTCTGGACTTTGGATTAGAGCACGAGAAGGACGGAGCGTTGACTTCATTAGACGTGACTTCTCCAACTTAACGTTTAGGTTCAGTGTGCCTCTCACCATTCGGTGATCGCTGCCGGTTTTCACCCTCGCGATCACTGAGACATCACTGAATAGTTGTCGTCTGGTCGTCATAATAAAGTTAATCTCATTTTTTGTCGAACCGTCGTGGCTCGACCAGGTCCACTTCCTGTGGGGCCGCTTCTGGAAGAAAGAGTTCATCATAAAGAGTCCTTCTTTCTCCATGAAGTTCGCCAGCTGCTGGCCCTTTGGGTTCCGTTGCCCTATTCCGAATTTCCTTACTTTCAGCTCACCGTTCTCTCTTGTGCCTAGTTTTGCGTTGAAGTCTCCCATTAACACCGTATAGTGGGTTTTGGAGGAATGCATTGTTCTAGAGATATCCTCATACATTTCTTCCACCTCCTCATCGGCGTGTACCGAGGTTGATGCGTAAACCTGTATAACCTTCAGCGATTACCGTTCGGTGATTCTGAGTATAAGGTCCGCAACCCTCGTCGACACACTCCCAATCTTTACAACGTTGTTAACGAGAGACTTGTGGACGATAAATCCGACACCTCCTTGGGACAGATGGTCGCCCTCCTGGTGATAGAACAAATTGCCGGATTCGAGGATTACCGTGACCTCCCCCTCTCTTCAGACTTCGGATAATCCTATGACATTCCAGTGCAACTTGTCTATCTCTTCTTCTAGCTCCAGGACCTTCTCGTCAGTCCTCAGGGTGCGTGCGTTATAAGTTGCCATGTCGAGTCGTCGTAGGTGGCAACAGAACCTCCACCGGAGACTCTTAGCACCCCCTGCCTCGCTGTTACCATGGTCGCCACCTTAGCCAGGAATAGCGGGGCTGCCGGGGACTGGGGGCCATCTCTTCGTTACTTTCATGGGGGTATATTGCCATAGTTGCCACGCTTGGCGAGCGGGTTGGCAAGCGCAGTTTTTTTATTGTTGTTTTGCTGTTATCAGAAAGATGCTGCTGCCCATCCTCTGCCTCAGTTTCCGTCTGTCGCCTTTTACGACACCCACGGGAAGATATGGGGTTGTGAGTATTCTTACCCGCCACTACACGGGCTTATGAGTTATTACTTACAATAAATACTCCTAGGAACTAAGCTAGCCAAACAATTTAATTTTCGTGCCTTTTGTTCGGCGAACATAGCTGAAGACGATTTCAGTTTTACTAAATTCTTTACTTCTTTAGAGAATAGTGATAGCCTTTCCTGTCCCATTAGAAGTCCTTGGAGTTTTTGCTTACACACGTTGGGGGCCCCTGTAGCCCGGGGGCCCCGTATCATTGATACGGCTGATACGGCGGTAGCTACGCCCCTGCTTGCAACTCACCATGACAATTTGGGATGCAACACGTTTAAATTTAGAATAGCACTGCCTACACAGCTGTGTTCCTACCTGAAGGGTTTAGAAAGCCAGTGTAATAACACTGTGAGGCATAACTTAAAGTGAATAATCTAAGAGGCATAACACGGAATACCTTAGTCTGTCTGTTCTCAGAAATGACAATGCGTTTTCATCTGTAGCATTTTTTGTCTGAACTTGGTTGCATGGGCTGCAGTAACTACTTGCCATCAGATTCGTTTGCCACTTTAGTTTATGTAAAAAAAAAACGGTTAACGGACTCGCGCACCGAGGGTTCCGAACAAATCTGTAGGTATATAAGTTTATAATTATTAAAAATATTTTTATTATATGATGTAACTAAAAATTTATGCTTTTCGCAATTTTTCCTTTATCTGTGCTATAAATTAAATAAGTAATTAATAATAATATTTTTAATTTATTTCTATGCTTACATTGCTTTGTACCAAATTTCAAGATTCTAAGTTCACGGGAAGTACCCTGTAGGTTTTGATTCCCTTGCGAATATCGAAAATTTACGGCATAAACGGCTGTATCTTTTGATTGCGTTGGCTTAGAAGTTGGATTTTTTCACAGCTCTAAGGGACAGTAGACTTGAGTATTTGGTATGAATTTCAGCTTGATACCTCCACGCGTTCCTGAGAAAAAGGGTCTTGACAGACAGACATACAAACGGACAACAAAGTGATCCTATAAGGGTTCCGTTTTTTCCTTTTGAGGTACGGAACCCTAAAAAAATTGTCAGCGATGTCCACAGGAAAAAAAGAATTGATAGATTACATATTCTTTTTTTCTTCCTAATAAAAATCGAGACCACGCCGAAATTATTTAATTAATTTGTCCACAGAGCACGTTGCGCAGTCGCCGGTTCATACTTTAGCTGCGGACACGGGTGCATCGGCGGCTGCACCGGGGGCATATGCGCTTCATGTTGCGGTCCCTCCTGTGGATAAACTTTACCTCTTCAAATTCAAACCGAAATGATTGTTAGTGTGAACTGCAAGTAAAATTGTAAAGTCAGTAATTAAAGATATTGTCCACTGACATATGATTTCATTTTCATGATTGACTTGATTATCTTAAAAGGCGTAGAATTGGTTTGGCGTATTCTCCTATCGGCTTTTAGCCACGATGATTTGATGAATTTTGGCATATTTTGGAAGCTATCATCTGCGCAGCTACATAATATAAGGTGACCTGAACCTCGGATCATAATGTAAAACTCAATGTGCATGAGCACTAAATCAAAGAGTATATTATAATCACTACGAAATAAGCGACGATTTTGCGAAGTAAATAATCGAGGACTTTGTATTTATTAGATTTAAAACAACTGTCGATTGAATTCGGCAAATTGTAACAAAATATTGTATAAAACAGCCCTTGTGTGATCCCTTCGTTTTTACTGTATCTATTTTAGGCAGATATCGGGAATAAAGATGAAAATTTTGGAAAACCCAAAAGTGCATGCCTCATGAGCTGTTTCATTTAATTTGATGAAAAAAATGAAAATAGTGACGATAATTTTTACAAGAAAAAAAACAATCTGATCGGCAATTATTAATAACTTAACGGTGTTGAGTTCAGTAACAAAAATCAATAGGGATCCTCCTCAGAATATATGGAATCTTATTTAATACTATACATATGTCTCAATCTATTGCTTACATTCCTATAAAGCGAGAAGACTCACCGACGCACAGACCAACCGACGGATTCCATATATTTTTCAATTACATTTTTTGATATGTAATCTAAATTGAATCAATTAGAAAATAAACTAATCAGTAATTCAATGCCTGTAGTTATCGTAATGTTAATAATAACATGCATTTTATTTCTAACTAAAAGTATAAGAACGATTTTATGTAGCGAAATTGAGGTATGGCCACATATCGAGAGTAAAGCACTCTCTCACGTTGTGAGGCCTGTAATTAATTTGATATGTGTTCGAGACGTGTAGAATGACGAACCCAGTTTTAAAAGTAGATATCTTAAAATTGCGACAATATTTATTTCATTTATCTATTTTTACAAAATACTCTAATTCTATTCTCTTTTTTCCAGTTATAGTTTTAGTAGTAGTCCTACTAAAACTATAACTGGAAAAAAGTAAGATTTAAATAATTTGCCAGGGGTCGAGCAGAAAGTTTTTGACTGGCACGGCCATCTCTGGTTGCATTTTTCTCTATCAGTATAGTCGATCTGGAAAACGAAGGTGAAAGCACCTTTGGGCTGGCACGGCCTCCTTTGGATGCATTGTTCTATAAAAATGTAGTTACAATAAAAATGAAAGCAGTACAAATACTCCTAGAGGGTATTACAATTATTAGTGCTCACCTCAAATACAAATTTAGTCATGGTAACTCAGGGGCTAAGTGCTCTCTGTAAATTTGACAGTATGCGGGCAACCTCTGTGCGATCCCCGCCGGCACCAATGAAATTGTTAATTGCAATTCTAAGCGCTGATTTACACCACGTGTTCGGCGGTGAAGGAAAACATCGTGAGGAAACCTGTATGATTGAGAAATAAGAAAAAAAATATATTAAAGACGTGTACAGTTCGTCAACAAGCATTGGGGTAGTACGGCGGACATTTCCTTGCCTTAAAATCGAAGTGAGAGGAGGCCTGTACCCAGCAGTGGGACGTAAACAGGCTGTAACTTTAAGTCTAACTTTTAACTTTTCAAATATAAATTTAGTGTGGCAGAGCTAAGCAAACAAGTGTATGAAAAGAACGAGCGCGCTCAAAGCCCCAACAAGCGCGTACCATGTGAACACACTACGGGTTGTCCCGTTAATTTATAAATTACTTATTATTTACGCGAATACTACACATTGAATAAAACTGTTTTTACGGATTTTTATCGCGTTTAATTTACTTATTTTAATTCCCGACGTTTCGGGTGCTTTACAGAAACCCATGGTCACGGCAGTTTTTGAATATTAATTTTTTGGTTCGATCTACGCAGAATGAGTTTACAGTATCTTGAAGTCTTCAGTGGTATGCTTGGGTTTGGATTTAATTTTGTTAATTGTAGGATCCCACGCAGATGGTAGCACCCATCCATCTTCTCTATTGAAATTAGGATTATTTTTTAATTTCAATAGGTTTGCGTATCATCCTTTGTAGGAATCGGTTTTCATTTGTGAGGATTTGTGGTCCATCAAATCTGATGTAATGGCGGGGACGATTTTGAACATGTTCACAGACTGCAGACTTCCCTGAGCGTCGGTGCCTCTCGTCAGTTAAGTATATGTTCCTTCACGAGGGTTTAATGGATATTTTTATTTGTCCTATGTAAGAGAGACATTCACAATCAAGATGTACACAGCTGCATCTTGTAGAGGGATATTACACTTAACGGATGGTACAGTATCTTGAAGTAGGAATCGGTGCTCTTTTGTGAGGATTTGTGGTCTATCAAATCTGATGTAATGTCGGGGACGATCTTGAACATGGTCAGACAGCAAACTTCCCAGAGCATCGGTGCCTCACGTCAGCTATATTATGTTCTTTCACGTGGTTTTTAATGGATATGTTTGTTTGTCCTATGTAAGAGATGCTGCATCTTGTATAGGGATATTACACTTAACGGATGGTAAAAATTTACTAATCTTCTTCGGCGGCTTGAAGTATGTTTTAATAGAAGCTCGCTTCTAGATGTAGCCAACCTTGTCTGTAACTCCTCTGACATACGGTAGTACACGAAGCTTGTTGTCTTGCAATACTTGCCCGACGTGCTGAAGCTTGGCGGCCAGATGTTTTCTATCACAGATCCCTCATGCTCTCTAAACCAAAGATTTTCCCACGTTAACTGTGATGGATGGTGGTGTGATTCACTATTTAAATTAAAGGAGATTAATAAAAAAAGACCCATATCAACCGATATTTAAATGGTGACCTTCCGAAAATCTTTGTTCGGGACAAAAAAATCTCAAATTAATCTATACATACAAAGAAAGATATTTAAGTAGTAGTAATAAACCGGACTTCAGCAACAAAATGGTCACCTGTTATTTATGTCCTATAGGATACATTTCGAATTTGTGTCATTTAGTCTTAGTGACATCGTCAAAAGCTCAAGGCGCATTCATTTCCAAAATTTAAAAAAACATTTTTAAAGAAAATATGCTCGATTGTGCATTAAGGTATTGTAAGTCCCGATATGTAGCAAAAACTTAATGTGATTTCGATTTATTATCGCAAGTATAATGTATATTAAAATCATAATTTTTTAATTTATTATTTCTGGTAAATTGTTCTAGGACATTTATCATTATTGTAATAAGCGCCCTCTGTTATCCAGTAACGTCACCAAATGAGTTAGTGATTGACAACGTTCATCGATTGGTGCTATCGATAAAAAATGCTATACAGAATGCAGATTTAATCATCTATAATATTTAAAGAGGTGAAATAGTAAGCAATACTGTGCCCATACCAATAACGAAATCGAGTGGGCCTGTATCGGGGCACACTGCCGTTGGTTTAACGTGAAACGTCTAAGTCAGCCAGTACAACCAGTCAACAAGATAGCCTTGTTTTTAAAATTTTAATAAAATTAAACAACACCAAGAGAATTGCACATGCGTTGCCGGTCTTTTAAAAAGGAGTAAGCTCGTTTTCTGAAGATCTCTAAGTCATATCGGTCCATGAAAATCGCCGATGATAAACTATTCCTAAGAAAACTCCTAATAAATCGCACGGTAGTGGACCGCCAAGCATCCAAATAATGTGGATGGTAACGTAAGTTTTGTCGCGACGTATGTTGGTACAATTTGGTGGCTATAATTAATCCGAACAATTCCTCAGAGCACTCCCCGTGGTAAATACGATAGAAAATTCAAAGGGATGCAACATCTCTACGCAGCGCCAGAGAATAGAACCAATGAAAGAGATCTCGGTCGTCCATGATTCGAACCACTCTGCTCTCTATGCGGTCAAGTGGAAGGAGCTCGCACTGGGAAGCCAAGGCCCAGATATGTGAACAGTATACCATGTGAGGCCGAACCTGCGCTTGTAAAGTTGCAAACGGTGTGTAGGCATGAAATACTGTCCCGCTCTACTAAGTACGCCAAGCTTTTTAGAAGCCAATAAATTGGCATGATCACTTGGAAGAGAAAGCTAAAGCTTTCAGGTTATTCGATATGTCGACGCTGAAGATTCCGCTACTGGCTGCAGCAACAAGGGGAGTGCTCTGAAATTGAGGAGATTTTTTTTATAGAAGCCCCTCTCCTATAAAAAAAATCTCCTCAAACTCCGCAAACGAACATGCGACTCACCTGATGGTAAGTGACTACCGCCGCCCATGAACAACTGGAACACCAGGGGAACCAGGGGAATTGCAGATGCGTTAGCGGTTTTTTAAAAAGGAGTAGGCTCTTTTCTTGAAGGTCCCTAAGTCGTATCGGTTCGGAAAAATCGCTGGTGGTAATCGATTCCACAAGGAAGTTGTGCGAGGATGAAAACATCTTCTAAATTACACAGTGGTGGACCGCCAATCATCCAGATGGTGTGGATGGTATCGGGAGTTCTGCCGCGATGTGCGTTCGTAAAATTTGGCGTTTGATATTAATCCGAACAATTCCTCAGAGCACTCCCCGTGGTAAGATACGACGAAGGTGTAATTTTTTGGCGGTAGACGCGCAAACTTGTCAATTTGTATAATAATTTATCGTGTAACCACTTTTAAGTTAAGTTCTTTCCTAAAATATGTTAGATTTAAAGTGTATTTTTGTAAAAGAAACGAATTTGAAAAACATGAAGGGGCTCTCTTATTGCATTTGACGTTTCGCGACGTGCCTTCGACGCCGACCGACCAATCATATGCTATTATAGACTGCTGTTTGAATGAGGGCTAATAATTTTTTGCTCACCAGATGTCGCTAGTTGACAGTGAGGTAAAGTTTTTTGTTACACAATGTAATTTAATTGAGAAGTTGGATTTTAATAAAAGTTTACCAGTTTCAAGAGTATTATATTAATACATTATATTAATACACAAAACAATGCCGCAGTGGTTTGCTCTTTATTTTTTTGCACATTTTTACCTTTTTTAAATTTTTCTACTTTTATGAATATCTGTAGCTTAGTTCATTTATTTTTAATCGCATTAATATAAAATATAACTAATAGTACTGATAGAATCAGTAACCTTTGTATTTTTCGAAAAAATTAACTTCCTCACTATGAAATCTCTCAAATATTATACTCCACTTTTAATTAGCGCCACCCTGGTGGCAGAAAAAGTCATGGATAACCTCATTGATTCTTAGTTATTGGAAATTAAATATTTTATTTCATGACATTTCATTTAATTCATGCATTATCCATTACTTAAAAATTTATATGCTTTTTTTTGGTGTGATGAGAGTTTATACAATAAAAAAGCATGCAAATTCCTTATTATTATATCGCAATACGTTACAAACTTAGTAAACTTCAACAAAATTATCGATACTTTGATGTCGAAACGGTAACATTCCTAAAACGGGTTTTTACCTTACATTTATTAGCGTCACCTACTAGGGAATAGCTGAAATGTTTTCCTAATAAATATTCAGCGTAGTTTTGCTATGTTTAGCTAGAGGGCGTTACACACGCGCGAGGTCAAAGTTTTTGTATGC
This sequence comes from Parnassius glacialis, assembly GCA_033319125.1. NCBI lineage: Eukaryota > Metazoa > Arthropoda > Insecta > Lepidoptera > Papilionidae > Parnassius > Parnassius glacialis. Next base: position 45,470,439 of record JAVANC010000005.1, read on the forward strand.
AAATATTCCCTATCTCCGCTCTATAGTATACCCATATATTTAAATCTCTTTGCATACAAATAAATAAAATTGAAGTGTCTGTTTGTAATGTCAAAATAACAGTTTTTTACTAAATTCATTTGAAAGTACATACGGTACTAATAACAAAAAACTATTTCTAAAATTTTTGACTGGCTGTCTGTTTGTTCTGGCTAGTCCTCGAAACGGCTGTACCGATTTTGACAGTATTTTCACTGGCAGATAGCTGATATAAGGATTAAGTGTTAAGTTAATTTTAGAAAAAAAATTAGGGTTCCGCGTAAAAAAAATTAAAACCCCTGAAAACCAATCGTAATAAATTCCACGCGGGCGAAGTCGCGGGGGACCGCTATTCATTAATATATTAAAGTATGAATATATTTTCTGTTGAACTATACTTGGGGTGGAAAGGCGGAACAACAATCAAAAAGTAAATTCCGACTAAACACCCCGTCTGGGGTGGTTAAACGAACACGTGTTTCCGACTATCCATCCTAGGGTGGATTTCTTAGGGTGGATAAACGGAATAACCCCACATCAGAAAAGCTAGCGCGGCCTCTAAGCATGACGTAGGTCTTTGCTTGCGAAGTGGCGCGGCGTTGTGCGAGATATTTGTCGTCCACTTCAGGTGCTGCTTGTAGCTTGTAGGGACTAGGTCTATATAGACGTACAGTATTTCACTCTCCATTCTCCCGCGTCCCTCAAACTGATCCTAAATTTTATTACGTCAAGATTTAGTGAGGAATTGGTGACAGTGACTTTGAAGTTAGAAAAAAATGACTTAATTATTTAGGAGATATAGCCCTTTTTTGATGGACTCTAGCCTGAATACAAGACAGCAGCCTCCCCTCAAAAACACCGTTATTGTTTGCTTTTGAGATGTGATTACTATTTTAAGATTTAGGCACGGTCTCCACCAAAGCGGAGACGAGACGAGAGGATAGGAGATGTGTTTTATACAACCAATAGAATTTCGTTATTCACACATCTCGTCTCCACTCAGCTTCAGTGGGTACTATTGAGCGGAGATGTATAATATTTGCATGGCACGATCAAAGCGGAGATGTAAACCGTGCCGCGCCGAGATTGAGCTGGGCGGTGTTACAAACGGAGATGTGAGTTATGCGTCGCAAGCTCTCTCTTCTCCAAAATCATGTATTATTTTGTTTAGGTGGTGTAGAGCAATCAATTCTGCTTCTTCAACTCTAGTTATTCTTCAAGTAAAAGAAGATACAGTTTTTGTAATAGTAACGTGACTGAGACGTCTGCCGACGCGATGTCGCTGGCAGTGCGCCGCCTCGCTGCGCAGCAGAACGTGTCTATTTCTATTTCTCCACAACTCATGTACCCATAAATACTCTCCTATGTTATGTTTTATTTTTAATTTTATTTGGTATTCTTTACGTCTTCATGCCTTTTCATACGTGCCGGTTGCCGGGTAGCCGGTGCAGATTGTTCGGTAAAACATAAATTCAGATTTCACACGAGACGAATTTGTATCCAGTAGCATCCTCTCTCCGTGTTGTACCTGGGCGACTGGCCGCCGATGCGTATGAAAGCACGGCGTCTATAATACACCACTGTGATTTCGGCCGCCGGCTAACCGGTAGGCGGCAAGCGGACACACAGTGGTGGATCCGGCGTGTACCCGTCGATCGCTTGGCGGACAAATTACGCCGGTACGTGTGAAAGCTAACGTACATGGCTATATATTTCGGCGCCGGATACCCGGCACTGGCTCTACCCGGCAACCGGAGCGTGTGAAAAGGCACTTCTTTCCTCTGCAAGAAGTGTGATCATAACAAGTCTTTCATTATAATTTTCACTCGAGCGCTCGACTGCCCTGCATCAACGGAAAATCTAGACGGAAATAATAGAGAAGTCACCAAGTTCGCGGCGTTGCGCTGCTTCACGCAGCTTCTTGAGGTTCCGCACCGCACTTGTACCCTGCACGCCTACCGACAAAACACCGCTGCAGTGTGATGCGTCGCGTTGCGCCGCACGGCATCTCGAGGCGCAGCGCCACGGCACGGGGCATTTTCGAATTATTTCAATATTTTATTGAAATAATTCGGAAATGCCCCGTGTATCTTTTTGTGGCAGTAAATAAACTTCTATTTTGTATTACTAAAGTGACGTCGTGTCGCGTCATGTCTCGGTGTGGACTGGTATCCTTATTATGCAGTGTATAAACAGTGTCCCCACAGGCAGCTCCTGTTCACTAGAACACATGTAGAAGGACGGTGCAGCTAAAGCGCTTATTACATTATCCAATTTTTAGAAAATCTAGTTAGGAACCTAAGTTGGAAGCTAGTGATTACATTACACTTAATTGAATTCTAAATCGTGACGAAGCACATTCGTAAAAGAAGTATCGACGGAGTTGCACGTTTGATCGACGGCGCCTTATTTATCAAAACAGCAGAAAATAGGACTTGCCTTAGTCGTGGTGGGAACAATGGATATTAAAAATTCTAAATTGTCTACAATTTAGGACAGTGTAATCGCAACGTTACGATTTAGAACGACCAGTCGGCGCCCGCGCTTTGATCTAAGCGGATGTTTTGACTACGCGTGCAACATTTGTTTGCGATGGCGAGTAAAGCGACAGAATTGAGCAGTGGTTCGTGTGGCAGCATGTCCACAGAAAAATAGGTGTTATTCGAAATTATAGACCTGTATAGGGAAATGCCCTATTTGTATAATAAAAATGGTAAAAACTATTTAAACAAAGCAATGCGTGAAGAGGGCTTGAAAGTGTTGTTAAATATTTACAAATACAATGACAAGTATTCTTTTAACCAGCATTTTCTCTTTTTTCTTTATTTAATATCCATTGTTCCCACCACGGCTAAGGCAAGTCCTATGTTCTGCTGGTTTGATAAATATGCCACCATCGATCAAACGTGCAACCCCGTCGACACTTATTTTACGAATGTGCTTCGTCACGATTCAGAATTCAATTAAGTGTCCAATAAAGTGTGATCACTAGCTTCCAACTTAGGTTGGTATTATGGTCGTTCTAAATCGTAAAATTGCGATTAGACTGTCCTAAATTGTAGACAATTTAGAATTTTTAATATCCATTGTTCCCACCACGGCTAAGGCAAGTCCTATGTTCTGCTGGTTTGATAAATATGCCACCATCGATCAAACGTGCAACCCCGTCGACACTTATTTTACGAATGTGCTTCGTCACGATTCAGAATTCAATTAAGTGTCCAATAAAGTGTGATCACTAGCTTCCAACTTAGGTTGGTATTATGGTCGTTCTAAATCGTAAAATTGCGATTAGACTGTCCTAAATTGTAGACAATTTAGAATTTTTAATATCCATTGTTCCCACCATGGCTAAGGCAAGTCCTATGTTCTGCTGGTTTGATAAATATGCCACCATCGATCAAACGTGCAACCCCGTCGACACTTCTTTTACGAATGTGCTTCGTCACGATTCAGAATTCAATTAAGTGTCCAATAAAGTGTGATCACTAGCTTCCAACTTAGGTTCCTAATTAGATTTTCTAAAAGTTGAATAATGTAATAAACACTTTATGCACCCTTCCAAGTAGTCGGAAACGCGTATTCGTTTATCAACTCCAGATGGTGGGGGGGGGGGGGGGGGGGGGGATAATCGGAATTCGTATACCGGGTGTTTTTGAAACACTCCCGAAAACGAAGACCCCGAGGGAAAAAAAACATCTTATCACAACGTTTTATTAGCTTTATTCACGCTCCATTATGTTAGTACAGGTAAATGAAACGATAATTTCTTAAAAAAAAACATGAAAATACTTATTATAAAACCAGCAGTGTAATTTAAATCAGCCGACTAGGGTCAATAATCGCGCGGCCCGCAGCTAGTGATCGTACCACTACCTAATTATTCAGTTACCAATCAAATTAAACTTCGTTTTTAATAATAATAAGTAATAATCTCCAACACTTAATGACATTATTGAGTAAACAATAATTGTATATCCTGTATAAATTCATCTCTTGTAATGTACATTTACAATCGTTTTCTAAATTTGTTTGTTACAACAGAAGTGACTAAAGCCACTTTATACAAGCTTTTGAAAATAGTGGTGTCAGAAATTACGAAACAACAGACGATTATCTAATATTTTAACTTAGTCTTCCGCCATTTTGTTTACTAAAATGCACGAAATGTTGCATGCGAACCAACCAGTGAGGGATCAGCGTTCGCTAGAAGCATGCGCTGTTATCAAACTAGTTACAGGAGGGGCGCGTTCCGACGACACGCACCTGCTACGCGCACGCCACGCGCGTCAGCACCAGCGTCTAACTCGCTTTGAAATTTGTTGCATATAATTTGTATATTATGACAAATCAATAAATCTGAAATTGCATTTATCGACGTTCAACCGCACACGCCTCGTCCACGCCACGCGCCCGCCTCGTTCCCGCTCCACGCTGATCCCGCGCTCACCCCGCACACGCGCTTTTTATACAATTTCAGAATAATAATAGAATATAAAAGAATATACCTATGTAAAATAAATAATATAAGAGAATATAAAAGCTAAGCTATGAAACTATGTGACCGTTTCCACTGATGCTAAGCTATGAAGCAGGGCAAGTAAGATGTGCTATGTAGATGCACAGCCACGTTGCAGCTGTGCGAGGAAGATGCGCAGCTCGAGCTATGCGATGTTTCGACAGTAGACAAGGCACGGGGAGCTCTGCTCTGCACATTACCTACACCGCTTGCGACCATCTATAGCAGGCATCCATCCATATAAAAAAAAAAAACAGATTAGTTGAACCTGTTTCCAACAGTGTAAGCTTTAGTTGAACCTGTTTCCAACAGTGCTAAGCTATGTGGACCAATGAATATGATTGGTGGATACCAAACACATCATAGCAACGTAGCATAGCACATCTCTAGTGGAGAAGCACCATTAATTTGAGAGAATATTAAGATTTTTTGGATATACTACAAAACGGGTTGATGTCTCAAGCCGCGCGTCATCGCGCGGCTCCTTCGTTATTTCGACGGGAACGCACAACTTCAGAACTTCACACGTTGATATCACCGCGAGCGCGCCTCGAGCGCCAGTCAGCTTGCCCGGTACTTTCACCACACCTATGTTTTGTTGTTTATTACGTTGACTTATCCTACCAGATTCACCGTAGGTAGTCTTGAATATTGGGAACAGCCATACCTGGACCTAATTTGAGATCGCACCCAAGCTTTAGCATACAAATATCCAATAAAACAAAAATATAATGAAAATCGTTATTTTATTTTTAACAGATCAAAACTGAACGTTATGATTGAAACGCGACAACTTCACCGTCGGACGTCACGAAGATACCACCACTATTGCATCTTTTGCACCACATCTTGGCCGTCAACCAATGCCGTAGAGGGAGGAAAGACGAGAAATTTCTAATGCAAAAATAGTACGTGAGGGTAATATGGTCATCCGATTAATATGGTCACTTTCTTAAACTAAAAACTACAGCCTTGTTTGCTTAGATGGCTTTGTGACACGATAGCTCTTCATCAGTCAATATAAAAGGTCAAAAGGGCGCTGCTTTATCGACGCCATTAACGTATTGTGTTGTGTAGTTTTTGTAAGTTGATTTTCCGAAGCGTTCTTTTTAATATATTTGTCTTGTTCCCCCTCCTAGTTTTGGTTTTATAGAGCGGAAAATCTTAAGTTGACCATATAAACCTAACGTACCTTAGTTAACTTCATGACAATCTTCTATTATGGTTTTCTTAACAACGGTATCATCCACATCACGGAGAAAGTCCATTCAAATGTTTTGATTCATCGAACTCCGTGGCATTGTGGTGTTGCAATCAAAAGCTATCTCCAATCATGGCGTTAACGGTACCATCCGCAGCATGGTGAACAGCATGGATTGCAGTATGAGTAGCAGGGTCCGCAGGGACTGCACCGCGTGTTACAAGGGTAGCAAGGCATCTTCGGTTTCTTCTCTAGCGGTCCTCGGTGAACAATCGCGAAAAACTGTCGTTTATAGGAGGTGGATTGTAATGGTTGTTCACTTGAATATTTTACTAATTTTGGCAGCGTGTTGAATGTTTGAGTTTTGCTTTTTGACTGATTAGCTGTGATGACTGCCGAAACAAGGAAATATTGTAGAATGCGCAACGTTCTATTATTTAAATATTTGGTTTCAATTTCGAAAATAAAAGAAAACTCATGCTTTTTTAAAGAGGTTTTAGCAGAAATCTTACGGACCTACTTTAATGGCACTGTAAAAATAAAAATTGAAAAATTGTAATATAATATGAATATCTCATTGGATTATATGTATTACGCACAGAATTCTATGGTACTACGTACTAGAGAAACCATTCCGTACATTGACTATGTTCAACTGAACTGTACTGCAATCCGTACAAACTAAATATTGCGTAAATTGAAGATTTGTGAATTCCATAAAATAATTATTATCACATTTTATTTAGAAATATAACATGTTTGTATAGATGAAATTAAGATATTTTATATTAAATTCTTAAATTTATTTTATATTAATATCTTATTTTATATCAAATTAAAGTCTTCGCGCGGGAGTAGTAGTCGCGCATGCGCGAAAACATAGAGTAGGACACAGTTTTTGTTTAATATAACCAATGGAATATCTCATATATACAAATTAATTTTTGTTTGTTCTTATTTTATGTACTGCCATAGCTTTAATCAAATTGCGGTAAAACTTAGTCAAAACTTATTGATTGCTCTTGAGCGAAGGTTATAGGAATAATACAATTAAGTTACAGTAGGTGGCGCGCGTATCACAACAACTTTATTTGAAAGTTATATTTCATTCTTTAAATGAATGTATTATCATTCCTATTAAAACAATACAACACTTCCAAATTTAAAACGATATTTTCACAATTATTTCTTCTGCAGCAGTAACGCGGCGGGTACCAGCTAGTGTAATATAAGATTTTCTTTTTTGGAAAATTTGTCCTTGTAACGGTGAAGGATCTGGCCCACACTCAGGTCAAAAAATGGTTAGTGTATGACATTGCAATTAAATGTTACACAGTTTACCCATATCGGGTAGATATGCATAATTAAGAAACAAAAGCTTTACATAAATTAATGTTTAGTATTCAAATATTCATTTAAATTATAAGAAACATTATGTATTAACCACTTCTTGAGATGTATTTTAAATTTTGGCAAGTCCATAGCTTTATATAAGGTGGCAGATTGAATGTTTTAATACCTGTTTAGTAATTATAAATTTTAGGTTGTTGGTCGTGAATTCAAGCCAGATTTAATCTTAAAATAATTGCTATTCTATTTGATAAAAGTTTAAAGTGAGATAGCATTCTTCTTTGAATACATTTCTTAGAGTTTCATCTGAGTACATATTATAAACGATCCCCAGACAGCGCTTATGCAGAATAAATATTGACTGCATGTTTGCAGGAAATAATGCCTTAAAGTAAGTATTTTATCGTAATATCGTAATATCGTAAATATCGTACCGTATCGTAAGGGTTTTATCAAACAGGAAGCGGTCACGCGTCCAAGGGTTCCGTTGCTCACGAATTCCGATGTTGGACGGTCTACGAGGTGCCACTACAGTCACCATGTTTTTTGACTATAGTTCTTCATCGGAAGACAAATTATTAATATTGTGGACATTAGCAGCATCAAAACGGAAAAGGAAACATTGGGTGCGCCAGGTACCTAATTAAGAATAGAGAATGAGATGGAGAATTTCATAGAATATTTTTTTCAATGCCTTACTAAAAACAATTATTCATTTTCGGTACCCATTTCTCTGGCGATTTATAACTATGCATCTGCTATTTTTCCTGTTTTTATAATCATAATTCTTCCCAAACACCTTTCTCATACTAACATAATCAACTTCTTAGACCCTATCTTTCTTCCACTGTGGACACCGAAACAGCAATCAACGCGCGAACGCGTCCGTTCTGGCTGACCGACGCGGTCAGTATGCCTAGTTGCCTAGTGTCTGGATATGTCTATGTAATACAACACAACGAACGCAGATCGCGAACGCGTTTTTTTTATAGCAGAGGGCGCAAACGAGCATACGGCCCACCTAATGGTAAGTGACTACTGCCGCCCATGAACAACTGCAACACCAGTGGAATTACAGGTGCGTTGCTGGCCTTTTAGAAAGGAGTAAGCTCTTTTCTTGAAGGTCCCTAAGTCGTATCGGTCCGGATAAATCGCCGGTGGTAAGCTATTATATAGACCCCGACCGAAAGCGTACTGGCGGTCACTAATCAGCTGGTGCTCTTCGAGGTACGCATGAGGTGGCAGTTAATAATGGACTTCATTAATTTCGAGAACAAGGAGGTTATGGCGATAGGCCTGTAGTTGGACGGATCAGAGCGGTTACCTTTTTTAGGGATCGGGTGCACGAAAGCTATCTTCCATGAATTCGGGACAACGTTTAGGGAGTAGGAGTACCGGAAAAGACGCGTTAGAACTGGTGCCAATTCTGGAGCGCACGTCCTTAGCACAATTGGCGGGATTCCGTCGGGCGCAGACTTGTGGATGTCCAGGGAGAGGAATGCTTTGCACTGTGTGAATAGCACATCAAGCATAAAGCACTCACACTGGTCGGCGGTGTGCTCCCCCCGTCATCGAGAATCAAGTTGGACGTAAAAAGAAAGTCTAAAAGGTCGGCTTTCTCTATTGCGGCGTGGGCCTCGTCTTCCCTGTGCAGAGATGGAAGTTATGGCTTACAGTAATTCCCTTGGACAGCCTTGGCGAGAGACTAGAATGCACGGGTTCCCGAAGGAAGGCGAACTAACTTCTCGCCAATTCTGCCATGTGCTCATACTTTGCCTCGGCAATAACTCTTCCGAAGGACCTGGAGGAGAAATTATACTTCTTTTTAAATATGCTGATCCATTGTGCAAAAAAATTGTAGCCATTTGGACGTGGCCGATGAGTCGGTCTGTGTCAGCATTACCGCTATAGGATCTATACAGGCGCCCGTAGACACGGGGATGATCGTCGCTGTCTACGCACAGCTAAAGAATGAACAGGTCCGTACCTTCAAGACTGCGAGGCGTCGAAAACAGATATCCTCTCTGACGTATACTCAAACTCCAGCCCGGGACACAATCATCATCATCATTACAGTCCTTCATAAGTCCACTGCTGTACATAGAACTCCCTGCATCCGTCGACTTCCTGCATGTCTTACCAGGTTGTCAATCCATCTAGTGGGGAGTCGCCCTACATTTCGCCTACCGGTATGAGGCTGCCACTCGAGAACCTTTCTTCCCCATCTGTTGTCGGTTCTTCGAGCTATATGGCCGGCCCACTGCCACTTCAGCTTACTAATCCGTTGGGCTATGTCGGTTACTCTGGTTCTACTGCGGATATCCTCATTTCTAAGTTTATCACGCAGAGAAACCCCGAGCATAGCCCTCTCCATAGCTCGATGAGCGACCTTAAGCTTTCTCATACGGCCAGCAGTGCAGGGTCACGTCTCCGATCCGTAAGTCATCACTGGCAACACGCCCTGGTTGTACATTTTCGTCAGCCCACTTTTCACACACACTGCCCAAATTTCGACGGAATCAAAGGCTATCTCATAGTCCAAATACACAAGGCAAAGTGGCAGACTATACTCTTCTGTCTTCTGTACAATTTGCCGCAGGGTGTGTATGTGGTCCATGGTACTAAAGCCTTTTCGGAAACCGGCTTGTTCGGGAGGCTGGAAGTCGTCAAGTCTGCGTGTGAGACGATTCGTAATGACTCTCGAAAACAGCACGTAGACGTGGCTCAGAAGGGAAATCAGTCTGTAATTCTTCAAGAGAGCGTTGTCGCCTTTCTTGAAGAACAAGACCACCGCACTTCTGCTCCACGCCTCCGGTGTAATGCCACCATGGAGGATGGAATTAAAGAGCTTCTGAAGGACTTCAAGTACCGGTCTTCCACCCGCTTTCAGAAGCTCCGCTGTAATTCCATCCTCGCCCGAGGACTTTCCGTTTTTAAGGGCTTGGAGAGCCATTCTAATCTCGCTTACACTGACGTCCGGGATATCTTCGGAATTGTGTCGGATAAGAATCGCTATTGGATCGTTACTCACACTTGCGTGTGGCTCCAACGATGACGTGTACAGCTGCCCATAGAACCTCTCAAGCTCACTCAAAATCTCAGGTGTCCCGGAAACAATGCTGCCACACTCGGTCTTCAGCTTTGACAGTTGGCTCTTTCTGGCAGACAGATGTCTGGCTCGATCGCTTCTTCAATACAAGCTGTATTGAAGTTGCGCAAGTCCCGCCGCATGCATGTGGAAATGTTTGTACAGTTGCCTGTATGCTGTCAAATCTGTTGAAGACTGTAGTTTCATCTCCCGTCTAACAACTATGAGATTAAGAATGTGATCGGAGAGTTTTTGTGTTCTTCTGCGGCGGGTCTTGCAGAACTTAGCTCCGACCGCATGGACAGTTTCCACGAGCTTGTCATTCATATCGTCCACTTCATTGCAGTTTTCTAGGCACTGAAAACGGTTTATACCTCGAGCTGAAATCTTTCGGGACTTTGGAATAGAGCACGAGGGGGACGGAGCGTTGACTTCATTAGACGTGACCTCTGCAATTTGACGTTGAAGTTCAGTGGGCTTCTAACCATTCGGTGATGGCTACCAGTTTTCACCCTCGCGATCACTGACCAGACGACAACTGTTCAGTGGAACAGTTGTCGTCTGGTCGTCATAATGAAGTCAATCTAACTTTTTGTCGAACCGTTGGGGCTCGACCAGGTCCAGTTCCTGTGGTTCTAGAAGAAAGAGTTCACCATAAAGAGTCCCTCTTTCTTCATGAAGTCGGCCAGCTGTTGGCCCCTGGGGTTCCGTTGCCATATTCCAAATTTCCCTACCTTCAGCTCACCGTTCTCTCTTGTGTCTAGTTTTACATAGAAGTCTCCCATTAACACCGGATAGTGGCTTTTGAAGTAATGCATGGCTCTAGAGATATCCTCATACATTTCCTTGACCTCCTCATCGGGGTGTGACGAGGTAGGTGTGTAAACCTGTATGACCTTCAGCGAATACCGTTTGATGATTCTGAGTATAAGCGCAACCCTTGTCAACACACTCTCAATCTTGTTGCCGGATTCGATGATTACCGTGTCCTCCCCCTCTCTTCCTATAATCCTATAATATGCCAGCGTAACTTGTCTATCTCTTCTTCCAGCTCCACGATCTTTTCGTCAGTCCTCAGGGTGCGTGCGTTGTATGTTGCCAGGTCGAGTCGTCTTAGGTACCAACCGAACCTCCACCGGAGATTTTTAGCACCCGCTGCCCCGCCGTTACCACGGTCGCCACCGTAGCCGGGAAGTCGGGGCCGTCTCTTCGTTCATGCGGGGGCGGGGGTATTTGCCATAGTTGCCACGCTTGGCGAGCGGTGGGCAACCGCAGTTTTTACTGTAATTTTGCTGTTATCAGGAAGATGGTGCTGCCCATCTCCTGACCGTTTCCAACTGTCGGCCCTTACTCCACCCACGGGAAGATATGGGGTAGTGGATATTCTTATCCGCCACTACACGACACAAAGAAGTGTCTAATTTATACCGCGGGTAGGACAGGTACAAAGTATCAGTCGGAGAGGACACCTGCTTCTCGGTCGAAAAGAGTAACGCCGGCTTCGCCGTCTCCAGATTGTAGTGGACGGGGTTAAGGTTCGAGTGAAGTCCCCTGATTATGCAAAAGTCCACGGATAGCGTGGCAGAGGTCGCCATGTATATAGCGGGATTTTGCCCCAAGGGTTCTATCAGACAGGAAGTGACCACGCGTTCAAGCTATCCGCATTCTGCGTTCAAGCGTTCTATTGCTTACGAATGACGCTTTTGAACGCGGTGCCAGTACAGTCACCACGTTTTTTGACCATAGTTCTTCATCGGAAGACGAATTATTGATATTGTGGACATTAGCAGCATCAAAACGGAAATGGAAACATTGAGTGCGCCCAGTGAATAAAAATAGAGAACAAGCAAGAGAAAGCTTGGCGTGCTCAGCAGAGCGAGACATTATTTCTTGCCGCCACACCACCTACAACTTTACAAGGTGCAGGTTTTTTTATAGTATAAGTGTGACAAACGAGCACACATTCCACCTGATGGTAAGTAGTTGCTGTGGCCCATAGACAACTACATCTATCTTCGTTTGCGAATTAAAATTCAGATGCGTTGTCAGCCGTGATTGACTAAGATAGAATGCCTCTTTTCCAGTAAAATGGGTCTCCGGTTCTTTACACTCACCATACGAAACACAGCAGCGTCAAGCTGCTATTTTGTGAGAGCATTGTATTCTGTGAGAGCGAGGTCATTCCCCAGTTGAGCCGACCCATTCGTGCTACAACTATAAAATGGGAACAGTATTCCATGTGAGGTTCGGCACATGGAACATGGAACTCACATGGAATACTGTTCCTATCTGTAAGCTAGGACTCTCGATGTCCAGCTCCTTCCACTTGGCTGCATCCAGCGCAGAGCGACTCGAATCATCGACGACCGAGTCGTCTCCGATCGGCTCGATTCATTGGCGATGCGAAGAGATGTTGCATCCCTTTGCATTTCCTTTCGCATCTACCACAGCGAGTGCTCTGAGGAATTGTTCGGATTAATCCCAGCCGTCAAATTTCACGAACGCACATCGCGGCAGAACTTCCGATACCATTCACACCACCTGGATGCTTGGCGATCCACCACTGTACGTTTTACTAGGAGTTTTTTTCCTCGTACGACCTATCTGTGAAATAGTTGACCACCGGCGATTTTTCCTGACCGATATGACTTAGGGACCTTCAAGAAAAGAGCTTACTACTTTCTTAAAGGCCGGAAACACACCTGCATTTCCCCTGTTGTTGCAATAGTCATGCGCGGCGGTAGTCACTTACCATCAGGTGAGGCGTATGCTTGTTTGCCCCCTCTGCTATAAAAAAAGATGGAGAAGTTCATAGACTGTTACTAATGACCTGTGCTTTCAAAATTTTGTGAAAGCTGTCACAGTAATCGGAGCGAGCAAGGTCCAGTATGTTTAAAATAGTATGAAACGATGAACTTCTCTCCATATTACTAACCAACTAACCATCTTTGAAAACAGGATGAAGTCAAGTTATATCAAAATTAAAATTCCAAGGATAAAAAAATAACTGACCCTATAAAAGTCCAACAGTAGGATAAGGGTGACTAACTTGCATACAATCACCTGATGGTAAGTAAGTGCTATGGCGCATAGACACCTACATCTATTCTTGATTCAGTATCAAATTGCAGACGCGTTGTTACTCTTGAGGTGTGAAATGGAACGCCTCATGCCAGTAAAAAAGGTTTGGTGATTTAGAGAACTTCTTACTCCATAGTACAAAAAACTTGAAATTAACAACAACAATTAATAACAACAATTTACACTATTCACTTTTAGTTCAAATTTATATAATAATACTAGATACATTAGCTTTCTATTGTGAGAGCAATTTCGTATAAACCTATTTTTGTCATGCAATTACTAGTGTTTGTACGCAATATCTATTCTTAGAAGTACATTATGCCATTGCTATTTCGCTGGATTTAGCGCTTTTCATTATTCAAACGGCTATTCGTAGAACGTAGCAGCGACAAGGCTTAATTTATACCGAGTTTCTTAGAAAGCGGCCTATGAATAATTGAATTAGTAACTGTTACAGTTTTATGTAACTATTCATAAGAGAATTTCTATAGATATGAACAGTTGGGGAGTGTGCATTGTAAAGAATACATTAATAATATGAGGTCATAAAATTTGCGTTATACTAGCTGGCCAGGCGGACTTTGTTCTGCCCTTTCCGACGACCTTTTGTCCTTTAAAAATCTTTAAATTTGAAATAAAAAATATTGAGGGTCACTTATCGGTATATAAACTACCCTATCTCTAAAGTTGGAGCAAGCACTACACATTTGTAAAATTTTATTAAAATCGGTTGAGTGGTTTCCGAGTTCATCGCAGACAAAAAATGTGACACGTAAACTCTATACATACGTACAAATAAATAAAATTGAAGTGTCTGTTTGTAATGTCAAAATAACAGCTTTTTACTAAATTCATATGAAAGTATATACGGTACTTATAACAAAAACACAATTTTTAAAATTGTTGTCTGTTTGTCTATTTGTTCCGGCTAATTCCCGATTTCGATGGGACTTTCACTGACAAATAGCTGATGTTATAAGGAGTAACTTAGGTTACTTATATTTTAGAAAAAGTATTAGGGTTCTACGCAACATAATTAAAACCTACATTACACGTTTTATACGGTAGAGCCATACTGCAGCTATATTAGTAGTATAGTTGTAGGACGAATGGGTCGGTTCGACCGGGGAAGGATCACGCTCTCACAGAATGCCAGCGTAAAATATCAGCATAATGCTGCTGTGTTTGTTTTTGGGAAGAACCAGCAAGAAAGACTGTTGTTTTTTTTAATGAAAAAGAACAGTTCGCAGTCATATATTATGTTACACAATTAACTACATAAATTAGATATAGCTTGGTAGCAATCACCACATTCCCAGGGGTTAACCACCTCCATTAATTTCTTAATATTGTAATAACCCTTTATGAGCACTCATAATTAAATATTTAAAATGGGAAAAATAATGTATTATTATTATTGGGAAGACTACTCCATGTTGTTGATAAGTATGTTTAACATCGTCATAATTCGATCGCCTAAACAATGTGTTGAAACAATTTATACAGTGCATATTGCCAGAGATGATAGTCTATAGAACCGAGACGTGGAGTTTCACTGCTGGCCGTATAAACAAGCTCCAAGTCCTTCAGATACTCTACGGTCTACGTGATAGATTCAGTAACGTACAAACCGACATGGAACAGTATGCATGAAGGAAAAAAGATTATTTTGTGGCAGCCCCGTATCCGTATCCGTTCTCCCTCTGATGTTGCCATATTTCCTAATAAAGTTTTCATGTGATATAAGTATAATAGATTTTCAAATTTACAGCCAGCGTTTAACCACTAAGCTATTATAGCTCAAATGAACCTACTAGCTGTTCCCCGCACTTGGCCCGCGTGATTATTTTTTATAGGATAAGGGTGACAAACGAGCACACAGTCCACCTGATGGTAAGTGGTTGCTGCGGCCCATAGACATCTACATTTATCCCCTTTTGCGAATCAAAATGCAGATGGGTTGTCACTCGTGAGGACTAAGATGGAATGCCTCTTTTCCAGTAAAAAGGGTCTCCGGTTCTCTACACTCACTATACGAAACACAGCAGTGTCAAACTACCATTTTACGCTGGTATTCTGTGAGAGCGTGGTCCTTCCCCGGTCAAGCCGACCCATTCGTACTACAACTATACTACTAATATAGCTGCAGCATGGCTCTACCGCGTAGACAAAGTAATTGCCGCATTTCCACTTTTTAAATAGCCCTGTGTCAGATGAAGCTGTAAGAGGCGCATATACTAACAGCGCAAACATCTCGAAAATAGAGGAAGTCTTTGATTATATACATGTCTATAATCAAAGAGAGGAAGTATTACGCAGTCGACTAAAAGGAAACAATCTGTAATTCTACAAGTCTCACTGTCGTTACTATGCCCGTTGGGCTAATCTACTAGTGTAGGCAAGTAAGATCGTGTTGCTGAGAGGCTGCCCTGTGTTACATTGAGATGAGGTATAGAGCTGCTGTTGGTTTTGCATACCTACTTTGGATTTATCATGTAATTGAGTCCTTCATCTTTGATTTTGATTGTGACGGGGACATATTACGGTTGGTCGAACTGTGTTTGCTCAATGCTGAATGTGTAGTGCAGTACACTGTCTCATTCCTGATAACGATTAATTGCGTAAGAAAGATAACCATCTCACACTTTTATTATTCTTAACAATTAACCTCCAGAGTAATTAATAATATGAGTTATATTCTTTTATTATGGATGATAATAACCCCTGGAAATGAGGTGATCGCTACCAAGCTATTTCTATTTCTAATTTGTTGTGTTGTTAATTTGTGTAACATACGTGATTGTAAGCTGTTATTTTAAAAAAGAAGTCCCGCTGGGGCTCTTGCTGGTTCTTCCCAGGACAGAGGTTTTTTTTTCGAACCAGCGGTAATTAAACAAAAGAGTGACTTTGAATAAGCATTATTTATAATCTGTATTGAATAAAAAAGTTTCTGTTTCTGTTTCTGTTATTGCATGCCTTAAGCGCGAAGCGCGCAGGTATGTTCTGCTAGGGTCTAAAAATTAAGATTCTAAAGGTTTGTCGCATGAAATCGTATCTAACAATCATATTATACATATAAATGATATAAAAAGGACATTGTCAGAAAGATAAACGAATATTGAACTTATTAATATTTTTTTTAATCGATTAATTGCTATTTTTACATAAAAAAGGGGTTTTAGTTGCTTATGGTGTGGAATTATCAAGACGGCGTAAACACGATAACTTTTTAAAATATCAATTGTTCAACTCAATCTATTTTTAAAACTATATTTTTAAAGGATTTAAATAATTTTGAGAAAAGTTTCAACCACTATATTGAATAAAAGACTTTCTATTTCTATTGCTCAATATTTTTTAAATAGTTTTAGTCGATTACTTGCATTCAACCTTAGAGTATACATAAGCATAGATTGCTTATGTATATTATTCTATGCATTGAATATACCGCACTAAACAACCTTTATACGGAATGTGTGTATGGAATGATTGTCCTCAGCAAAAAGAAGTAGTCTGGTCGATCAGTAATCGTAGGAAACTGTTGCATAAACCGGACATAGACAACATATTTGTTTTAAAAGTAAAAATTTACATAATCTATTGCCGTGCAAGAATTGGTAGTAATAGTAGGGTTGCCAGTCGTTACTCACAATACGGAATATCAAATGAATTTCATTTGATAGCCCACGGTTATCTTTTTAATTGGTTGTTCTACGTTCTTATGCTGTCACAGGGCTAACGCCACTCTATAACCGAATTCATCCCCCATTTCGTTCAGTGCGTTTCAAGAGAAGCGATCATGGGAAATGCCGGAAAGATCCCTTGGCTTTCGAGAGACGGTGATATTACTATCTCGTATACCAAATGTAAAGTACCAGGACCAGCGACGTGGAGCATCAACGATGCGCGGCATTTGTTCTTCGAGCAATGAGCCGCCTGCATTTACTGTTACAAACTATCAAATATCCATCACTTAACAAAGATATAGATTCCCTAATATGGGGGATAGTATTTTGTGTTTATTAGGAAGATTCTATTTCCCATCAGATTTATGTCCCTCTGTCGCCTCTTACGACACCTACGGGACACATAGTGTAGTGTGTGTAATAGGATATTTTTACTACACGATCAAATATGTCACCTGCCATGCCGAAAAACTAAGACAAATCCACCCTTGATTAAGCGTGAGCCATATACAGTGATGGACTGCTCCGTGTTTATGATAATGCCTGGGAAATAAAATTATTCATATAAGTATTGGTTAAATATCTATACTAAATAAAATTTATTCCATTCTATTCTATGCAGTAGTGATCGAAACAAAACCCTACAGAAATGGTTAATATTATTTTATTGCCAGTCACATCCCTATTGCAGGTATAAAGCACCAAATTTTCCAATTGATTAGACCCGAGGTTATACATGGTTTTCACGGAATACGAAATCAAAGCGAGAACGCTCGATATTTCCGGTCGCTTTATTAGGTTAGATCACGCACCAACAGACTCGCAAGCGATTCCTAAAACTGCGCCCATTGGGACCAAGCATTTCCTCTAAACTGGTGCTATTATGTTGAAATAGCATTTTAAATTAATTATATTTGACCGTACGTTCATAGTTTTTAATGCTGATACCCACTTTATATGGTTACGAGCGGAAAAACGATCCGGTCGCGAGGGACAAACATTTGTAGGTCAAACAATAGTACATAATATACACCAGTATTTATATCTACTTTTTATATTAGGTACAGTTACCGATGGACGTGGCTATACTTAGGATCTAATACAGTCGCGCATACAAATACTTTTTTGTAATAGTGTTTTTTATTTCTTATTTTGAATTATGTATCTAATATTAGAATAGTCATGTGATCCTATAACATATTAATACTTTTGTATCTTTAAGAGATTTGTCATACATACATACGCAGGCGTTCCCCTCTGTCAAAGTATAAGGCCACGCGGTCCTATGCGTACAAAAAAAAAAAAACTGGTTATAGCCTCACAGCTCACTACTCTAAATATAGTTGCGCGGCTAAATTTACATCCTACAAAAATGTCGAATTGTTCAGATTACCTTTCATATATAAGTAATTTTTAATAACTTTATTGCTATCTACTTCTGTTTAAATTTCAAAATTAGAATTATAACGGTGATGTTGTTTACCAACACAAGCTGCTCTCCCTCCTATAATATGCGGATCGGTCGCGCGACTGATCCCAATATATATCCGAGTTGTCGCTGTCACTGAGCGATAGTTATAATGTATCTATGTATGTGTGTGTGTGAAATTGATAGTTTATTGTTTTAATTGTTATGTGTGATTTTCGTTGTGACAGACAATTGTTGTTGTGTTTTTTGTGTTTCTTTTATCACCATTTACAAGCAATGGCCAAGTCAAAAAATAACAATATTACATAAAATACTGTTAATATTTAAGTGTTGTAAATCGGGCTAAGTAATTTGGTATGCGACTGTACGTTTACGTCACGGATCCCCACTACTTCCGCTCACGTCTTAAGAATTGAGAACCGAATTTCAGTACATATATAGGAAAGTACTTTGTGGAACCGAATGCCGGTGCCTGTAATGAGCTTAGTAAGATACCAGTGGGGGATATATTGTCAATAAAAGTCACCGCAGAGAGTAGCTGTGCGCTCGCTGCGACGTGTTGAAGTCACCAGGTTCGATATGCCTTCACAAACCTAATTTAAAAATCTTTAAAATAAAAAAAATATGTATGTTCCCTTTTTAAGGCAGCGGGAATATATTTCCCACCACTAATTTTCACATTATTAGTTAAGCAAATTTTAGGGAAAGATTTTTTCCTATTGGCAACATTTTTATGGATATCCGGTCAACATTTTTCATCTATGGTAATGACACGTCGCCATTTTAGATTTTACACTGTGACGTTTGGAAGACTGAAATCGGGTGTGTTTCGGTACGACTTCTAAAATCTTTATAAATCTTTTATATCTGCGACTCATGAACGGTAAGTTGTTATTATTTCTAAAGCTTATTGTATATTTCATTGATATTCAAGCATATTTTCAATTCTACATTTTGCAGATTTTGTTAGTAGGGGCTTTTTGTGGTGGTAAAAATGTTCCCTTTGCCCGTGGAGCTGACAGTATGTATTGGTTGTTACAGATTTATATTTTGAAAATGAATGAAAAGGCACTGAATGACTTGGAAATAGCTTGTGCATTAGAAGAGATTTTTGGTTTACCTGATGATCCCGATGTGTCAGATGATAATTTGGAATCCGATGAAGAAGATGTGCAGTACAGTACAGTGAAACTTCAAAGAATTTTAGAGAGCCTTGATGAGCCTCATGATGGAATTCTAGCACCCACACCTGATCCACCTGATGGTCTTATTAGTAATATAAGTAATGCGTCTGTTGAAAACCAACCTAGTCCATCACCTCAACCAACCAACAGTGACCGGCTTAGGCGGGCAAGAATAATCCAAAATGCACCCAGTACTTCTGGCACTCAACAGACCTTACGGCGACAACCACAATCACCAGTAGCAAATACTAACTCAGATTCGGAAACAGATGATTCAGACGGCGAAGAGGAAACATGGAAAAAAACTATGTGGACAACTGATCGGCCAAGTCCTAGCGTTTACGATGAAATTCCGATGGAACCGGCAATTATGTTTAGCAGCCGTACTAGACCTGTAACTGTATTTGAAAAATTCTTCACTGATGAAGTCTACGATTTGATAATATATCAAACAAACTTATATGCAGAGCAAAGGAAAGATGAAGGATGGACACAATTAGATAAAAAAGAACTGAAGGCCTTTGTAGGGATTTTTATAATAATGGGATACAATATTCTGCCTTCTATTGACCTTTATTGGTCTTCCGACCCTGGTTTCAGGGTAGATGAAATAGCAGAGACTATGACCGTAAAGCGATTCAAGAAGATATTGCGAAATCTGCACGTGAATGATAATACACAGATACCAGATAAGACAAGCGAGAACTATGACAAACTTTACAAAATACGCCCATTATTGGATCTTATCACTCAGGCATGTCAGAAAAATGCCAAAGACTCCTCATCCCAAAGTATTGATGAATCGATGAATCTCTTCAAAGGCCGGTCTTCCATGAAACAGTATATGCCTCTAAAGCCCATAAAAAGAGGTTACAAGGTATGGTGTCGCTGTGACAGTAAAACTGGGTATCTCTATGAATTCTACATATACACTGGAAAATCAAAAACCGGAACAGAGGAAGGACTAGGATCCAAAGTTGTGAAGATGTTGACTGAAAAGCTGATAAATAAAGCACTGGAGGAATATCATATTATTATTACATTTGACAATTTCTTCTGTGACTACACTCTAATGCAATATCTATATGAAAATGGCATTTATGCTACAGGAACTGTACGAAGACACAGAAAACATCTGCCTGTACTTGTAAAAACGAATCAGAAGCTTGCAAAAGGACAATATAAATGGAGAGTCAAGGGAAATGTATCTTTCTTAGTTTGGCAAGATACCAAAGAGGTTCTCCTATTGAGTAATGCATTCCATCCAAAAGTTGGCAAAACCACTGTCTTACGGACTCAGAAAGACGGCACAAAACAAGAAATCAACTGCCCGTTAGCAATAAAGGAGTATACTAAAAGGATGGGAGGCGTTGATCACTTTGATCAGATAAAAAGTACCTATTCAGTAGGCAGAAGAAGTAGGAGATGGTGGGTCCGAATATTCTTTTTCCTTTTAGATACAAGTATAACAAATGCATACTTGTTATATTGCCAAAATAAGAATGCGACAAAACTAAGCAATCTTGAATTTCGAGTCTCTGTCGCTAGAGGACTGATCAGTGGGTTTTCCAGTAGAAAACGACGATCTGGTAGTTTAGTCAACTATATCTGCAGAAAAAAAATTGCTTCTGAGAATCGCCAAAAGGCAGTGCATGTTGTCGCAGAGGAAGTTCGTTTCACCAACGTTGGAGACCATATGCCCGTTGAATCGCCTTCATATAAACGTTGCAGAATGTGTAGCACAAAAGAAAAAGACAAAAGATCGAAAGTTATATGTGAAAAATGCAAAGTTCCGCTCTGCATAACACCATGTTTTACTGCATTTCATAGGAAAGGCTAGTTAAGGCGTCACGGGCAGCGGGAAAATATTTACCACCGTGTTTTTTTAAATTTTTGAATTTCTTATTTGCATTTTGTGAAAAACCATAATAAAAATAGTCTAAAACCATCAACAGTTTTACTTATCCACCCCTAGATGCTTATGCCTTATAAAGGGATAAGCAATAAAATTTAACTAAAGTAATGAGAGAGAAAGATAACGACAAAATAGCGTATCGGTCACAAAATAATTAAATGAAAATTCCAGAAGCGATAATGCTCATTACCTCAATAGGTTTGTAATTGGTCGTAGGCGGGGATTTCTTTTCTTTTAAGACTTTTTTACTTTATTGCATTTTTTGAACAAATTTTCATCGGCTGTTATTCTCTAAAGTAATTGTGAGATTGCGCAGTATTTGTAACATTTATTAATAATATCAAGGAAAGATTATTAAAAAAGACGTTCTTAATATAGTCCTCTACATTTTGTAATCCTCAATTTCAAAAATATATATAGAATTTATGTGACTATGTCTCCCGTCACACACTTCAACAGCTTTCCGCTAAAAATAAGCCTTTGAAAACATTCGTTAGCCGGCGGCTTGGATTACTTAGAGATATGCTCGTAGGTACTCATCCCTCTGTGCAAGTAGGGTGCACCTTTGCATTTTACCTTCTCAAACCAAAGGAACCTCAGCAGAATCGAATTTCGATTTCGAGTTTCTCATATCAAAAAATTTCATTTTCATTCCAATTAATATTTCATAAAAGTCAACAGTAAAGTTTGATTTAATTTTTATTTTCAAAGATGTATATGGTAATCGTACGAGTAATATGTCATATAATTCGCTCAAGTCTAACATAATTGGTAATAACGATTGGGCATTACCTCACCCATCTTTTTTAAATCAATTAGTAGGGTAGGGCGGGGCTAGTTGAGCATAGGGGTAAGTTGGGCAATCTCGGAAACTATACACCGCACGCTAACGCATCAAATTGCGGAAAGAAGCGGTCAAGTGGGAGGAGTTTAACGCGCGACCGCCGCGCCGGTGACGACTTGCCGATCGAGTGAAGTATATGCACGCTTTTTTATTTAGCGACCAAAAAGTAAAAAAAAATGTGAGTGGAAATATTTCTTCTGTACGAGTCAAATATTATCAGTTGTCAATCAGGTAAGTGTTAAACTTCCATAAATTTAGTATATTTTTGGTATGTGTAAAAGTTTTGGATTTAAAGGGCCCCCGAGACGGTCAAACGGTTTGATTCAAACACGTAGATTTTGTTCAAACCAATTTGATCGTTTACGCCGTTGGTTTGACAGGTTTGATCAAACGTTACGTGTTTGAAGCTCGTTTGATGGAAATTTATATTTTCGTTTTGTTTGAAGCTTCGGCTATATCCTTGGCGATTCCAGACTGCTCAGATTTAAATAGTTTTTGTAAATCCCTTGAAGCTCCCACAAAATTGATCCCATTATCACTCCACAATTCACTGCAATTACCACGTCGTGCGACGAAACGTTTAAAGGCTGCTAGAAACCCTTGAGTGGAGAGATCACTGACAACTTCAAGGTGCACAACACGAGTAACCATGCATACAAACAAGCAAATATATCCCTTGTACGCATGGTGTCTACGTCCCTTTGAGGTCCTTAGACTGATAGGGCATGCGTAATCTACTCCACTTCGTTTGAAGGGTCTAATAGGGGTGACTCTTATGGCAGGTAATTAACCCAACAGTTGAGTTTTTGTTGCAGCTGCAAATCTGCAGAACTGTCATATGATGCAGTTGAAGAACAAGGTGATATGGTTGCCTGTTTTTCGAAAGGGCACGCTAGCCAAGTGTTGTTAGTTACAGTTCTGATCACATCAGTGTTTAAAAACGGAGCTGAGTTCGCAATTCGGGCGCTACTAGATCAGGTCTCTAAAGTTCCTTTCGTAACTGAAAGGATAGTGCAATACTTAGGTTTAAAGAAACAACCCACCAAAGGAATTATTTCCGGAGTTACCGGTGATAATAGTTTAATATCAAAATCAATTGTTTACATAAAAATTCAATCAAAATATGATCCGACTGTTGAGTTTATAGTCAATGCGTACGTCTTGAAATTAATGACATCTCTTCGTCCTACAAAAAAAATAACCTTAAAATGGGTGGGAATAAACAATGTACAACTAGCAGATCCTCAATATCATACACCTCATAAAGTTGATATGCTGTTGGGAGCAGAGATTTACTCTAGAATACTACAAGATGTTGTAAAAAGGGATCCTGGAGGTACAATTATAGCACAAAAAACAAGTTAACAATAATTATTATTTGTAATGTTCGAGGGTGGACAACACATGTAAATTTTAAATTTTCCAGGTCCATCCCGCTTGCTAAATACCTCAAGGTTATAGACAATCTTTGATTTACTGGAATAGCTTGCCTCATGTTAGTATCCTGTTTTTGAAATGATAAATTCAATAAATTTTCATAAGAATCATTGTCCATTCTCAGAAAGTTCTTATAATCATCTGGTGTGCTAATTTCTAGCACTCTTTGCAGATGTTCATGTGTGAAACGATATCTTAATTTGTACCATTCTTTGCACCAAATTCTTTTTCTTTTTTTTTATTATTTAAGCAAGACATTAATACTAATACACGAGAAAATCTTTACCCATAGTCGACGGCATTTTTTGAAACCACCATAGGACTATCTTGTTTGAACTTTGAAGCCACACTACGCGCTTCTGTTTGATGCGAATTCAAAGCGACATTAAACGGTTTGGTCAAACACGTGAGGTTTGAATCAAACCGTTTGACTGTCTCGGGGGCCCTTAATTCTAACAGTTTTTTTATAACCTCACTTTTTTTTTTCAAGTTTTTGAGGTGGAGTTAGTCGAGCAATAGTTGCTCAACATGCATTTTTATAATTGCATGAATTTTTCCCAGGCATTGTTGAACCATGTCCAAAGACAGGTAGTAGAAAAACATCCAAAACTATCAGAAGGAAGCGGAAAGCTGCTATTTTAACAGATACACCCGAAAAGAACGCTTTGCAAGAGGATAAAGATAAAGATAAAGATCATTTTATTTGTTCAACAAAACACAAGAGGAACAAAATAAAACCACTAAAAAAGTTAAGAAGCCAAAGAAGAACATTAATAATAAAAAAGAAGAGTGTTTCAACGATGATGATGATGACTAATCCTGCCTGGTTTGTTGCAAAGCTTATTCTGAAAGTTTACCAGGGAAAACATGATTCCAGTGCCAAGTTCGCAGGGAGTAGGACAAAATGTGTGCCAGCTGCTGATCTTACTTTCGTTTGTATTAACTGCAACAGCGACAACGGTAATTGAGTTTCCAAAATCTCATTAATATTTTCTTTTTTAATATAATATGCTTTATTGATGATTATATAAACGTTCAAATCTGATTTTAAGTAGAAAGACCGAGTTCTACTAATCCAAAAGTTATTCTTAAGATATGTTGAGTTTTTGTTGATTCTATTCTTTGTTTAATATTAAAAGAAAATTATTTATCAATTAATTAGTTTCACTGTTATGACACTAGAATACTAGAAATAAAAAGTGGATTGTAAAACAGAAATTTTATTCCATGTCTTGTAAACACTGAACCCATGGTTTGGTTACAATTTATAACTGCTCAATTTACCTCACACCCTTGCTCAACTTACTTCACCTATGGGGTACGTTGAGCATCTTTGACTTTCTTCACTTATACGGCTGTAGCTCGTAAATGCAATTTGTTAGAAATAAATTACTATGGACTCTTTTGGAAGGGGATAAATTACTTACCTATCAGTATTGTTAGGAATGAGGGTAAAATAATAAAAGAAAATAAGAAATGTTGAAGGTAGAACTGTAATCTCCCACTTGTTTTAGCAGTATAAAGTATCACGCAGTCGACTAAGAGGGATCAGTCAATCTGTACTTCTACTAGTCTCATATCGTTATTATGCCCGTTGAGCTAAAACATTACCTCCACACGGAGATACTGTGTAGTAGTTCTCCTAGTGTAAGCAAGGAAGATCGTGTTGCTGAGAGGCTGCCCGGTGTTACATCGACAGGAGTAGTGTAGCTGTTGCTTTGCATACTTTGGTGTTATCATGTAATTATGTCCTTCACGTTACACTAATGTGTGATTGTGTCTGGTACATATTACGGTTGGTCGAACTGTATTTGCTCTATACTGAATGTGTAGTGCTGTACGCTGTCTTATTCCTGATAATGATCAATTGCGTAAGCAAGAGAGCAAGTTGAACATCCGCTCTCACACTTTATTATTTTTAACAATTAACCTTCAGAGTAAATTCTAATATGAGTAACATTATTTTATTTAAATCGTTTTGAGAATAATTTCTAACATCATAAGTGTAATAGTTTCTAATATCAGAAGTGGGATAAAGTCCCTGTTACTGTCCACGTATAAACTTTGAATATTGTGAGGGTTATTACGTTGGTGAAAGAATATGACGCGGCTCGCGTCTTGTTTTTATGTTCAATTTCTTAAACTAAGTTTGTTGTCATATTTGCGACATGGACGAATCATTAAAATGTAGAGTGAGAGTATACAAGTGAAATGTTTTAAGCGAAAAGTTAGATCCTTTTGTTTAATTTCTAATACGTTCGTGAAAGATTATGATGAGCTTCGCATTGATACCTTTGTTTTTATGTTTGATGTCGTAATTAAATTTGATGTCCTATTTACGATATGGACGTACCAGTAAAGTGTAAAGTAAAAGCTTAAAGTCAAATGTTTTGAGCCATATGTTTAACCTCTTTGTTCGATTTGTCGATTTATATTAGAGGTACCCGCAAGTACTTTTGTTATTCCTTAAAGTATCCAAATATGTTAACAAATGTTGAAAGAAATATTGAAAAGAGGTTTTAACTAAATGTGTTAGTTTGCATCCAGTGAAAACTTTCAAGTTTTATTGTAATTGTTGACTGTCGAGTTTTGATGTTTGTGAAGTGATATGAAAATACGTAGCCTACGAAATAATGTAGCCCAATAATTTTAAAGTTTGAAATGTTTAAGCGATATATCAAACAAAGGATTAACTTTAACGTGCTCTGAATTTAAAAAAAAATAGCCTGTTTGTATTCTAATGTGTCGATAAGTGTTACAGTTTACTCCAAATAGTCGACGTATAATTGGAAATGGTCAGGTGCGTGACCGAGCCTTGGTAAGGTTGAGGCTACGCTGCTATAAGCTGCTGTTCTTGGCGGATCTTGAGGCCGGACGGCCGGGCGCCGCCGAGCGTTTGGGAAACTTGATCCTGGGATGAGTAACATTTATTTAATAATTACTGTATTTTAAATTTATGTAAAGGCAAGTCAAGCATTGAATCAGCTATTTTGTTGGAAAATCAACTGCGTTTTCCTGAGTAGCCTTTTGAATCGACAGGGGATGCAAAAGGGTCCACACCGAATAACTAAATGTTATCAAGTGATCAGTACGAGCTCAAGTTATTATCTGGAGCTAGATGCAAGACTACACAGGCCGCAGCTTAGTATATGGTTCCCTGGAAAGGCAAATGGTGTTCCGAGAGTGGTGCTGCATTTTTTTGAAAGTGTGTTCAGACTGAATCTTTTTAATACGCTTTATTTTGTGTGTTACAGTAGCACGTGTGATGTGATTACATGTGCGAGAGTGTGAGGCGTGTGTGCCTTGCTCGTTGGAGCTGGACTGCTGGGTCCAGTTGTAACATGGCCTGGTTTCGATGGATGCGTGTGCTGCAGGCGTGGCGGGTGCCATCCCAGAGCGCGCGTTTGCTGTACGCATGGCGGGCGCAGTCGCGGAGCGCGTGTATGCTGTACATCGTGCTGTCCTGGCAGGCGCTGTCCTGTGGCGCTGTGTGCGCGGCGCTATGTACGCGGAAGACATGTTTTGTGAACATTCATCAGGCGCTGTCCTGGCAGGCGCTGTCCTGGGGCGCTGTGTGCGCTGGAGTCGTGTTCTGTGAACATGCATCAGGCACTGACCTGAGGCGCTGTGAGCGTGGCGCCGTGTGCGCGAGCGCTGTGTGCGCGGAAGTCGTGTTTTCTGAACATGCATCAGGCGCTGTCCTGGCAGGCACTGTCCTCGTTCACGTCTTTAACGTGGGAACTTGCAAGTTCAAGTACAAGTATGTAAGAGATACTTCGTATGGAGATGTATGCATACTTGTGAAAGCGAAGTTCTTTATTGTAGTCTGCGGTATGAGAGCGTATTTTTGTTTGAGGGCCTCGTATGCGTGATGGATGAGAGAATAGGCAACGGTGTATGTTGTCTTGATAATTAACAACTTGTTTTTCACGCAGATCACGATGACTACAACCCCGACGATGCCTGTGAGATCTCAGTTGCTGCTCCCGTTGACGCTTCGAGTACGTGACGTGGCGCAGCGTCTCGCTGGCACTGGTGTGGCGCGACAGCTGGCTATGCGAGTGCGGCACGCCCTGTGCTGTTGCTTTGGCCACGTGCGCTTGCCTCATGACGGCTACCGTATGGAATGTGCTGTGTTCTTTTAGCCACATGCGCTTGCCTCATGGCAGCTAACTATGGCGTGTGCTGTGCTGTTTTAATAGCCACGTGCGCGTTTGGTTTATGCCTACGGTTTATGGCGTGTGCTCTGTTTCCACGTGTGGCAGCTGCCGTTTCTTATGACTATGTGTGGTGAAATTTAGAAGCCCGGAATTCTATGGTTTGCAATACAGTTATCTATTGCAAATATTAATTTTTTATATTGCAAAGCAGATTATTTATTTGTTTCATGCACCTGGAACTTTTTACATCTATTCCAATCTTAAATTACTTTGGTTATCTATTTTGTGAAACTGGTGTTGGATGCGCTTGAGTGCACGCTAGCGCATCTAATGTAGTATTTTGCTTGGACTGTTGTGTACTTAAAATTTTACATCAAAACTACTTGGAGTATATTCCAATATGAAAAAGGTTTCAGGTACTAATTAACGCTAACTTTGTATGTCAACAGCCACTGAGAGGTATTCAAACTTGATGCCTATGCCTATGCCTACAGTGTTGAAGTCTGCGTGATACGCTAACTGTGTGCCTATGTTAACAGCCACTGAGGGGTATGCAAACTTGGTGCCTATCCCTACAGTATTGAAGCCTGGACAGCTCGCTGGAGCGGGTGCGCCGAGACAGCTCGCTGGTGCGGGTGTGCCGAGAGAGCTCGCTGGTGCGGGTGCACCGAGACAGCTCGCTGGTGCGGGTGCACCGAGACAGCTCGCTGGTGCGGGTGCACCGAGACAGCTCGCTGGTGCGGGTGCACCGAGACAGCTCGCTGGTGCGGGTGCACCGAGACAGCTCGCTGGTGCGGGTGCACCGAGACAGCTCGCTGGTGCGGGTGCACCGAGACAGATCGCTGGTGCGGGTGCACCGAGACAGCTCGCTGGTGCGGGTGCACCGAGACAGCTCGCTGGTGCGGGTGCACCGAGACAGCTCGCTGGTGCGGGTGCACCGAGACAGCTCGCTGGTGCGGGTGCACCGAGACAGCTCGCTGGTGCGGGTGCACCGAGACAGCTCGCTGGTGCGGGTGCACCGAGACAGCTCGCTGGTGCGGGTGCACCGAGACAGCTCGCTGGTGCGGGTGCACCGAGACAGCTCGCTGGTGCGGGTGCACCGAGACAGCTCGCTGGTGCGGGTGCACCGAGACAGCTCGCTGGTGCGGGTGCACCGAGACAGCTCGCTGGTGCGGGTGCACCGAGACAGCTCGCTGGTGCGGGTGCACCGAGACAGCTCGCTGGTGCGGGTGCACCGAGACAGCTCGCTGGTGCGGGTGCACCGAGACAGCTCGCTGGTGCGGGTGCACCGAGACAGCTCGCTGGTGCGGGTGCACCGAGACAGCTCGCTGGTGCGGGTGCACCGAGACAGCTCGCTGGTGCGGGTGCACCGAGACAGCTCGCTAGTGCGGGTACGCCTATACAGCTCGCTGCCACGAGTGCTACGCGACGGCTCGCTGCCGCGAGTGCTACGCAAGTGCTGAACATACCGGAACCGTTCTTTGGAGCGCGTTTAGCTGGTTGGCCTGCGCCTTCAGTGTATCTGTGATACGATCTGTGCTATGTGCACAGTGTTCCTCTGAGAAGACTTGTGTTATCTGTAGCGTGTGTTAAGCTCTAGTAGGAAGCTTTGTATACTAAAATCTGATTTGGACGATATTTTCAACTCTGCAAAAACTAAGTACCTATGTATTTCATGGCCAGACAAGGCCGAGACGGTAAAGTTACATTAAAGCCTGTAACGATACTCTAGGCTTCACACGGGGACGTGTGAATTGTCAGGGAAGGCCTTGCTCAACTTATTTCACCTATGGGGTACGTTGAGCATCTTTGACTTTCTTCACTTATACGGCTGTAGCTCGTAAATGCAATTTGTTAGAAATAAATTACTATGGACTCTTTTGGAAGGGGATAAATTACTTACCTATCAGTATTGTTAGGAATGAGGGTAAAATAATAAAAGAAAATAAGAAATGTTGAAGGTAGAACTGTAATCTCCCACTTGTTTTAGCAGTATAAAGTATCACGCAGTCGACTAAGAGGGATCAGTCAATCTGTACTTCTACTAGTCTCATATCGTTATTATGCCCGTTGAGCTAAAACATTACCTCCACACGGAGATACGGTGTAGTAGTTCTCCCAGTGTAAGCAAGGAAGATCGTGTTGCTGAGAGGCTGCCCGGTGTTACATCGACAGGAGTAGTGTAGCTGTTGCTTTGCATACTTTGGTGTTATCATGTAATTATGTCCTTCACGTTACACTAATGTGTGATTGTGTCTGGTACATATTACGGTTGGTCGAACTGTATTTGCTCTATACTGAATGTGTAGTGCTGTACGCTGTCTTATTCCTGATAATGATCAATTGCGTAAGCAAGAGAGCAAGTTGAACATCCGCTCTCACACTTTATTATTTTTAACAATTAACCTTCAGAGTAAATTCTAATATGAGTAACATTATTTTATTTAAATCGTTTTGAGAATAATTTCTAACATAAGTGTAATAGTTTCTAATAGTATATATAACAAGCCATGAAGACTTATCGTTGAGGAGCTATGACTGCTCAAGTGATAAATTGCTTAACTAGCCCCGCCCGACCCTAAATATTTTTTTTTAAATTAGCAAGAGTGACTAACGAGCGAGCACACATTCCACCTGGTGATAAATGAATACTATGGCCAAGGCATCTCCAAGAACTAAGGTGATTTTTTATAGAATAAGGGTGACAAACGAGCACACAGTCCAGAATTATTGTCCCATCGGACTATTAGAGTGAGGGAATAGAGAGTGCACCTGTGCTTGCGCATACACTTGGGCACTATAATCTTGCCATGCGACGATGGCTAGTCTCCGTTGAGACGGGCCGGCGTGACCGAATTCCGTCCAGAGGACTTTATTATTATTGTAAAATTAAATACTAATTATTAATGCTAATATTGAGCGTAAAATAGCTCGAAAACGGTTTTTTTTTATATAGAATAAGGGTGACAAACGAGCACACAGTCCACCTGATGGTAAGTGGTTGCTGTGGCACATAAACATCTACATATATCTTCGTTTGCGAATTAAAATGCAGATGCGTTGTCACCCATGAGGACAGGATAGGAGAATATAATGCCTCTTTTCCAGTAAAAAGGGGCTCCGGCTCTCTACACTCACCATACGAAGCACAGCAGCATTAAGCTGCTATTTGACGCTGGTATTCTGTGAGAGCGTGGTCCTTCCCCGGTCGAGCCGACCCATTCGTGCTACAACTATACTATTAATATAGCTGCAGCATGACTCCACCACGTATAAAACTGCCGCGTTACTAGAGAAAAGGTGTCTCTGGTGTTAGTCATTCTAATTCTTTATTTTTATACATTTTATGTGTCGCAAGAGACGACCGCTAACCGTGT
This sequence comes from Parnassius glacialis, assembly GCA_033319125.1. Taxonomy (NCBI): domain Eukaryota; kingdom Metazoa; phylum Arthropoda; class Insecta; order Lepidoptera; family Papilionidae; genus Parnassius; species Parnassius glacialis. The sequence continues at coordinate 45,501,731 of JAVANC010000005.1, forward strand.
AGTGGCGGAGTAAGAATCCACCTAATCGTCCCGTGGGTGTCGTAACAGGCGACAGAGGGAAACTGAAACAGTTGTTGGGCAGAAGCATCTTCCTGAAAACAACTCAAAATAATAAAAAACTGCGGTTGCCAACCCACCTGCCAAGAGTGGCAACTATTACGAAATCCCTCCATGAGGCAATGTATGAGGGAGGCCTATGTTCAGCAGTGGACTTTTATAGGCTGTAATAGATGGATGGAAGAGACGACAGAGGGAAACTTATACAGGAGATGAGCTTCTTCTCCTGTTTCAGTTTCCCTTTCTAATATATTTTTGATGTATCTATTCCGTGCTTTTGATATCTATTTGATAACAGCTGGCATGGCAAATCCCCAACGTGTCAATCTATTGGAGACGTCAATATCCAGCTGAGGATGTTTGACAGGTAAATGAATGAATACTTAAAGCCTATATTCAGCAGTAGGCTAAGAAAATTTATTAAAAAAAAGAATAATCTATCAGAAGCCAGATCTTCTTGGCTATTCGCTTATTTGGTTATCACGACATCAGCGAAATACGGTGGTAGATTATCTTACGCCGCCACATAACGAGGTACAAGCATAATATTAGTCTTAATTACTTCGAACTAACGATAGATCATGAAGGAGGTAAATTTAGTTTATCGTCCAAGTTTCGAGAACATTCATCATTTCGTTCCCAAGTTCCCCCTATTTCTGAGAAGTAACGAAGTACAAACGGCAGCTGTAAACCGTCATGCGGCCCGGCTTCAAATTTGAACCCACGTCAAAATCTGCCGAACAAAAACAATCCACGCGACGCGCTCGTTGCTACTGATACAAAAATAACGGACTTGATTTATTATCTCTCTATTCTTTATTATTTTTTAACGGAAAATTAAATACGTAAATAATTGATGTTAAGATATCGGGTAAAATATGAAATGAAATAGTGATTTTAAACCCAATTTCTTCAACTTTAAAATCTGTATTACAATTCCTGTGCTTCAGAGGTTAGTTGTAAAGTTTCCTCAGGGCAAACAATATATACTTATATTATACTAAGGTGTCAACCAACAATAGGTATTTTTTTGAAAATGAATACCAAAGGTCCATGGATTGCGAGTGTCGTTTAGTGTAAGTATATTTGTGAACTTATAAGAGTCCGCGGGGTCTACATTGAAATGTTGCTTAATAGACAGGAAAATGAAAAAAATATTTATAGAATATGACCAAGGATAATTCGCATTAAAAAAAACCGGCCAAGTGCGAGGCGGACTCGCGCACCGAGGGTTCCGAACAAATCCGTAGGTATATTAATTTAAAATCATTAAAAATATTTTTACTATATGACGTAACTGAAAATTTATGCTTTTCGCAATTTTTCCTTTATCTGTGCTATAAAACGTTGCTTCGTACCAAATTTCAAGATTCTGAGTTCACGGGAAGTACCCTGGTTTTGATTCCCTTGCGAATGTCGCTTCATAAACGGCTGTATCTTTTGATTGCGTTGGCTTAGAAGTTTGATTTAAAGCTCTAAGGGACAGTAGACTTGAGTATTTGATATGAATTTCAGCTTGATACCTCCATGCGTTCCTGAGAAAAAGGGTCTTGACAGACAGACAGACAGACAGACGGACAACAAAGTGATCCTATAAGGGTTCCGTTTTTTCCTTTTGAGGTACGGAACCCTAAAAACACGGCAAAAAATACTGTATCAGCCTACATGCCTCTTACTGCTGGGCACAAGCTTCCTCTCAATTCTTCAAGGGTACTTTGGAGCGCAAAAAGACCGTATCAGTCCTGAGGATTACGATGAAAAACCTCGGTTCCTGTTACAAAGGTCTCCGGTTCTCTACACTCACCATACGAAACATAGCATCATTAAGCTGCTATTCTGTGAGAAAGTTGGTTTCGTTTATGTTGAAATTTTTATTATAATACATTTACAAAATATTAAACATTTTAAAAACATGTCGAAAAATACAGTTTCGGCAAATTCAGCTTGATCTTATCATCATCGCGGTTTATCATTGTCAATAATCCTTTCTTATTAACTATACCATATACCAATCACCTATATTTAATAGAGCTAATTAAGGACTATAATACATGACCAACACTCCGGACTTGATTTTACTAAAATGAGTGTTTTTACAGTGCTACATCGCCATACAATATGTATATTTTTAAAGTGCAGCCTATATAATAGCAGTGGGACGTACTTATTTATTCTATGGTAAAACATAGAAATGTGTTTAAGAAATACCAAAAATCTACTTATTTTGTTTATGTATAGTACCTACCGGAATTATTTAGAATTTCAGTTTCATCTATTTGCTTCATGATTTCATGGTACACCTGATGAATTGTTCCACTTCTGGACGCTAGATGGCAATGGTTATAATAATACCTGCACGTAATATTATATTCTCGATATTTTTCAAAAATATATGCACGCAAGTTTTAAATGATTTAAGACGAATAGGAGGTTTCCATTATTTCGTTGTTATTATAATTGCCAAGCACTTGGGCAAAACGTTTTGCTTCAACATTTACCTACAATACGTAATTACAGCAAAGGGTTGGAATTATTATTATAAGGATAGAAAATAAAAGAAAATACAAAGAAGTAAGGGTAAAACTAAACCCCTACTTGTTCAAGCCCTATTCTGGGAACTAGCTTGGATAAGTCATTCTTTAGAATATATTAGCGTATAGACCGACATAGTGTGCAAGGGAGAAGAAAATTCCTTATGGCATAAATGCAAGATAGAAAAGGATACCAAATCTCATGACTGTAACCGATTTTGAATGACAGGTCGGCGTAATTCGGCACGCAAGAATTAGCTCCTAGGTATCTTGTAACATCTTAGAGTGTAATAGTGTTTATTTTTAGTAATTAACTGTTTTCTAAAATGGTTATTTGTTCTGTGAATGACTGTGATGTTAATCATGAAAATAATCCTGATAATTGCACATTTCACAGGTAATTTCTCAAGACGTCATCAATGTTATGAAGCGTTTATTTTTGGTTAAAATTTATGTTATATACTGTTTAAAATATAGATTGTTTTAAATTATTTTGTTAATTTTGATATTTCGCAAAGAAAAATTCACGTTGTTGATAATTTGCATGAATTTGGGGATTAACTAAACTACTTATATCAAAATTAATGTCGATATTTATCTTGCATGTTTATATTGAATTGCCAACACAACAAGAAAATAAATCCTCGGTTCGCGCTCTATAAATGTAATTTTATTCAGCCGTTTGTCAAACAGATTTCCTCCGAATTCTATAATTAGAAAGAAATGGTTAAGGTCCATTGAATGGGTTGGTTGGAATCCAAAAAAAAACTCAACAATTTGCAACATTTACTCGGAAAGTATATAGTATAAAAGAAAAAGTAGAACAAATACAATTTTATTAAAAGGAGCCATTTCTACATTATTTGTACCAGTATGTATAGTACTAGAGCCCAATGACTTCGTCAATCTTACTTAGCGGTACCATGTAGCGACATCTATGGAAATGTATTAAATAAAGAACGATGTATTTAGCGCGTCAAATTTTCATATCGATATACATCGCAACCGCTTCCGTAGATAAATAATAGATGGCGCTAGAGTAGTCAAGTGAGCTCGGCCACGGTCCTTATTGCTTTGTAAGAGAGATTCTTATAATAAGACTTCAAAAATTTAACTTTCAAATTTTTAATTAAAAATAGAGACAAATTTCATAATTATAAAATTGTAGTACATTAAAGATAAAAAATCTTGAGATTTTCCTATTTAAGCCATAATGAACCCAACTATCTATTTATGAACCAAAAAAATGTATAACCTTACTTTACCACCCGCATCTCACGGTTACATTAGTGCAATATTCATAGCTATTTTCCCAAGGAGTTGCGCGGAGATTCGGATTATATTCCCAAGTCACAATGATAAATCCTTTAGCGTAGTTAGATATAATATATTTAGAATGCTCTTGAAGCGCCACTAGACTCCGGCGCTTGAGATGTGCGGTTCAATGTGCCAGGATAGTATAAATTCCATAGTATTTGTTACTCACAACGCTCGATGCCCGATTCATGCTTGATGGCCGGTGACATTGTGTCTAAGTAGTCGTAGAGAAGATTAACTCGTGGTTAAGTAATAGCTCCGCGGATCAAAAAATTTGCGAGATTAAGTTGCACTTGCTACGGGCATTCCATGAATGAGTGACCATTTTCTTAACTCACCGAGATTGAGAGAATAGAGAGTGCATCTCTATCCTCAGACACTTGGTACACTTTATTTACTATGTTAAGATCATTATGTTTTTAAAATTCATGCAGCTAAAATGTTAATAAGTTTATTATTACTTTTCAGGGACAAATGAAAGAATAAAAAAAAATGAAGCATGCCTCATAAACATATCGGCCAAACTTTAAACAGAGCAATCTTATTTAACTGATTCCCACAAGTTTCCTAGTTTTATTCATTGTTTTATTCCTTTACACCTTTAGTTGCCTGGAAAAGATCGCTACGAAGCGATAAGGCCTCCAAATTGTACATATGCTTTTTGTTATGTCATTTGAATATTTGTTCGTGCTGTACAATAAAAGTATACTCATTCATTCATTCATTCATTTCCTTACTTAAATTACTAAGTTTACATTCATATTTAAGTCAAATTTTAAAATAAACTTCTATAATGTATTTAATTATTAATTATTAAATGTTTGTAATTATCAAAAGTATTATTATATGAAAAATAGAGCAGCCATTATATACTTCGTGTCCCCGTTTTTTATTTACCCATCAAAACATTTTATAAAATATAAATAGGTATATACTTAGTTAAGTATGTACCTATTTATATTAACAATATGTTAAAAAGAAATGCCGGGGAAACTGTCCATGGCAGTAAATAATTTTCTCCAAAGATCATAACTCGGAAATACAATTTTCCGTTCAGATTCTTGGGGAGTTTATCGGTAGAGTCACCTGGGATTTTTTACATTTGAATTCAGTTTATTCCCAAGAACATGTTACGTGAATATTTTTTAATTATTTTAGAACTATCAGGGTAAAAGTTCTATAAATTTTTGAAGTTTCAATTTCGTGTACTAAATAATTTTTTTAAATCTTTTTACAGTTTCCTTAACAATCATTTTTCGATAGTCCTTGTAAGTAAAATGTACATCACTAGGTAACGCAAACAATGACAAATTAAAATTAGTCACGCATTTTCGGGCTCTCAGATCGTCTATACGGTATACGCCAGTCTAAGCGTGTCTCTACCACATAGCCTAAGTCTATGTGGTAGAGACACGCTGCAGCTATATTATGATTTTAGCACGAATGGGTCGGCCCAACCGGAGTACGAGGGCTACACCATAGATAAATATATATGTAGCAAGCTAGGCTACACTGGAAATTTTAGAACTGGCCACTTGTAAACGATATAATAAAAAAATAAGTTCAAATTTTGAAAATGAAACTTTTTATTAATTTGTTTTAAATAAGTAACTATGATGTAAAACCAGATTAACTTGTAGCACTTTTTATTCACTTTATAAACGAATCACAATAATTATATTATACTTTACTTAATGTAGATGATAACAACTCCTAGCAGAGCGACTCGCTTGCACACGACTGAAGTGAACTGAACTGAAGTAAGATACTTATGGCAATTCAATTTATAGTGTACAGCGCTGTTACAACTACCCACTAATCTTATTATTTTTACCTACGTTACTCTATGATTTTATGATTTATTAAATCTGAAACATATGCATATTTAATAATCATTTATGAATAATAATTTATTATATAGGTGTCGATGATTTCAAATCCATTTGTAACATTCGGCCATCCTGAGTCGTACGCGTCCCGCGGCGCTCATTATATTCACCATTTTGCCTCTGAAAGGAGAAAAGAAAATTACGCAGTAAATTGTGCTATTTCCAAAAAGAAATGATGTAGAGGAGATTTATTTTGTTTTATTACAAGTCATTAATAAACGTTTAAACTATTAATATACCTAGTTGTTTACCTAATAGTTCTTGTACATTGGCCATCTGGGGCTGGTTAACTTAGCCATCCTAATGTTTCAACAATTGTGGATTTATCCATTTAGCTGTACTTGTATTATACCTATTATAGACTAGGTCACTTAGCTGTCCAGGACCTAAAACTCTATTATGGACTTAGTCACTCAGCTGTCCTGGATCTATAACTATTATGGACTTGGTCACTTAGCTGTCCCCTTGTTTTAACTATTATGGACTTGTTCACTTAGCTATCCCTTGTTTTAATTGTTATGGAATTGTTCACAAAGCTGTCCCTCACTTTTAACTATTATTAACTTTGTTATGGACTTGTTCACATAGCTGTCCTCACTTTTAATTATTATGGACTTGTTCACCTAGCTGTCCCTTCTTTTGTATGGTTATGGACTTGTTCACATAGCTGTCCCTCACTTTTAACTCTTATGGACTTGTTCACCTAGCTGTCCCTTCTTTTGTGTTGTTATGGACTTGTTCACATAGCTGTCCCTCACTTTTAACTATTATGGACTTGTTCACATAGCTGTCCCTCACTTTTAACTATTATGGACTTGTTCACCTAGCTGTCCCTTCTTTTGTATTGTTATGGACTTGTTCACATAGCTGTCCCTTACTTTTAACTGTTATGGACTTGTTCACCTAGCTGTCCCTTCTTTTGTATTGTTATGGACTTGTTCACATAGCTGTCTCTCACTTTTAACTATTATGGACTTGTTCACCTAGCTGTCCCTTCTTTTGTGTTGTTATGGACTTGTGTATGAACTATTAAGCTTTTTGGTAACTTTAGCAGTTGTATCTCTAGACACACCCCCTTTCCATAAAACCAAATCTCCTACTTTATACTTTCGGCAATTTTTATGCTTACGATCAAACCTACTTTTCATTAAGGTCATATTCCTATCAATACGAAAGGAGAAGGAGACGTCTCCATACATTATTGGGCCCAAGTGTTAACAAGATGGAAGTAAGATCATTTTAAAGCGTATATATGAACAATTCATAGCTGAAAATCTGGCAAGATTTGTCAATCTAGGTGCTGAGTTATTGTGGAATGATAAAAGTGAGATTATCTATTACCTACATTGTAAAAGGTGATTTTTCACTATGTTTACACTGTAACAGGCTATTTTTTCTATAATTACTTAAAGATATAAAAGCAGGATCAGTATAAAATCACCAAAAAAGCTGTGGTTAATAATTAAAAGAAATGGTAAAACGATTAACGAAAGTTAAGACAACAACAACTTAGTGAAGTGAATATTATGGATATCGATTTGAGATCGATTACTTGAATTGTTGTTGTGACTGTTACTTGTTGATATTATGTATTTTTTTATTATTACTTTGTATATATGTACGCAATTTTTTTATTTCCCTAGTTAACACAGAAAAATAACACTACAATCGATTTTCTAACTTATTTCTTATTTTATTGTTTTTTGAAATCTAGATTGTAAAAAGAGCTACTTTTTTTGTATTTTGCTTAAGAAAAATATTACCAATTTTTTAAAGTATACAAAATTAGTTAACTTCAGGCCAAAAATCCCGTTCTCCTTTAGCATCTTTTCTTCTAGTCTGTAAGTTTTGTTGTTAAGAATCATTATCTTGGGGAAATTCTTTAGGAAAACATAGGAAACGTGAATTGTCGTGGCCAAACATTAAATTAAAAGGTGTATGTTCCATAGTAGAATTAGGGGCATTATTAATTCCCCAGACTACATCTGACAATTGGTTATCCCATGTACATTCACTGTTAGAAGTTGTATTTAAGCCATTTAGTAAAGTACGGTTTACGATACACAGGTTGGTTAGAAATAGTTTTATGTGTAACTTAATTAAGTTAGTACATCCTAAATCTTTCGTATCTCCGGCAAATGAATGAGCATACCTATTCAATAATTGTAGCAATTCATTTATTTCCCTATGATTTAACTCACCCACATATCGGACAATTCAATTTCGGACTTATTGGCGACTTGGTGTATAATAAGAGTATTGGTTTCTAAGTTATTATTTTTTTGTTTTAAAATCTCTGCTCTAGCTAAGAGTTTCTTGGCAGGCCATAATATAGTTTCATTCCCAACATATAGGACCTTTAAATATGACATACTGGAATTAATAACGGCTTCTGGAATGTAATATTCGCTCGCTTCCTTTAACAATTAAGAAAGCCCAAAGCATTGAGTCCTTCAAAAATATGGTAAAAGATTATTATTTAAATATGTGTTCCACTTAATATATTTTATTGTCATATCTACTTTTCTTGTTAAGGTTTATGTATATGATATATAGTTATAATGTATTACAGAAATAGTTATAAATGTGTATGTAGTTCTATGTATGTATATGTATATATGTATGTGTGTATGTATATATGTGGTTATGTGTATATGTATATATAATATTATTTATTTGATTATTGCTTTTTCTTATATACTATATATACCATTTACTATTAATATATACTTGTTTATCTACTATTTATGCACACTTCTATATATTTAAATGAAAATTATCTCCTTCACCACGGTTTGCCTGGAAGAGATCGCTGTTTAGCGATAAGGCCACCTAATTGTACATTCGTTTATAAATTTAAGTTTGCTGTGTTGTGTAATGTTTTGTGTGCAACAAAGAGTATAAATAAAATAAATAAATATGATAACCCACCTTATAAGCCTGTTGTTGCATGGGACCAACTCCAGAGTTGGCTGCAGTTCCAGTAGTATACCAGCATGCAGCAGTTGCATGCCCTAAGCGCTGACACACATCACAGCGCTGCTGGCAGTCCTTCCTTTCATGTCCTGGTCGTCGACACACATAGCAGATCTTGGGAACGAGTTGATGGCGACCCGAAGTAATTTGTGTACTTTTCCTCCAGTTAGAATTGCGTGGTGTAATCGCGGACGTCTCCAAGCATTCAAAGTTTTCTAGCGATGACAGATAACCGAAGTAAAGTTGTTCTGGTGTTTCACAATTGTAGGCTTTAGAATTAGCTCTCAGTTCATGTGGTAAAGCTCGAATAATGCAGGAGATTGCATGTTCACCATTAATGTTGCATTTTTTGAGAAGTGATAACTTTTCATGATAATATTTAGTCATAGTCTCATAGTCACTTTTTGACCTTGCCAGCATTGTTTGTAGTCTGTCTACGTAGTCGGTAGATAGAGGAAAAGCGGTTTGAAGTGCTTCCTTCCATCCGTCCCAAGTAAGAGCATAATCGTCAAGGTCATCATACCACTCCCGAGCAGATCCAGCAAGGCGTAACTGCATTACAAATTGTCGATCCTTGCAATTCCATCCGTATATGTCACCCAACTGGTCAATTTTATGAAGCCATCCAGTAATGTTACTGGTTTGGTCGTCTGGGCAGAATTTGGGTATAACTTCCGCGTCTATCGGAGACACACGACGTCTTTTCGTGAGCATAGAAGTACTTTTTTTTGAAAAAAAAAAATTTCATCCTCATCTTCTTCTGAGCTTGTAGTGTCGCCATATCTTCGCTTACACTCTCCTAGCCCTCCAATATACGGTCCGGACATCGTTAGGTACTATCCCACTTCTGAAGTTTTAAATAAGTAACTATGATGTAAAACCAGATTAACTTGTAGCACTTTTTATTCACTTTATAAACGAATCACAATAATTATATTATACTTTACTTAATGTAGATGATAACAACTCCTAGCAGAGCGACTCGCTTGCACACGACTGAAGTGAACTGAACTTAAGTAAGATACTTATGGCAATTCAATTTATAGTGTACAGCGCTGTTACAACTACCCACTATAAGTATGTGCCATATCGATTGAGAAAAACGGACAATGACCTCAGATATGAGCCGAGTGTCAAAAGGCGTAACTTACAAAATCTCAATTTAGATGTGATAACAATATTTAAATATTGATATTATTCCCACTTCTAGGTCAGCACATATGTTTTGTTTTTTTGTTTCTTAAATAATATTGTCTGTGGTTCCTATAAACATAGTAAAATCTTACGGTACATCGCGAAAAATGTGTTATATTTTATATTTCAATTTATGGTAAGTAACGCAGCAATTCATTTAATAACAGTTTCATATTAAAAAAATATTTGAAGCAATATAATCACCATATTGAGCTTTTGCAAATTCATCCCTTTAAAATAAACAAAACGCGCGTTACGTCAGTTCGTTCTAAAAGAAACGTGACAATGGCAGCCAGAGATGCGTCACCTTTTTTGGGCCGGTCCGCCATTTTGTTTTCATTCGTGTTCGGATAGCGCTTGCGTGTGTACGTCTCGGGTAATTCATAGCATTCATTGCATTGTTTTAGTTGAGTTTTTACTGTTAAATTTGTTATATCGTTAAGTTTTTGTTTTTTGAATCTGTTATATTAGTTTTACTGTGACGGTCGTTACTAAATCGACATGAGTTCAGGAGAATTTGGTGAAGGACCCGGTCCTTCAACATCAAGTGGAAAGAGACGTCGCCGACCCATAATAAACGTAGCAGGTACGTACAAATAGGTACAAATGCGACGACGTAGCCTTTCTATTTCTTAAAGCGCTCTTTTTATGTGACCATGTGGTATTTATTTTCTAAAACAATATGTATTTATGTGATGTAGTACTATGGTAGTATATTTTTGTCATTTATTTACAGGCCCATCTTCTGGAGCACCTTTAACGTCACCAGTAAAAAAGAGAAAACCTACCACTTTGTCGGTCGGGGAACAAGAGATTATCATTAATGTATACAAATATGTCAAAAACACCTGGCCCGAAGACGTGTATCCTTCAAACGTTAATATGGTAGAAAAGGTTTCGGAGATCTCAGGAGTCAGCAAGAGCACTATATATCGCGTATTAAGCGTGTATAGAGATTCCCATAAAATACCAGAAAAGGGAATAATTAATAAAAGAAAAAAGTCTGTAATTGACAAGTTGGACGATTTTGATAAATCGGCTATAAGAGCGAAAGTGCATCAGTTCTTTCTTGCAGGAGAATTACCGACTTTAGACAAAATTTTGCTCAGTATAAATCAAGATGACCAGTTGCCAAACTTGAGCAAAACTTCCCTGCGACGTGTGTTGCGCCATTTAAAATTCAAATATATAAAGAGAAACAGAAAAAGTGGTCTAATAGATCGCCCAGAGATAGTTCTGTGGCGTACCAGATATTTGAGAGAAATACAAATATTAAGAAACGAGGGACGTAACATTTTTTACCTTGACGAAACATGGATTAACGCAGGTCATACTATGGGAAAGGTATGGGAAGACACCACAATTGAATCTTCTCGTCAATCACGGTTAGAAGGCTACTCTACTGGCGCGAAAGCCCCTTCGGGTAAAGGAAAGCGATTAATAGTTGTACACGTTGGCAATGAAAATGGCTTTTTGGAGGGATGTGATTGGGTATTTGAATCATCATCTACTGGTGACTACCATGAGAGTATGGACGCTCTCCATTTCGAGGACTGGTTTAGAAAAGTAATAGAAAAACTGCAGATGTGAAAGGGTACGTTGCACGAAAAAATACAACTTTCAAGTTAAAAGATGTTAAAAATTTACTTAAAGATGGTTTAACTCAAATCACGCCAGATAAATGGAAAAACTGTGTTCAGCATGTCCTTAAGGTTGAACAAAAAATGCGTGGCATGGATGATAGAATTGACCAAACTGCAGATCGCTTTATAATTAATGTTACAGATAGTTCATCAAGTGAAGATACGAGTGATGATTGCACCGAATAAAAATAAAGTTCTTATATAATATTAAAAATAAAGTTTTATCTTTTGCATAAGTACGTACTTATTCGGTGTCGTTATCACTCGAATCTTTATATGTGTTATAAATTAATGTTTTTTGTTGTTAAATGAATAAAGTACTTTATAACAATAGATGATTTTTCTTCTACAGCGATCTTTCACATAACTTTTTAATAATAGTTAATAAATATATATTATATCAATCATTATAAAAAAATCAAAATGTGCCTATATATTGAAGGTTTGTAACCCCTGGTTAAACGACCGAAAGGTCATTGTCCGTTTTTCTCAATCGATTTGGCACATACTATAATCTTATTATTTTTACCTACGTTACTCTATGATTTTATGATTTATTAAATCTGAAACATATGCATATTTAATAATCATTTATGAATAATAATTTATTATATAGGTGTCGATGATTTCAAATCCATTTGTAACATTTGTCATTAGTTTACGATTTGGCGGAAAATTGTAAATTGTCTGTGACGTTAAGCATGAATTTAAAGCGAGAAATTTTCATACAATGCTTTTTTATGACTTTTGATATAATTTAAGTCAACAAGAAAGTTATGATAGACTTCGATGAGCCTTTCAAGATGAAGTCCCATCTCGTGTCACTGTTTACAACTGATTTAATGAGTTTAAACGTGGTCGCACTAATTCACCGATGGTCTGAGTGAGGGACGGCCTTCTACGGCGACGACTGAAGATAACATCAGTGTTGTGCGGTGTATGATAGAGATTGACAAAAGAGTGAATTATCAGCAGATTTGGACCAGCTTAGGCATCGGTATGAGTCAAGTGCACAAAATCCTCCATGAAGATTTAGGGAAAGCTTCCTTTGTGCCCGGTGGATACTTCATAATTTGACAGAGGCCCAAAAACTCCGTCGTATTGAAATGGTTCAAAGATTTAACGGAGGTGACTCAAATGCTGTGTTCCGACATACTTACGAATGACGAAAGCTGGATTCATTGTTAATTTAAAAAAATATATTGTAAACTAAGAGACAGTCTGCTGTATTTTTTTATAGGATAGGGTGAAATACGAGCACACAGTCCACCTGATGGTAAGTGGTTGCTGTGACCCATAGACATCCACATCTATCCTCAATAAAGAATCAAAATGCACATGGGTTGTCACCCGTGAGGACTAAGATAGAATGCCTCGTTTCCAGTAAAAAGAGTTCTCTACACTCACCATACGAAACACAGCAGTGTTAAGCTGCTATTTTACGCTGGTATTATGTCTGGGTGTTTCTTTCCGAGACGTTGCCAACTAAAGTGAAGAGAGGTCGAAGTGTAGGAAAAAGCACGTTCGGAAGGACAGGTCATTACGCAACAATTGTTTTAGGGGATCGAGAAACAGAGTGGTACACTAACAATTGTTTGCCACTTGTCTTGGAAAAAGACCGGGAGAATCCGGTTACCATCAGGTGGACTATGTGCTCGTTTGTCACCCTATTCTATTAAAAAATGTACTGACTTACCACATGCTCGGTGGTGAAGGAATACATCGGAAAACCTGCATGTTTGAGAATTAAAAAATATAAGAACATACTATCAATCCGCCCCGGCTTCGCACGGGTGATATCTGTATCTCGACAACAGCGCCGCCTAACGGGTCTAAATGTGAATCTAAACCATCTAGGGACACATTCAAATACACACAAACGTATTCATCAAAATCGGTTGAGCTATTATTGGCTTTTAGCGAGCCTCTCCTACGGCATAATACGTAAAGAAGCACAGTGGGACTCTAGATTCCGCACTACTACTTAAACCCAGTACAAAACTGAGGCTATGGGCTAATTCGTAGAGACTCCTCAGCTATGTTTTTGCTTCGTTAAACAAGTGTCATCATTATCAATTCGTTGGTAGTACACCCTAGAGCCCTAGACACAGGTTCCTACTACAGTCGAGAGGATTTCCTGTAAACGTCACGTTTGGCAGGCGGAATGACAATAACAATACAATAGTTTTGCACCTTTGACCTCGCTCCGCGTCGCCTGAATTTAAAACCACATATTATTATAACTAGTAATTATGCCATCGGCGAATATTTTCACACCGTTTCCGTATCTTAGGACATCTATGGAGTAATAGAATCTCATATCCTATATTGAATTATTTAACATTTCCAACACGTATCTAATTTAATACTAGGTAAGTATATATAATTTGTGTTTGGTTTCTGGAAATGCTATTTCCGTTTTTGCGTTACAAATTTCAATCGCACGAATTCAAGCTAAACGTTATAGTTCCAAAATGGCGTCAAATTCGACCTTTCTGAGAAGCATTATTTCGATGAAAGCGTCCCTTTGGTTATGATTCTGGGTAGTGACTCACACTCATTGGGTGCCTACCGAGAACAGCTGAATAGCAGACATCTTCTTATTTAACGAATTGTTTATATTATGTTCAAAAAAGCGATGTCAATAGCTCCAACTAAAAACACAGAAGTAATTTATTATTCAATATTAATGCATTGACGATGCACTTTTGAATTAACAATGATGATGATCATCATGTTATCCTGGCCAATTCTGTTAAGAATTATAAGCCAATGCATCATGTTTTTTTTTAAATACTAGTAATTCTATTAAACATTACTAATATTTTCTTTAACCACTTCTGGTAAGCTTAAAATGCTTGTGTTAGAAGTGATTTACGACAGTAGTCGAATGGCGGATTCGAACCCACGACCTTTCGAGTTCGCGGTCCGCGCCCTGTCATTAGGCTACTGACGCTATAATGCATCATGTTTATGATAATTATACCTGATGGCAATTTTACTAGTTGTTAAGTCACAGTAATCGCAATAGCTTCGACAAAACCTATCCAATATCTATAATGTAGGTAAATATTGGGTTGCCAACTTTTATTCATCATCATCATCATCATTACAGCCTTTCATAAGTCTACTGCTGAACATAGGCCTCCCCCAAGGAATGCCACAAAGCACGGTCCTGAGCCACCTGCATCCATCGACTTCCTGCATGTCTTACCAGGTCGTCACTCCATCTCGTGAGGGGCGCCCTACACTTCGCCTACCGGTACGAGGCTGCCACTCAAGAACCTTTCTTCCCCATCGGTTGTTGGTTCTTCGAGCTATATGGCCGGCCCACTGCCACTTCAGCTTACTAATCCGTTGTGCTATGTCGGTTACTCTGGTTCTACTGCGGATATACTCATTTCTAAGTTTATCACGCAGAGAAACCCCGAGCATAGCCCTCTCCATAGCTCGCTGAGCGACCTTGAGCTTCCTCATACGGCTAGCAGTGAAGGACCACGTTTCAGATCCGTAAGTCATCACTGGCAACACGCACTGGTTGTACAGTACAAGAGTTTCGGGGATATAACATCACAACTTTTATTATTTCAATTTAAATATTATTTGTAAAATATACTAGACGGAAAATACAGCTACAGTATGTTTAAATAGATGGAGTGATCACCTGGTAAGACATGCAAGAATTGATGGAGGTGTAGGTGGCTCTGCACCGTGTTTTGTGCAATTCTTCGAGAGAGAGAGAGAGAGTGTTCTTTATTCAGCAATGGACGTTTGAATGGTTTATTTGAATGGTAGTGATGATCTTTCAAATCAATATTTTATTTTCTAAAGGAATATTTTTTCCGCTCTAAGCTCTTATTAACAGCTTCACGCCATATTAAATATAGTGGTTTCGCCTATTATATATTATTATTTGAAAATATAGTATGTGAAGCCCTAATAAAATAGAATACCATATTATATAGAGCTAGCAACCCTAGTAAGTACATGCGCTGTATCGAACGTCAATTAAACTTATATTGGTAAATTATTTCGATCCTCAGTGTACGCTGATCCTCAGTGTACGCTGCTGTAGTACGCATTGCATTATAAACAACTGAATTATGAAAACTCGCAGTGCATCATGATACGAGTACGCACATACCAATATATAATTTACTCGGATCTTAAAATTCTACAGCAAGGACTTCGCAAGAGCAAGCGATTAATTGTAAAAAATGCTAGAAATTTTAGTTATGTATGTATAACTACGTAATACTATTATTCATTCTGTGGTATAACTGCTTACATATGATTTACCGCTGGACATCGGCTGGCTCACAAATCTGAAGTGGAACCTTTATTTATCAATAGAATATCACATTATCATTATCTCATGTCATCACAAGTGCCATGCTGCACACAGGCTTATCCCATAGATTTTCTCAAAGCATGGTCCTAAGCCAATTCATTGACTTCGTGTATTTTTGTTATATAAGATAAGGGTGACAAACGAACACACAGTCCACCTGTTGGTAAGTGGTTGCTGCGGCCCATAGACATCTACATCTGTCCTCGATTACAAATCAAAATGCAGATGAGTCGTCACCCGTGAGGACTAAGATGGAATGCCTCGTTTCCAGTAAAAAGGGTCTGTATGTTTTATCAGGTCGTCGAGCTAGCCTTCCGAGAACCTTTTATTCCTAATCGGTTAATAATTAATTATTCGACCATATGGCCAGACGGCCACCTAAGCCTACTTATCCATTGACTATGTTTCTCTTGTCCTTCTGGGGATACCTTAGTTAAAGATTTCAAAATCCGTGACGAGGATTATCTATATATAATAATAATATATGATAATAATTTAGCAACATTTATTGTCATTATAATTTTGTGAAAACATTTATCTAGTATTTCACTTAAAGATAAAGATAAAGATCATTTTATTTGTTCAAACAACTTGCATTGATATTATGCAAATATATTATTAATTTTCAGAAATATTATTATATAGCACGAGGACTACTAACGCGTGACTAATTACTATGAAAGATGACAGTAAATACCTCAACCAATGTTTCCATTACAGTTATTGTTGCAGTGAATCATTTATTTGATTTCAGGCTACAATAATGTTGCCTCCTACCATTCTTTAGGAGAATGGATTATTATCCATTGTCTAAATGACTTGTAGTTACTCTACTAATTTAAATACATACTATAATAACAAAAAGCGCGTGAGTGAGAATAATTCTACAAAACACAAAAAGATTTTTATTCCGTATTATGATCACCTAGAAATATTTTTTTAACTAATCGTAAATCGAATCGAATTATGTAACACGATGTGTCAATAGTACATTATGTAGACTCTCTATTCCGCCAACTTCCTGACTCCGGGCTGCTACTGAGTCTGTTATATATGTACATACTGTGTACTAAATAGCGGGAATTTGTCAATAAAACAAAAAATACAAATTATTCATCTAAATTTATTTTATCGCCTTCAAAGTAGTCCCCATCGCTTGCAATACAACATCTCCAACGCTTCACCCAGTCTTCCATACATTTTTCATAGGCTATTTGCGGTATGGCCTTTAGCTCATTCAGCGAATTTTTTGTTATGGCTTCTATCGACTCAAAACGTTTTCCTCGAAGTGGTAATTTTAACTTGGGAAATAAAAAAAGTCAGACGGAGCCATATCAGGTGAATACGGTGCTTGGTCGAGAACTTTTGTTGAATTTTTCGCTAAAAACTCTTTCACTATAATGGCTGTGTGTGATGGTGCATTATCATTGTGCAGCATCCATGAGTTGTGTTGCCACAAATCTGGACGTTTTCGGCGGATACTCTCACGCAAACGCTTCATGACGCCTAAATAATATTCTTTATTCACTGTTTCTCCCTTTGGAAGGAATTCGGAGTGAACCACACCACGGTAGTCAAAAACAACTGTCAGCATCACCTTGATTTTGGAGCGACTTTGCCGCGGTTTTTTGGGTTTCGGCTCGTTTTCGAGACGCCATTCTGAAGACTGTTGGCTTGTTTGCATGTCGTACTCATAAACCCATGTCTCGTCGCCAGTTATTATACGTTTCATAAAGGTCGGATCCGTAGAAGCTCGGGAAACCATGTCTTCAGCGACATGCTTTCGCTGCGCTCTTTGAACAAAATTGAGCTCTTTTGGAACTAGTCGAGCGGCGACGCGTTTCATGCCTAAAATGTCAATGAGAATGTTGTGGACGGACTTAAGAGATATGTTCACCTCACTAGCCAACTCTCTCAGACTCATACGTCGATTTTCGAGCACTAGCTTCTTGATTTTGTCGATGTTTTCTTTGGTCGTAGCGGTTGAAGGTCTACCAGAACGAGGCAAGTCTACTACTACTTCTCGGCCTTCTTTAAAAGCCTTATACCATTCATAAGCCCTTGTTTTCGATATACACGATTCGCCGTAGGTATTTCGCAACATTTTTAGTGATTCACCACATGAAATATCATTCGAAACACAAAATTTAAGGCACACTCTTTGTTCAACAATATTTTCCATTGTAAAAATCGCCGAGAACTCAAAACTATGACCAACAAAAAGTGTAGTTTAAAACAAATTAAATGACAGATCAGATCCCGCTCAAACTTTGCGCGCTAAATCAGTACAGTGCTACCAACATGCAGTAAAAAAATTAGAACGACCTCTTTTACGCGGGTCTTTTTATTGACATATTCCCGATACTTTTTACACAGAGTAGTATAATTATGTAATCTCTATAGAATATCATCTAATAACGGAAAGCTTGTTTTCGATAAATTCCTATATTTTTTAGTCATGAGCATAGATCTTTGATCTTGATCTTTTAAAAAAAACGTTACCCCAACACTAGGATTTCCTCCTGTATCGTGGAGGCAGTTTATTAAGTTGTACAAGGACAAACATCCGGCCCCGGAACAATTATCTGTAGGCCATACAAATACTTGTTCCGTGCGGGATTCAATCCCGCGGCCCCAGCGTTACGACTCCCTGCCAAGCCACTGCGCCATGGAGGCGCACGGAGATCCACTTGACATTTTTTTAAATCGAAATAATTTTATTTAACCAGTCAACCTAGTTTTTACGACTCTTATGGCAGTAATTAGCTTCAATTCCCGGTATCTACGTATAATTAGTTGTACATACAATTTAAACGGGCGGCAACTAAATTATTGAAAAGGTATATTATTAACTAAATTATTATTTAAAAATATTTTTTAAATTATTATTTAGAGTATTTCCTAACATGTTTACTATACAACTCTGCCTAGGAAATAAGAATAAATAAAAAATATGTTTTGCAATAGCTCTGTTGTTGAAATTTTTGCCTGATTTTATGCAGATTATAGAGATACATACATATCTGCGCACTTTAATTTTGTTCAACGTTAAAACTATAGTCCTTGACAAAATTACTCATATGCGGACATTGTTTCCAAATTAGGTACTATCTCGCATTGCAGCCCACCAAAAAAAAATTTAAAGGCGACTAACACGTTACTATATTCTAATACCGATTGGTATACCTACCTACTACAAGAACAAAAAGAGTTTATGATTATGATCTAAAAGGTATTTCCCGAGAAGATTAGATTTACTTATCAACAAGTGTTCATTCATTCATTCAGGCGTAAATTCATTTTTATACGAAACTGTTTTTGTCTCTTTTACGTAAGTATTATACCTATATAATACATGATGCGAACGTGATAATTTCTAGTTGTTAACTGGAAATTGATAAAAGTGACGTTGTGTTATTAAAAAAACACCTTTCTAGTTCACTGTATCTGGTCTGTTTTGCTGTAGATATATGTGAAATCACAGATCACAACGGAAATTTTTATTCCGTTATACTGTAACTTCTTAGTCATGTCATTTCCAAGAGCTTAATTATAACAAGTCGCCTTCAGAGGATGGAATGTCGGTTGCATTTAAATTTCTCGATAAAATTGGCCATGGAATGTCAGTTACTTTACCTAAGAGGTTCGCGGTAAAATGTCTCATTCTTATCTTAATCACTGCTACAGAATCAAACTGGATATGGTTGAGGTTTTAATGTTTTAAAAATTAGTTTATCATGTCTATATTCATATAGACATCAATTGCTGTCCGTTAGTCTCGCAGAAACACAAAAATGGCTGGACAGATTTTGATGAAGCTTTTTGAGTGTGTTTGAGTGGGTACCTGGACCCTGGATGATCTAAGCGATTCACAATTGGACCCGGTAGGTGGTGCTGTGGTCGAGATCAGAAATCAACCATGCTAAGCCAGGGCGGTTCGATAATATTGAATATTTTGAATAATTTTAAACATATTTCTTTCGAACCTGTAGTATCTTCTTGTACTTATATTATCCTATTTTTACATATAATTAAACTAATTAATGCATACCATAAGCGATAAGCTAATGGCCATAAACAAGTTCCGGGGGGTTATATAAAGGATACGGAGTCCAACTAACTACTGGACGGATTTCCATATTTGTTATATAAGTAAGTAGGTAATGAGCCTAGCTAAAATATAGGCTCACTTTCACAGACTACTGTCGGCAATGCAATAAAACAAGCTAAGGAAGAATTGGACCTTTGATCAATTATAAATTATGACTGTATATTGAGACCTGAAGTTAATGACCCACATGTGTTTTTTTATAGAAAAGGGGGCAAACGAGCATGCGGCTCACCTGATAGTAAGTGACTACCGCCGCCCATGAACAACTGCAAAACCAGGGGAATTGCAGATGCGTTGCCGGCCTTTTAAAAAGGAGTAGGCTCTTTTCGTGAAGGTCCCTAAGTCGCAACGATCCGGAAAAATCGCTGGTGGTAATCGATTCCACAAGGAAGTTGTGCGTGAAAGAAAACTTCTTCGAAATCGCACAGTGGTGGACCGCCAATCATACAGATGGTATGGATGGTATCGGGAGTTCTGCCGCGATGTGCGTTCGTGAAATTTGGCGGCTGGGATTAATCCGAACAATTCCTCAGAGCACTCTCCGTGGCAGATGCGATAAAATATGCAAAAAGATGCGACGTCTCTTCGCAGCGCCAGTGAATCGAGCCGATCGGAAAGGACTCGGTCGTTGACAATTCGAGCCGCTCTGCGCTGGATGCGGTCAAGTGGAAGGAGCTGGCAGTGGGAAGCCCGAGCCCAGAGATGGGAACAGTATTCCATGTGAGGCCGAACCTGAGCCTTGTAAAGTTGCAGGCAGTGTGCCGGCATGAAATACAGTCCCGCTCTGCAGAGCACGCAGAGCTTTTTAGAGGCCAATTTGGCCTTCTCTTCCAAGTGACCACGAAACTGCACGTCACTGAATATGTCGACGCTGAGGATTCCGATACTGGCTGAGGCAACATAGGGAATGCCTTGAAACTGAGGAGATACGACAAAGGGGTTAATTTTTGCGGTAAACGCGCAAACTTGTGTCTTCTGAGGATTAAACTGGACTAGATTTAGTCGCCCCCAATGCGAGACTTTGTTCAGCAAAGACTCAACTTCAGACAGAAGTTTGTTTCGGTACTCGGCAACGTTGTCCCGAGAAATATTGGCACGGCCGGTGTATAGAGTATCACCAGTGCTGTCATCCGCATAGCAATTAATGTTACCGGTTTGCAACATATCATTGATATGCAGAAGAAACAGCATTGGTGATAGCACGCAGCATTGTGAAACACCAGCGGTAATAGGCTTGTGATCGGAGCATGCACCGTCTACTACGACCATGATGCTCCGATAAGGCAGAAAACTGGTGATTCAATTGCACAATTTCTCGGGAAACCCATACGAATGAAGCTTCGAAAAAAGCGCTTTGTGCCAAACGCGATCGAAGGCCTTCGCTATGTCCAAACTAACGGCCAATGCCTCCCCCTTGAACTTGATCGCCAACGTCAGTCTATGTGTTAGGTAAACAAGAAGATCACCAGCTGAGCGACACCGACGGTAACCGTACTAGCGGTCACTAATCAGCTGATGTTCCTCAAGGTACCGCATGAGCTGGCAGTTAATAATGGACTCCATTATTTACGAGAACAAGGAGGTTATGGCGATAGGCCTTTAGTTGGACGGATCAGAGCAGTTACCTTTTTTAGGGATCGGGTCCACGAAAGCTGTCTTTCATGCATTCGGGACAACGCCTAGGGAGTAGGAATACGAGAAAAGACGCGTTAAAACCGGTGCCAGCTCTGGAGCGTACGTCCTCAGCACAATTGGCGGGATTCCGCCAGGCCCACTCGACTTGTGGATGTCCAAGAAGAGGACTGCTTTATGTATTGAGCACTATGTGAATCGCACATCAGGTATGCCTATGCTGTTCTATGAACACTCACACTGTGGGATGGTCGGCGGTGTGTTCCCCCCGTCATCGAGAGTCGAGTTGGACGCAAAAAGAGAGCCTAAAAGGTCGACTTTCTCTTTTGCGGCATGGCCCCACTCGCGACTAGTGAGTCGTCCAGAGTCGCGAGTCGCTCCGCTCCACTTGCATGTCAAAATTGGAGTTTGGTGGCACCCCTACTCTTTTGTATTTGCTTCCCTATATAGTAAAAATATGACTTAATCTTGGTAAAAACATCGATATATATATATGTACTACGCACTACATTTCGCATTCCGAACATTGACTATGTTCAACTGAACTGCAATCCGTACACTAAACTAAATATTGCGTAAATTGAAGATATGTGATTTCCATAAGATAATTATTAATACATTTTATTTAGAAATATATTTGTTCTGATTAAAATAAGAGTATTTTATATTAAATTCTTATATTTATTTTATACAAGCTGGCCAGGCAGACGTTGTTCTGCCCTTTCCGAAGACACTTCGTATAAAAAATTCTTAAATTCGCAATAAAAAAATATTGAGGGTCACTTATCGGGATAAATACTATCCTATCTCTCAAGTTGAACCAAACTGTACACAATTTAAAATATTTCATTGCAATCAGTTTAGTAGTTTAGGAGTTCATCGCGGACAAACAATGTAACACGTAATTTTTATATAAAAAGATTAATATCTAATTTTATATTAAATTAAAGTCTTCGCACATGCGCGACTCCACTTCCCGCGCATGCTTGAAGACATAGAGTAGCGCACAATTTTTCTTTGGAATAGCTTCTCTAGTACGTAGTACATATAACTCAATGGGTGAAAAACAAAAACTAAATCTCATCGAAGCAGCTTGGCGGACTCATACTAATAAGTAGTGTAAGAGTGGTTCATACTAATAAGTAGTTTGTTTACTTCGACATTTACCTTGTTATACACAAAGTAATTATTTTACCATCAATTAAAAACCACAAAATCTTTTTGATTTTTCCATTCGTCTATTCCTTTAACAAGAAAGGGAAACCTTGCACGTTGACGTCCATAACCCACATTTAAATGTTATTAAATTTAAGGATTTATTTCGATTCGAAAGAATCGTCCATGCGAAACATATGGGCCACTGATAACTGTGATGATATTGATACTACAAGCTACAAGAAATACTTTTTAATTGACTAAGACCTATGCCCAATGTAATGGGTACGAAATACAGAAATGAGTCACCAATATTTTTATTTATTTTACAAATAACAACAGAAGAACTTTTTTTAAGAAAATAAACTCCAAAGCCAGATGAATTTAATGAAAATAAGGACGCATAGTTTCCATAAACTTCACTTTGTATAATAAATCTTTTCTTTGATAAGTATGAAGACGAAGGACAAGGAGACTGCCTAAGTTAAAGGTCACCTAAATGGTGCTTTATGATGATCTCATAACCGTTCAGTAAACGCACATTACTGATTGGGTTCATATCTTTGAAAACAACACTGGAATTCATATATTAGCTATCATATATCAGCTACGATTTTTTTTATCCTAGACGCAAGTCTTATGAGCTGACATTATAAGTGTAGTTTGAAGCTGTTAGCTTTTAAGTTCATGACCCACATGTGTGCCACTATGGTACAAGTACTTACCCTAATATGGTATACTTGTACGCCCGTGTCCTATGGGCAGGTCAAGATCATCGGGATTGGAAATTATTGCATTATATTATATTATCTTGGAAAAAGACAAAAAGAAAGTTTGGAATTCAGTCCTTATTTTCAACATTTCTGATTAAAACATACTAGAGAGACTCGAAGTTAGAAAACCATAACAATACGGTAACGAAAAATTAAATGCGCTAAAAAATAGCATGTATGTAGTTATTTCCAACTATAGAAATTCATTAGCATTTACAAATATTGTTTTGAACATTATGGAAATATTCCAAATTACTTTGTTATTGAATTCACGAATCCGTTTGAGCAATTATTATAAAACCTATTTGTAGATGAACGTTACTATAGAGCCAATATTTGTTACCTAGGTACTCTCTAACATACATAATATATCTTATTATTATTATTTGTTAAATACAGCCATAAATTTTTTATAGGATAAGGGTCACAAACGAGCACACAGTCCACCTGGCGGTAAGTAGTTTCTGTGACCCATAGACATCTACATCTATACTCAATAAAAAATCTAAATGCAGATGCATTGTCACCCGTGAGGACTAAGATGGAATGCCTCTGTTCCAGTAAAAAGGGTCTCCGGTTCTCTACACTCACCATACGAAACACAGCAGTGTTAAACTGCTATTTTACGCTGGTATTCTGTGAGAGCGTGGTCCTTCCCCGGTCGAGCCGACCTATTCGTGCTATAACTACACTTCTAATATAGCTGCAGCATAGCTCTACCACGTATAAGAACATAGATCACCACAAGTTTGGAGGATTTGCCGATTCCGACAAGTTTAGCGGGTTTTAAGCATGTCGAGATGTTTTTCTGTCTCAGGAAGTACCGAGATAAGAAATTCCAGTAACGACTTGCCTAAAAAAATTAGAGATAATAATGCCACAGTCCACTGTCGAACTGATGGCTAATGGTACATTTATCTTCGAATAAGAATCAAAATACAAAATGCATTCTCATCCCTGAGGACTAAGATGGAATGCCTCGTTTCCAGTAAAAAGGATCTCCGGTTCTCTACACTCACCATACGAAAGACAGCAGCTTGAAGCTGCTATTTTACGCCGGTATTTCTGTGAGAGCGTGGTCCTTCTCCGGTCCAGCCGACCCACTCGTGCTAAAACCATAATTATAGCTGCAGTATGGCTCCACCACGTTTAAAATTTAATTAGCCTTAAAACTATTTTAAAGTTCCTCGGATTTCGTTCTATAATCTAAAAAGTATTCAACTAAAAGAAATGACCTCGTTACAGTTTTAAATGTAGACGCCACTCGCAGTTGCATACAGTGCACATGAATAAACAGAATTCATTGAGCGTTATTATCCGGAATTGTTAGAATGCCCATTTCATGTAAGCGCTATCGCTAATTCTAGGTAAATTGCATCGTCCATCGGCCACTTCAAACCACCGTTAATAGAGTCGGTTGCTTTGATAAAATTAATTAAGTGTTGCTACATGTACTCGTAAAATGCGAAGTATTGTATGTTGCAGTTATAAAATTGAAGTTCTTATTCGTCATCATCACCGTAATAGTCCACAGCTGATCATTGGCCTCTCCACCTCAGACGCCTCGCACCCGTGTAACTGCTAAGGAATATATTATACGGCGCTGCTCCCTGTCACCGGTCTGGATATTTTACGTCTGGTGTAAGCTAGATAGTTATATCGTCATCAAAGATCGCAAAAAGATCGAGAAAGATACTTTTAGCATCTCCAAAATTGCCTCTTACGACACCCACGGAAAGAAATGGAGTGATGGATTCTCCTTAACCACCACACGGGTTCAATAAATAGAATAGAATAGTGCTATAGCAACGAGAAAGGTACCACTCACATCTGATATCCAATTGAATCAACCCAATGAGAGTATCCAACTCTTTCTGCTATTAGGGCGCGGAGCCGCTTAGGAACGCAGTGAAATATTTTGACAAATTTCAAGGGGGGGGGGGGGGGGGGGTAAATTATCTATCTATCGTCTGTTAGACGTGGAGCAATTACGGACGGGCAGGGAGTGCTGAGAATCTCCGGTGCAGGTTTGGTTGCCACCTAAGACGACTCGACCTGGCAACTTATAACGCAAGCACCCTGAGGACTAACGAGAAAATCCTGGAGCTGGAAAATAAATAGACAAGTTGCGCTGGAATATTGTAGGATTATCCGAGGTCTGAAGAGAGGGCGAGGACATGGTAATCCTTGAATCCGGCAACTTGCTCTAGAGGGGCGACCATCTGTCCCAAGTAGGTGTCGGATTTATCATTTACAAGTCTCTCGTTAATAACGTTGTAAAGAGAGTGTGTCGACGAGGGTTGCGTACCTTATACTTAGAATCACCAAAGGGTATTCGCTGAAGGTCATACAGGTTTATGCACTAACCTTGACACATCCTGATGAGGAGGTGGAGGAAATGTGTGAAGATATATCTAGAGTGTGAAAACTGGTAGCGATCACCGAATGGTTAGAGGCACACTGAACCTAAACCTTAAGTTGGAGAGGTCACGTCTAATGAAGTCAACGCTCCGTCCCCCTCGTGCTCTAATCCAAAGTCCCGAAACTTTTCAGCTCGAGTTACAAAACAGTTTTAAGTGTCTAGAAGATTGCAATGCAGTGGACAATATGAATGACAAGCTCGTGGAAACTGTCCATGCGGTCGGAACTAAGTTCTACAAGACCCGCCGCAGAAGAACACAAAAACTCTCCGATCACACTCTTAATCTCATGGCTGTTATACGGGAAATGAAGCTGCAATATTCAGCAGATTTGACAGCGTACAGGCACCTAATCAGATAGATCTTCAAATGCATGCGGCGGGACGTAGGCAACTTCAATACAGCACGTATTGAAGAAGCCATCGAGTGGAACCAGGGCTCCAATGTCTTGGCCAGAAATCTGTCTGCCAGAAAGAGCCAACTGTCGAAGCTGAAGACCGAGTGTAGCAGCGTCGTTTCCAGGACACCTAAGATTTTAAGTGTGATTGAGAGGTTCTACGGGCAGCTGTACACGTTATCGTTGGAGCCACATGCAAGTGTGAGTAACGATCCAAGAGCGAGTCTTATCCGACACTATTCCGATGATATTCCGGACGTCAGTCTGAGCGAGATTAGAATGGCTCTCCAGCACCTTAAAAACGACAAGGCCCCAGGCGAGGATGGAATTACAGCGTAGCTTCCGAAAGCAGGTGGAAAACCGGTACTTAAAGTCATTCAGAAGCTCTTTAATTCCATCCTCCATGGTGGCATTACATCGGAAGCGTAGAGCAGAAGTGCGGTGATCTTCTTCTTCATAAAGGTGACAACGCTCTCTTGAAGAACTACAGACCGATTTCCTTTCTGAGCTGCGTCTGCTCTGTTTTCGAGAGTCATTACGAATCGTCTCGCGCGCTGACTTGACGACTTCCAGCCTCCAGAACAAGCCGGTTTCCGAAAAGGCTTTAGCACCATAGACAACATACATATCCTTCGGCAATTTGTACAGAAGTCCGAGGCATACAATTTGCCACTATGTCTGGCGTATGTGAACCATGAGAAAGCTCTTGATTCCGTCGAAATTTGGGCGGTGCTGCAGTCCCTTCAGCGGTGCCAAGTTGACTGCCGGTATATCGAAGTGCTGAAGTGCTTTTACAGTAGGGCTACGATGGCTATCCGAGTACAGAACCAGAGTACGAAACCTATCCAATTGCAGAGAGGTGTAAGACAGGGTGACGTTATATTCCCGAAACTCTTCACCGCTGCATTGGAAGACGTTTTCAAGCTTCTGGGCTGGAAAGGATACGGTATTAACATAAATGGCGGGTACATCACTCACCTTCGATTTGGCGACGATATAGTCCTTATGGCAGAATCGCTGGAGGACCTAAGCACTATGCTCAATGACCTCAATAGTGTTTCCCAACGGATAGGTTTTAAGATGAACATGGACAAAACAAAGAGTGTTTGTGTGTTGTTGTTGTGTTGTGTGTTGTTTGAATGTTTAATGACAATGTCACACCTATGCCAGTAGTTGTTGGGAGCACTCAGCTCAAGTTGTTGACGAGTATGTTTACCTGAGATAAATAGTCAGACTAGGTAAGTCCAACTTCGACCGAGTGGTCAATCGACGGATTCAACTCGGTTGGGCAGCGTTCGGAAAATTACAGCACATCTTCTCGTCAGGTATACCTCAAAACTTGAAAACGAGACTGTACAACCAGTGCGTGTTGCCAGTGATGACCTATGGAACTGAGACGTGGTCCTTCACTGCTGGACGGATGAGGAATCTCAAGGTCGCTCAGCGAGCTACGAAGAGGGCTATGCTCGGAGTTTCTCTGCGTGATAAACTTAGAAATGAGGATATCCGCAGTAGAACCAGATTGACCGAAATAGCCCAACGGATTAGTAAGCTGAAGTGGCAATGGGCCGGCCATATAACTCGAAGAGCCGACAACCGATGGGGAAAAAGGTTCTCGAGTGGCGGCCTCATACGGATGAAGTGCAGGGCGTCCCCATACGAGATAGAGTGACGACCTGGTAAGATATGCAGGAAGTAAATGGATGCAGGTGGCTTAGGACTATGCTTTGTGGCATTCTTTGGGGGAGACCTATGTTCAGTAGTGGACTTATGAAGGGCTGTAATGATGATGATAATGATGACATAGCAAATAGCCGTTTTATATGGAAAAAGCAAAACGAAAAAGAATATGAAATTATATAATTAATCAATCAATCAAAGTATGTACCATTGTTATCTATGCACTTACACCATTTTAAAAGTGAAAAAAATGTGGGGGCAACAATCAATAAAATCGTTGAATGCAGTTAACTGCATCATCGGAATTGAATTTTTTTTTCCAAATTCCGATAAAAGTGGTAATCTGTTGAAGGAAAGTCCGGGAAGTATGGTAGATGACATCTAATCGCAGCTTTACGTGTTAGAGCCACGCTGCAGCTATATCGTGTTTGTAGCACGAATGGGTCGGCTCAACTGAGCTAGCACCACGCTCTCACAGAATACCAGCATAAAATAGCAGCTTAATGCTGGTGTCATATGGTGAGTGTAGAGAACCGGAGACCCTTTTTGCTGGAAACAAGGCATTCCATCTTAGTCCTCAGCGGTGACAATGCATCTGCATTTGGATTCTTAATTGAGGATAAATGTATATGTCTAAGGGCTAAAGCATCCACTTACCATCAGGTGGGTGGCTGTGTGCTCGTTTGTCACCTATACTATAAAAAAAGCTTATCTAATTTGGTGACCATCTGTTGTGCAGGTCTAGCGTTGTCCTCAAGCAGCAGTGGACTAGAGCAATTGACCGGTCTCGGTTTCTAACGGCTCGCTTTTTCACCATGTTTTGCAAATGTTGACAATAAAGATCTGCCGGAATCGTTTGGCCAGATCTTAGGAAGCTGTATGGATGATACTAGCACTGGTCCACCAGACATTTATCAGTAACTTTTTCTGAGTCAACTTTCGCTTGGGGGAGAATTTGACCGCTTCTCCTGAGTTCAACCATTGTGTTGAGCGTTTTCGATTATCGTACAGGATCCCTTTATCATCACAAGTAAAGATACGATTGAAAATCTTCTCGTTATTGTGAAGGTCGCAATAACTATGCACATGATGCGTGTTTATTGGTGAGCTTCACTCAATTCATACGGTACCCATTTTCAAGCTTTTCTTATTTTTCCAATTTATTTCAAGAGTCATAAAAACATACTGTATAAAATGAGACTTTCAACGGTGCAAGTCAAAACAGTTGTTTTTAGAATTACTTTTTACTTATCTCTATCTCTATAAATAAACATCAATTATTGCTGTCCATTAGTCTCGCAAAAACTCGAAAATGGCTGAACCGAATTTGATGAATTTTTTTTTGTGTGTTTGAGTGGACGATCTTAACGATTCACAACTAGACCCGGTAGGTGGCGCTGTTGCCGAGATCCAGAAATTAGCCGTGCGAAGCCGAGGCTCATCACTAGTTTACAAATAAAACGTAACTTGATTGTTCACTAAAGCTGAACGCACATTTGTCCGCGCCGTACGCGCCGAATTTTAGAATTCGTTGTATGAAATCATATGAAACCTCGCACATTACAGCCGCACTGTACGCGCCGAATTTTACAAAATGCGGTAGGTATACGATATCGAAGGACGAATGCTGATGACGTCATATAACGCGGCGCATTCGGCGCGTGTTGATACTCATCATCATTCATCATCATTACAGCCTTTCATAAGTCCACTGCTGAACATAGGCCTCCCCCAAGGAATGCCACAAAGATAGTCAGTGTTGTTTAATGGTGCCAACTTAGTGGATTTTCCACTATAACTGGTGGTTTCGTCGCTTAAATGATAATTTTTGTATTTTTATAACTTTTATTTCATTCGTAATTAATTATACATAATTTGATTTTTTTTTTTGCATCGATTATCAATATGTATTCTTAGCGATAAATTATTTAAATACTGAACTAAGAAAAAAATAGTTAAATTTTATTCAAAAATCCAATTATACCTGATTACTTAATTATCAATAAAAATACTTACCTCAAACAAGTCTTTTTTCTGTTTCAATTGGCTTTATAAATCTTGAGTTTTCCATAGAAAGATATGGTTTTAGTATATGTAGAATTTCTTAAAATGTTTTATATGTTGTATGCAAATATCTAAAAAAAATCGTTCATCATCATCTAATAAGCCTTTAAATAAAGTATATCCCCTTCATATTCTAAATACAATTGGCTTTTTAAATTAATATTATGAATCCAGAATCTTCTTTTTCTTCGAATTTTATTTTCTTCTTCCTCTGCCAATAAGCAGGCTATTGCTAAATTGTTTTCCATAGTGATTTCGAGCGATCAAACTGTACCGTTTCACACCAGTGGTTGGAAAAAACTACAAAAGTTTTTGGTAATGCAAAAGATTTGCGTACGGCGCGGACGATGCGTACGGGTAAATGTGCGAGGTCATCAGTAAAACTCGGCGCGTACGGCGCGGATAAATGTGCGTTCAGCTTTAGCGAACACAAAACATGTGTATACAAAGACTTTCTATGTGCTATGTGTGACTTTGTATGTTTCTTTGTATTCATAATGAAAACAGTGTCACAGCTATGGATTCCACAGGCGCCGGCCGGGCGAGTAGCTGTCACGGTAAAAATACCACACAGTATTTTCTTTAACCACAGTGAAATAAACTTGCAAATCACGTTGAAAAAGTGTGCACATAAATAATAATGGCGTTTTCTCAGTCACGTTAAACAAAATCTGTGTTGGATTGTCTCTCCCGCTGGGTTTCTTGCTGGTTCTTCCCAGGACAGAGGTTTTTTTTCGAACCAGTGGTAATAATACAAAAGAGTGACTTTCAATAAGTATTATTTATAATCTATATTGAATAAAAAAGTTTCTGTTTCTGTTTCTGTTTCTCCTAGAGATATAATCCGGTCTTATTTGATACTATACTAGCACTTTATTACATACCGGATCTTAGATAAACATTCCCCTATTTATTATAATGATTGTAAAATTATAGAAAGAAAACGTATAATATGTAATTCTTTTGTATTTTTTTTATTCTTAACAAATGTATCCAAATAATACAAAACAATCATTATGACACTCTCCTTCGTTTCTTTCTAGAAGTTTCCTCATCGCTTTCTTCCTCGACTTCTTGCTCATTATCGCTCGTCCGAGGAATAATTTCCGTGGCCGCATCGTTTATATCTGGTTCATCTGAAACAGAACGTAACAAAATAATTTTGTTACATTTTATTTTTTTATGAATAACACGTAACCACCTACTCTGGCCCGCTCCCATGGCGGCATGCAATTAGAAAATCCTGGGGGATATATAACCCGATCCCTAGTCAATTTTGGGAAGCCTCGAAGATCTACTAATTGACTGTATAACTATCTCATATATATTACATAATAGATATTTAATACCCAACATACAATAGGAATGTTTTGTACTGTAATCGTAAAATTAACCTGCCTACTTCTTCCTACTATGCTAGAGTTCCATGTCCAACAGTGGACTGTTTAGAGACAAAAAAATAAAAGAAAGTATGAGGTAGAGCCATGCTGCAGATATATTATGGTTGCAGCACGAATGGGTCGGCTCGATCCGATAAAGACCACGCTCTCAGAATACCGGCGTAAAATAGCAACTCAATGCTGCTGCGTTTTGTATGGTGAGTGTAGAGAACCGGAGAACCTTTTTACTGGAAACGAAGCATTCAATGTTAGTCTTCAGGGATAGCAAGGCGTCTGCATTTTGATTCGTAATCGAGGATAGATGTAAATGTCTATGGGCCACAGTAACCACTTACCATCAGTTGGACTGTGGGCCCGTGTCAGCCTTATTCTACAAAAAAAACCATGTGCCGATACCGATAAAAAAATTCAAAATATATTATGAAATTGTAAATACTAAAAACTGATTAAGAAAATCCAACTAATATCGTGATGGATTCTATTACGCCGTCACCACATGTGCTACTACGCACTATATATTTATATTAATATTGTTTGATTTTTTGTATACCGTTACAGTCTATTAAAGCTCACATCTGAATATAGGCCTCTGCTTAAGATTAACTCACATGGAGGATATTTGCTATAGTTACCACGCTTGGCAAGCGAGTGGGCAATCGCAGTTTTTGACGTGATAACGTCTTATAATTCGATGAAGCTAGCCGCAAGCACGAAAAAACATGACTCATGCGGCGTTACCTCGCTCTGAGGCGTTCTATTTAAAGTGCAAGCGAGAGCGCGGAACGAGCGACAAAGAGGCACAATCGGCCTCCGCGTTCGGCATGTCCGCATGGACAGCTGCTATACAATAATACATTTACATGTTTTCGTCAAGTATGACGTGCAGTGAAAAGTGAATGTGGTATCAATTGTTTACAGCAACGATAATTGCGGCGATAAAGGTAATGATTCTTTCGATATTAAATATTTTTTTATGGCGTTGTCACGTTCAACTATCGTCAGTAAACCGACTTTACAGACAACCGATTTTTTATTTTCAGTCGTTATTCAGAAAACACAGCCGCCCATCTCCTGATATGTTTCCCTCTGTCGCCTCTTACGACACCCACTGGATGGTAAGGGGTAGTGGATATTCTTACACCATCACTACACGGCGGCATAATTTATTGTATACTAGCGATCCGCCACTGCTTCGCACAGGTGCTTTCTGGATCTCGATAACAGCGCCGCCTCACATTCAAACACACACAAAAAATGTCATTAAAATCGCCGAGCTGTTTTTGAATTTTAGCTAGACTAATGGACACAATTGATTTAAATCTATTGCATATTTTTTTTTAAATACTAGTAATGCTATTAAACATTACCAATATTCCTTTTAACCACTTCTGGTAAGCTAAAAATGCTTGTGTTAGAAGTGGTTCACGACAGTAGTCGAATGGCGGGTTCGAACCCACGACGTTTCGAGTTCGCAGTCCGCGTCCTGCCATTAGGCTACTGACGCTTAGCCTATTTTCATTTAATAACAAAAAAAAAATAACAAAAAATATTGAAAAAAGAAAAACCTTTAATGGGCATCAAAATTATTATTACCTATGATCTCATTTAACATGGTAAATATGGAAGGTGTTTGTACTTCTTGCAAATAAAATAATACAAAAATTAATGAAACCTGTATCTCTTGTGTCGTCAGCTTGTTGCTCCATTGCGTTAAGCATCTCCTGTAACACGGGCGCTTTGATTCTGAAGTCCCTTGCGGTTCCGAGGGAAAGGTACTGCTGGTAGTTCACCTGTAACATAATAGACTATTCATGAGCCTATCCAACAATACACCTGTTGAAGTTTATGTTTTAACTTTGCGCTGTACTAGGAGGGACAATCAAGTCAATAAATATTTTGTTATTTTTTTTATAGGATAAAGTAGACAAACGCGCACACAGTTCACCTAATGGTAAATGGTTGCTATGGCCCATAGAAATCTACATCTAACCTCGACTACGAATCGTGACGACTCAGATGGAATGCCTCCTTTCCAGTAAAAAGGGTCTCCGGTTCTCTACACTCAACATACGAAAATTAGCAGCATTACGCTGCTATCTTACGCAAGTATTCTGTGAGAGCGTAATCCTTACCCGCTCGAGCTGAATCATTCGTGCTACATCATCATCATCATCGTCGTCACTCCATCTCGTGAGGGGACGCCCTACACTTCGCCTACCGGTACGAGGCTGCCACTCGAGAACCTTTCTTCCCCATCGGTTGTCGGTTCTTCGAGCTATATGGCCGGCCCACTGCCACTTCAGCTTACTAATCCGTTGGGCTATGTCGGTTACTCTGGTTCTACTGCGGATATCCTTATTCCTAAGTTTATCACGCAGAGAAACTCCGAGCATAGCCCTCTCCATAGCTCGCTGAGCGACCTTGAGCTTCCTTATACGGCCAGCAGTGAAGGACCACGTCTCAGTTCCGTAAGTCATCACTGGCAACCCGCACTGGTTGTACAATTTCGTTTTAAGGTTTTGAGTTATGTCTGACGAGAAGATGTGTCGTAGCTTCCCGAACGCTGCCCAGCCGAGTTGAATCCGTCGATTGACCTCTCGGTCGAAGTTGGACTTACCTAGTCGGACTATTTGTCTCAGGTAAACATACTCGTCAACAACTTCGAGCTTAGTGCTCCCAACAACTACCGGCATAGGTGTGACATGGACATTAAACATAATCTTTGTTTTGTCCATGTTCATCTTAAGACCTATCCGTTGGGAGACACTATTGAGGTCATTGAGCATAGTGCTTAGGTCCTCCAGCGATTCTGCCATAAGGACTATATCGTCGGCAAATCGAAGGTGAGTGATGTACTCGCCATTGATATTAATACTGTATCCTTTCCAGTCCAGAAGCTTGAAAACGTCTTCCAATGCAGCGCTGAAGAGTTTCGGGGATATAACATCACCCTGTCTTACACCTCTCTGCAATTGAATAGATTTCGTACTCTGGTTCTGTACTCGGATAGCCATCGTAGCTCTACTGTACAAACACTTCAGCACTTCGATATACCGACAGTCAACTTGGCACTGTTGAAGGGACTGCAGAACCGCCCAAATTTCGACGGAATCAAAGGCTTTCTCATAGTCCACATACGCCAGACATAGTGGCAAATTGTACTCTTCGGACTTCTGTACAATTTGCCGAAGGGTATGTATGTGGTCTATGGTGCTAAAGCCCTTTCGGAAACCGGCTTGTTCGGGAGGCTGGAAGTCGTCAAGTCTGCGCGCGAGACGATTCGTAATGACTCTCGAAAACAGCACGTAGACGCGGCTCATAAGGGAAATCGGTCTGTAGTTCTTCAAGAGAGCGTTGTCACCTTTCTTGAAGAACAAGATCACCGCACTTCTGCTCCACGCCTCCGGTGTAATGCCACCATGGAGGACGGAATTAAAGAGCTTCTGAAGGACTTCAAGTACCGGTCTTCCACCCGCTTTCAGAAGCTCCACTGTAATTCCATCCTCGCCTGGGGTCCTGCCGTTTTTAAGGTGCTGGAGAGCCATTCTAATCTCGCTCAGACTGACATCCGGGATATCTTCGGAATAGTGTCGGATAAGACTCGCTCTTGGACTCGAACTTACACTTGCGTGTGGCTCCAACGATGACGTGTACAGCTGCCCATAGAACCTCTCAATCTCACTCAAAATCTCAGGTGCCCCGGAAACGATGCTGCCATATTCGGCCTTCAGCTTTGACAGTTGGCTCTTTCTGGCAGACAGATCTCTGGCAAAGACTTTGGAGCCTTGGTTCCGCTCAATCGCTTCTTCAATACGAGCTGTATTGAAGATGCGTAAGTCCTGCCGCATGCATTTGGAGATCTGTCTGTTCAGTTGCCTGTATGCTGTCAAATCTGTTGAAGAATGTAGCCTCATCTCCCGTCTAACAGCCATGAGATTAAGAGTGTGATCGGAGAGTTTTTGTGTTCTTCTGCGGCGGGTCTTGCAGAACTTAGCTCCGACCGCATGGACAGTTTCCACGAGCTTGTCATTCATATCGTCCACTTCATTGCAGTCTTCTAGGCACTGAAAACGGTTTTGTAACTCGAGCTGAAAGGTTTCGGGACTTTGGATTAGAGCACTAGGGGGACGGAGCGTTGACTTCATCAGACGAGACCTCTCCAACTTAACATTTAGGTTCAGTGTGCCTCTAATATTTCGGTGATCGCTGCCGGTTTTCACCCTCGCGATCACTGAGACATTACTGAACAGTTGTCGTCTGGTCGTCATAATGAAGTTAATCTCATTTTTTGTCGAACCGTCGGGGCTCGACCAGGTCCACTTCCTGTGGGGCCGCTTCTTGAAGAAAGAGTTCATCATAAAGAGTCCCTCTTTCTCCATGAAGTCGGCCAGCTGCTGGCCCCTTGGGTTCCGTTGCCCTATTCCAAATTTCCCTACTTTCAGCTCACCGTTCTCTCTTGTGCCTAGTTTTGCATTGAAGTCTCCCATTAACACCGTATATTGGGTTTTGGAGGAATGCATGGCTCTTGAGATATCCTCATACATTTCCTCCACCTCCTCATCGGGGTGTGCCGAGGTTGGTGCGTAAACCTGTATGACCTTTAGCAAATACCGTTTGGTGATTCTGAGTATAAGGTACGCAACCCTCGTCGACACACTCCCGATCTTTACAACGTTGTTAACGAGAGACTTGTGGACGATAAATCCGACACCTCCTTGGGACAGATGGTCGCCTTCCCGGTGATAGAGCAAGTTGCCGGATTCGGGGATTACCGTGTCCTCCTCCTCTCTTCGGACTTCGGATAATCCTATAATATGCCAGCGCAACTTGTCTATCTCTTCTTCCAGCTCCACGATCTTCTCGTCAGTACTCAGGGTGCGTCCGTTGTACGTTGCCAGGTCGAGTCGTCGTAGGTGGCAACCGAACCTCCACCGGAGATTCTAAGCACCCCCTGCCCCGCCGTTACCATGGTCGCCACCGTAGCCAGGAATAGCGAATCTTGCTCAGACTGACGTCCGGGATATCTTCGGAATAGTGTCGGATAAGACTCGCTCTTGGAACGTTAATCACACTTGCGTGTGGCTCCAACGATGACGTGTACAGCTGCCCATAGAACCTCTCAATCTCACTCAAAATCTCAGGTGCCCCGGAAACGATGCTTCCACATTCGGTCTTCAGCTTTGACAGTTAGCTCTTTCTGGCAGACAGATCTCTGGCAAAGACTTCGGAGCCTTGGTTCCGCCCGATCGCTTCTTCAATACGAGCTGTATTGAAGTTGCGTAAGTCCCGCCGCATGCACTTGGAGATCTGTCTGTTCAGTTGCCTGTATGCTGTCAAATCTGTTGAAGAATGTAGCCTCATCTCCCGTCTAACAGCCATGAGATTAAGAGTGTGATCGGAGAGTTTTTGTGTTCTTCTGCGGCGGGTCTTGCAGAACTTAGCTCCGATCGCATGGACAGTTTCCACGAGCTTGTCATTCATATCGTCCACTTCATTGCAGTCTTCTAGGCACTGAAAACGGTTTTGTAACTCGAGCTGAAAGGTTTCGGGACTTTGGATTAGAGCACGAGGGGGACGGAGCGTTGACTTCATCAGACGAGACCTCTCCAACTTAACATTTAGGTTCAGTGTGCCTCTAATCATTCGGTGATCGCTGCTGGTGATTTTCTTACACCACCATTACATGATTCTTATATTTACTTAAAAAATAAATTCCTACATTCCCCTTTAAACCCTAACGCATATATATATGTAGGTAGTGTATTATGTAGAATTTACATAGTGACCTTAGCCTTGTTAGCGAGCAACGTGATATGGTTTGCGAATTGCTCCGCCTCCAGTACTAGCCGCGGAAGGAGCCGAGTGTCTTTCGACAGCCGGGAGCCACGTTTCCCGCTTTGCTGCGACTGTTCCACGTACGTGATAAGCGAGTCCATCACCGACGACAGTTTTTTACCGCACAACTTCAGCAGACGCTCCAACCTACAAAGATTGTATGATGATTATTTTAGGCCCTAACATATGCTAAACTTCAAAATTCTCACAAAAGAACATCTATCCTACCAATGATGATGCGCGAGGCTATTGGAATGCAAAAAATTCAAAAATCAATGAAGAAGATGGCTGGGTTTTTTACTTTTATAAATTATAGGTATTTTAATAATTATATTCTGGCTACCATCTGCTTGGGATTCTGTAATTAATAAAATTAAACTCAAAGCCATGTATTTCAAAACATTGCAAGGCTTCAGGATCTCGTTCTGCATAATACGGACCGAAATTTAATATTCAATAACAAGTGGTAAAATAAAAAAATGTGTACAATCGACTTCAATATAAATAAAATCAGAATATCATCAATGTAGTTGAAGTCAACTAAATACATATTATTAAGGATAATTTAAAAACTATTGGTCAGATCTTGATTAAATTTATATAGGACCACGCGAAAAGCACTAACTTTTAAATAAAAGAAGAATCATCAAAATCGGTTCACCTATAAATAAAATCTGAGATAACACACATAAAAAATATAGTCGAATAGAGTACCTCTTTTTATGAAGTAGGTGAAAAATTGAAGGTAGCCCGGGCTAACTATGACATTGGAATGTCAAATAATACCTCAATCCTTCAGTGACAATGGATGCTGTATGGTACCCGTAACGTAGTGAATTAAAAATAAGTATAATAAGTTAAATTCAATGCGATAAAATATTTAGATTTATTCAATGTATTCCTGGTAAATACCGAGTGTTTGTGAAACGCTCCCGAAAACGAAAACAGATGATATTACTAAGGCCACCTTTGGTCATGGGTCACAAATAAATTTGATCCCGAGGAAAAAAAATCATCTTTTCACAACGTTTTATTAGCTTTATTCACGCTCCATCGTGTTAGTACAGCTAAATAAAACGATAATTTCATTAAAAAAAAATCATGAAAATACTTAAACATATAACGAGCAGTGGAATTACTGAATTACAATCAGCTGACTAGGGGTCAATGTACGCTTTGACGCCGAATCCGTACGGCCCACAGCTAGGGATGTTACCACAATACCTAATAATTTACAACACTTGTCTAAAAACTTAACTTATCTACTTAACCTACTATTTGCCCACTGTGCTTGTCTCTACTTAGCCACTTTATTCACAGGTAAAATAAACCAAATACCTGGTTCGATTCCCCGGTAATAAAAAAATACTTAAATGAAATGTTAACAAGGTTAGTCATGCTTTTTGTGTAGGTATATGTTTATTACATAGGCTGCACTAAAAGTATCGAGAATGGAATATTTCCACTGTTCCTGTCATATTAAAATCTTTTTAATTTAAAACTCCTTGGTTTTAAAAATCGAATACCATTTATTTATTTAAGAAATATTCTCGGTCTTGTCACAAGGTTTTGTCAAACTTGTTCAGTCGTTGAGAAAATGGAATTGTCTCGAGAAAATTCAAGAGCGATGATTTATTATGACTTTGAAAGTCATAATAAATGAAAGTGGTTTAACACAAAAACAGTGTGTTGACCGGATGATTTCTGCATTTGGTGAGGAAGCCCCATCCAAAACCACAATTTATCGCTGGTTTGCTGAATTTCAATACGTGGACGTGTCAAGCTCAGTGATGATCCCCGTCAAGGTCGTCCAAAAACTGCAGTCACCCAAGAAAACGTTGATGCTGTGCGTAAGCTGATTGAGGAAGATCGAACTGTGACATACCGCGAAATTCAGGCAACAATTAGGTGTAAAAAAGTTGTTTTCCCGATGGATACCGCATTCGCTCTGTGAAGAGCAAAATGCGGTTCGCGTTACTTGGTGCGTCAGAACTCTCGAAAGATTCCACGCAGGATCCTCAAATGCTGTATACAACATCGTATCAGGTGACGAATCCCGGATATACGCGTACGAACCCGAAACAAAAAACCAGTCACGAGTTTGGGTGTTTGAAAATGAGTTAAAGCCAACAAAAATGGTTCGTTCACGGAGTATTGCAAAAAAAATGGTGGCCACGTTTGTCTCCAAAACCGGCCATGTTACGACTATTTCTCTTGAGGGACAAAGAACGGATAATTTTTTTTTATTTTTATTTTTATTTTATTTATTAAGATATACAAACAAATGTACAAAGGTATTTATAAAAGTATTATCAAAAAAGAGTATAATATATGTACATTCAACACCGTATACCACATATTAACATAAACAATAAGTAATAAGTAACGAGTTGAAAAGAAAAAATTACTATCATACAAAAAAAATTAAGTATTAAACAGTATAAAAGACTTTTGCAAAAATAAAATTTTAAATTTGTAATACCTGTAATTTATTCTTAATATATTTTTTAAAGCACATATTTGAGGCATTAAAAATATCAATATCGCTAAAGTAATCATTATATGATTGCACTATGCGTCTTAATGGGGAACGAAGACCAGCAGTTAGTACGACAGATTTTTGTCATAAACAGTTTATGTGAGTATTTCTCACGAATACGTTGTGAACCACTTGGAACGCGATAGAATATTTGATTAGTGAGTTGAATACAATCGATATCATTGTGACATAAGTTTATACAAATATAAATTATTTATAAGTATCCTTCTTTTGTAAAGAGGTAGGAGCGAAAATTTGTCTAATAAATTAATATAACTTGAATACGAACTGTGATAGCATCTATAGTTAACGGTTTTTAAGAATTTACGTTGTATACGCTCTAACTGAAGATTGTATTTCTCATAGAATGGGTTCCAAATGATAGAGGCATACTCCAATATCGGTCTGATCAGAGAATTAAACAAGTAGATATATGAAATGGGTCGAACGAATTCACTACTAGAGCGAATAAGAAAACCAAATATACAAAATGCTTTGTTGGTAATATAGTTAATGTGATTGTTAAAATCAAGTTTTGCGTCTAGTATAACTCCTAGATCTTTAATTACATCCACCTTACCTAACTCTGTATTATTAATAGTATATGTATTAGTTTTCAAGATTACGCTTCTTTGTAAATGTTATTGATTTACATTTATCAACATTAAGCTGTAGTTTATTTTTAGTACAGTATAAAGATAAGTGATAAAGATCACTTTGTAACTTAAAGTTGTCATCAGCGCTTAAGATTGGCAGGTATACCTTTAGGTCGTCAGCGTAAAGTAGGAAATGGCTGTGATGAAAGCAATTGTTGATGTCATTGACAAATAAGATAAACAGCAAGGGACCGAGAATAGAGCCTTGTGGTACACCTGATGTGACAGTAACTAAGTTAGATGAATGGCCGTTAACGACAACTCTCTGAGTCCTTTTTGTAATATAAGAATGAAACCATCTGAGCAAATCACCACGAATCCCATTAAAAGCGATTTTCTTGAGTAATATATAGTGATCTACTTTATCGAAGGCCTTACGGAAGTCAGTATACACAGAATCGACCTGTATTCCCTTATCCATATGTTCAAATAAGTATGTAGTATAAACGAGGAGATTACTTATTGTGGATCGCTTTTTAACAAATCCGTGTTGTTTGGGTATGATTATATTGTGAAGGACAGGATAAATAACATTATGTACTAATCTTTCAAACACCTCTGACAATACGGATAGTAATGATAATGGCCGATAATTCTCTACGTCGTTCTTGGATCCCTCTTTATGAATAGGCGTGATATTCGCTGTTATCCAAATAGCAGGAAAGACACCATCTTGAATGCACTTATTGTAAAGAATCATCAGAGGAACACAGATTACGTCCGCTGTATATTTAAGGAAGAAAGGAGGAATACCATCCGGTCCAGATCCCTTGCAAACATCTAAATTTTCAAGTTCTTTTCTTACCATATCAACAGTGAAATTTATAGTAGAAATAAATGGATGACTAGAATTGTTTGGTTCAGTTAAAAAATTACTATCAGTTGTAAATTTCTCTGAATCTAAGTTAGATGGTTCAAATACGGATTTAAAGAAGCTTGAAAACAGATTACATGCTTCGTCTGGTAAGTTAGTTGCTTCCTGTTTGTATTTGATATTATCTGGAATACTAATGCTATCTTTACGATTATGAATGTATTGCCAAAATTTCTTAACATCTTTTCGTAGGCCATCTTCTATGGTGTTTATGTACTTGCGAAAACAAAGTACACATTCAGCTTTGAATCTGGAACGATAAATGGAAAAAAATGCAGAATGGTATGCTAGCATTTGTTTGCCACAGGTCGTTTCTGAACTCCGTAAAGAGAACTGCAACCGCCGCATCATCCTCCATCACGACAATGCGAGTTCTCACACCGCACACAGAACAAAAGAGTTTTTAAAGCAAGAAAACATAGAATTATTAGACCATCCGCCGTACAGCCCCGACCTAAGCCCTAATGATTTCTATACTTTCCCTAAAATAAAGAATAAATTGCGTGGACAGAAATTTTCATCACCTGAAAAAGCTGTGGACGCCTACAAAACTGCCATTTTGGAGACCCCAACATCCGAATGGAATGGCTGCTTCAATGATTGGTTCCATCGTATAGAAAAATGTATCAAATTT
Organism: Parnassius glacialis; assembly: GCA_033319125.1. Lineage (NCBI taxonomy): Eukaryota > Metazoa > Arthropoda > Insecta > Lepidoptera > Papilionidae > Parnassius > Parnassius glacialis. Next base: position 45,543,859 of record JAVANC010000005.1, read on the forward strand.
CGCGGAGAATACTTCGAAAAGCAATAAATACATATTTAAATAGTAATGTTGTGTCACTTCCTTGATTCCCGAAATTTTCAGTGCCGCCCTCGTAATCTGATGTATTCAGTTATGTACCTATTCAGATGAGTTCATCATCATCATCATCATTACAGCCCTTCACAAGTCCACTGCTGAACATAGGCCTCCCCCAAGAAGTGCCACACAGCACGGTCCTGAGCCACCTGCATCCATCGACTTCCTGCAAGTCTTACCAGGTAGTCACTCCATCTAGCAGGGGGTCGCCCTACACTTCGTCCGCCGGTACGAGGTCGCCACTCGAGAACCTTCTTTCCCGTCCGGTTGACGGTTCTTCAAGCTATATGGCCAGCCCATTGCCACTTCAGCTTACTAATCCGTTGGGCTATGTCGGTCACTCTAGTTCTACTGCGGATATCATCATTTCTAAGTTTATCACGCAGAGAAACTCCGAGCATAGCCCTCTCCATAGCTGGCTAAGTGCTCGGCCAGCAGTGAAGGACCACGTCTCAGTTCCGGAAGTCATCACTGGCAACACGCACTGGTTGTACAATTTCGTTTTAAGGTTTTGAGGTATGTCTGACGAGAAGATGTGTCGTAGCTTCCCGAACGCTGCCCAACCGAGTTGAATCCGTCGATTGACCTCTCGGTCGAAGTTGGATTTACCTAGTCGGACTATTTGTCCCAGGTAAACATACTCGTCAACAACTTCGAGCTTAGTGCTCCCAACAACTACCGGCATAGGTGTGACATGGACATTAAACATGATCTTTGTTTTGTCCATGTTCATCTTAAGACCTATCCGTTAAGAGACACTATTGAGGTTATTGAGCATAGTGCTTAGGTCCTCCAGCGATTCTGCCATAAGGACTATATCGTCGGCAAATCGAAGGTGGGTGAAATATTTGCCATTGATGTTAATACCGTATCCTTTCCAGTCCAGAAGCTTGAAAACGTCTTCCAATGCAGCGGTGAAGAGTTTCGGGGATATAACGTTCCCCTGTCTTACACCTCTCTGCACTTGGATAGGATTCGTACTCTGGTTTTGTACTCGGATAGCCATCGTAGCCCTACTGTACAAGCACTTCAGCACTTCGATATACCGACAGTCAACTTGGCACCGCTGAAGGGACTGCAGCACCGCCCAAATTTAGACGGAATCAAAGGCTTTCTCATAGTCCACATACGCCAGACATAGTGGCAAATTGTACTCCTCGGACTTCTGTACAATTTGTCGAAGGGTATGTATGTGGTCTATGGTGCTAAAGCCCTTTCGGAAACCGGCTTATTCGGGAGACTGGAAGTCGTCAAGTCTGCGCGCGAGACGATTCGTAATGACTCTCGAAAACAGCACGTAGACGCGGCTCAGTAGGGAAATCAGTCTGTAGTTCTTCAAGAGAGCGTTATCACCTTTCTTGTAGAACAAGATCACCGCACTTCTGCTCCACGCCTCCGTTGTAATGCCACCATGGAGGAAGGAATTAAAGAGCTTCTGAAGGACTTCAAGTACTGGTTTTCCACCCGCTTTCAGAAGCTCTGCTGTAATTCCATCCTCGCCTGGGACCTTGCCGTTTTTAAGGTGCTGGAGAGCCATTCTAATCTCGCTCAGTCTGACGTCTGGGATATCATCGGAATGGTGTCGGATATGACTCACCCTTGCATCGTTACTCACACTTACGTGTGGCTCCAACGATGATATGTACAGCTAGTAGAACCTCTCAATTTCACTCGAAATCTCAGGTGTCCCGGAAACGATGCTGCCACATTCGGTCTTCAGCTTCGACAGTTGGCTCTTTCCGGCAGGCAGATCTCTAACAAAGACTTTGGAGCCCTGGTTCCGCTCGATCGCTTCTTCAATACGAGCAGTATTGAAGTTGCGTAAGTCCCGCCGCATGCATTTGGAGATCTGTCTATTCAGTTGCCAGTATACTGTCAAATCTACTGAAGATTGCAGCTTCATATCCCGTCTAACAGCCATGAGATTAAGAGTATGAGCGGAGAGTTTTTGTGTTCTTCTGCGGCGGGTCTTGCTAAACTTAGCTCCAACCGCATGGACAGTTTCCACGAGCTTGTCATTCATATCGTCCACTGCATTGCAATCTTCTAGGCACTGAAAACGGTTTCCTAGCTCGAGCCGAAAGCTTTCGGGACTTTGGATTAGAGCACGACGGGGTCGGAGCGTTGAATTCATCAGACGTGACCTCTGCAACTTAACGTTTACGTTCAGTGTGCCTCTCACCATTCGGTGATCGCTGCCGGTTTTCACCCTCGCGATCACTGAGACATCACTGAACAGTTGTGGTCGTCATAATGAAGTCAATCTAATTTTTTGTCAAACCGTCGGGGCTCGACCAGGTCCACTTTCTGTGGGGCCGCTTCTGGAAGAAAGAGTTCATCATAAAGAGTCCCTCTTTCTCTATGAAGTCGGCCAGCTGCTGGCCCCTCGGGTTCCGTTGCCCTATTCCGAATTTCCCTATTTTCAGCTCACCATTCTCTCTTGTGCCTTTTAAGTGCCTGGAAGTTTTGAGTTGAAGTCTCCCATTAACACCGTATAGTGGGTTTTGGAGGAGTGCATGGCTTCAGAGATATCCTCATACAGTTCCTCCACCTCCTCATCGGGGTGTGCCGAGATTGGTGCGGAAACCTGTATGACCTTCAGCGAATACCGGTTGGTGATTCTGAGTATAAGGTACGCAACCCTCGTCGCTTGTGGACGATAAATAAAACAAGTTGCCGGATTCGAGGATTACCGTGTCCTCCCCCTCTCTTCAGACCTCGGATAGTCCTATAATATTCCAGCGCAACTTGTCTATCTCTTCTTCCAGCTCCAGGATCTTCTCGTCAGTCCTCAGTGTGCGTGCGTTATAAGTTGCCAGGCCGAGTCATCGTAGGTGGCAACCGAACCTCCACCGGAGATTCTTAGCACCCCCTGCCACGTCGTTACCATGATCGCCACCGTATCCAGGAATAGCGGGGCCGCCGGGGACTGGGGGCCGTCAGATCAGTTCAATACTAAGTTATTTAAAAAATATTAGATATGAAACAGCTTACCGATCTAAATCTTATGAGATTCTCCAAGGCATATTAACATGTTGCAGTATTCACGAGCACTATAAACGTACCTACGCGTTAGGCAGTATTAAAACAAAACAAGAAAAACAAAACGTAACGACAAGAATGTAATAAACAAATAATTGAACTGTCGCTCACGCGTACGTGATAGTCAACACTGAATTATTTCTAGAACTAAAATTAATAATCAATCTTGCCAAAACAAATGCGCCCACAAATACGAATTTGTCCTTGAAGCACTGATCTACTACCACAGACCGTAAAACCCTTACGATATTGCCAACTTTATTTTATTATAAGTTTGGTTATCCCTACGACTAGTCTTCATATGGAATTTAGAAGTTATGGTTTTCATTTTTAATACAATTATACAGTCAATTGTACCCTGACGCAACAAGCAGTTCTTTACTACAAAAATTATATTGAAATTAATAAACGTACCTAATTGGATACTCAGTACTGACTTACATAATTATAAATACCATTTCATCGTTATCTTTGATTTTCATAAGAAAATAGAAATGAAATGGTACTGAATAACTTAATCGTTAAAATCAATTGTAATTATGATCGACAGGTAATTAATCAATCAGAAATAATTAATGTAAAAATAATATTTTTACTTTATTTTAATTGACATTCCGTATTTAATCCGACCAATACGTTGAATTTAAAAAGAGGTACGTCAAAATTATTAAAAATTACTTGCAAGTTTTATAGAGATTGCCGCCTCTAATTCTTATGTCGCCTGCAAACTAAATTTCGGTATAACATGGCAGCGTTGCCAATACCAATTTGTCAAATTCCCCGAAAATTCATGTCAAATTCCCAAATTTAAGGAAAAAACTTCAACAGATTCTTCACAAATTCCCCTCAATTTTATTTTAAGAAATGAATCAATTTTCAACTAATTTTATAAGATTTACTTTTTAACATTTTTTCTTTAAAATTAAAAAATAAAGAAATGAAAAGCATTAAATGATACACAAAAGTTGCCGAAATAAATCCGGAAATTAAATATGGTGCAATGAAGACAATTAAAAACAGGGAGTCATTCGATATTCATATGTAATCTAAAAAAAATGTTAAGATAACTATTTAGATTTCTTGAAAAAAAGGTTCTGACTTGGCCCTGATCGTCGCGAGTCGTGCAAATTAACTGTACTAACTGTAACTGTAGCTGTACTAACATGATGGAGCATGAATAAATCTAATAAAATGTTGTGAAAAGATGATATTTTTTTTCATCAGGATCGATTTTATATTTACCCATCATCACGTCTTCGTTTTCGGGAGCGTTTCACAAATACCCTGAAAAAGAAATCATAATATAAAATATACATCAATTATTTTTAACCAAAAGTCGTAGTTAGTACATTTTTCTCCGCAATTCTGTAATTATTGTGAAGATACTTTTTAATATCATTAGTTATTTTCAATGTTTTGCCAGCACAGCACAGCACAGCACAGCACAATGTGTACCTCAAGGCGGGAGCCATGGCGGGCTGCAGCTGCTTGGCGAGCGTGCCGAGCGCGCAGTACAGGCGCACGCACAGCGCCAGCACAGCACAGCACAGCACAGCACAATGTGTACCTCAAGGCGGGAGCCATGGCGGGCTGCAGCTGCTTGGCGAGCGTGCCGAGCGCGCAGTACAGGCGCACGCACAGCGCCAGCACAGCACAGCACAGCACAGCACAATGTGTACCTCAAGGCGGGAGCCATGGCGGGCTGCAGCTGCTTGGCGAGCGTGCCGAGCGCGCAGTACAGGCGCACGCACAGCGCCAGCACAGCACAGCACAGCACAGCACAATGTGTACCTCAAGGCGGGAGCCATGGCGGGCTGCAGCTGCTTGGCGAGCGTGCCGAGCGCGCAGTACAGGCGCACGCACAGCGCCAGCACAGCACAGCACAGCACAGCACAATGTGTACCTCAAGGCGGGAGCCATGGCGGGCTGCAGCTGCTTGGCGAGCGTGCCGAGCGCGCAGTACAGGCGCACGCACAGCACAGCACAGCACAGCACAATGTGTACCTCAAGGCGGGAGCCATGGCGGGCTGCAGCTGCTTGGCGAGCGTGCCGAGCGCGCAGTACAGGCGCACGCACAGCGCCAGCACAGCACAGCACAGCACAATGTGTACCTCAAGGCGGGAGCCATGGCGGGCTGCAGCTGCTTGGCGAGCGTGCCGAGCGCGCAGTACAGGCGCACGCACAGCGCCAGCACAGCACAGCACAGCACAGCACAATGTGTACCTTAAGGCGGGAGCCATGGCGGGCTGCAGCTGCTTGGCGAGCGTGCCGAGCGCGCAGTACAGGCGCACGCACAGCGCCAGCACAGCACAGCACAGCACAGCACAATGTGTACCTCAAGGCGGGAGCCATGGCGGGCTGCAGCTGCTTGGCGAGCGTGCCGAGCGCGCAGTACAGGCGCACGCACAGCGCCAGCACAGCACAGCACAGCACAGCACAATGTGTACCTCAAGGCGGGAGCCATGGCGGGCTGCAGCTGCTTGGCGAGCGTGCCGAGCGCGCAGTACAGGCGCACGCACAGCGCCAGCACAGCACAGCACAGCACAGCACAATGTGTACCTCAAGGCGGGAGCCATGGCGGGCTGCAGCTGCTTGGCGAGCGTGCCGAGCGCGCAGTACAGGCGCACGCACAGCGCCAGCACAGCACAGCACAGCACAGCACAATGTGTACCTCAAGGCGGGAGCCATGGCGGGCTGCAGCTGCTTGGCGAGCGTGCCGAGCGCGCAGTACAGGCGCACGCACAGCGCCAGCACAGCACAGCACAGCACAGCACAATGTGTACCTCAAGGCGGGAGCCATGGCGGGCTGCAGCTGCTTGGCGAGCGTGCCGAGCGCGCAGTACAGGCGCACGCACAGCGCCAGCACAGCACAGCACAGCACAGCACAATGTGTACCTCAAGACGGGAGCCATGGCGGGCTGCAGCTGCTTGGCGAGCGTGCCGAGCGCGCAGTACAGGCGCACGCACAGCGCCAGCACAGCACAGCACAGCACAGCACAATGTGTACCTCAAGGCGGGAGCCATGGCGGGCTGCAGCTGCTTGGCGAGCGTGCCGAGCGCGCAGTACAGGCGCACGCACAGCGCCAGCACAGCACAGCACAGCACAGCACAATGTGTACCTCAAGGCGGGAGCCATGGCGGGCTGCAGCTGCTTGGCGAGCGTGCCGAGCGCGCAGTACAGGCGCACGCACAGCGCCAGCACAGCACAGCACAGCACAGCACAATGTGTACCTCAAGGCGGGAGCCATGGCGGGCTGCAGCTGCTTGGCGAGCGTGCCGAGCGCGCAGTACAGGCGCACGCACAGCGCCAGCACAGCACAGCACAGCACAGCACAATGTGTACCTCAAGGCGGGAGCCATGGCGGGCTGCAGCTGCTTGGCGAGCGTGCCGAGCGCGCAGTACAGGCGCACGCACAGCGCCAGCACAGCACAGCACAGCACAGCACAATGTGTACCTCAAGGCGGGAGCCATGGCGGGCTGCAGCTGCTTGGCGAGCGTGCCGAGCGCGCAGTACAGGCGCACGCACAGCGCCAGCACAGCACAGCACAGCACAATGTGTACCTCAAGGCGGGAGCCATGGCGGGCTGCAGCTGCTTGGCGAGCATGCCGAGCGCGCAGTACAGGCGCACGCACAGCGCCAGCACAGCACAGCACAGCACAATGTGTACCTCAAGGCGGGAGCCATGGCGGGCTGCAGCTGCTTGGCGAGCGTGCCGAGCGCGCAGTACAGGCGCACGCACAGCGCCAGCACAGCACAGCACAGCACAGCACAATGTGTACCTCAAGGCGGGAGCCATGGCGGGCTGCAGCTGCTTGGCGAGCGTGCCGAGCGCGCAGTACAGGCGCACGCACAGCGCCAGCACAGCACAGCACAGCACAGCACAATGTGTACCTCAAGGCGGGAGCCATGGCGGGCTGCAGCTGCTTGGCGAGCGTGCCGAGCGCGCAGTACAGGCGCACGCACAGCGCCAGCACAGCACAGCACAGCACAGCACAATGTGTACCTCAAGGCGGGAGCCATGGCGGGCTGCAGCTGCTTGGCGAGCGTGCCGAGCGCGCAGTACAGGCGCACGCACAGCGCCAGCACAGCACAGCACAGCACAGCACAATGTGTACCTCAAGGCGGGAGCCATGGCGGGCTGCAGCTGCTTGGCGAGCGTGCCGAGCGCGCAGTACAGGCGCACGCACAGCGCCAGCACAGCACAGCACAGCACAGCACAATGTGTACCTCAAGGCGGGAGCCATGGCGGGCTGCAGCTGCTTGGCGAGCGTGCCGAGCGCGCAGTACAGGCGCACGCACAGCGCCAGCACAGCACAGCACAGCACAGCACAATGTGTACCTCAAGACGGGAGCCATGGCGGGCTGCAGCTGCTTGGCGAGCGTGCCGAGCGCGCAGTACAGGCGCACGCACAGCGCCAGCACAGCACAGCACAGCACAGCACAATGTGTACCTCAAGGCGGGAGCCATGGCGGGCTGCAGCTGCTTGGCGAGCGTGCCGAGCGCGCAGTACAGGCGCACGCACAGCGCCAGCACGCGCTCACTGCCGCCCGTAGCGCAGCGCAGCCGCGACACCCCGCACGTCCACGCGCACAGCTGGCACAGCTGGATTACGATGCTCTTGTATAACTCGTTCATTTCTGAAATTAATTGCAATTTTTTAAATATAGTGGCGGGTAAGAATACTCACTACCCCATATTTTCCCGTGGGTATCGTAAAAAGCGACAAAGGGAAACTGAGATAGAAGATGGACAGCACCATCTTTCTGATAACAGGAAAAAGCAATAAAAAATATTGCGGTTTCCAACCCGCTCGCTAAGCGTGGCTACTATGACAATATGGGGTATATGCCATGAGCAATGACATTAATAAACAGCCCCCAGTCCCCGGCGGCCCCGCTATTCCTGGCTACGGTGGCGACCATGGTAACGGCGGGGCAGGGGGTGCTAAGAATCTCTGGTGGAGGTTCGGTTGGCACCTACGATGACTCGGCCTGGCAACTTATAACGCACGCACCCTAAGGACTGACGAGAAGATCCTGGAGCTGGAAGAAGGGATAGACAAGTTGCGCTGGAATATTATAGGACTATCCGAGGTCTGAAGAGAGGGGGAGGACACGGTAATCCTCGAATCCGGCAACTTGTTTTATCACCTGGAGGGCGACCATCTGCCCCAAGGAGGTGTCAGATTTATCGTCCACAAGTCTCTCGTTAACAACGTTGTAAAGGTTGGGAGTGTGTCGACGAGGGTTGCATACCTCATACTCAGAGTCACCAAACGATATTTTTTTTTATAGGATAAGGGTGACAAACGAGCACACAGTCCACCTGATGGTAAGTGGTTGCTACAGCCCATAGACATCTACATCTATCCTCGTTTGCGAATCAAAATGCAGATGCGTTGTCGTCACCCGTAAAGACTAAGATGGAATGCCTCATTTCCAGTAAAAAGGGCCTCCGGCCACCTGCACTCAACAAGCGGAACGCAGAGGTAAACCTCTACTTCACGCTGGTATTCTGTGAGGTCGTGGTACATCCCCGGTTCGAGCCGGCCCATCCGTGCGACAGCAAAAGCTGGCGCGTGGCTCTACCACCGTTAAAAAAACTGGTATTCGCTAAAGGTCATACAGGTTTACGCACCAATCTCGGCACACTCCGATGAGGAGGTTGAGGAACTGTATGAGGATATCTCTGGAGCCATGCACTCCTCCAAAACCCACTATACGGTGTTAATGGGAGACTTCAACGCAAAACTAGGCACAAGAGAGAACGGTGAGCTGAAAGTAGGGAAATTCGGAATAGTGCAGCGGAACCCAAGGGGCCAGCAGCTGGCCGACTTCATGAAGAAAGAGGGACTCTTTATGATGAACTCTTTCTTTCAGAAGCGGCACCACAGGAAGTGGACCTGGTCGAGCCCCGACGATTCGATAAAAAATTAGATTGACTTCATTATGACGACCAGACGACAACTGTTCAGTGATGTGTCAGTGATCGCGAGGGTGGAAACTGGTAGCGATCACCGAATGGTTAGAAGCACACTGAACTTAAACGTTAAATCGGAGAGGTCACATCAATGAACTCAACGCTGCATCCCTCTCGTGCTCTAATCCAAAGTCCCGAAACCTTTCAGCTCGAGTTACAAAATCGTTTTCAGTGCCTAAAAGATTGCAATGTAGTGGACGATATAAATGACAAGCTCGTTGAAACTGTCCATGCGGTCAGAGCTAAGTTTTGCAAAATCCGCCGCAGAATACAAAAACTCTCCGATCACACACATGGCCGTTAGACGGGAAACGAAGTTGCAGTATTCAGTAGATTTGGTAGTATACAGGTAACTGAACAGACAGATCTCCAAACGCATGCGGCGGGCCTTACGCAACTTTAATACTGCTCGTATTGAAGAAGCGATCGAGCGGAACCAGGGCTCCAAAGTCTTTGCCAGAGATCTGTCTGCCAGAAAGTGCAAACTGTCGAAGCTGAAGACCGAATGTGGCAGCATCGTTTTCGAGATACCCGAGATTTTGAGTGAGATTGAGAGGTTCTATGGGCAGCTAAACACGTCATCGTTGGAGCGACACGCAAGTGTGAGTAACAATCCAAGAGCAAGTCATATCCGATACTATTCCTATGACATCCCGGACGTCAGTTTGAGCGAAATTAGAATGGCTCTCCAGCACCTTAAAAACAGCAAGTTCTCAGGCGAGGATGGAATTACAGCGGAGCTTCTGAAAGCGGGTGAGAAAACCGGTAGTTGAAGTCCTTCAGAAGCTCTTTAATTCCGTCCTCCATGGTGGCACTACACCGGAGGCGTGGAGCAGAAGTGCGGTGGTCTTGTTCTTCAAGAAAGGCGACAACGCGCTCTTGTAGAACTACAGACTGATTTCCTTTCTGAGCCGCGTCACGTGCTGTTTTCGAGTCATTACGAATCATCCCGCAGACTCGACGACTTCCAGCCTCCCAAACAAGCCGGTTTCCGAAAAGGCTAGCACCATAGACCACATACATACCCTTCGGCAAATTGTACAGAAGACCGAAGAGTACGAAGAGGCGGTGCTACAGTCCCTCCAGCGGTGTCAAATGGACTGTCGGTATATCGAAGTACTGAAGTGTTTGTACAGTAGGGCTACGATGGCTATCCGAGTACAGAACCAGAGTACGAAACCTATCCACTGCAGAGAGGTGTAAGACAGTGTGACATAATATCCCCGAAACTCTTCACCGCTGCATTGGAAGATGTTTTCAAACTACTGGACTGGAAAGGATACAGTGTCAACATCAATGGCGAATACATCACTTACCTTCGATTTGCCGAAGAACCGCTCGAGGACCTAAGCACTATGTTCAATGACCTCAATAGTGTCTCCCAACGGATAGATCTTAAGATGAACATGGACAAAACAAAAATCATGTAGTTAATGGGAGCACTAAACTCGAAGTTGTTGACGAATATGTTTACCTGTGACAAATAGTCCGACTAGGTAAGTTCAACTTCGACCGAGAGGTCAATCGACGGATTCAACTCGGCTGGGCAGCGTTCGGGAGATTACGGCATATCTTCTCATTAGACATACCTCAGAACCTCGAAACTAGATTCTTCAACCAGTGCGTGTTGCCAGTGATGACCTACGGATCTGAGACATGGTCCTTCACTGTTGGCCGGATGAGGAAGCTCAAAGTTGCTCAGCGAGCTATGGAAAGGGCAATGTACGGCGTTTCTTTGCGTAATAGACTTAAAAACGAGGATATCCGCAGTAGAACCAGAGTAACCGACATAGTCCAAAGAATTAGTATGCTGAAGTGGCAATGGGCCGGCTATATAGCTCGAAGAACCGACAACCGATGGGGAGGAAAGGTTCTCGAGTGGCAGCCTCGTACCGGCAGGCGAATTGTAAGGCGTCGCCCCGTTAGATGGAGTGACGGCCTGGTAAGTCATGCAGGAAGTCGATGGATGCAGGTAGCTCAGGATCGTGCTTTGTGGCATTCCTTGGGGGAGGCCTATGTTCAGCAGTGGACTTGTGAAGGGTTGTAATGATGTAATGATGATATAGAATAATGGTGACAAACGAGCATACAGTCCACCTGATGATAAGTGGGTACTGTAGTCCATAGATATCTACATCTATCCTCCATAAAACGTTTCCCACACACAAGCGGCTTGCAGTGGCGGCTAACCGCGAGCCGCTGCTCCAGCCACTGCAACAATACACCACCGCGGTAGCAGTGGTGGCCTGAAGCGCCATTCGTGTTGTGTCTGTGCTACGATCGGACGTCAGTAAACATGACAAACCGTGACGAAGTCTTATTATATTGAGCAATATTATCATATATTTTGTTTTTAATCCTAATGCTTTTGTGATCACGATGCGAATTATCATAAAGTACTGGATAATTTTGCACTGTTTCTATTAAAATCTCTGAATTTGGCACCATTTTTCACGCGGTACACGCGGCCTACTGTAAAAATTTGCAAGTGATGGACCGCGTACTCGGTCAGTCGATGGCTAACACACGCATTGGCTGATGGGGTGGAACAAGCGGCCGGGCCAGCCGCTGGCAGGCCGCGCCATGGCTGCACGAATTTGCAGACTCACTTACTCGTATATTGCGAGCGAATACAACTGGCTGCCACCGGGGCCGCCACCGCAAGGCGCTTCTGTGTGGTGGGAGACGCTTTAAAAATGCAAATGCGTTGTCATCCTTGAAGACTTTTTGAAAACAGTCGTAGAGCCACGCGGTAGCTTTTGCTGTTGCACGCATGGGCCGGCTCGAATCGGGGTGGTACCACGACCTCACAGAAAACCAGCGTGAAGTAGAAGCTCCGCTTCTGCATCTCGTCTGGTGAGTGCAAGTGGCCGGAGGCCCAATTCCCGCCCCCCCCCCCCCCCTCCTTAACATGGTAGCGGAGTTAAACAATATACTACCCCAAGAGGGAACCAGCACCCCCGATGACGGAGAATCCCTCGCTGAGCATCCACGCTCAAACTACCCTACTAAACCTGCTCGGAGCAAACGGAACAATAAGTCAAAGGCGCCGCCTGTCACGTTATCAGTGAATTTCTGCAACATCAGAGGAGTTCATTCAAACCTTAACGCCGTCCACTACCATCTGGAAACGACGAAGCCGACCTTGCTCTTACTAACTGAGGCACAGGTGTCCTCACTGGCTGATACTTTGTGTCTCCCTATCCGGGGTACCAATTAGAACACTCCTTTCTGCCCCGGGCTGGATTTTGCGTATACGTCAGAGAGAACATCTGTTTTCGACGCCTCGGCAGCCTTGAAGGTACGGACCTGTCCATCCTATGGCTGCGCGTAGACAGCGACGACCATCCCCACCTCTACGGGTGTCTCTATAAGGATCCCATCCGCAGAGATCGTGATGCTTGGTGTTTTAACGCTCACCACGCTGAATGGATTGGTTCTCGTTTAACCGATCATGCGGGTAGATCTGTTTATGAAAGTCATATGGTATATGCTTTGGCATATGATCTGACACAACTGGTTATCTCGCCTACGCGGATCCCAGATGTGGAAGATCATGTACCTTCCCTGTTGGACCTTCTGCTGACCTCTCATCCGGACGGTTATCAGATCTCCGTCGATGCCCCTCTTGGCTCCTCGGACCATTGTCTGATCCGGAGTACGGTGCAACTCACGCTCCCATCGCGGTTGCGTTCTGCAGGTTGCCGCCGTGTTTGGCATTATAGATCAGCCGATTGGGACGGGTTGCGATCTTTTTTTGCGTCTTATCTGATGATGATCCCAGCATTGTTGCTGATTCTGTCGCGGATGCGGTGCTACAGGGAATGGAACTATTTATTCCATCATCTGTGGTACCTATCGGAGGCAGAACCCAGCCATGTTTTGGTCGCTCCTGCAAAATTGCATTACGCCATAAGCAAGATTGCTACCAGGCCTGGGTTCACGCATCGACGTCTTGGAATGCAGAAACCAGCGCCTTAAAAAGAAGTATAATTCCACCTCCAGGTCCTTCAAAAGTGTCATTGTCAAGGCAAAGTCAGAGCATATCGGCAGAATTGGCGAGTTAACTAGTTCGTCTTCCTTCGGGAATACGTGCATCCTGGTCTCATTGCTGTGCGGATGACAGCACTGGTGATGCTTTAAAAGCCTTCTACACGGTCGGGACCAACCACCAACCGTCGTGACCATGGTCGAGTTGATATAAAAATGGACAGTGTAGACATTGGTTGTCTGACCAATAATTTGGTTGATGTCCGACGGCCTTGGTCGCGAGCGCATCACTCACGACACGTCGGGTCCATGAAGTTATAGATAAAGATGGAGGCCACACTTCGAACAACAGCTTGAGTCAAATACCTACGTATCTTTATCTCACTCTCTGTGGTCTGACTTCTCTTTTTAGTGTGGAACACAGTATTGCTATGTTTTTATTTGAATCTCCCGGTAAATTCTTAGAAATAATTTCCACACTAACTACATCCGAAGTTAAGCTCTGTAAAATAATGTACCAATAAATAAATAGTTGAACTACGATTAGTTACATTAAAAATTTCAAAATTGAAGGTCTCGTATGCATTATTGGGTTAACGAATCAGTGAATTACAATCCCATTTTCTAAGGGTTCGGTAATGTGGCAACATTAGCCCTTTATGTCAACATAAATTAGACAAATATGGTGGTTGTTTACTTAGCAGTTCACAGCGTCGTTTGAGATATTTAAAGTTAATTATTGTTATAATTCAAGAAATGGTGCAAACTTGTGTAGTACGTGGTTGCGGCAGTAGTTGGTGTCCAGGAGGTGATATAAGATTTCACACGTAAGTGTTTAAATAGTGACTTCTGGCATTGAATACTTGTAAACATACTTTTTTGTGTTTTCACTTTATTTTTTGCTGAAACGTTTTATCAGTGTTTTAAATATATTAGTAAAGTATAACTTTGTCAAAATCAAATAGTTTTACATTGAATTTAATTGAGTTTGAACAATTTTATCATTTTTTGTTTAAAAGAAATCGCACTGAAGTAGTGTGACCATATTGACGATGTATCTGAGACTTTCCGTGTGACCTTAACTAATTATATGTACATGATTCTTATTATGTTACCGGAAATGCATGAAATTTAGGAATTATGTACAATTCCTATATATTCTATATAATGACGGATTTCATAGATTTCATAATTTTAAATTAAAAATTAGTAACATAATATATGCTTTTGGTAGACATTTTTATTTAGTTTTTGTTTTTCATTATTCTGATACTTTAATAACGTTTACAATAATTATGTCTTTAGAAATGTAGTAGTTTAAATGTATGAAAGCAACATTTTGTAAAATATGTTATTATTTGCAGACAACAAGTGCATTACATGAAGAGTCTATTGTGCAAATAGCTGCTCTGGCTGTACCAAGCACTAGTTCTGGAATTTATGAAAGTAGTTCTGCACTTAAGGAAACAGAAGTGAAATGTACTGGCTGTAACATTGAAGACCAAACTAGTAAAAAACAATGTCGAAAAATTTTTGAAAATATAAATTTATGCAATCTTAACAAATTACCTGTAAGTTTCCTTTTCCTATTTTACTAAATACATACCTTTTATTTGTATTTATTATGACCTTAATATTACATTACATAATGTATTATATAGCTTAAAACACATACATATTTAAACTCTTTAGTGCCAATCGCAGTGTGGTAACCGTCACTACGACACTAAGCATAAAGCTTCTTGTTTGATGCTTCATTTATGCGTGCTCATGAAGGCGCGCTCCGGTGTATTATGTGTTACCTATTAAGTGATGTAAATTTGTACTGACATTATGATGTAGAAGAGTTATTTGTTTCTTTTTTTTTGTTTGAGTTCTCTAATCTCCGGAGAACTATACCAGTCAGATTTGAAAATATTTTTTTGCATTTTTAAAACCAATTCTTCAGGAAGGCTATCTAACATCACGCTACGACCCTTATAAGCGGAACAATACGATGTACAATGCTAAAAATACTGATTTCATAAAGTTTTCTTGTTTTCTTAGCTCAGCAGTGAATACGACGATCCCGCGAAGATTGATAGGGGCGTGCAAGTGGAAATAAAGTGTACTAAAGAAGAAATACTTGAGATGAAAACTAAGATTCTTAAGCAAAAAGTGGCGCGCCAAACTAAAAATTCAGAATAGGTCTTCTTTAATGGACACTATTAAAAATTATACGGTTCAGTCAGAAATTGAAAATATTATTCAAGGGCGCTTTGCTCATATCTGTAAGGACTTCAAAAAGCCACAGAGTAATCCACATGGTGTGAAAAATTTCAATAAATAATTTTAATATGGAAAGTGTTTTTATTTATTTTTTTAAGGTTTTTAACAAACAATGTAGTGGCGGTGTGAGAATATCCACTACCCCATATCGTTCCGAGGGTGTTGTAAGAGGTGTCAGAGGGAAAATTAAACAGGAGATGGGCAGCGGCATCTTCCTGATAACAACTCAAAATAATAATATATTATCGTTCCTATTATAGTACATATGTTACTAGAAATTTATGAAATCCGTTATTATATAGAATTCCTAGGAATTGTAGATAATTCTTAAAATGAACAGGATGTATGGAATATAGTATTATACACATTTCAGCTCAGAGCAGCCTGACTCGGATGGGTCAGGTATATTTCCCAATTCCTTGATCACCCGGGGTTGTAATAAATTTTAATTTTATATTTCGTTGGTACCGTTTAGGAATTGTATACAATAACCAGAGAATACATTATCGAAATGGTAGTTATAAAATATTCTCTGATATATTTATTGTCCACATTTTATAAATAGGCTCGGCATTATATGGGTTGTAACGAAATTGCGTGGTCATATTTTAATACCGGTTCTGCCCATGGAAATGAAAACCTTTTTTCATAAAATAGTAAATTCCCAAAAAATATTGTACAAAAATATATAATCTATATAGGCTAGGTCTTAGTAGTAAACAGAGATATAGATATTTATAAATAAAACACTTAAGGCGCGGGTTGAGCAAAATGTCGCGCTAGTCGTTATTTGTGCGGTTTTTAGGAGCTATCTACTTTTTATTTAAAAGATATATCAACAAATAAAAAACACATTATATTTCTACATAATCTTGATTTCATAAGAGCTGTATCCAATTTTTTTTTAAAGGAATAAATATTAATATAATCTCCTTACAACGAAACCACATAAATGTGAAATTATTATTGATAACATGCATCTCCTCGTAAAGTAAGTATTATTTTATTTTGCGATTTACACCAATGGATAGGCAATTTATTAATGAACATTTCTATAGTAAAATTTTTTTCAAAAGACCAAAATTTGATTTTATTAAGAAATTATTTTAAAATCTGGGCGTATTCACCGCCCACGGGCTTGCTGGATCATTGAGCGTTGAGCTCTCGAACGTGGAGCCTGTGTCGTTCGTTAGAGCATCGGCCTGCGCACACGCTCACGATCTTATCAGTCGATAATATTATTACTTATTAGGTTATTTTATAGGTAGTATTATTTGTTTGTTTTGGGTATAATTTTTCGTATTAGTTATACATATATTTGTTGTGTTTTTTACTGCGTGATGAAGCTTTTTGCGTGTATTTTCTTTGAAGTAAATGCAAATAAAAAAATGAAGCACCATTAGCATGTAAGGTTCGAATCCATAATTAACATTTCGACAAATATTATAATTTACACTATAAAAGGCTAATTCAATATTATCAGTATAGTATACAGTTAAAAATAATCGTAGTAACCAACTACAATATCTTCTCAGGTGTAGTACTGCCTCGTTGGTCTAGTGGTTGTAGTAGTGCGACTGCTGATCATGAGGTCCCGGGTTCGAATCCTGGGTCGGTTATGAGTTTTTCATTTATGTTCTAAGTTATAATTATAATTAGTATTACTAAGTTATAGTTTTTTGCTAAAATATAGTATATTATTCATTGCTTGTTTTTTCTTCTTTTTCAAAAAATAATTGAGTACATAAGGTGTTCTATAGTTATAATTCGGTAAAAAGTATCTAAGTAGGTACTAATATACCTACTTTTTACTATAAACTAAAAAATTTTAAAACTAAATTTAACTAAAAAGACTAAGCTGACCATTTATTTTTTAACTCAAAACAGGACATGGGTTTATTTATACTCTAAAAACTATAACTTTATACAATAAATTAAAAAATAATGTTGCATTTAAAAATAGGTAATTATTAAATGCAACATTTTTTTTAATTATGAATTACATTTGTCAGAGGATTAAATTTGCTTTAATAAAGTTGGTGATGATTTTAAATAAGAATAAAATTCTGCTCAATTTTTTTTTTATTGTTATCTTTCAACATCGCCTTTAGAACTGGAACCGTAAGTGTTTCTTTCAGACGTCCACAATTTATTCAAAATAAAAAAAATACTCTTTCTATCGGAGCATTTGTACCAGGTAGACATAAAATATATTCGATTAAAAAAATTATGTTGAAGATTGTTGGCTTTGAATACTTCCATCCAAAGAGTTACGGGACAATTTTGTGTCCCGGAGCTTTATTTGGGGACAATGGGACAGGTGACCGAGAAAAGGGACAGTCCCGTTCAAAACGGGACGTATGGTCACTTTACCTATAACCCGGCGACGGGTTCGTGGCGCAGTGGCTTAGCAATCAGTTGTTGCGCTGGGGGCCGCGGGTTCGAATCCCGCACGGAACAAATATTTGTAAGGCCTACAAATAATCGTTCCGGGTCTGGATGTTTGTCCTTGTGCAATTTATGTTTGTAAACTGCCTCCACGACTCTCATTATATATTACTCTCACTCTGCGAAACATCCTATTTATTTGTTTATTCTTTATTGCACCAAATATTTGTACAAAAGGCGAGCTATCTATCTATTTACCTATAGTGAGTAGGTATCTTTTAAACTCACAATTTTCAATGCTTCATTTTTAATATATAATTAATTATAAAATTTCATAATTAGATAATATATGAGAATACATAATTCTAATATAATGCAACTAATATACCGAATAAAAAAAATAAAATACATTTATCGTTGTACGCTGTGTGTATTTCCATAAAATAGTTTATTGATGTTGAAAAATACGTCCGTACAGTAGGTGGCATTGAGTTATACAAAACTATGGTAGGTGGCGTCTTACATATTATTTTTTACGCGATCCTATATTGTAGGGAGTTGGCGCGGCCGGCACACAAACGCTCAAGGTCGTTCGCATGGAGTAGCCCCTTAATGTAACTCAACTACTTATAGCGATATCCTGAGAAAAATAAAATAAAGGTTACCTACTTAGAAAGGGAGGGTCTGCCCACAGAGAGCGAGATAGTAATACATAAGTTAAGCTTCAAGTAGGTATTCGGAGTGTGGTCTCCATCTTTATCTATAACTTCATGGTCGGGTCCGTGGTTGACGCCGACCGTGTGGAAAGCTGTTGGCCGACGAGTCGACGAGAGCGCCAGGCGGCAGGCACCTCAGTTCGCGCTTGGCACCTTGGCAGTCGTCGCGGGCGAACGTTTAACGACACTATGGAAATGATGTAACTGTACTAAATCTCAGATCTATAACTTCTTCCCGTAGCCAAACATCTTAATGTAGCTATTAATCCTTCTTCAGCAGACACGGCTTGACGCATAACTGTATTTTTTTTTGTAATCATTGGACGCACCATCTCAAGTAATTCATTAAAAGTATCTTGATCCATTCTTAGAAAATTCCGAAAGTCTTCAGAATCAAGAATCCTTAAAATATTGAGGTGGTTTAAATTAATGCGCTCTTTCAGCCACAATTTCATCCATTTTGCTTTTTTTTCATCTTCGCTTACGCATAGAAACTTTAACGCTAACTAAACCTTTAACGGCTCCGTGGCGCAGGGGCTTAACAATGAGTTGATGCACTGGAGACCGCGGGTTCTAATCCCGCACGGAACACGTATTTGTATGGTCTACAAATAATTGTTCCGGGTCTGGATGTTTGTCCTCGTGCAATCTGTTTGTAAACTGCCTCCACAATACAGGAGAAAATTCTAGTGTGCGTGTAACGTTTTTTTGATAAAAAAAACTATTTTTTGTTGTTTAGAAAAGCAAGGAGCCATATTTAAAAGTAACTACCTTACGTCTTTACGCTTTGAATACCGGCGAGAACTGACAAGTTGAGTCAACCACCCGACCGTGTAGAACGACTACAAAAATCGGTTGGCCCGACCAAGATCACGAGGGTTGGTGGTTGGTCCCGACCGTGTAGAAGGCTTTTTATGCATCGGCCGTGCCAATATTTCTCGGGAAAGCGTCGCCGAGTACCAGGACAAACTTGTGTTTGAAGTCAAGACTTTGTTGAACAAAGTCTCGACTTTAATAAACATTTTTTTAGTTATACGTGGGTAATAATTAATTATTTAAAAAATATGGCAGACTTCAAATTCTGATTTACTTACAATGCTATCAGCCAACAAAATATCACGAACATTGTTTAAATAACTTCAGATATATTACGGCGTGGTAGCGAAGTAAGGGAATCCATCAGCCTATTTCGCCCAGTGGGTGTCTTAAGAGGTGACTATAGGATATGGCAAAAACATCTTATTGCTTCTGATAGCTACCTAGACCATAGACAAGCAGCGACATCAAAGTTGCTCGCGTCTGATACTGCGATTGACAATCCGTCTGCCAAGCTTGACGTTTAAGGCAGATCCTTCCTACGACAGGTAAGGTCCATGTCTAGCAATGGACTTTTACGGGCTGATCAAAAACGTTTTGCGTAACATATACAGTTGAATTGAGAACCTCCCCCTTTTTTAAAATTGGTTAAACGTAGGAGCTTTAAGATTGTTCAGAAAATTACTCACTGTGATCATATCGCATGAACATACTACTTAAGTCCACACACAGCTATAGGACAAAGGCCTTTCCAAGAACACGCAAGTAGGCAAGCACTACGTCAAATGTGGCGAAGCGTAAGGATTAAGGCAAATACTTTTTATAACGGGTACAGGCCCATGTGCAGAAGAGAAAGAGAGAGAGAGAGAGAGAGAGAGAGAGAGAGACAGATATTGTATCTTCTTGTTATAAAGAAATTTTCACCTCTATCAATCCGTTGCTGGTGTACTGGTGCAGCGTTGTCGAGCGCCGCTGTCAAATCCTTCGCTCTAGCTAAAAGGTGTTCAACGCATTTGAACCGGTGACCGAGGTGAACGCAAACGTGATTCAAGGCCACGTGACCTGTGCGAGAGTCGATGCTGGGAAAATTTGCTGACTCTTCTACTGACGAGTCTTCTTCCTAATAAAATATAAATAAAGAAAACATAATTTTATAATTCATTTATTATATAAAAATTAATGTATGTTCGTATTTTCTGTTCTGCCATGCCGTTCGTCACGTTGCGTTAAAATTTTGTCAATTCATTGCTCGCACTTGCGCGAAGGTTATAGGCATAGTACAACTAACTTACAGTAGGTGGCACGCGTATCGTACCGACAAGTTAATTTGAAAGTTCTATACCATTCAACTTTAAGAGATCGGACCTCAAGAAACGCGCAAATAGGCAGTTACGGTTTTAAAAATATTAAAGAACTGACTTCATTGAAAGACACGTTTAAAAAATCTCAATTAGTTAATAGATGAGTCTTCACTTTCACCGCGTGATATTTATAAAAAAAAATTTATTTTCGAGAAAAAAAATCGTCAGCAAGGATAAAAACACTTAAAACGGTCTTTTCCATTTTAAATCTCTAGGCTATTTCGTTATTATTTTAGAAAACATTTTTGATTAATACGTGAGATAAAAGTATAAATAATACATTCACCGTTCGTTTTTTTAACTAATTCAAATCAAAAAGCAATAATCTAAACCTAAATATCATTAATTTTTTAGCAGAAATCGTTCCCCGTTTTCCATATATTTTAGTATGAAGCGTTAGCTTTCCGTAATTCGCTTTATAAGAGATCACGCGTGAAAAAAAATCAGTACCGTCTCAATTTTCAGGTGACTATGCACGTCCGTTCGTAGCCTGATTTTGACGAGTCGAGTCGATACATCTTTGTTTGACATGGCATAAGGGTGGGTAGCGAGTGTCGGACACGACTGCTAAAATTATTTGTATTCTTCGAGTAAGTAGAGTATGAGTAGCAATAACTAGGTATGTGAGTTTTAATTATGTATTGTTTTTTGTAATTATCCGACATTTAGAGGCCGGTGCTTAAGAAACGCGCAATTAGGTAAATACGGTTTAAAAAAATTTAAGAACTGAGTTCATTGAATTACACCACCAAAAATATCTCAATTAGTTAATAGATGGGTCTACACTTTCACCGTGTGATATTTATAAAAAACATCTTGATTTTCGAGAAAAAAATCTTCAACAATGGTAAAAACACTTAAAACGGCCTTTTCTATTTTATATCTCTAGGCCATTTCGTTATTATTTTAGAAAATATTTACCTTTAAAAATTTTCAAGCCTCAATTTTCGTACACTCACCTTGAGTGTACGTCCGTTTGTAGCCCGATTTGACAAGTCGTGTCGATACATCTATTGTTTGATATAGCATAAGGGTGGGTCGCGAGTGTCGGACAACATTATTTTTATTATTTGTATTCTTCGAGTAAGTAGACTAACTATGTATGTGAGTTTTATTATGTGTTGTTTGTGTAATTATCAGAAATTAATGTACTTAATAAAATAGTAATTTACTTCAATATCTATTTCAGGTAGATAATATGGGAAACGCAAAGAAAATTATTAGAATAAAAAAAATCTAATTAATAATGTAAGCATATGAAGTGAACCACTCGGCAAACTCGCTAAGCAAGCAGTCTTTTTTAGGACTTGACTCAACCACCGGTGTAGTGGGGATCCATGATCTGAACCTTGAGTGAATCGTTGATCAGTGGGTTACCCTCTGTAGAGTCCACCCATTGTGATATCATTTCAGACTTTCTGGAATAGTGCTGTCCTGATTGACTCGACCGGTTGTTTGTTGAGGTTACCATCGTTACCATCCGATTACGATGACGTTTAGGTTATTTTAGTAATATCTTATGCCGAGGTTATTATTGCAGTAGTTAAATTTAGATCAATAACTAATATTTATAATATAGAAGTTATCTAGTCAGTTAGGCTGTCTTCTAATGTTATGGCTTTTCATTAGTGCTGACAAAATACAATACGTAACAATAACTCTGTGGTTCCCTTTAAGTGAGTTATCAAAATCGGTATTCAAACGTATATAAATAATTTTACTCAGCAAAATCAACATAAAAATAATCAAATTAAATTTAAATAAAATAATACTTGTAAATTGTACATATGTGGATTGATTACATCTTATAAAACACAAAAACCTTAATTAATATAGGTATTTTTTTATCGGTCGTTGATAAACAACCTTTATTTTTAATCTTTTAATGACAATTGAATTGTGACAAAATTGTATGTTTATTAAAATTTTCATGTTTTTAAATATGTAACTAATGAAAAAATACGGACTCAAAATAAGTCAGTTGGCGTATACTAGACGACACTTTTGCGATCATTTGAAGTGCATGTAAATTTTGGGGATTTTCCTATACTAAAGTCCAAGACATTTTATGCTTTTAACAAACTTTTCTAAATATTTTTCCCAAATTTCTAATTAGTAATAACTTGGTTTATAACATAAGTATTTAATAACAATTCATTACTCCAAATCATCCCGTGGGTGTAGTAAAAGGCGGCAGATGGAAATCAGGAGATGGGTAACAAAATTAAAAAACTGCGGTTGCAAACCCGCCTGGCAAAAGTGGAAACTATGAAATATACCCCCTTATGCGGTTATCCGTTGGATAGGCTTATGTTCAATAGTTGACTTTGATTGATCGCAATGAATGTATGAACAATGTATATTTGATCTCAACACCAGCACATTATTAAAAATATTTTCATTATTTCTATTATTTTTAAATTTAAAGTTTTTGCGAAAAACTGTATCTAGAAAAAAAAATTGGAAATATCTATTATACTTCGCTTTTAACACTAATATTATAATCATTTATAAATATAGACGAAAAAAAACTTATTATACCTACATTATTCTATAAACCATAACATTACCTTATATTTAAAGAAAACACGAATTAAGTAAATTATTTCTCCTTGGCAGTTAAATATAGCCGCAATGGTTGCAACTTATAAGATATATTTTTTTTATAGGAGAGGGATCAAACGAGCACGCGGCTCACCTAATAGTAAGTAACTACCGCCGCCCATTTACAACTGTAACACCAGGGGTATTGCAGATGCGTTGCCGGCCTATTAAAAATGAATAGGCTCTTTTCTTTAAGATCCCTAAGTCGTATCGGTCCAGATAAATTGCTGGTGGTAATCGATTACACAAGGAAGTTGTGCGAGGAAGAAAACTTCTTCTAAATCGCACCGTGATGGATCACCAATCATCCAGATGGTATGGATGGTATTGCGAGTTTTATCGCGATGTGCGATGGTGAAATTGAGCGACTGGAATTAGTCTGAACAGTTCCTCAGTGCACTCGCCGTGGTAGATGCGATAAAATACGCAAACGGATGTAACATCTCTACGCAGTACCAGTGAGTCAAGCCGATCGGAAAGAACTCTGTCGTCGATTATTTAAACCGCTCCGCGCTGAAGCCCCTGCCCAGAGATGAGAACAGTATTTCATGCGGGGTTGAACCTGCGCCTTTTTAAATTGCAAGCGGTGTGCCGGCATGAAATACTGGCCCGCTCTGCTGAGCACGCCAAGCTTTGTAGAGGCCAATTTGGCCTTCTCTTCCAAGCGACCACGAAATTGCACATCACTCGATATGTTGACACCGAGGATTCCGATACTGGCTGAGGCAACAAGGAGAGTGTCTTGAAACAAAGGACATGCGACAAAGGGGTTCTTTTTAGTGGTAAACGCACAAACTTCTGTCTTCTATCAACGTGGTAGAGCCATGCTGCAGCTGTATTAGTAGTATAGTTGTAGCACGAATGGGTCGGATCGACCGGGGAAGGACCACGCTCTCACAGAATACCAGCGTAAAACAGCAGCTTAACACTGCTGTGTTTCGTATGGTGAGTGTAGAGAACCGGACATCCTTTTTACTGGAAAAGAGGCATTCCATCTTAGTCCTCACGGGTGACAACGCATCTGCATTTTGATTCGCAAACGAGGATAAATGTAGATGTCTATGGGCCACAGCAACCACTTACCATCAGGTGGAATGTGTGCTCGTTTGTCACCCTATCCTATAAAAATAAAAAATTGGAATGGACTAGATTTAGTCGCCCCCAAAGTAGTGTTTGTTTCGGTCAAGTTACGTTTGTTTCGGTACTCGGCGATATTTTCCCGAGAAATATTGACATGGCCAGTGTATAAGACATCACCAGTACTGTAGTCTGCATAGCAATGTATGTTACCAGTTTGCAACATATCATTAATATGCAGAAGAAGCAGCGTTAGTGATAGCAGGAAGCACAAAAGCTCTCTTTGAAAAAATGTTGTATCGGCCGTGTCAGGGACCTCACAATGACCGTAGGGTATGTCGGCACGAGTCATCTAGTTGAGATGCAAATAACATTTTTAGAAATATTAAATTTAGTAAGTTACTTGATTAGAAACGCTAAAATCCAATTCATAGTACACCTATACGTCCCTGACACGACGAACGGGTTGTTTGTTACATACTGTATAAATAGTTTAAACCACTGTGATTGTTTAAATCTGTATTAACCTTTATTTTTTAATAAAAGATCATTTATGAAAACCGCATTTCCTATATTACACAAAACATTAATATTATTCATTAATATTTCAAAATTATTCATAAATAAAAATTATAGTTAATTTAATACCTAGAAAGCGTACACTCTGACCCCACCTTTTGCCGTCAACTTTGCATTAAGGACTCGCGGACTTCGCTATGCGAAAAGCAAATGACACAGAATAATCGCTACAAATGACTACAAACAATGCGCGTTTTTGGTGACCTTGATGAACATACTACGAAGATGAACATGTGATGAATGTGTAACTTGTATAAAGCACCAAAAGTAATTTATTCATGTCCAGGGTGCGTATAATAACATTTCGCGATGCGTCTGTGTGATTAGAAAATATCAATGTAGGTGTTCTATTCGAAGTACCCACGTTCAAGGACTACAGTCTTAATGATTATCATTTCTAATTAAACAATATAACTCTTTCAAACTTGAAACGATATTTCCACAATTATATCTTCTGCGCCTGTAACACGCCGGGTACCAAGTTAGTTTTTAATAATTTTTTTTTTATAAATAGGGTATATACATAAAATTATTACAGCAAAATATGATGGATACCCGTTCTGACCAATTTTGACTATCCAAATGATGATCCAATTGGATGCAAATGACTTTTCAAAAAATATAAATTTTTATTATAATTGT
The DNA here is from genome assembly GCA_033319125.1 of Parnassius glacialis. Lineage (NCBI taxonomy): Eukaryota > Metazoa > Arthropoda > Insecta > Lepidoptera > Papilionidae > Parnassius > Parnassius glacialis. The sequence goes on from JAVANC010000005.1 coordinate 45,569,399, forward strand.
ATTATGGGAACATTTATCCTAAGTAACCTATGTCTGCTGAACATAAATCTACTCAATAGATTGCTTTATAACAGTGGCGAAGCTAGGGCTCCAAACTAGGGCAAGCCCAAGTTATGGTTTTGTTGTTTTTAGCAGTTTTATAAAACTACACCAATCTTGATCTGTCTCCACTCTTCAGTTTCATATTCAGTGTTGTCGAGGACGTGTTTAACAAAGCACACAGAAGGCATAATACTGCTAGATATATTGTATGACTATATGCATACCTTTGGTGGCTTTGGAAAAAAAATTATACCAATAACTGTTTATGTGGAAATGAGTTGTTTTTTCTCAACAAAGTTTAAAGATTTTACCTTTTCCTCACTGATTAGCACTTTAACACACTTCAATTCATCATAAGGAACACTATTATCCTCCATTTTCACTAAAAATCTTTAAAAAAACATACATTTTCAACTCCCAATATTAATTTCATAGATTCGCTCAAGTAAACATACAGAGTAAAAATTGAAATGTGAAGTGAAGTTGCAAACGTATCGCCCGGGCGCCCCCGCGGTTGACTAACTTCATACCAAAAGCCGGGCTTTTGGCTCCTTACTAATTGCTATATAAACAACCGTGGTTATATTTCATTATAGAACATTTTGCCACAGGTTAGAAAGGTACCGATCGTCTTCTCGAAAGTCCGGTAAAAAGCCCACGCATGCGAGAGAGACGACTAATCACTCAACTCAACTCTTTTTTTATGACAGTAGTATCGCGCAGTAAAGCAATCTGCCAAGTGTTAATGTTACATAATACGGCTACGAGGTCATGACGTGTGTAGAAGAGAGGAGCGCATGGGAAATTTTAAATAATTTGAAACAGTTTAGGAGTTATTTTATTAGTTGATTTTATTGATTGAACAGTTTGATAGGCTTCTTGGTTTCTATGGAGGCTTCGCCACGCTTGACAGGCAGGTTTGCAGCCGCAGATTATAATTAATTTTAATGTTATCAGAAAAATGCTGCTGCCCATCTCCTGTTTAATTTCCCTCTGTCTTCTCTTACGACACCCGCGGGATGATATGATGGATTTTCTTAAGCCACCATCTATTTTGCTTTAATGCACTTTACCAGCTTCAAATAAATTCATTTTTTTAAGTTATTTATAATATTGTGTATGTACAAACATCGATTCTGCCGAGTGCTGTAGCGAGCTTGAGCAATAAGTCTTGTAGTAACTGTGCTTCCTGTTGCTCTCGATACGCAGCACCAAGTACCGGCGATATCAACTGCAAGCAATCTTGCTTGCTTGTACGGATGTAGTCCTCAAACTTGATTATCACCTGTGGAATAAAACTAATCATAATAAAATTATCTTCTTACTCTGTCTACAAATCGTCACTTTAGATGCAAAAATGATGTTTGTTTGTCAACAGATTGAGATTTCTAGAAGAGATACTACTACTAGGCGATAGCCTATTGTAATAATGTGAAATTAATAATATCTATTTCATATTTATTTTACTTATTTAAATCTCACTTAAACAATATAAATTGTGTCGTAAACATCAAAAAGATAAACAAAGTGATTAAATTAACATTTTTAGTACCATACAATAATTTTCCAAAAAACGTTAATAAAAGCAATAAATGTCAAAAAATTACTCATACAAACAAATAAAAAGTCAGTTCTTAGGAACCACCGCTAAAAACCTGCTTTTAAATAAAAAAAACACCGCACCCAAATCGGTTCACCCGTTTAAGAAGCTACGGTGCCATTGCGGTCAAACTTAAAACACCCCTTGTTTTGCGTCGGAGGTTAAAAACAATGGCAACTGTACTATCATCATAGCTGCCTGTCATTCAAGTAGTCGTGGATACAGTGATAACAATTCTGTATCAGCGATTTTTTTTCATTATTCTTAAAATTGGTATTTTTTTCTATTTTAAACGCTTTGGGCAGCTCATTGAACAATTTAACCGACGGTGTAGCGCACTGTGCCTTGCAACATTAAGTGTTAGCCTCGATGGAAATACGCTATTTACGTTTTTGCATCTGGTATTTAAGAGAGCTTCTCTTTCAGTTTCAGATTCGTATGCCTCCAGCTTTTTCCTCAAATCACTAAGTAGGACCATTATATAGAGGCTTGGCACCGTTAATATTTGTAATTTCATAAAGTGCTGCCTGCATGATATCCTTGTTGCCGCTTCTGTGCAACAAAATCTTTATGGATATTGTACTCATAGCTATCACCCCAGAGCTTGATACTGTAGCGCAACTTACTTTCAACTACTGCGTAATATAGTGTTTAGTTGGTCTGTAATTAGCTCATCGCGTATGCTTCGAACTGCCTAGCATACTGAATTAATAGTAGCTTCTATGGGAGTTGACTCGACCCCCCAGTTTAAAAGTGGATCTATATGTATACCTAGAAATTTTATTGTATCAACTTGTTCTACGTTACAGCCATTTATCTTGACCTTAATTCTATCTCGATTACGATTTATCGACTTAAGTAGCATCACTCCAGTTTCGCTCTCGTTTATTACAAGATGATTAGTGGTAACCCACTTAGTAAATAATGTCAACGTTAGATTAGCTTTCATTCAGAGTTCCTCAATATTTTTAGCACATAGAACTGCATTTGCATCATCAGTGAAAACTATAACTTTCACGTCATCTAAATTAGTTTCAATGTAATTTATCATATTATCGTTAATAAGGACAATAAAGAGCAGTGGACTCAGAAGGGATCCTTGTGGGACCCCTCTAGTGCAAAAGACTCCGCTTGAGTTACATATCATCTCTGGATCCTTATAAGTGTACCCTACTTCTAGATACTGACTTCTATTACCTAAGTACGATATCAAGAGTTGCAACATCTTGTCTCTGATGCCATAATGCTCAAGCTTTTGTAGTAGTATTTCATGATCTACTAAGTCAAAGGCGGAACTAAGATCGAGATATAATCATCCTACTGTTTTCTTATCATTTAGATTACTAATGACATCGCCTTTTATTGTTAGAATAGGTGATTGTATCAATGTGAAATAGATACTCAGGCGAAAAGATTATTGGCTAAATAGCAAATTGGATAATATTGATAGCAACAACTCAATAATTCTTTTAAAGAATAAGATAGTGGAATCATTTATTTTGCGTAAATATTTATTATTTAACTAACAGCATCCATTACTAACATAATCCAACGTAATATATAATTGTGAAATTTTGACAATCTTTCTCTGTCTAGTGAATTCTATCAGTATTCATAATCATCATCTCTTTACAGCTCATCACAAACTCCCAAGAAATGCCACAAAGCACCTGAGCCTACTACTATAACTACTACTACGAGCAATAATAGCCTTCTCGTTTCTTTTCTTTCGTTTCGTTTCTTCTTCTTCTTCGTTTGGTATGGTATGGTGTGCTATGTGTAACGTAGTGTTGTCTAGTAAATAATTTAGAACAATCACTAACACGATTGACGTCCGCACTTGAGTGCATCGGTATCTCCAACAGGGTAGTGGCCAGCTGGAAGCATGCGACGAGGATCCTCTTCGCAGTGGCGTCAGCATCCTCCACACAGTCGGCCTCCAGCTGCACCAGTGCAGTGTGAGCGCACTCCAGCATGGCGGCCACACTTGCTGCACTGCTGCTGTCGCTCAGCCCCGCTACATACAACAAATTATTATTAAACAGCTCGGACGCGAAGTAGAGGTTGGGTTTTATTGTCACCTTGTCAAGGTCAAGGTCGATCGGTTCGGTTTTTCGGTCGGTTTCGGTATTGTTTTTTTTATATTAAACACGATATGGAAAGGATGAGCTTTATTATAGACTTTGGCAAGGTCACGGAACCCACTGACAGTAAATCGGTTTTTTTATATTAAACTGAAGTTATAAATGAACTTCAGTCCACCTTATGATAAGTAGCGAATTCATAGGGACCTGCAACTTTATAAAAAAACAGCAAATTACAGGTGCGATGTCTATAATTACTTTTTTATATATGGCACAGGGGGCAAACGAGCATGCGGCTCACCTGATGGTAAGTGACTACCGCCGGCCATGAACAACCGCAACACCAGGGGAATTGCAGATGCGTTGCCGGCATTTTAGAAAGGTGTAAGTTCTTTTCTTGAAAGTCCCTAAGTCGTATCGGTCCGGAAAAATCGCCGTTGGTAAACAATTCCACAGAAAAGTTGTACGAGGAAGAAAACTCCTAGTAAAACGCACAGTCGTGGACCGCAGAGCATCCAGATGGTGAGGATGGTATCGTGAATTTTAACGCGATGTACGTTCGTGAAACTTGGCGGCTGGAATTAATCCGAACAATTCGTCTGACTTTTTATATTCTCCACATCGCACTGCTATTTTGCGGTAGAAGTAGGTAAATGTTAAGGTAAATATAGGTACGTAGACAGACTCCTTGGCAGGAGTGAAGTCATAACACCTATTATTTTTATATTGCATTATTACGTGAAGAAAAGCACACTAATATTAAGAGGAATCACTGATGCTTTAATTAAATTTTCACTGTTTTAATTTAAAAAAATATTTTGAAGATGTGAAGTCAGCTAACGCGCATTAGCGCAGCGTGGCGGACATTTCCTTGTCCTAAAACTTTCTCGGAAGTAAAAGGTGGCCTGTGTCCAGCAGTAAAACGTTTAAAGCCTGTAACTTTACATATTATATATTTCAGGCAAATAAATAATTTATAACTCAGTGCTTGACTACAATCTCACGTGGTAGTAAGTGCTGAATAAAGCTCTAAATGGTAAATCGCAACATCGTAGCGTAACAAAAGCTTATTCTCTCTTGCCTTGAAAATTATTGAATGACTATTTACTTAATAACATTTCGTAATCAAATAATTAAAAGATAGTGTGAAATCATTGAATTTAATATTTGTTACATTTCATCACCATCACTACAGAACACAAGCCTCTCCCAAGTAATGCCACAAAACACATGTCCTAAGCCAACTCCATCCATCACCTTCCTCTGCACAACTTACCTTATTGTATTTACAAGTCAACTATTGTAATTGTCTGTCTGCCAAGCGAGATTACTATGGCAAATATCCCCACGATGAGGCAATATATTTAACAGTGAACTTTTATAGGCTGTAATATTGCATTTATACTTCTATTAAGTAATTAATTGAAAAATACTAAATATATTATTGTATGAAAACCTTACTAATATTTGAAAGAAGTACATCGGTCTTCAAGGAGTAGTTATTCGATAAAATCAAGTTCAGACAGCTTTTGAAAACATCCAGACAACCCAGAGCAGTTTGATCATCGAAATCGCACATATCTTGAAACCTTAAACAAAAAGACATTTAACTTCAGAAAATATACTTTTTTATTATTTTTTTTTTGTAATGTAAGTAGTAATTATTATAAGGTATGATGGGATTGGCATGTCGTTTCGCCAAATATCCCAAAAAAAAATTAAAGGTAAAAAAATCTTTAAAAAATCAATCAATGGATCTCTAGCCTTCTTTCCAAGGATCTATAGTAATCTGCATACTTGATGAATAAATCGAAATCATCACACACCTTATCCATGTAAGTAGTGGTGTCTTATGAAGCGAATTGGGGAAAAGCCCAGATGACCATGTAGCTTATCAATCATCACGTATTTATACCCAATTTGAAATCAATGACTGGAAACAGTATCAAGTACAGCCAGTGTTAAGGGAACGGCCTAACATAAGTAAAATCATCAGTGTGCCTAGTGCGAGATGTTGTTTTACGCGCTCGATAACGAGAAAGTTAACTACAATTTGTATGGAATAAAATCAGCGCCAACTAGTGGCAATCATCGGAATCACCATCGAGCATTGACTCTCATTCGTCAGTGAGAACGTTAACGCACGTGATTGGTTGGAGCGGCAATTTCGATCATTCGAGACGTAAAATTTTACGCGGTCGATATCGAAAAAGTTTTCACCTAAATTTTTACAGTGACAGATAGAAGAGTGAGAATAATTGTTGAAGAGTTAATTTTATTTCATTTTGTGAGAACGATATATAATTTAGGCAGGCCGTTTTTTATCGTTAGGAGGATGTTTGGAGCCACAAAGACATTAATAACTAATAATAATAGATGACTACTATTATAAAGCCAGTGCTGAAGCAAGAGCTTGTGCATATTTTAGTCCGTTGTTACACCCCAATGACAGGTAGGTCATTTAAGGATAGATATCGCCTTTTCCAAGAAAGTATTAAAGTTTTTGTGTAAATAGCGTTTGATAAATCCAAGTTCCTAACATCAATATTTAATAATTAAGTCAGTAGTAAGTATCATAAGTTCACTTAACACTAAGTAACTAAATTACATTTACTGCTCCATAAATGTCAACATAAAATTATAATAGAATGAAAACACCTTCGTGTTTTTTGCTTTCAATTTAATACTTTCAATAATTAACATTAAAATAAAATGACTAATTCTCAATCTCATAATACTAACACAAACTGACGAAACCTTGATCAAATTGCGAAACATAAACAAATAGCTAATAATGAATTGTGATTCCGATTATTGCCACTAGTTGGCGCTGATTTTATTCTATACAAATCGTAGTTAAGCCCGCTTTTCACTACGGGATATAATCTATACTAATATAATAAAGCGGAACAGTTTTCTTGTTTTTTTGTTTGTTTAAACGCGCTAATCTCTGGAACTACCAGTCCGATTTCAAAAATTCTTTATGTATATTATAGCCAGATTCATGTGGAATAGTATAGGCTATCTAGCATTAAGCTATATCACTCAGCTAGCCTTAAATATGGATATTTGTTAAGCAAGTCAGAAGAAAAAGCACTCCCGAAATGATTTATCCGCGTACGCTGGTGTTATCGTTAGGGATATGTCAATACAATGTTCTAGAAAAATATAGATCTTTACTCCGTCTAAAAAAAAGTCCGCGATACCATATGTCTATTTCTTATACATAAGCCATAATTAGGTATTTTGTGACAAAAAAATATTGAAAATTTAAAAGTGATTTATGAGCGTTATTATTAGGCATGGCCTATTTATCCTTACGAACGAAAGTTACTTCATCATCAAGACAATTTCATGTAGATAAACTTTGTTCTTTATACCATGTTATTTGGACGTATAGTTTAAGAGATAATGTAAAATTAAAATAATTCAATACTTGGCTGGGCGCGCGAACTACGCATAAACCCTAGCCGCCCGGTGAGAACTGCGAGAAGCCAGTATAGAAAGCTTCTAAGAGCGTGGTTAGTTCAATCATTATAGCTAAAATAAATTGAAAATTAATTGAGTACTTTTATGATAATGATTAGTTACATCTTTATTTCTGAACTCTTTCATTTCACGTTGCTATCGTTTTTTGAAAATTTAATTGATTAATAAGTATAAGAGTTTGATAGCTCAAGAATCATTTCCTGCCTACACACTTCTCATGTAATCGTGTACGGATTTCTTTATAACTGGAAAAAACCGCGCTTCGTGACACTTTCTGTGTCGTGGGGGGAGGGGGGGCGCTCAACCGGGAGGGGGAGGGAAAGTGGATAAAACTTAACTTCGCTCTACATCATACATAATATGCCGACAGATAAAAGTACTCCATTAATTATGCCAATTTTCCCATCCTTTGCTATCAAATAAAATATTTAATTTCAATTATAAAATGCTTTAGGGCATGTCGCGCACCACCGACACGTGATGACGCGGGTGAAACCGCGGGGCAAAGCTAGTATAATATATATTACATCTCGAGATATAAATTAATATCGCTCACCATACATTTTATATGGAACCGTTTACACTGTGCTATAATATATATTACATCTCAAGCTATAAATATTTTTTCGATCGACCGAGCGATATTTTCATTTTATATTTCTCCCCCTGTACCCCGCACCGTTACGTGTCCCCGCAGACGGTGTACGGGGTAAAGGGGGGTAATCCAATGACCAATGACGAATGCACATTGGTTAAAAGATATATCTCACAGTGTGAAAGCCAATCACGGGATATAATTTATATTTCGGGATATAATACATACAGGGTATTTTTGGAACGCTCCCGAAAACTAAGACAGGCGACAGCACCAAGTATACCTTTGATCATGGGTCACAAATAAATTTGATCCTGATGAAAAAAAAATCATATTTTTACAACGTTTTATTAGTTTTATTCACGCGCCATCATGTTAGTACAGCTAAATGAAACGATAATTTCATAAAAAAAAATCATGAAAATACTGAAACATAAAACCAGCAGTGAAAACTGAATTGATATCACCTGACTAATGGAGGTTAATGTACGCGCGAACGGTGAAAAAAGAACGCTGGCCTTGAACTTGGCCACTGAGCGATTTATCACATATTGGTACGAAGGGGGCGCGACGGGGGAACAATCCGCCAGTATAACTGTGCCTGCATGCTATTGGTTCCCGCGCTTTGTTCGCTCCAAAAATACAGTCGCATACACAGCTTACTTTGCGACTCGCGCGATGTTTTAAAAAGGAAGGAAAGAAAAATTATTTATATCTATTGTTTTATGACTAAACTAGTGACCGAAAAGGTAAATATGATAGGAGAAGGTGAATGGGGAAAATTGTGCAGTAAATTTAAAAGTGTTGAGGAAGAATACCGAAAAAATTACCATGTGATCGACCTGAGGACGGAAGCTCAAGCGAAATGAAAGTGATGATGAAGTAGCATCCAGTAACACCAACACACCATCAACATCTGGCTTCCATGTAACCCAAGACGACATAATGGACGGCGTGTCACACTTAGCTTAAGTTTTCTTCTTACAAACTTAAAAATATTTTACGATAGAAATAACAAATAATGCTCAAGTAAACATTATCCATTTTTAATTCCAACCTCTTCCAAAGTTCTAAGTAGCTAGTAAAACGCCTAGTATGATTCTACAATAAAACAATTAAATACTATAATATTATAAAACAATAGCCCAATACCATGTAGTACTTCAGAACGCGACTGTACCCACACTCCCTTCGCTACCGACCTATATCTAGCTCGGTCAATGTTACGGTCTTAAGAAAAAAGGGCGCATCTGACAATTTTTGAATAAATGAGTTAAATATACCATTCGTCTCATGATAAGAAGGCGCATCTACTATTTTTTTTAATATTCACAAATATCAATATTTTAGAAATTATCGTAAGAATTTCAGACGTAACTGTTGATCACAGATGACATTTTTTTAGTAGAAAAGACTTATACAAATTCAACATAAAAGAAAAGACTTATTTAACCAGTTGCTACGTCATCTTTAACAATATTTGCATCGATTACTTAAATTTCAATTATTCTTGTCTTATTATTCTATATCTTATTATTAAGAGCTGGTGTTTCACATGTGGTCCCATATAAATTTGATCGAGGTCAGACCAATAGTGTATGAGTTATCCTTAATTATTTATATTAAAGTCGGTTGTACAAAATTTTTAATTTTTAATTATTATCGTAGTAAGTCTCGTATGATATCCCCTTTAAAATCATTACTCAAGAGTTGAGGGTTGTTATTTTTTGTGTCTCACTACCAATGGTTCTCTAATATTTACTAAGAAAAAAGTAATAAATTACTATTAGCGTCCTTTCAAATTCAAATGACCTTTCCAAAATATGTAAAAATGTTAAATGAATGGCAGTTTTTTTTATTTATTAGGTTGGAAAGACGCAAATAGTTATATGCGTCTTTCCTTCGATGTTTTTGTGTTGCTAGATGTATTTTTTAAGCTAAGATGAAAAGGAAAATTCTTTTTATTTAAATAAATAAACAAATTATCAAAAAAATAAGTTCGTCCTTAAAATCTTCATGTCTCTACGTATATATTTCAATGTTCATATAGAAACCTTTTAATATACTATAGACACAGGGTCTGAAAGAAGAATTCATCAATTTATTTTTTATTTCCATTTTACGTTTTTGTTAGTTGCGTCCTTCTTTATTATGACGCATGAGAATGTAACCCGGCCGGCTCGTATCGCCTCAAGCTGTGACGCAGTAGGTTTCCGTTTTGTCGTGTTAATTAATTGAAGTTTTTGAAACAGTTCCGTGTTGATTTTGTACACGCGTGCACGAGCGTTTTGTTTATTAAATTGTTATAACGTGTTTGTATTATTCTTGTTACGTTTTTTGTTTTAATAATGCTTAACGCGTACGTTTATAGTGATTGTGAATACGACAACATGTTATGTATCCGAACCTAGGTACACGAAGTATCGCTAAATAAATTGTTAAGACGTCGGGATGGAACAAGTGTGTCATACTGTGCAGTGCACAAAGTGTTGAAGCGTAACCGAATGCTTGGCCACCTCGCTCACCAGATCTGACCCCGTTAGACTTCCTTCTTTCTGTGGGGTATGTGAAAGAAAGGGTTTTTAATCGTGAGTGTGATAGTGCTGACGAAACTACAAAAGGATCGTGGATGTTTTCGACAAACTACGTACGGACTGTGTCGAAGACCACACGATGATGCCCCGCCTCCATGAGTCTGCCTTGAAATGAATGAAGCACAATTTGAGCCGCATCTCATAAGACCACGGAGGATTTAGAGCGGTAAGCTGTTTCATAACAAATTTTTTTAAATAACTTAGTACTGAATAAATCTGAATACATACATAACTGAATACATGAGAATAATAAACATACCTACACGATGAATAAAAACGCATGACTCTAACCTTGGTTACATTTCATTTAAATGTTTTTTCATTAGCGGGAAATCGAACCAGTTATTTGGGTTATTTAACCTGTAAATTCGGATTAAAATGGCTACGTGGAGACAAGTACAGTGGCAAAATAGTAGGTTAAGTAGATAAGTTAGGTATTTAGACAAGTGTTGTAAATTATTAGGTATTGTGGTATGGCCCGCTAGTTGCGGACCGCGCGAATTTGCGTTCGCGCGTACATTGACCTTTAATCAGCTGATATGAATTGAGTTATTACACCGCTGGTTTTATGTTTCAGTATTTTCATGATTTTTTTTATGAAATTATCGTTTCATTTAGCTGTACTAACATGATGGCGTGTGAATAAAATTTATAAAACGTTGTAAAAAGATGTTTTTTTTTCATCAGGATCGGATTTATTTGTGACCCATGATCAAAGGTATACTTGGTGCTATCGCCTGTCTTAGTTTTCGGGAGCGTTCCAAAAATACCCTGTATTATATCCCATAGTGAAAAGCCAGCTTTAACGTTCTCGATATCGAACGCGTAAATAAACAAAATCTCGCACTAGGCACACAGAAGCCTTGAAGAAAACTCTTGCTGTACTTTTTTATTACAACCATTGTAATCAGCCAAGAAAAATAATCATCATCAATACACTATAAATTACAATATGATTTGAATATGAGATATACTTTAAAATAATAATAAATTTGAATCGAAATTTGCAAAATTTAAATAATGGATATGAGCAAAGACTTTAAGTATGCAAGTTTTAAGAGAAACCCAGAAGTTTGAATCACTTGTAACAAAAACAATGAATACATACCGACGAATACATCTCTTATATATCAGGGCAGCAATCTCAACGACTGTAGTCGCGACGGATCGCTTATCTACGCCCTCTGACAGTACGCTGAGCACTCCTCGTAGTGTCCAGCGGTGGAAATCGCGCCGGGCCCGTAGTTGATTCCGTTGCTCTAGAGATGTCCAGGTTACTTCCTCACTGAGAAAATAAATAAAGGAAATATAATACGTAAATACATATAAAACCATACGTTGGGAGCGTAAAGGCTCGATGACACTGGGCTAGTTTACAAGCTACAAGCCACCGAGTTCGCGAGCAGCTTGTAAACTCGCTCTGTGTCATTGAGCTTTTTTACAATCTGCTTTTGAGAATCCGATTGTAAAAAAGCTGCTTGAAAATAGAAAGCCGGGCTAATTTACTCGCCATTTGCTGGCGTGTTGGCCTGTAAGCTAGTTAACTAGCTGTGTGTCATCATCGTTGCTGTTGAACTAGTTGCGAGCATTTTTTCGTTTTTGCAGTTTAAGCTAAAATGTCAAAGGAAGTAGTTCACGCGGGAGAAGTTCTTTTATCAAGCTCATGTTATCAAGAAACATTTACAACGAAAACTAAAGAAAAACTTGAAACAGATAAAAGTGCTTACAGTGGTTTATTGAGAGGTGAAGGACCAAGATCCTTTGGCTTACAGAAATACGTTGAGGCTAAACAGTTCCAAATTTGATATTAGCTAGCTAGTTCGCTACTGAGCGAGTGGAAAGTTTTTTTTTTTTATAGGATAAGGGTGACAAACGAGCACACAGTCCACCTGATGGTAAGTGGTTGCTGCGGCCCATAGACATCTACATCTGTCCTCTATTACAAATAAAAATGTAGATGCGTTGTCACCCGTGAGGACTAAGATGGAATGCCTCATTTCCAGTAAAAAGGGCCTCCGGCCACCTGCACTCACCAAGCGAAACACAGAGGAAAATCTCTACTTCACGCTGGTTTTCTGTGAGGTCGTGGTACCACCCCGGTTTGAGCCGGCCCATCCGTGCGACAGCAAAAGCTGCCGCGTGGCTCTACCACTGTTATTTGTGTCATCGATACTCGCTTACTCGCTTACTCGCCCACTCGCTAGCTTTTAAACTCACCGACTAGCAGCTCGTAAACTAGCCTAGTGTCATCGAGCCTTAAGAGAATCCATCATAACAGTCTCTGGTCTAGAAAAAAACGAATATTAAAATTTCCATGTTAATTTAAGATTTTCGAATGAATCATATTATTTTAACTTTTCCAGTGACACGCTATTTCACAAGCATAAAATAATAATGTATAAGCTCATATAATAACAACTCAACCAAATTAACACCTGAATACATAAATAATTTAAGAAGAATCTAGGATCCAAGAACCCCCCCCCCCCCCCCCTGAACGGGTTCCTGTCTTGTCGTTGCGGGTGTAGGGCTCAGTAGCCGTGGCTTGGTCACCCGCGGTGAACAAAGACGATGGGGTGGTTTTGGGGCCACGGGGGGAGAGGAGTGTCGGTATTGCGAGGCCCCGCTCTCCCTACCCTCCGCGGTCGAATCTTGGTTAGCGGCGGAGGCCATAGACCCGGTCCGCCACTGGGTTCAGGAAGACTAGTGCTTCTGAGTGCTCGTTTTTCCCGGCCCCGTCGCTTTCGCGCATCATACACGGGGGCGTCAATTGCGCAGTTGAAGTTGGAGGCTGCAGAGGAAGGCGCACCAATTGTTCTGGTGCGCCTTACCTGAGAACGAGATGGAAGAGAAATAGTCCTCTCCCGAGAAGTGGTCGCCATGGGGCGGCCGGCGTTGGTGGGGCCGGGAATATGTGCGAAAGCGTTCCAGTGGCCCTACGAATATGCGATGTAGGTGGAACACCATAGGGTTTTGAGGTGCGAGTCCGACATAAATCGTCCTTGCTCACGCGAGGCGGGTATGCGTAGGCATTTCCCCATGTTAAAAAAAAGTTTCCAAGGAAAATAAATCAGAATTAATTCTAGATACAAATACTAAATATAAGAAACAGCCTATACAAATCCTAGTACTGGGCGAGAGTAGTAAGAATTCATTGTCCCAATACATGTTGGTGGATACTCTAAATGTTTTCTTTAAAGTAAATGAGGAATTCCTTTATAACTCGTTTATAAATTAATGGTAATCTTTAGAGATGTCATGTTGATCTTGGTAGAATACAAGCTTTCATAGGCTATAATGAATAAACAAATTAATAGTTCAATCATGTCGCAATACAATGTAGAAAATCAATGCAACATTAATCTGTAAAAGCTCGACGAATCCATTGGATCCTTACTTGTCAAAATTATACGAGTATTCATGTTATATGTAAAATTATACCTAACTATATCATTGTCCAAGTCATTCAAACACAGTCATCTAAATTTGCGTCGCAAACTTATGAATATGAATTACTGTTATTATTAATAAAATAATATATTACATATAAAGTTTTTCTTCTCATTTTTTATTAAAATTATTTTCTTTATTGCAATTAAATATTTTTATAAAAACACAACCAGCCTGATTGCTGTCGTCGTATTGATATAATTAATTTATCCTTATTTTATTATTTTTCTGAAACTTTTCTCACTAAACGACATGTATTTAAAATAGCTGATTTTTGCATTTTAATATATAAATTTTGGGGTAAATCTAATAATTTAAGAGAGTGATATAAATATTTTGGTATTAATCCTGTAGCTGAAAGTACAATTGGAACGATGAAAACTTTATTTAATTTCCATATTCTTTTAATTTATTCGCTTAGTTCATTATATTTACTAGTTATACTTACTTTTTTTTTAATATTATACGTATTTAATACAGCTATGTCGATTAGAAAAGCTATATTGTTAACTTTGCAAGACAAAGCATTATTATTATATTTTTACTAACTTAGTTTATGTTAATTACTAACAAATGTGTATGGATATGTATATCTGAAATAAATCTTATTATTATTATTATAAAATATACAAAATTTTTGAAAATATACAAAATTATATTTTTATCACTAAATTTTAAAATCTTGTTTAATATTAAATCATTAGTAGCTTAAGTGAGTTTTTCTCAATTCATTAAATGATTTAGAACATATTTTTATGCTGTTCATTTATCACTCTAAACTTTGTATACTGTAACAGCCTAACAAAAGTCCACTGCTGACCATAAGTCTAACCCACAGGCTGCCGCATAGGGGTGATATTTATCATAGTTTTCACGCTTGGCAGACAGGTTGGCAACTGCAGTTCTTCATATTTTAGTGGGTACTAAAATATGAAGGAAAGATGCTGCTGTCCATTATCTGGTTTGTTTCTCTCTTTCGCCTCTTACGACACCCGCGGGACGATATGAGGGTGACGTACACATGCATTTTATATATGACACAATATTATTATAAGCCTGTAGGCATTAACTCCATCCTTTGTTAACCCATTTATAAAGGTGATAACAATAAAGTTTAAATAAGTAAATAAATATTCCTGTATTATTAAACCAACACTACACGGCTCAAAGTTTATATGTAGATCATAATATTCATACCTATACAATAAATCCAGTATCCTCAGACAAAACTTGAGATCCCATACGCAGGGTAAAGGCTTAAAAGGTCCAGCTCTATCCTTCACCATATTTGATAGTTTGTTTGAACCTTTGCCTTTATCTTTTTGTGACTTCTGACTCTTCTGCGACTTGCATGTTTCTTTAGTGTCATTTAAATTTGATTTGCTGTTCTTCTTACTCTGTTTTGATGGAGTCTAGAAAAAGGCGATATTAAAGACTTGAGATTTTATTGAAGTAAGTAACAACATAGGAGAGCCACTCTGCATCTATATTATGGTTGCAATACGAATGGATTGGCTCGGCCGTTGCAGGAAGTAGAACGCAAGGAAAGCTCCTGTGATTTATTTGGTGAGTGTAGAGCACCGGGGACTCTCTTAGTCTATAGGGGCGATACGATACGTGGTAGAACCATGCTGCAGCTATATTAGTAGCATAGGTGTAGCACGAATGGGTCTGCTCGTCTGAGGCAGGACCACGCTCTCACAGAACACCAGCGTAAAATAGCAGCTTAACACTGTTGTGTTTCATATGGTGAGTATAGAGAATCGGAGACTCTTATTACTGGAAAAATGGCATTCCATCTTAGTCCTCACGGGTGACAACGCATCTGCATTTTGATTCTTTATTGAGGATAGATGTAGATTTCTATGGGGCACAGCTACACTTACCATCATGTGTACTGTGTGTGTCAACGACTCAGGTCCCGAAAAAAATTTATGACGTTTATGGACCTAATGTAGTGTCAGTAAGAGTAGCGCAAAGTTGGTCAAGCGTTTTCATTCATAGAATTTTGATGTCAAGGATGCAATTCGCTCTGGTCACCCTCATACGGATAAAGTCGATGATGTCATTTTTGAAAAAGTGGAGCAAAATCGGCATATTAGTAGTTACGACATAGCCGAGGAATTGAGGATTGACCAAAAAACAAGTTTTGACCGATCTGAAAAAGTCTAGCTATACAAAAAAGCTCGATATTTGGGTACCATACGAGGTCACTGAAAAAAACATAATGAAACCGAACCATTTTTGTAAAGACTAATCACTGGTCATGAAAAGTGGATCACGTACGACAAGAACGTGCGAAAAAGATCATAGTCATAGTCATTTATTCCAAAAACAAAATACATTGTGTGTCAAAGGTATGTTCAAAGATGTCAAGCTCCACAGACTGTAGCGAAACTCGGATTAACATGCAACTCTCATTAGTTGTTGGCATGTACTGCCTCACTGACTCAAGCAATAAATTGAGAAAAAACGCCACTGACCTCTATAATATATGGACTAGCTATACACCGTGACATAATAAAGCAATTTGTTTTTCGCCATTTTGGCGCTGACAGCAGAAGTGAGCGTCCACGGAACTAATAATAGAGATAAGACAGTGTGATAAAATATATCGATAAAAATTCTATACCCAAGCCTACCCGTAACGTCCATTCTATTTATGTATCATATTAATATAATGCCATACAATAAATGAATGTACAAATTAATACCTAGGTCTTCGATGAAAAGCCTCATATAAAACAAAGGTCGACGCTGCGTTGGTCCATCTACGTTTTATTCGTAACTATACAGAACGGATTTTGCATTGAGTATGTTGGTTCAATCACGATGCTTAAATATTCAATGAGTACTAGAAAATATTCAACCGGTGTAAGTAACTATACAAAATAAAAATAAAAACATAATTTCGCAAATAATTTATTGTCAATATCCCGGACAGTCCATCCATCTTTTCTTAACCTCTCTCTACTGTTATATCTACCCACTTTCATACTTTACATTACTATTAAAAATTTTCTAACAAACCTTTTCTAGTGTCGATGTGGAATAATGTGACGAAATTCAAAGGCGTATAATAGAGTTCAAGTCCGGACGCGTTGAATGGTATATTATGGGCTTCTGAGAACACAATCGGTGAATATTCTTTATCGATCTCCGAAACGGAAAAATATTTCCTACTGGTATGGAAAAAAAAAGGTTGAAAGTTTGTTCCAGTTAACTTCTCTTTCGTTGCCACTAAGGATTGAATTTCACAGTTCGCTCATAAACGCCATTTATTCCACTTCACCGTAATACTGATTAACAAAGCTTTTATGTTTTTATTGTACAGTGTAAGTTTGTATTTTTAACATTTTGTTTTCGTTGTACGGTTTTCCTTTCTTAAACTTGGGCTATGTACAGACGTTAAATTTAAGTAAAAAGATATTAAATAAGAATCAGTGTGTCACTAATTCACTCGTAAGGTACTTAATTTTTTTTTTTTTTACGAAAATAAAGTTCAACTTTAATGAAGACTGAATCAGGTACTCGTCTTCCAATAAATCGTTTAATGAAATTGGAAAGACGAAACAAACTGTTGCCATAATCGCTAATATATTTAATTTTATCGCTAATATATTTATATTTATTTACGTGGTATAGTCACCCAATACCCAAACAATTACTATCACCAAGCAGCAAAGACCAATAACCATTCGTTATAATAGTTACAGTTACACTTTGATTACTACGTAAAACTTGCATGTTGTTCTTTCATTTTTCGTCGTTTTGACGTCATCGTCATGGTCATGTTATGGTCATGTTATGGTCATCGTCATGGTCATCATCATGGTCATCGTCATCAACATTCTTGGTAACAAATTTAGCCACTATTTTGTATACATTTAGTTCTAGTATTATTACTAAATGTATACACCCTCTCATCCTCTTCCCCCCGGACCGCCGTACGGTGTGGACGTTAATTATTCTGTGCCAGTTGATTTTCCAAATTAAAATATAAAAATTTTGTAATTTAAATCAGAATTCAAAAATAGGAGTGCATAAGTGAACAGGAGTTATAGAAATCCTCCACTAAACATCATTGTTGTGACGCCATATAAAGAAGGTAACTAACTATACAGCGCCGAATCCACCCACGTTGCCGCTGATTGGCTACGTTAATCTACGCCTAGCCGCTTACACATACTACGCTTTAGCCAATCTGCGACTAGATCCCACCCCCGTCGCTTTCTGCTTGCCTGGTACTTTGCTTTGCTTTAGTGCACGCTTCTATAATGAATTCAACATTTAATAGAGTACTGTCGGACCCAGAGATGTCAATATGCCTGACAGATGAAAATGAATCGCCTCTAAACACTGTGTCTGATCGCCTACGCAGACCTGTCCAGGCATTGCCGCAACAGTATGAAGCCTTCAAGATAGAGATGAGGCAACTTGTAACTACATTAGTAAGTTCGCAAATGGAAGAAATGAAGCAACTAAACTTAACAATGAAAGAAATTCAAGACACAAACAAAAATATAGAGGCTTCACTGACATTTGTAACTTCGCAAAACGAGGAGCTGAAACAAAAAATAACCATGCTGGAGGAACGAACAAGACAAGATAGGGAATATATAATATTACTAGAGGATAAATTAGATGATCTACAGATTGCGTCACGTAAGTCTAATTTTGAGATAAAGGGTGTGCCCAGAAAAGAGTCTGAAACAAAACAAGACCTATTAGAAATGGTTGTAACGCTTTCTGAGACTATTGACTGTAAAATTAACAAGTCTGACATCAAAGACATATACAGAGTGAGGAGTAAAAAGCCTAATCAAAAGAGCAACCCCATTGTAGTAGAAACCGGCTCTGTTTTGATCAAGACTGATATTCTGAAAATGGCTAAATCCTTCAATATAAGAAACAAAACCAAACTATGTGCAAAGCACATAGGTCTAAAGTCGCACGCTGACACACCGATTTTCCTTTCGGAGAACTTAACTCAAAAGGCTTCCCGTCTCTACTACATGGCTCGTGATCTAGCTAAATCTAAAGGGTACAAATTTGTGTGGACATCCTATGGCAGAATTTATGTGCGTAAAGCTGAGCAGTCCCCTATCGTGCAGATCAAATCAGAACAACAGGTACACACGTTACTTCTAGAGCAATTCTGACTATTCGTGTATTTAATATTGATCGTACTTTACCTTGGCTATTGCTATGGGTTACTGCATCTAAAATTTTTTTTGTATCTTAAGTCTGGTGTTATTAGGGTTTTATTTATGTTTCACATAACTATGCTCGCTTTGCTACTTGTAAATACTGAAACTCTAGACAACTTTCTACATATGTATCCATCACTTTTACACACACACCTACATACACTCATACATATTGTACACTCCCACTCACAAAAACATACACAAAGTATTTTCATATACTCAACGTTACACAAACTTCTCATTCGTTTCTCACATACACATGAATTTAAACTGTTAATAATCCAGCTATACCCAAATATATTTTTATTAATAATATCTACACAATTTAATGACCCTTATTACAATTTATTGACTTTAGATATAAAATTAAGCAAAACCTACATAATATCTTTACCTCTAGCTTACATTTATACTCCGTGAATGGGTGACTCACTTCACTCTATACAAGAATTAGACAAAATTGAGATAGCACATGCAGTTGAATGCGAAGGAAGTGATCTTGAGGGACGCATACGTATTAATAAAAATGATTTCACTATCGTAGCTCAAAACATTGTTAGTATATATAAAAACTTTAATGATTGTATACTAACCCTATCAACTTTATCATTTGAAATTGATATGATTACTTTTACAGAGTGTAGACTAAATCAAAATAAACCCCTCCCGCAACTAAACAATTACTAAGTCTACTGTACAACACGACAATTGAATCAAAATGACGGTGTGGTTGTCTATATAAAAAAAACTCTGAAACACAAAGTAAAAGAAGTATCATTACAGCAATCATCATGCCTCCAGGTAGATGTTCTAAATAACACCGTATTATGCATTTATCGGTCTCCATCGTATCCAAATGCTGAAAACTTTGTAAATTCATTAGAGTCTCATCTCGAGTCACTTCCTTCTCATAGTAGTATTATAATAGCAGGTGATATTAATATAAACATTAGGCCTCAAACTACGGAACGATCACAAGAATACAAAAACAGAATGTACTACTTAGACATGCTTGCAAACTATGGTATATTAGCCGGCCATACTCTACCTACAAGAGAGCAAAACTGCTTAGATCACTTTATGCTAAAAATAAATAAATCTAAATATAAAGCATCAATCGCAGTTATGCATACTACTACTACTGATCACTCTACTACGCTCCTATCTATTTCTAAATTAAAAAAAACAGCTAAATGATAATAAAACTAAACAAATGACAAATTTTGGAAATGCTTTAAAATACCTACAGACTAAAAACTTATCAGAATTATTACTTTGTAATGATCCATTGACTGTAACTAACAAATTCATAGATAAAATTACCGAAAGTCTTAAACTAAATACATCAGTGGCTACTATTCCATGCAGTAAAAGAATAATACAACCGTGGATATCTGCAGGAATCTTACGCTGTATAAGAAACAGAAATAACCTTCAGAAAAACTTACGAAAAGACCCACATAATGACATTCTTCGCATTACATACATACGATACAGGAATTACTGTAACAATTTAATAAAAATAATAAAAATACAATATGATAGAGAAAATATTATTAAATCTTTAAATAACAATAAATTGTTATGGAAAAATATAAAAAATATTACTTACACCAATAAATTACGAAATACTAACATTGAACTACTCAATCTGAAATCATCACCCGCCGAATCCGCAAACTTCATAAATAGCTATTTCTTAAATATAGGAATCCAACTTGCCAATAAAATCCAGAATGTCAAAGAGACCCTTAGTAGAACCGTAGATAACAATCCGGTATCATTACACTCCTTTGTTTTACTATATACGGACATAGACGAAGTTAAAAATATAATTTTAAACTTAAAATCAAACAGCGCTCCAGGCTGGGACAATATCCCCAATGACTTCTTAAAATTGGCAGTCAATGACTTGGCTCCTATTATTTCCCATTTAAGTAATCTATGTTTCGATACAGGAATATTCCCTGCACCATTAAAGCAGTCTATTATTACGCCTGTGCACAAGGGTGGGGACAGAATTGACATTAATAATTATAGACCAATTTCCGTTCTACCAGCAATATCTAAAATTCTAGAAAAGTTACTTAACATTAGATTACTCAACTACTTAAATAAATTTGATATATTAGCACCCACACAGTTTGGCTTCAGACAAGGAAGATCGACAGAAGATGCAATTCTTGAATTAAGCGCATTTGTAACAGAACAACTCGACCACAGTAAAAAATGTTTGTCAGTTTTCCTTGATCTGAAGAAAGCATTCGATACCATCTCTGTCCCTATGCTTGTGCACAAGCTTGAAAAAGTTGGAATAAGGGGGACCCCGCTTGCTCTTTTCGAAAGCTACCTGTCAGAGAGAAAACAAAAGGTAAAGCTTCCTGGGTTCACTAGTGAGAATGCGGGAGTGTCATCATATGGCGTACCACAGGGTAGCGTTCTGGGACCAACCTTATTTTTAATTTATATCAACGACCTATGCAGTATGACCATACCAAATGCTAAAATCCTGTCGTACGCCGATGACACGGCTGTGGTTTTTGCTGGTGAATCTTGGGAGGATGTCAAGACTAGTGCTGAATGTGGTCTAGCTAGAGTCGCTCTGTGGTTGCAACAAAATCTTCTCACTCTAAATACAGCTAAAACAAATTTTATTTGTTTTAGCATTACTACCAACTCGCAACCACAGACTGACTTTTGCCTTAAAGTTCATGCATGTAATGAGGATGCTAAAAACAAAGCTTGTGACTGCCCATCAATTGAAAAAGTCTCTCACACTAAATATCTCGGCGTCATTGTAGATCAGAGGCTATCGTGGTACCCACACCTGGAGCATGTCATCAGTAGAACTCGAAAATTGATTTGGATATTCAAAACCCTAAGACACGTAATACCAGATAATACTAAACAGTCGGACTCTCCCAGATATCTTCTAAACCAAATATACATATCCCTTGCAGAAACTATCATAACTTATTGCATTCCGGTGTGGGGTGGAGCTACAAAGACCCAATTTCTTAACTTGGAAAGAGCTCAGCGAATCCTTCTTAAGGTCATGTATTTTAAAAAAAGACGTTTTTCCACTGAAAAACTGTATCAAATAAGTGGTCTACTCTCAGTTAGACAATTATACGTTACTATGACAACGCTCAAAGCACACAAATCCGTGCCCTTTGACCGATACATCTTGGAAAAGCGGCGAAAAGATGTTGTGGCTGTGTCTTCTGGTTTCAAAACAGTGTTTGCTAGTAGGCAATATAGCTCCCGTTCTACATTCCTATATAATTTAATAAATAGAGAATTAAACATATATGACAAAACATACAAGGAGTGTAAAAACCTTATACTAAAATGGGTGCAGTCGAAAACATATGACGAAACTGAATCTCTAATGGAACGCATTTCATAATTCACTGTTCTTTACGATATATAACATAATAATACTTTCTCTACACACACACACACACACACACACATTCACACGCACGTGCACAAACGTACATACACACACTCTTACACAAACACACACACACACGCACACACACACGCGCACACACACACACACACACACACACACACACACACACACACACTTGCAAACATGCACACATATACTTTTGTACTTTTTAATTTTAAATCTTTAAATTTTTGATTTTTAAAATTAAATTAGTTTTTGTTATTTTTGGTTTGTTAAAATAGAGTAATTTGGTTTGTCATTTTTGGTTTTGAGAAATAAAAATGTATGTTTAGATAAGGAAGAGCGGGGTTTCCAAACACAAGCATTACTTGCTTAAATGGAGACCCCAATCAACTATCTAATTAATTTAATTTTTGTGAAGAAAAATAAATTATTTTATTTTATTTTTTATTTTTTATACAAAACAAATCAGCTGCAAAACCTTTTGAGATACATATTATATAAAAAAATAAAAACAACGCCTTTCCTAATTATTTACAGGTCTGTCTATAGACAGAATAAACTATATCTTCTAAAATGTAAAAATTTATGTTTGTTTGTTCGTATTTTATGCACTGCAAAAAATACCGTTCATCAGATTGCAATAAAACTTTGTCAACTTATTGCTTGTACTTGCGCGAAGGTTATCCTTACAGTAGGTGGCGCGCGCATCGTACTAACAATTAAAGTTATATAGATCATTCAATTTCAATGATTGTATTATCATTCGTAACTAAGCAATATAACTTTTCCAAACTTAAAACAATATTTCTACAATTATTTCTTCTGCGGCAGCAATGCGCCGGGTGCCATTTAGTAAGATATAAAAATATAAGCTTTAAATTACATAGTTATCAGTTATTTACAACCGCATTTTTGAAATTCAAATTAAGGTAGACTGGGGCAAGTGTGACAGTGGGGCAAGTGTGACAAATGCAAATTATGCGGCATAAATGCGGTTTTTGGTTAAATGCCATCTATTGAACAATGCAGAAACTTTTACGCTATTGACTATACCGACAGTTAAGTATATAACTTTAACTATTTTATCGTCAGAAATCATTTTTTTAAAACTACTCAACTAGCGAAAGCCCGCGCAATTTTAAGAGCCGAAGTTTTCAAGTTTTTCGATACGTCTTTCAGTTATTTTAAATAAGATACAAGGTGAGTGATAAAGAATAATATTGATACTTATAGTGTAATATGTTTTTGAGACCTGAAATCGACTATTCCTTGAAATACGGATACAGTTATACTTGGTCACCTAATACCTAACATTGGGGTAAGTGTGACAGTGTCACGCTTACCCCGGTCATCTTGTATGAGAATATCGTAACTAGTGATGGGACAGCCTATTTTTTTAACCGACTTTCAAAAAACGAGGGTGGTATTTACCTGTGTTTTTCTATGTATTTATATTTAAGTATTTACTTTTATATTTATACTTAATAAATAAGCGAGCGAAGCGTGTGAGATCTCAGAGTCATATTTTACGGATTTTTGTTTGTATGTTAGTTTGTACTTGTGTTTGTATGTATATATGTTTTTGTACGTACGGTGATACGGTTTTGTATGTACAGTGAGGTATGTTTTGTAGACTTATCTGATTTTAGCTAAATTTAAAATGCATATATATATAATACAAATAAAAAACTTATAGTTTTTAGATATGGAGGGGGGGGGGGGGGGGGGGGGGTCAAAAGGGTGAACATATCAGTTCATGGGGTATGCTTTTAGCCTAAAACTAATTATAGAAATAGCATCATTAATGTTTATTTTGTTTCATTTAAAAACTATATAAGAAAAAAATCTGATAAATACTCTCGAGAAGTTCTGCTGGAGGCTATCAAAGCTGTACGGAAGCAACATATGACACCTTTTAAGGCAGTCAAGGTTTACGGTGTCCCTAAAACAAACATAATCGCACACGTAAATGGTGATCGAGGTGTGAAATCGAACACTCATGGTAGGTCAACAGCGTTAAACTCAGACATGGAAAAAAATATGGCTGCATGTTCCACCCCATGAAACGGTATGGTTTTGGTTTGGAGTACGCATTCAGGCTCTGATATAGTAGACATTATCAGTGACAGCGATTCTGGAAGTGTTCAAGTAAATCAATTCAGTCGAGAAAAAAACAAAAATTTTAGAAGCAAAAAGGAAAAATCAACGCACATTCTTACGATACAGCCTGATATCCATACGGAACCAATATTGAAGCCGCGATCGACATTTAAAAAATCTTTTAAGTAAATAATATATTTATTAATAATGTTTTTATTCAACAGAAATAGTATAATACAAGTACATACCAAAGATTATATTATTTTATTATTGAATGTTAAGGTTTCTGATTTAAAGTTATTTTTCACTAAGCATTGTTTTTATTACTCTTTCAAAACATTTACGGCAAGTGATACATAAATCCATTTATAGGCACATCACTATATCGGTCAAAAACTGTCACACTTACCCCAAACGGGGAAAAATCCATTGTTACATAAAAATGGACGTTCAAATCGTTCTAATAGTTCATAAAATATATTAACATTAGTATCATCTCATCAATTTTCTCGAAAATTACAGATAATAATAAAGTAACTACAAAAAGAAGCGTGCTGTCACACTTGCCCCATTGATGGGGTAAGTGTGACAGTCTTCCACCTTAATTAGTTTTAACTGCCTCAAATTACATAATGCTACTTATAGATATTAAAATGTTTGATCAAACAAAGAACCACTTAATAATTGATGTGTTGAAACGGAATTATCTACGATAAACCCTTACAGAGTAGAAGTATTTAAATGTTCATTTTCGTTTTAATTAATTTATGTCACACTTGCCCCGGGTGACTCTACAATATTAAGAAACTATAATAAACAAAACTAAATACTGAAATTATCATACAGTCCAACTTCCCGCGGTAAAGTGCCAAGAACGCTGGCTGCGTTTGTTGTCTGAATGGCTTAGCAAGAAAATAAGCAGCCCTATTATCAACAGCAGCGACGATCAGTCGCGGATAGTTTTTTTAGTAACTTCACCGCACGTAAACCGCCGACCGGACCGATAGTCTCACAGCAAATGGCACAAATATGTACTCATCTCTCAGAGACTCATATTTGGGTTCCTTACTTAGTTCAGTTACCTCTGATACCGCCTCTGCTTTAAGCGAGGTATCCCTGAGATGAGAGGCTGCCCAAGTGTCTTCGCAAGTAGTATCCCACACTAAAGCTTTATCTCTCTCCCAAGCATCCAAAGTCATACCGTCGGGTCTCCTGCCATCGTCTCTAAATATTCTACAAAACTTTAATACCAAGGGAACTTTTATAGAGACACGAGCTCTTCAGATGACATTGTTCAAAGAACAGTGGCGGGACAACATTACATTAAAGAATACGGTTAAGTATTAAGGTAGAATTCGACCAAATACCATGTTATACGAGTGTAACTAACCCACAAATAATTTTACTCTTTGGTCTTACTCTCAGATAACTTCGTTTGCGTATTTCCAACACGAACGTGGAGTAGCCAATACTGGGTATTATTACTCTGGAGTTTGTGAATCAATAACAACAGTAACATTTGATAATTATCTGTTGTCCGCGATTTTGGTTGTTAACAAATATGGGTAAAAATGAACATTGATAATTAATAGAGAGAAAGAACTAGACAACCCTATTAAATTTTATCATTTATCAAAACTCTGTTGGTAATTACGTTATTATGATTAGTAACAAATTTTTAAGTACCTATATTATCAAATAGTTTAATTTTTTTTTGTTTTAATATTAGCTGTAAATTCACTAACTTGTGGAATGCTATTCCACTTTCCTTTTGGTAAAGAACACACTCATTATTATTAAAAATAATTCTTATTATGTAACTAAAATCAAACATATTCAAACCACACAAATTACTTTCATTTTTTCTTTTAAAAATTTAAAGTACAGAGATAAGATTTAAACAACACAACAGACTTTGCCACATTATGTCAATTTTAGTTCCCAGTACGAACAATAGTGGCGCTTTAAATCAGCACAAACATTTTGAAGAGTATAGCCGAGTCCAGCGTACTTGTATACAGGGTGTCCGGTTTCCGATGTCCGATACTTTAAGGGGTTTAATACAATTAATTTTATCGACAAATCAGGGATCAATGATTTTTTTTCGCCATCAATAAAAAAATGGCAGCACTTTAAAAAAAAATGTTGGCGAAGCATAGATGCTTGTATTAATTTAACAATATCTACCCAAGTAGAAGACTTTCAAAAACAAAGTCTCAAATGTTAGTTAATAGTGTAGACAATAAATCTAGATTCAAAATATTATTTTTTAATTTTTCAGTATTAGTAAAAAACATTTTTGAAAAAATAAATTAGACAACAAATTGATGTTGTTTTTCAGATTCTTAGCTTTAAAAAAAAACCATCGTGTTAACCAATTTTTTTTACTTGTTTTTATTATAATACAGGATATTTAATGATTTCTTATATTTACGCGAACACTACACATTTAAATAAAACTAATTTTACGGATTTTATCGCGTATATTAACTTATTTTATATTCCCGACGTTTCGAGCACTTTACAGCACCCATGGTCACGGGGGGGACTGAGGTTATCAGGATTCCGAATTACTAACACATCTAGAAAAGCTAAAGAATTGTTTGCCTCTAACTCCATTGTGAACTGAATTTTAGAATTTAAGGAGTTAAGATGGTCTAGAAATGCAGTTACTTTAACTAAAGGGAGAATTGTGAAAGTGTCGTCTACGTACCGCTTGTAGAATCTTGGGTTTACGGGAGAAGTACGCAGGGCTTTCTCCTCAAAGTCCTCCATGAATATATCGGCAACAATGGGAGATACAGGTGAGCCCATCGCCACTCCATCTACTTGCTTGTAGAACTCTCAGGGGACATACAAGAGCACACACAAAGGATTCCTACCATTTTGTCAGCGAGATTAAAGACCTACATCTGGCAGACAATGAAACTATGGTCAGTTTTGATGTGCAGTCTCTGTTCACATGCTTACCTGTTGAAGACTGCATCTCGATTGTTACTAGAAGGCTAGAGCAAAACAACATCCCGTAGAATATGCAGTATTACTTAGACACTGCCTTACATCTGGCTACCTATTGTGGAAGGAGGAGTTCTACAAGCAAGTAGATGGAGTGGCGATGGGCTCACCTGTATCTCCCATTGTTGCCGATATATTCATGGAGGACTTTGAGGAGAAAGCCCTGCGTACTTCTCCCGTAAACCCAAGATTCTACAAGCGGTACGTAGACGACACTTTCACAATTCTCCCTTTAGATAAAGTAACTGCATTTCTAGACCATCTTAACTCCTTAAATTCTAAAATTCAGTTCACAATGGAGTTAGAGGCAAACAATTCTTTAGCTTTTCTAGATGTGTTAGTAATTCGGAATCCTGATAACACCTTGAGCCACACTGTGTATAGAAAAAAGACCCATACAAATAGATATTTAAACGGTGATTCTCACCACCATCCTTCACAGTTAGCTACCGTGGGTAAATCTTTGTTTCAGAGAGCACGAGGGATCTGTGACAGTAAACACCTGGCCGCCGAGCTCCAACAGTCAAGCAAGTTTTGCACGACAATAAGCTTCGGGTCCCGCGCCTACGGCACAGTGAACGAGTGAAGCCGGCCACAGTCGAGCGAGTGCCTGCTGTACTGCCATATGTCAGAGGTGTCACTGACAAGATTGGCTATATCTTGAAGCGGGCTTCCATTAAAACATATTTCAAGCCGCCGAAGAAGATTAGTCAGTTTTTACCATCAGTCAAGTGTAATATTCCTCTGCAAGATGCAGGAGTGTACAAGCTTGATTGTGAATGTGGTCTCTCTTATATAGGACAAACTAAAAGATCTATAAAAACCCGTGTTAAAGAACACATAGCTGATGTGAAGAATAGACGCTCCGGGAAGTCTGCAGTCTGTGAACACGTACAGGATCGCCCCCGTCACTACATTAGATTTGATAGACCACAAATCCTCGCTAAAGAACACCGATTCCTTCCAAGGATGATTCGCGAGGCTATTGAAATCAAGAAACATCCTAATTTCAATAGAGAAGATGGCTGGGTGCTACTATCTGCTTGGGATCCCATAATTAATAAAATTAAATCCCAACCCAAGCATACAACTGCAAGACTTCATGATACTGTAAGTTCATACTGCGTGGATCGGAACAAAAATTAATAATTTTAAATCTGGAGGTAGCCGTGGTTAACTATGACATTGGGACGTCATACACCTCAGTCCCCCCCGTGACCATGGGTGCTGTAAAGTGCTCGAAACGTCGGGAATATAAAATAAGTTAATATACGCGATAAAATCCGTAAAATTAGTTTTATTTAAATACAGGATATTTGCTATAAATGCACATTTAAATCTTAACTCTGAGTTAGATAGTTTAGGAGCTATGACAGTGTAAACATACTTACTTGAAAAGCGCGGATACACTAGCAAATGAAATAAAACAAAATAATTTATATCAATTGCATTTAATTTGGCAAAATAATTACAAAAACTGCTCAAAGTGACCTCCTTGTCTCTGCAGACATGCTGTTGCTCTTAGTGCAACGTGTTGCGTAGAGCGCTGGATCATTGCCTTGTCTTCTCGCAATTTGTTTGCTGCTTGAATTATTTTTTCTGCTAACTCCTCTCGTGTATTTGGCACATTTACATACACTCTTCGTTTGAGTGTGCCCCACAAAAAAAAAATCGAGAGGTGTTAAATCCGGCGACCGCGGTGGCCAAGCAATTGTTCCTCCGCGTCCGATCCACGACGAATAGCGTGCATTTAAATGATTCCGCACAAGAAGCGTGAAGTGTACCGAAGCACCATCCAATTGCAGAATCATTCTGGCCCTGTAGGCCAATGGTAACTCCAATAAAGCATCCAAAAAAATCGTTTCCAGGAAATTTAGGAATCTTGGGCTATTCATTGTCTCCGGTAAAATAATTGGTCCAATTAGAATGTCGTCAATCATTCCGGCCAAAACGTTGACAGAAAATTTATGTTGAAAAGAACTTGGGCGGATCGCATGTGGATTTTCTTGAAGCCACAGGTGTTCGTTACGGTAGTTCGTATACCCTGATCGCGTGAAAGTAGCTTCGTCTGTCCACATAATTCTTTTTAAAAAGTTTGGATCATATCGCGTTTCTCTCAATATCCACGAACAAAATATTGCTCTTCTTACATAATCCGGTTCCAGTATTTCTTGCACCCTTCGAAAATGGTAAGGATGTAATCCTTCTCTTTTTAAAATTTTCCACACCGACCATTTTGATAGACTGAGACGATTAGCTATGCGTCTAATGCTCAGGCTAGGGTCTTGAGTAATCATTTGCAATATTTGATGTTCATCTTGGAGCGACAAAACACGAGTACGTTCGTTACAGAGCCTTCTTATTCCATTTTCCGCAAGTCTCAAATGAATTCTCACGAAAGTGCGAGCATTCGGCGTACGTCTGTTAGGAAATCTGCGTGCATACTCTACAACAGCTCTATTTGCACTCCCGTTACACAATCCATACACGAAATGGATGTCAGCGATATGCTGGCTTGAGTACTCGTTCATTGTAATAAACAAAAAGTAACAGTTCAACAACAAAACAAAAACGTAACAAAGTCTAACAACAAACAATAATTATATACAGTAAGTAGATTTACTTAAAACCAGGAATGTTATCACAACGCAGAGCGAGGGACGACTGCTCGACGGCACAAGCGCACACTGCACCCTTTTTACCTGGAGACAGCCGTTATTCTGTCTCGCTCGCACTGTTGTGCACAGCGTTTTTTACCTGCTCACACAAAGGATGCTATTGTGCTTGCTTACGATTCCTTGAATTATTGAAGAATTTTATCTTACTCACTGGAATGGGTGTTTAGTTATCTAATATCGGGGTAGAGGCACTTTGAACAGTTACATTCAAATTATCATAGCTCCTAAACTATCTAACTCAGAGTTAAGATTTAAATGTGCATTTATAGCAAATATCCTGTATTATAATAAAAACAAGTAAAAAAAATTGGTTAACACGATGGTTTTTTTTTAAAGCTAAGAATCTGAAAAACAACATCAATTTGTTGTCTAATTTATTTTTTCAAAAATGTTTTTTACTAATACTGAAAAATTAAAAAATAATATTTTGAATCTAGATTTATTGTCTACACTATTAACTAACATTTGAGACCAATTTTGTTTTTGAAAGTCTTCTACTTGGGTAGATATTGTTTAATTAATACAAGCATCTATGCTTCGCCAACATTTTTTTTTAAAGTGCTGCCATTTTTTTATTGATGGCGAAAAAAAATCATTGATCCCTGATTTGTCGATAAAATTAATTGTATTTTAACCCCTTAAAGTATCGGACATCGGAAACCGGACACATTGTATATAGAGGTCAGTGAAAAACACCCTGAATTGATCATCAATAAAGGAGTATAGTCTTTCATCATGATAACGCCAGACCTCACACATCTTTGGGTACTCAGCAAAAATTGAGAGAACTTGGTTGGGAAGTATTAATGCATCCACTATATAGCCCTGATCCTCAGATTTTCACCTACTTCGGTCTCTTCAGAATTCTTTGGGTAGTGTTAGGTTAACATCAAGAGAGGACTGTCAAAACTACTTGTCGCATTTTTTGATCTAAAATCCCAAGATTTCTACAGCAACGGGATTATGTCACTACCTACAAGATGGCTCCAAGTTATCGAACAAAAAGGCACATATATATTATAATTTAATGTAATTAAACTTTGAAAAAAGAATATGTCTCCAATTTGTATATAAAACACGTATTCAAACGCCAATAAAATAGTTAAAAAAAACAATCATTTAATTACAAAAACATACCTTTGTCTGTTCCAACAGCTCATTGCAAGCCTTAAACAACTTATATACACAGGTAGCTGCATTGGTACTGCCAGGGTTCCACTGCATTATCTGATGTGCAATAAACGCCTCATGGCATTGCAATATTTGTTGAACCTTTAAGCTTTTCGCCTTCGATTCTGGAGTTAGGTCGGCAAGTCCAGGGTCCTCCTAAATGTGTCAAGATATTTATATAATTATTATATATAAACTAGCTGACCCGGCGTTGTTTTGCCATATACATTATTTCTAAGAAATAATTTTATTGTTTTAAAAATCGCGATTAAAAAACAGGGGTTATTCGTAGAAGGGTGAATATTTGAAGTTTTATGTATTTTTCAATGCTAAATCATAATAAAATAAAAA
Source organism: Parnassius glacialis (assembly GCA_033319125.1). NCBI lineage: Eukaryota > Metazoa > Arthropoda > Insecta > Lepidoptera > Papilionidae > Parnassius > Parnassius glacialis. The sequence continues at coordinate 45,601,198 of JAVANC010000005.1, forward strand.
TATTTTTTGTCAAAAAAATAAAAAAATATTTAGGGGTGGGTCACCCTTATCATTTAAGGGTTTGAAAAATAGATGTTGGCTGATTCTCAGACCTACCCGATATGCACACAAAATTTCATACAAATCGGTTCAGCCGTTTCGTAGGAGTTTGGTAACAAACAGCGCGACGCAAGAATTTTATATATTAAAAGAAAAGATTCATGCTGACGTGACACGGCAATTTTCATTTTACCGCCAAATCGTACACAAATGACAAATTGATAAAATACGTACACAATAATATTGGCAAAGAGTTCCATTTTCAAAATTTGAACTTATTTTTTTTATTATATCGTTTACAAGTGGCCAGTTCTAAAAACTTTCAGTGTCGCCCTCGTATACCTACATTATACTTGCGATAATAAACCGAAATCGCATTCAGTTTTTGCTCCTTATCGGGACTTAGAATACCTTTATGCACAACAGGGCATATTTTCTTTAATTTTTTTTTAATTTAAGAAACGAATGGGTCTTGACTTTTTGACGATGTCACTATGTGTACACTAGGGCAAAAGTAACAGATAACCATTTTCTTGCTGATGTTCGGTCTATTACTACTACTTAAATGTCTTTGTAAATAGTTAAGGAGAAAAGAAAAAATCCCAGACTTACCAGATCAATCTGAGCAATGTTGCTGCTACTGCACAGTTTTTCCATAATGCTGCTCAATTTGCTTTTCAAATGAGCGCTGCAGGTATCTATGCTCTGACTGGCGAGAATATCTTCTAGATCCTCCTCTTCCACTGGTTGAAGAAACTGAGCTATGACATACAGGAGTCTGGAGATTGGTTCCTAAAATGGTAAACGCAAATTGAACATTTAACTAGGAATTAGGATCAAATTTATAGTAAATTAATATTAATAAACAAATTATAAGCGAAGTCTAGGGCGGCTCCCCACTAAATGGAGTGACGACCTGGTAAGACATGCAGGAAGTCTACGGATGCAGGAGGCTCAAGACTTTGTGGCATTCCTCGGGGGAAACCTATGTTCATCAGTGGACTTGTTAAGGGCTGTAATAATAGTGATGGTGAAACAAAATATAGAACATAAAAGAAAATAATGTAAGGGTAGAACTCGAATTTTCTATTAGTTCGAATAGCATTAAGTACGGCTTAAGTTCGGCCAGTCTCCACCCTTTCGTTATTGACTTACCACGCATACGAACCAAACGGTTCGCCACGTCGTTCATCATGCGTACAGCAAAGGAGTGGAATAAGTCGCCAGCATCTGTCTTTCCATCCGATTACAGTGTGTGTGTGTCTTTAAGACAAGAGTGAATACGCTTTTGCTATATCAGCGCCCTTCACCATCTTAGGCTACATCACCACTTACCATCAGGTGGGATCGTAGATAAGCGCTGGCTTAGTAGAATTAAAAAAAACGGTTTAAGCAGCTTGGATGAGTCATCCTACGAGTTTAGTTGGTGTAATGATTCTGTCCATTCTGTGTGAGAGACTGCCCTACTGTTTACCTACTTTATCTTTTTTGGTATTAACTTGTACACAGCTTTCCGAGTTCTGTTAATTTTTTTTAACGACAAATCATTACTGAACAATATTCCTTTTCTTTGAATAATATTGCGTGTTTTCTAATAATAATAGTATCAATTCTGAATCAAACAATTACGTAAATGATAACATTGATTTCCGGCCTAGGAGGCTGTCTAAATAGGTACTACACTTCACTATAACATGGTCATACAGATCTGCTCTCTTTCAGTGTTTTGATTATTAGATCATTTTTACATAATTTTCAATAAAAGTAAGATGCTCGCACTGTAAAAAGCCAGGACAGATACAGTAAAAATTCAGAACAAATCATGAAATAAAAACTCACAGTTAGCACAGCTGAAATAGCAGTGGTCTGAACACACTTGTCCAACAGCAAGGTACAGTCATTATCTTCATCTGGTAAATACTTGCTAACATGTTCGTAAATTAGCTCCAGCACGGACTCGTGAAGTGCAGGTTTGTCCTTCACACAGTTGTACAACTCTGAAATTGGTCATATTAAGTTAATTTCAGTCATTTTGTCAAAGGAATTATGTCAAGTAGTTATAAAAATGTCAAGCACAAATTTAAATATAAATATATTACACAGCGCGGAATTATGAGCGCAGTTTTGACTTGTGCTAATAATCTTCCGGTATGAATTATTTGATTGTTTTTATAATTCTGTCTGGATATGATGTAAGGGGCCACTAATTAATTACGTAAGGGACCCGAGGGAGAGGAGGGGATAAAATATTACATGCCCTTATCTTGGGGGGAGGAGGGTAAAACCCATTGAAATGAAGTTCCATCTACCACTGCATCTGATGAGTTACCAATTGTATCCGATTTGACATCATGGCTTACTAACCTATTCAGTCCAGAGGTCGATTGATGATCCGAATTGATCTAGCTTTTACTATGTTATTTCTTTTCTTTAAAATTAATTTATAACTAGTCGATAATTATTTTATAATTATATTCCAAAGACTTGGCCTAAGAAACTATCGCAACTAGTTGTTTATTATTATTATCTGGTAATAGACGAGCAGCTTATAGCTGATATGCCTATATCTGTGTTGGTGTTTTATATTTACTCATTATAGTCCAAGTTCACACTAAGAATACACTAAATTGAATTGTCTTTACACCATTTGTCCAATATTGTTTTTAAAACTAATCACAGAGAGAGCATCTACCACGTCTTGAGGCAACTTGTTACATATATTTATGATTCTGTTGATTAATGTGTGATGTCCCACATTAGTGAGCGGGTGTTGGCCAATCTCATATAGTTAGGATGTCTAGGTCGGTGGATACTGCTTATGTTAAAAATATATGGCAGTTCTTTGCAATTATATTTAGGTGTCAATATTTTGTAGGTCTCAATGAGGTCTCCTCTGGTATGGTGAGATTTCAGTGTTGTTAGATTCAATATTTTTAATCTCTCTTCGTATGGCTTTTTACGAAGGCATAATGGAATTTTTGTGGCTTTTCTTTGTACACTCTCCAGCAAATCTACATCCTTAAGAAAATAGGGGTTCCAAATTTGAAATCCATACTCTATCAGCGGTCGGACGTATGTTTTATAAACCTTGAGCAATATATCTCGAGTCAGATGCTGAAACGATCGTCTGATTGCATACAAAATGCTATTTGCCTTTTTGACAATACTATGGATATGGTCAGCTCACTTGAGGTCGGATGATATTAAGACACCTAAATCCTTGTGTGAGTTAACTGACTGTACTGTTGAATTTCCAATGTTATACATTTCTCTGGGATTTTTTCGACCTAGATGCAAAACTGTGGACTTAGAAGGAATAAGTCTTATAACCCAATTTTTGTCCACTCCTGTATACGCTCTGTGTTCTCTTAAGGTTGCCTGGTTCAATAGAGGATTTCCGAAGTATTTCACACCATCAGCAAAGAAACAGGCTTCTGAGTGTATTATAGAACTCAGATCAGCAATAAAAATGCTAAAGAGATCAGCAATAAAGATCCTTGTGGCACTCCATTGAAGACGTCTTTAGGTTGCGAATATATATTTCCAACTCTTACTTGAAAGGTTCTTCCACTCAGATAATTTTTGATCCATTTCATAAGATTTCCTCGGATAATCCAGATGTTCCAATTTAACCAAAAGACGTCTGTGTGGTACCTTGTCAAAGGCCCGTTCAAAGTCCAGGTAGAATATATCCAAAGGATTATGTTTATCAAATTCCTCAGTACATCTGTGGTAGCAGGAAAGAAGGTTAGTTGTAGTCGAGCGCCGTTCCACAAAGCCATGCTGGTTATCCGGAATAATTTTCTCCTCTGCTAGGAACTTTTTTAAATGTAATCTTCTCCTTACATTTGCAAACAATACTAGTTAAACTGATTGGCCTGTAGTTAGCTGGATCTAATTTATCACCCTTTTTAAAAGTTTAGTAATAATATAATGGTAATCTATGTCTAAAAGCAATATAAGAGTATAACCCAAATTATCTGTTAAAAAATAAAAATCCTTAATTTACGTCTAACTGTGAGTTTTCGTGTAACTGATCCTTTTCTTATATTTTATTATTCTGAAAACAAAATAGAATCTTCCCTAAGAAGAGTGAGTGGAGGGAGGTCCAAGAAATCTTATGTACCCTTTCATGGGGGTAGGAGAGGGAGGGAGGGGTTTATAAATCGCCAAAATCATCTTTACGTAATTAATGAATAAAGTTATAGACGTTAAATATACGAAGTAATTTTATATGAAATTGTATATTGGCATATGAACTTCAAATGGTAAATGGGAATATAAATAAAATTTCATGATGACAAACAAAAGTATACTGAAGCAATATTCAACAATATATATCGCCTTTTTCAACAATTTTGTCAGGAAAAATGATAGACTTAATATATCTCTACCCCATTGACAATACCATTCATAAAAAATTGAGATCAATAAATAGATATATATTTAACTTGTGAATAATGGCTGAAAGCACGAAACAGTCTAGACAAGACAGTCAAACAACAAACTTTAAAAACTGACTATTTACAGTTTTTTTTTTAATTTATATTTATTTTCTCATCACAAACAGATACACAATAATTTATGACAAACATGTTGATCTATAAACGCATAATATAACATAGTATGTACACGTACGAGTATATAGCAGTTGCTTGACAGCGGCGTCTTGCGCCAGGCACCGACGCAGTATGGAGACCACTTCCAAGCACATGGCTTCGTTTCGAACGCGCGAAGTTACACTAAAATATTTTAACATAGATATTTATTTATGCACAACATGCATAATTTTAATTAAATTATATGTTCAAGCAAACTACAATCAATGATTTTGAAACAATTAGAGACTGTAAAAATAACATAATTTGTTAATTTGTGTGCATGTTTAGTTAGTTTCTCAAAAATGGATCCCCGTTATCCGATATTCGACTAACAATTTTTTTTTCAAGTACTATGGAGGTATGGATTTAAAAATTTCAACGTGACCAACTAGAGACCGATCTCTGCTAGCACCAATAAAATAATAATGATTATTAACTACTACCTCTAGTCTTCCCGTGGGTTTTGTAAAGATCTCACGATAGTGAAACCAAAACAGGAAATAGACAGCAGCATCTTCGCTTGCTTGTAATCTGAATCTCATAAGCGGGTTGTTAAGCCTATAATCTTTACCATCTTTGGCTACATCACCACTTGCCATCAGGTGCAATAGTAAGCTAGCACTACTAACATAGTATACATGGTAGAGTAATGCTGCAGGTGTGTTATTTTTTTTTAACATTACCTCCACACTAGGATTTTCTCCTGTATCGTGGGGGCAGTTTACATACATAAATTACACAAGGACAAACATTCAGACCCGGAACAATTATTTGTAGGCCATACAAATACTTGTTCCGTGCGGAAATCGAATCCGCGGCCCTTAGCACAGCAACTCATTGCTAAGCTACTGCGCCACGTAGCCGTCGTAATGGTTGTAGAAGTAATGGGTCAACTCAACCGGGGAAGGATATTCGCAAATTACCAGTATAAAATAGCAGCTTTAAACTGCTTTTTCGTATGGTTAGTGTAGAAATCGCTACGACACATACCATCTTAGTGCTAATAGGTAACAACGCATCTGCATTTGATTCTTAATAGAGGACGTAGGTGTCCAAGGGTCATAACATCCACTCACCATCAGGTGAACTGTGTGCACGTTTATCACCCTTATGCTATAAAAAAACCATTAGCTTATAATAGATAAAAACGAGTGTGTGTGAGTGCATGCTTCTATGTGCGTGCACTTACACTGCGCCCTGCTGCGTGGCGTGCAGGTCCACCGCGAGCTGCGTGAGGTACGAGTGCGTGTGTGTGCATGCTTGTGTGTGCGTGCGTGTGTGCGTGCGTGCACTTACACTGCGCCCTGCTGCGTGGCGTGCAGGTCCACCGCGAGCTGCGTGAGGTACGAGTGCGTGTGTGTGCATGCTTGTGTGTGCGTGCGTGTGTGCGTGCGTGCACTTACACTGCGCCCTGCTGCGTGGCGTGCAGGTCCACCGCGAGCTGCGTGAGGTACGAGTGCGTGTGTGTGCATGCTTGTGTGTGCGTGCGTGTGTGCGTGCGTGCACTTACACTGCGCCCTGCTGCGTGGCGTGCAGGTCCACCGCGAGCTGCGTGAGGTACGAGTGCGTGTGTGTGCATGCTTGTGTGTGCGTGCGTGTGTGCGTGCGTGCACTTACACTGCGCCCTGCTGCGTGGCGTGCAGGTCCACCGCGAGCTGCGTGAGGTACGAGTGCGTGTGTGTGCATGCTTGTGTGTGCGTGCGTGTGTGCGTGCGTGCACTTACACTGCGCCCTGCTGCGTGGCGTGCAGGTCCACCGCGAGCTGCGTGAGGTACGAGTGCGTGTGTGTGCATGCTTGTGTGTGCGTGCGTGTGTGCGTGCGTGCACTTACACTGCGCCCTGCTGCGTGGCGTGCAGGTCCACCGCGAGCTGCGTGAGGTACGAGTGCGTGTGTGTGCATGCTTGTGTGTGCGTGCGTGTGTGCGTGCGTGCACTTACACTGCGCCCTGCTGCGTGGCGTGCAGGTCCACCGCGAGCTGCGTGAGGTACGAGTGCGTGTGTGTGCATGCTTGTGTGTGCGTGCGTGTGTGCGTGCGTGCACTTACACTGCGCCCTGCTGCGTGGCGTGCAGGTCCACCGCGAGCTGCGTGAGGTACGAGTGCGTGTGTGTGCATGCTTGTGTGTGCGTGCGTGTGTGCGTGCGTGCACTTACACTGCGCCCTGCTGCGTGGCGTGCAGGTCCACCGCGAGCTGCGTGAGGTACGAGTGCGTGTGTGTGCATGCTTGTGTGTGCGTGCGTGTGTGCGTGCGTGCACTTACACTGCGCCCTGCTGCGTGGCGTGCAGGTCCACCGCGAGCTGCGTGAGGTACGAGTGCGCACTGTGGTCGCTGCTGCCACACTGACTGCCCGCCGCTGACACACTCGACACCTTGATATGACGCAACACGGACAGGAACCCGGACAGCGATAGGCAGCGGTGTAGTGAGTCTCTGTGTGAGCAAAAGAATCATATTGCAATATTTTAGCTTAACTGTAAATTTGAAAAAAGCCATCGATAATATTCCAGCGCTGCTTTAGCACTAGCCGCCTAGCAATCTTAAATCACATTTGAGTTATTGTGGGTGCTTGTTCCAAATATCTTGTTTTAAACATGTGATTGCGTTTTTCATTCACCGACACGATAAAAGTATATCGTTGTCGATACAGGCTCACCAATATCGGAGCACTCAAATGTATGACGCTTTCCATTGACGATTACCTATGCTTTTTCATTGACTGACACGACACTAATATAATTAATAAAATCAGGCGTTCCCTTGCGGAACTTATTATATTAAAGTTGTTGAAAATTAATAATCTATGATCCGCTTAAAAAATAAAATAGGAATGAGTCTCACCAAATTTGAAGAAAACACCTCCTGTTCTTCCTTAATTGCATGCACTAACCTCGTCATCACTAATCCCAACACCACTACTCCCGGAAAGGTCAGATGCAATGGAAACAAACCTTGATGAGGACCAACATCGGAAATATTAAGCACAGTTTTCGGGAGACTATTAAAGTTTATGAGAAATAAATCATCATCATTATTACAGCCCTTCACAAGTCCACTGCTGAACATAGGTCCTGAGCCACCTGCATCCATCGACTTCCTGCATATCTTACCAAGTCGTCACTCCATCTAGTGGGGAGACGCCCCACACTTCGCTTGCCGGTACGAGGCTGCCACTCGACAACCTTTCTTCCCCATCGGTTGTCGGTTCTTCGAGCTATATGGCCAGCCCATTGCCACTTCAGCTTACTAATCCGTTGAACTATGTCAGTTACTCTGGTTCTACTGCGGATATCCTCATTTCTAAGTTTATCACGCAGAGAAACTCCGAGCATAGCCCTCTCCATTGCTCGCTGAGCGACCTTGAGCTTCCTCAGGTATACCTCAAAACTTGAAAACGAGACTGTACACCCCGAGCGTGTTGCCAGTGATGACATACGGAACTGAGACGTGGTCCTTCACTGCTGGCCGAAGAAATAAATGAATGTATTAAATTCATTATATATAGTTTTAACAATAAACAATTTACTTTGAAGAAGATGCCTTCTCACCTTTTTTTTCACCGAATACCAGTATTTCACTTACTATATTTAAAAAAAATGTTGAGCGCTAAGAAATTTTATTTGACTGACAAGACTGGAAAATTTTCTTATGGATATATATACTCTCTACAAAGCTGAAACTAGCTAATAGTTTGCTTGATGGGTTAAGTAAGTAGGAACCAGACAAAATTACACAGTCAGGACTTAGTTCATGAATGATTTCTGACCTTGAGTAGAGTCCTTTCCGGCAGACCATAACAAGAGCATCCCGAGTCCTGGTACTGAAGCTGAGCAACGGATGCACGGCGTCCAGAACGCGAGCGGCTGACACGTACTCCGTGGCTGAGGGCTGGCAGCACTCGAGGATTAAACTCACTTGTGTACACCGCTCTACTGAGACTGGTGTTAGTTTGCACAAGATGTATAGGCATTCTGAAATGTGAAGTTTTAGTTAAATAGTGAGATTAGAGTTGACAGCTTGCTAGCGCAGTAACTAAGCATTTAGTCTTCGATGCTGCAGGTAAGGACCACGCCCTCACAGAACACCATCGTAAAATAACAGTTCAATGTATGATGAGTGTAGAGAAGCGGAGATCTTTTTACTACAAATCTTAACCCTCGGATAATTATTATTATTATGGTGGGTATTTCAATAGTTTTCTCATCTGGCTGGGCTGCACAAATATATAAATGGAAATGATAAATATACATAAGTATAAACATATTAATATAGTAAAATAAATACATAATGAATATGTAAATAAATAAAAAGCCAACCAGATGGAAGCCCTCGGCAGAGGTGACCAAACGGCCGAGGGTTAGGGTGAAAGGGAGAGAAACCGGCAGACGATGCGGGCGGTATCGAGGACCACCGCCTTCTGCATTCGAGCCCGGAACGATCCGTCACGGAGTTCCAGTCGCCTTAGATGATCCAAGAGGGTGACTGGGATTAGCTCATTCGCAGGAACGACTACAGGTATAATTTCGGTCGGCAGGCCACCCCACATGTCGGTCAGATCGTGAGCCAGGTCCAGATAATTTGTTCACTTGTCTGTTTCGGCTTTCACGATGTTCTCGTCTTACGAAATGGTAATATCGACTAAAAATATCCTTGACTGTGCCCGGTCCATCAGCACAATCTCAAGCTTATTCGCAAGAATAGTCCAGTCTGTAATGATGGTCCTGTCCCAGTAGAGCCTGGCGCAGTCATTTTCGAGCACGGCTTCCGGCAAGTACTTGTAATAAGGCAATTTCCGGTCCACGAGACGGTATTCTGGCTACTAGGTTGTGGCTGTGCAAGTACTCAAGAGTTAGAACCGGAGATGACATGCCTAAATGACTCTCCGGGATGGCGACAAGCACGACAGGTGTTGACGGTGCCATCCCTTAGGATGTATCTCCGATAGTTGTTGGTCTTAATAACCTGATCCTTTATCGCACAGACAAAACCCTTGGTTTCCCCCAAAGAGGTAACCAAACGTAGCCAGTAGAGGGAGGCAACTGTGTCTACGAAAGGCTTATGTAGCGCCTTGTAGAACCTCCCGTGGAGCTCCTTCTCTTTACATACCGTCTCCCAGTCGGAAGTGCTCTGTACTGCCGGGTCTTGCTATTGCTCGTTGGCTAAGGATAGAGGGGTAAGCCCTTTATCACAAAAGATGACGTCCCTATAGAATAGATCAACCTATCTCGTCAGAAAGTAATTACGGAGACTGCACACTTCGCGATTATACATGGTAAGCGCGCTTAAAAAGCCACGCCCAACCATGTTTTCGCGGCAAGTACAGCCTCATAATCGACAATCTCGGATGATGCATCCTATGGGACGTCATAGTAGTGCGGACTTGTCTATCCAAGGCGTTAAGTTCAGTTTGAGTCCATCTAAGTATGCCAAAGGTATACATGAAAACAGGCATGACCCAACCGTTATATGCGTATGTCTTATGCACACCGGACAAAAGGCTATTAAGCACTTTGGTCAAGCGCGCATAAAATACATCGCCAACTAACTGTTACATACCAGTCTCATCGATACCGATGTTCTGTGACATTCCCCAGGTATCGGTATGTTTCAGCCTAGGAAAGGGTCCTTAAGTTGATGGGCATATATAAGTCTGTCCTCAGAGTTAGCAACCCTTCCCCTTTCAACATGGAGGACTGCACACTTATCCGTCCCCAGCTCCATTTTTTTTTTGTAAGAGAAGGGTGACAAACGAGCACACAGTCCACCTGATGGTAAGTGGTTGCTGTGGCCCATAGACATCTACATTTATCTTCGATTACGAATTAAAATGCAGATGCGTTGTCACCCGTGAGGACTAAGATGGAATGCCTCATTTCCAGTAAAAAGGGTCTCCAGTTCTCTACCCTCACCATACGAAACACAGCAGCGTTAAGCTGCTATTTTACGCTGGTATTCTGTGAGAGCGTGGTCCTTCCCCGGTCGAGCCGACCCATTCGTGCTACAACCATAATATAGCTGCAGCATGGCTTTACCACGTATAAATAATCCTAATAGAATTACTAAAATCACAAGTAATGTTTAGCAATTCTATAAGATGGGAGCGACTGGAGGCGAATAACTTGAGATCATCCATATAGAAAAGTTGGGTCACTTTTGTACCTCCTTTCCGATGCTGAAATCCCATCCCGGAATATTCCAGTAAGGTACTGAGAGGATTCAGGGAGAACCAAAACCAGATTGGAAAACAATCGCCCTGGAAGATACCCCTTTTTATTCTAATGCGACTTTCCGCATCCGTCATCCACTCGCCTAGATGACAAAGAATTGTACTCCACTGCCCCATACACTGCTCGAGGAAGGCTCCAACTGTACAGGTAACCTTGTTCAGCTCGCGGACCCTCTTTAGTCATGTATGGGGCACCGAGTCGAATGCCTTTCTGTAGTCTATCCAGGCGGCAGAGAAGCTCAGACGGTTGTCGGGTGAAATCCCGGTATTTAGGAATCAAATGAGTGATCGCAGTAGTGAAGAGGCTTGGTAGTGACTTTTGGTCGAGAGCCTCTTTAAACTGTTGGGCGAGCACAGCGTGACACACCACAAAACCCTTCAGCCAGTAGTGATGCAGCCCGTCGAGTCCCGGACTTTTTCAGTTCGGGGCCCTACGGACCGCCCCAGCTACGTCATCCAGCGTTATGATAACGGGGTCCATAGGCGTAATACTCGCACACTGACTCGCCACAACTTTTGTCCAAGGGCCCTGACGTTTACGGGCTCTAACCACATGCCGCACCAGAATGCGACAGTGTCGACCTGATTCGGTGCTGGACCCGTTCCACGTACCATTGGTCGCTCCAATTATTCATAGTGCCTCTTCTGATCACTCTGGAAGAGACGATTCTGGTTGAATCGTGTCGACCTCTCGGTACATCGCCGAATCCGCTTTCTCTAAGCAGCGATTCATTGCTTCAGGTTGTCTATGCGCTCAGTCAATTTTTGCGTTATATCTGGCTGGGACAAACTGACATTTGTCCCAGCAAAAGCCATTCTAACGGTGCGCACAATTCTTGGCCTGTTATTATCTGACCTGAAGCATATCAGTCTGCCGGTAAGGACCCTAGCCTTTACGATAAGTTCCTCAATTCTTATTCACCATGCTGGGATGGCGCTACTTTATCTAGTAGTACGTCCAGCCGTGGGGAGCTTGGCGCTAATAATACTAATGGTTTAAAGCCCTCACGACAGCCCGATTCCGCTTGCTTAGGGTTATGCGGGGAAGTCGCGGTCGGTTTTCGGGAGGCGTACAGCGCGTTTCCACAATCGCCTCTTCCAATGTACTCCTTATTTGCTCTAGTTCTAGTTTCAGGGCGACTGCTTCATTATCGTCTGTGTCAACCACAACTGGGGGATTCACGGCGGCATCCACATGTGCGGGTTGCTCTGCAACTTGTAGCTCCGCATTCTCAGCCGTAGTATTTTCATCCAATGAGGAAACAGCCTCACGTCGTAGCCGTTCGAGTTCGGTGTCATCAAATATGTTTGAGCGCAAGATATACCGAACTCGGCCTGCCAGGTTTTGCTAGGTGACTGTTATAGATGGCTTATTATTATTATTAATAATAGTTATTAGTCACGGATAGATGTAGATGTCTATGGATCACAGCATCCACTTACCATGAGGTGGACAGTGCGCTCATCTTGACCCCTTATTCTATATAAATTAGAATTTGTTTGACCTATATACAATTGCGATAAACGGTTCAGTTTTACAAAATTTATTAAAAATCCTACAGACAAATTCATTTGCAAGTTATTATATTATTAAACTTCAATGAATGTTTTTTCATTCCTAATTAAACAATATAACTCTTTCAAATTTAAAACGATATTTCCACAATTATTTCTTCAGCGGCAGTAACGCGCCCGGTATAGCTATAGTCTTTGCGTTGTAGCACATGAGTAAAGAAACCGTACCGTACAAAGGCAAAGCTTCATACAACCGCGCTATGATAGGTACACTACTACAAGCTTGAGGCGCGAGTGTGCGTGAACACTGGCGGCTCGTCACGTACAGAGAGAAACTGCTTTAAAAAATATCGGCCAGTGCTCAAACTCAGGGTTGTGTAAAATATAATAAGTGTCAAATTTTGTTTTTTAAAGAATAATTAGTATCAAATGAAATAGATACGTGTAAATATGCTGTACGTAGAATTAAATCTTATCGAGGTTGCCGCAAGAGAGGATATCGCTGATTTTGTAAATAAAATTAATAATTTGTATGATTCTTAAACTCAAGTAAACTGCGATCTCCTAATAAATACAAAAAAGCTTTTCAATGCAATAGTTATCAAATTGAGATTTTGAAATTTTTTTAACTTGAAAGAAATGCTAACACTTTTCAGGAACTTAAAATCAATAAGAAGTGATAGGCAGAAAAACGTTACAAATAGCATGAATTTCATTCATTTATTTCAAGTGTCTATAAAATCTTTAATGAAACTTCATGAAGATTTAAAATCAAAAGAAATTAAATTCAAATATATTTTTGACGATTGAGACGTCTCAATTAAGGTTGTCTCGAAAATTTCTTTGGAAAAGTCAGACAGGCGGGTGGTAACTGCCAGGAACCAACATATCGTCTTGTTAGTATTGCCTTCAATAAGATGTTTATAACCAATATCTTAGGGAAACCTCAAAATACTAATCGTGAATACGATTTCGACATGTTACTTATAAAACCAGACGATTGTCGTATTTTAATACACCATCACCGCAACCATTGTCTGGTTGCGGTGATTATGTTAGTGCCCCTATGTATTTATTATTTATTATTTGGTCATTATTTGGTATAGTATTATTTGGTCCTACTATTAAGTAGGACCAAATAATTATCTATTTGATTTACCAGAACAAAATGGTTTAGTCTATATGTCGAAATATTTGTATAGAAAATGGTGCTCGAAGCACCACAAATGTGAGAAAAGATAATTTTTTCAGCCATTACAAGGATTTTATTAAAGATAGTGTTCAATCGGGTTTTTTAATAAGACTTCCTGACAATTTTATCGCGTTTGTTGAATTGCTTGAGTAAAAATTTCGCAAATATTTTGTCATCGAAAGAAACATTGTAAATATTTGTAGTGAAATATTAAAACGCCTCAGAAAATTGGTCTGCGTAAAACGTGTGCAAGATTTTATATTTGTTATGGAATGCGAGTGATTTCCAATACATATGAAAAAAAATTTACATTAAATTTTGAATTTACTATTTAATTAAAAGCCAGAACTAATTGTTAAAGAACAAAAAGTATTACATTTAGAATACGTAGTTTATAAAAATAAATTATATATATATATATATATATATATATATATATATATATATATATATATATATATATATATAATATATAAGTCTTAAATATCTATTACAATGCTGATAAACGTTTTGTTTATTTAATTTTATCCTACTGTGCCAACCCTACCAAAATAGGTAAAAATTTTGACAGCTCCTTAGAAGCTTTTCCTCTGTAGTTTCTTTACTCATGTGGTTGTAGCATGGTGCGAATGACAGCTCACGCCTATTAAGTTTCGTTTTTTTTTTGATGAACTGTCAAACAGATATTGTTGGATTCCGCGCAAAAAAATTAAAACCCATGAAATCAAATCGTAATAAATACAAAGCTGGCGAGGTCCGGGAACAGCTTTTATGTAACTATTATGTCACAATTTGTATTAAACTTTAACTTAATTTTATATGCATTGTAGTTTATAAAGAAATATATGTTTCGATTTTAATTTTTATATCGATAACTTTTGCTTTGCGTTGTGTATCGTTAATCGCCTTGTTTTGATTTTGATTTTTTCAATCGATTTAACATGGTTCCATCTCTAGACACGCCAAACTGTAAGCTGTCACCCGCACCATGCTATAACGCAAAGATTATAGTCAGCTAATAAAAATCTACAGCCGGACATGGGCCTCCTCCATTGTTGGGAGGATTTGCTTTAATGGTTGGCAAGCGAATTGACGATCGCAATACCAGACGTCTCGCACCTTTAACATTTAAAATTGCTATTAACAAACTAGTTCTGCATAGTTTAGCAACATATACTGTCCATCCATAAAGTCCTATATCAAGATAATCAGTCCAAGAACACAAAAATCAGATAACAATCCAAACACATGACCAGTTACTACTGATATTTAAATTGAGAATTTGAATAAAAGTTCTTTCGTGCAACGTAAGAAGCCCACATCCAGTAGTGACTTTTAATAGGCTGATTAAGCATGTATGTAAGAAGAAAGAATAGATGTTGTTAAAATATACCTGAATATTGCCGCTGTGTAGCATCACCAGACAATTTATCAGCCAGCTGGCTCAAAATATGGCCCGCGGTTTCCGGCTGATACTTGCACAAGCGCACCAATATCAATTTCCCGTGCGACCAACAAACTTCAGTCACGGGCTTAAGTCTCGATACCGACAGCAGGGAAAAGGCCAAGTTGATGAGACCCAGTACAGTTAATTGTCGGTGGTTGGCGCTGTAAAGATATAAATAGTATAGTATTCAATATCTTCTCTCCCTTATCAGACTATAGATATTTTTTTAATTCGTTTTTTTTTATAGGATAAGGGTGACAAACGAGCACACAGTCCACCTGATGGTAAGTGGTTGCTGCGCCCATAGACATCTACATCTGTCCTCTATTACAAATCAAAATGTAGATGCGTTGTCACCCGTGAGGATTAAGATGGATTGCCTCATTCCCAATAAAAAGGGCCTACGGCCACCTGCACTCACCAAGCGAAACGCAGAGGTAAACCTCTACTTCACGCTGGTATTCTGTGAGATCGTGGTACCACCCCGGTTCGAGCCGGCCCATCCGTGCGACAGCAAAAGTTGCCGCGTGGCTCTACCACTGTTAAAAAAAGTTTAAAAAACTACCAGAAGTGCTGTTAACACTTTTAATATTTCCTTTAACCACTTTAACTAAGCTATAAATGCTTGTACTAGGAGTGAATCACGACAGTATTCAAATGACGAATTTAGACCCGCGAAATTTGAGTTTCGCGGCCATATTCTTAAAAATTAGAGTCACCATCGGGTATGTTTTCCATTGACGTTCATCGAGTTGAGGGTTGATATTTTTTACAGAAAGGTTACATGATTATAAGCACACACACAAAGTTTCAACATTCGGATGCATACTTTTTGAGAATTAATTATTTTTCCAATATTTATCTCAATCCCTATATTTAAATTACAGAATCACTACAGTGTAGTGTTTATAGTTTTTTGCCGGCTTGTGGAATAAAACGTAAAACTGACGCTATTTTGTATTATCACTGTCATCGTCAGTCATCGTTTGTGTCCCTCAAAGTTGAGAGTGTTTACGTACTCCTGTCGGTGAAAACAACATTTGAATACCACCATAACGTCTCGAGAATCGAGTATAGTGCAAGTGTTGAACTATAATGAGCCACTTGTTGCAAGCTCTTTTTCAGCCTTCCGTCTAGCGGAAAAGTCCACTACTATGGCGAGGAAATAAGGTTGGTTCACTGTGTTTTCTTATATAACCACATATGTAAACTTCACAGAAAAAGCTGACGAGTAAAGCAGTAATTAGATTTCTAATAGGAACATTTTTGCTTGTTTTAGGTGCCACTAGAATACATATAAGATCATTACCCGGCTCAACACCCCAGCTCAGTGCATTGCATTTGCTGAAGGTTTCATAGGCTTCTTCCTACAGAAAAAATGTGCACATATCATAGGAGACCTACGACTTTAAGCTCCAGCATTAAGACTAAGACCAAAGAGAATATTGACTAAGACATCTTCCGATGCAGGAAGAGCAACTGTCGCTCTAGGGCAGTGAGTCGGGCAGCAGGAACATGGTTCAAGAATGTGCGGCTGTCTATCGAGTTACAATTTTTGCTGATGTATATGTTCAGCCAAAAGTATACTTATCTTCAAGTAAAATTAAACACAGTCCGTGAAGATAGAGAAACAATTTTATCAATAAGGACAATAATTGACTGGTTTTCTTACTGCCGGGAGACAGTAATTACTTATGAATTGGAGCACCAAGAAGTTTGAAGACGAAGACGGCAAGATTGGTGGCCCAAGCAAAATCGTACAAATAGATGAATCAAAATTTGAATAAAGAAAGTATAATAGAGCGAGACATACTGACATATTGAAGGCCACTGGGTGCTGGGCATGATATAAAATGGGAAAGGTGATTTGAGATTAAAAGTATGTCGGAAATATTGGTGCCACTAATACAAAATCATATGGAGGTAGGTACTGAAATCCATACTGATTTTTGAGCGCCTATGATTGCCTACCTTAATATGGATACATTCATAAGGCCGTGTTCCGACGACACGCACCCGCTACGCGCATCTGAATTGCATTTATCGACGTTCAACCGCACACGCTTCGCACACGCCACGCGCCGGTCCCGCGCTCTCACCGAACACGCGATGCACCGCCCCGCTTTTTATACAATTTCAGATTTATTGATTTGTCATAAGACTCAAATTATATGCAACAAATTTCAAAGCGAGTTAGACGCGGGTGCTGACGCGCGTGGCGTGCGTGTAGCGGGTGCGTGTCGTCGGAACGCGGCCTAAGAAGGCAAATCACAGCGACCCTATAAATAAATTTGTGGTACCAGACGGGACACACACACATAAAATATAAAGCCACTGGCGAAAGAACATCGGTCAAATACGACCTGATCAAAATATGAAACGACCACCAATGATTGATACGTCAAAAAATAGTGACTTAGGTGTATATTAAATTACGGGGTCCAACTTATTTTATTGGAGCTGGTAAAATAATTTCGCTTTGTAATGAAAAACCTCATTTCCTTACTACTTTTTATAGGATTTGAACACAGCTAAACCCGTCCGATTTTTATCTGTGGTACAGGTTTCATCATAACACTAAGGTAACACTGCCATTATGCGTTTACTTTTTTTAAATAGTAGATTTTACTGTAGATTTTTTATTTATTTTTGTAGAGTATTATCAATAATATAATTTTTAGATGGTGATATGGATATTATTCCGAAATAAGTTGCAAATGATAGGTTGACAGTAAATATAGTGCACTAATACTTAGAACGGAACGTATTATGAATGTCTCTATACAGTCTGTGGTATTATGGCACGAGAGCTATCAAAGCGTGAACAAAAGTCAAAGCACTTGTGTCTTAGATACTTAGTAGTGAAAAGATTAGAAAGGGCAGAAAGACAAGATCTACTGACTTGACATTGGCAGAATTCTTTTAAGAGAAGCCAAAAGTCAAGAAGAAGAAGATTAGAAAGGTTATTGATTCATTTTTGTGGTTTTAGCCATTGACTTGACTTATTTAATTAAGTATATATTACTGCATAGTATTCATATCAATTGTTTTAGTTGAGGTTATGGTCATTGCTGCTGGCTACATCATAACCTCAAAGGTGACGAAATACATAAGTGTAACGTTCTATAATCCTCGGTTTTTAAATAATATATTTTCAATTTAGGATTTAGATTGTGCCCAGGGGGAACGGATTAATCCATACATTAGTCATGTTCACGATATTTTATAACCAGGTCACAGCATATATGGGCCGTGACCGATGTTCTTTAAAAGTGATGTTCGGTAGGGATGGTTATAAAGCAAACTGCACAGACTGGCTCATTGAATATTCTTATCGAATAAAAAATAAAAATAGCGCATAAAGATGTTTTCGAAGAATTAATTAAAGAAATACAATATGTGTATAAAATTGATTAAGAAATTATTAATTATATTTGATTTGTTTTATTTTAACAGTATGTATTAGGACAGATAATAAATTCTGTATGTGGTATAGAGCCATGCTGCAGCTATATTAGTAGTATAGCTGTAGCACGAATGGGTCGACTCGACCGGAGACGGACCACGCTCTCGCAGAATACCAGCGTCAAATAACAGCTTTACACTGCTGTGTTTCCTATGGTGAGTATAGAAAACTGGAGGCCCTTTTTACAGGAAAAGAGGCATTCCATCTTAGTCCTCACGGGTGACAACGCATCTGCATTTTGATTCGCAAACGTGGATAGATGTAGATGTCTATGGGCCACAGCAATCACTTACCATCAGGTGGACTGTGTGCTCGTTTGTCACCCTATCCTATAAAAATAATAGGTTAAGTTCAACTTATGTTAAAGAACCGAATTGATTGAATCCAACTCCACCTGGTACGAGTCTGTCCTGCCCCTAGTGTTTTATAGAGCCGGAGGCGCGTAGGAAGAGCAGCCTCCGCCTGCTGTAAGAAATCGAGCGGATGGATGCCTGTATATATATTTCTTTTATATAATATTTCCTCAGAATTAAAAATGAAAAAACTCGAAGAGGGCTCCGAAACTTTTCCTTTTATGGGGGGGGGGGGGGGGAATAGTACACCTTCCTCTGACCCTCAATTCGACGAACGTCAATGAAAATTCGTACCCATCATCATCATAGTCTATTTCTCCTGATGATGTCTTGTTCAGTGGTGTTGTATTATCAACGGTGGTGTGTCTTTCCTAGTGTAGCGGTTTTGGGATTAGGTTTTAGGATTATTAGTGATAGGATTAGTGGTGATGGGTAACTAGGTAAGACATCATTTTTATTTATTTTTTTTCGCGGATCTTAGCTTATTCATTAACATCTTAAATGATGAGGCTACTGTCTGTACCCGTAGGTACCGTTACCGTAATGTATGGTAAATTGACCATCGAAAAGACACATCTCACATCTTTGACACTATTCCCTACCACTCACAATCTGTCGAGTCCAGTCTTGCTATCTTCTCATAATAAGGAAAGAAACATGATCAAATAGTGTTATCCTACCTTTCAGTAGTGAGGACCTTGAGGACGCTGGCTACATCCACATCAGGGGGGAGAACTGAACGCACCCACGCCGACTGCTTACTACGCAACTCATCAAGAGCTCGCTGCTCTATTGCAGACCTTATTGCCTGTACATAATCATTAGTATTATTGTGTTTTATTCAAATACTATAGAAGTATACATTTTTAGAAGAAAATATGACTGATTTGAAATAAATCATAAACCAAAAAAATCGTATCTTGTCCGTGTGTAATAATATAATCATCATCATGCACTGCTGAACATGAGCCTCTCCCGTTGTGTGGAGGATTTACCTTAGTGATGAGCGGGAAAACTATAGAACAAAACGCACAGGGCGTGCCATAGGCACAGTTGGCTTACACAATGATGCCTGTTTTCGCTTATACAAAAATACTTTTCATGTCTTCACGCTTTCGGCCCAGCAGATCGCCCTCGCTCCTCACAATAGCGGGCGTCTGCTTTAATCCTCATGCTTGGTAGGCGGAATGATGTTTTGAAGGTAGGACAAAATTATCGATATTTATCGTCGATCTTTTAATCGCGATATATCGATATTCGATATTTATTTTAGAGTGTCGAATTCGTATCAATTTTGATATAATTTAAAATGTTATATTTATTTTATAATTTATTAGACAAAACATTAATCAACAATAGCAACTACAAAACCATTTATGCGCTAGTGTTTTTTTTTTGTTCATCGTCAAAACTTCCAGTAATAAAATTTTGCCCCTCATCCTACTACGAGGGTGGCTGATAAGTCCGTGGCCTAAAGTACTTAATGAAAGAAAATATATGATATCTATTTTTTATTTCTCAATATAATCTCCCCCAAGTGAAACATCATCTCAAGTTTACTGACATCTCGCATACAATGCCTTTAACACGCCCAAAAAATATTCTATATCTTTCTCTTCAAAATGACGATCAACCGCAGCTTTCGTTTCGTTGTCATCTGCATATCTCCGGCCCATAAGTCCTTGTTCAAATTGGAAAACAAGAAAAAAAATGGCTAGGTGCTAAGTCTGGGCTATACGGAGGATGGTCAATCTCTGAGTACCCCATGTCTTTCAGGGCTTGCCTCGCAACATGTGCGGTGTGAACGGGCGCGTTGTCTTGCAGAAAGAGCACTCCGCGCGTCAGTTTCTAACGTCGTTTCTGTACAATAGCCTCGCGGACCTGAGTCAATAAATTGGCGTAATATTGGTACGTATACTCATCGTAGTTCCCCTGCGTAGGCAGTTGATAAGCAAAATTGCCTCGCTATCCTAGAAAACAGTGGCCACTAGCTTGGACACCGACTTTTCCAGCTTGAATTTCTTCGGCGGCCTTTCTCCTTTTTTTATCCATTGCATAGACTCTTGTTTGGACTCCGGATCATATTGGCGAAATCATGTTTCATCTACGATGACTGTCCATTGCCAAATTTCTTCCTTGTTATCGCCGACTAGCTCCAAAAAATCTTTGCAACTTCCGAGTCGAAGTTGTTTGTTGAGCGCTGTGAGCATTTTTAGGTACACCCAGCACGCGCTAATTTTTCTCATATTCAAATGTTCATGTAAAATTTCTCCAACTTATTCTTTGCTAATCTGCAGTTCGTCAGCAATCTGCCACAATTTAATTCTTCAGTCGGCCAGAATGATTTTTTCTTTTGACTTTTCGAACGTTTTCTGCGGTCAGTACTGTGACAGGGCGGTCCGGGCGAGGCTCGTCTTCACAGCTCTCTTGTCCTTGTTGAAATATGCGGGCCCATTTTGCATGAACCATCGTACATGAAGCCGCAGAATCCTGAAGAACCGATGACATCTCTTCAAAAATGACATTTCGGAAGACTTCTTTACGAGGAATTTTATCACAGCATTCAAAATTTCAAGAATTTCCAGATTCGGCTGACATAATTGAACTATGAGTGCAAACTTAATTAATGATTACTTTTATAATAGTACTGAGTGTTGCAACTAGTGACATGAGTAACAATCTAATTACTCATCGTTAAGTACCCTAGGCCGCGAACTTTTCAGCCGCCCTGGTCCATCATGCAAAATATGACGATATATCGATATTTATCCATATCGCAGAGTCTAACTCTGACGTAAATGGCGAACTCTAACTCTGTCTTTTTAATTTAGTTATATTATATCCTCAAGTAATCATTAATGTAATATGAAGTCTGTACCTTTGGCCGTTACTGAGAAAAGTATGGTCATTAAAGACTAGAAAAAATCGCATATCCTCTTAACAACCTGGGTTTAGGATCAATCGAAATTTTCCATAACTTACAGGATAAACAGGATTATATTATAGTATTCAATTAAGAGAATTATGCAATAAATTGTATAAACTAGCCAATTCAACAAACTTACATCCAAACACACAGATCTGAAATCTGTTCCCTTATCAGACACAGCCAGTGCTAAATCGAGGAGGAAAGGTGCTCGTAGCAGCTGGGTCTTAGGCCACAACTTTATGTGCTTTCGAATGAGTTCAGGATCAGCCGCTCCTTGCGTAATGTGGTAGATGCATGTGGATAAGCAGCGACTGAGCTCTGCTGGACTATGTTGTACTGAAATAATTTAGGATATAGTTAGGTACTTTACACATGGTAGAACCACGCTGAGGCTACATTATGGTTGTTACACAAATGGGTCAACTCAACCAAGAAAGGACCGCATTTCGGTTTCCAAGAAAGGACCGCGTTTCGCAGCATACAGCAGCATTAAGCATCGTTTTATATGATCAGTGTAGACAACCGGAGACTGTTTTTTTTTGCATTTTGATTTTTAATTGAATATAGATAAGATAATTATGTCTATGGGCTATAGCATCCAGTTATCATCAGGTGGACTGTATGATCTACATATAAATGTCTATGTCAAAATGTCAGTAATTTTTTAGAATAAAGTGGAATTTTATTCTAAAAGATTACTGATTTTAAATTTTATAAATAGAATGTTTATATAACTTTGTTGTGTTCAAAATCACTGCTGTTGGCTGCGGTTTAAGAAAATCGATCACCCCATTTAATCCCATAGTTTTCGTAAGGATTGGACTTTGCAAAACGCCAGAAAATCTTATGGCTTCGCACAGATACTAGTATATCTATCCTGTTTCTTACATCAGACGTAAAATACTCAGACAGAAAGGCAGGAGAGTTTAAAATACGTTAAACACTGTGATCGTCAATTCGCCTGCCAAGCGCCACGCTTGGCAGGCGAATTGACGATCGATTAAGTTAAGGCGAATTCAGTTAAGGCGAATCCTCCCTAAAACAGTAGAGGCACAGCTTAGACCTTACAATTGTGAAACGTTTTTGATGTGAGGCGATGCTGCTGCCCACGTAGGTTATGACGCGGCAGCGTGTATGCCAGGGGTTGTCACGAAAATGGAAATAAAACAATTTTGGATATTATAATACTCACTATCATTTATTAACATTATGTACTCGTACATACTTATAAGTTAAAAACATTTATCACAGAAAAAACAAATAAATTTTGTTACTGCCAAATATTTCCGTGACACTTTCTTTTTACAGATATTTTCAGTTTTCGATTGTTAAATTAAATATGTAGTATATTCGCATTCGGATAAATAATTTTATCAGAAAAAAATGAGGCAAACATAAGCATGACCGTCATTTGAATTCAAATTTACTTAGTAACGCATATAACTATAACAGTAATTCATCATTATAGATATTATATTTTTCGAAAACTGTACTTAAAATTAGTTAAATAAATACTATAAAACACGCTCGCGCCAACCCCACGTATTGTCTATCAGACTCAGAGAAGTGCCCTAGCACAAGATCGGCCCGCCCCCTGCCCCACAGTACCCACACCGTCGCTCTACGCAAATAGTTCGTTACCCAACTGTAAGTTCTTCAAACTGTAGTAGAGGACTATATCTAGCAGTGGACTTTTATGTGCCGACAAAAAACAGAGGAAGAATGACTAATGTGAAATTTAAAATTCCTAATGGTGACGACATAGAATACATCACCAATCGCATTCCGTGGCGGTCATGAGAGACGCCTTAGGGAAACGCCCGGAAGATTTTATTGTCACTAATATTTATACCAGACATAAAACATGGCCATTGACGAATAAATATATAGCCATATAATGAATGTGTAAAAGAATCCATTGCTTTTAGTTATCTATATATTGCTTTTAACAGTGGTAGAGCCACGCGGCAGCTTTTGCTGTCACACGGATGGGCCGGCTCGAACCGGGGTGGTACCACGACCTCACAGAATACTAGCGTGAAGTAGAGGTTTACCTCTGCGTTTCGCTTGGTGAGTGCAGGTGGCCGGAGGCCCTTTTTACTGGAAATGAGGCATTCCATCTTGGTCCTCACGGGTGACAACGCATCTACACTTTGATTAGTAATAGAGGATAGATGTAGATGTCTATGGGCCGCAGCAACCACTTACCATCAGGTGGACTGTGTGCTCGTTTGTCACCCTTACCCTATTAAAAAAAATTTTGTATATAAAGTGTATTATGGGAGTAGCGCTGTAGCCAAAATGCAGTTTGAATTTTCTAGTTTGGCTTCAGATGACCAAACAAGTTTTATTTTATTTTAGCCAGTAAAGTTATAGCCTGTAATTTTATATGTAACACTGGTTTATAATGAAAATGGAAATAAGCAATTTTTATTATTATTATCACGCTATTTCGTCCCAAGGGTGTCAAGAGGCGAACATAGAAAATGCCAAAAAGGTCTTATGACTCACGACAGATATAACCGTCTCGTTTACACCACGCGTAAATAACGCGATTACTGGAAAAGATGCATTCCATCTTAGTCCTCACGGGTGACAACGCATCTGCATTTTGATTCGTAATCGATGATAGATGCAGATGTCTATGGGCCACAGCAACCACTTACCATCAGGTGGACTGTGTGCAAGTTATTCACCCTTATCCTATAAAAAAAAGAATTAACCAGTTCGTATACTCGTATGCTCTTAAACGTTTTAGGAACGTAACCAACAAAAAAACCGCTATTATGTTCTATCGCGCCTACATAGAATCGATATTGCGCTACGGTGTTTTACTATGGGGCAATAGTATGGACAAAAGCAGAGCATTTATAGCCCAAAAAATTAATTAGGGCCAAATGTGGAGTTTTACCTAACGTGTTCTGTAAACCACTGTATAAAAGTCTAGGATTATTGTCACTACCTTCACGTTATATATATGAAATTGCGGTTTTTGTATACAAAACACAGAAATATTTAACAAACGCGGTAACGCGGTAAATAATCAGACCAGCGATGGCAAGCAGCATTAATAGTGCGTGACAGATACGATTCGTGGCAGAGTCTACTACATCTGAAGATGCCTCGTGTAGAAGCGAAACACGTGTCGTATTGTCGTCAGTGGTGTGTCTTTCCTAGTGTAGTGGTGTTGGGAATAGTGGTGCTGGGTCTAGTGATGACAAGGAAAGTGCACGCAATTAGGGGAGGGCGAGAGGTGCTCTTCCGTCTCGGTAAGACACATCATTTTATTTTATCAAGCGCAAAGTAATTTTTACCAACTTTAATATAATAGATTTCCGCAAAGTAACGCCTGATTCTATTAATTAAATGAAAATGCCAATATTGGCGACATGGAGCAGCCTTAAAGATTAAGGGTTATTTAGTCTATCAAGCGTCATCTTGCCTTCAATAAAAGTTAAAAAGCTGAAGCTCAATTAGTAGTATAGTTGTAGCACGAACAGGTCGGCTCGCACCAGGGAAGGACCACGCTCTCACAGAATACCAGCTTAAAATAGCAGCTCAACGCTGTTGTTTCGTATGGTGAGTGTAGAGAACCGGAGACCCTTTTTACTAGAAACGAGACCAACAACGCATTTGTATTTTAATTCGTAATCGAGGATAGACACAGTAACCACTTACCTTCAGGTATACTGTGTGTTCGTTTTTCACCCAAGCAGAACACTGGATTGTTTAGGGACTGATGTGATAAAGAAAATATCTACTTATTACCTATATCATCAATATCCATCGTAGTAGATTCTGAATCTTGTGGCGGAGGCTCTAGCTTGCTATACAGGTGTAAATTAAAATAATGACTCAACTGGGCGAGCACAATTTCTATATTGTATAACTTGCATAATCTGAAAAAATGTAATAAAACACATTTTATATATTTTTATACATGTAATAAAACAGCATACAGAGCACTTTATGGTAAGTGGATGCTGTAACCTTGTCAGGGTAATTCTATCATCGGTTATCACTCCTGAGGACTAAAATGGAATGACATTTATTACCAGTCAAACCAACCTATTCATACAACAACCATAATACCGACATAGTATAAAATTATGTTTCTAAAACTATCTTACAAGTTGTTCAGCCCTCTGAAAAGACCTTGAGATTTTGATTATGCCTGGTTTAGGTATTTACAGAATGTATCAATTCTTTTGACCTGTTCTATAAAGCAAAAAATGCAAGAAAAACAATTATGATACATTTAGTTTTTTTCTTCTTCTATTAGTTCACTGACTCGGTAGCGCAGTGGATAGGCTTTTTTTTTAGTTTTTTTCTTCTTCTATTAGTTCACTGACTCGGTAGCGCAGTGGATAGGCTTTTTTTTTAGTTTTTTTCTTCTTCTATTAGTTCACTGACTCGGTAGCGCAGTGGATAGGCTTTTTTTTTACTTTTTTTCTTCTTCTATTAGTTCACTGACTCGGTAGCGCAGTGGATAGGCTTTTTTTTTAGTTTTTTTCTTCTTCTATTAGTTCACTGACTCGGTAGCGCAGTGGATAGGCTTTTTTTTTAGTTTTTTTTTCTTCTTCTATTAGTTCACTGACTCGGTAGCGCAGTGGATAGGCTTTTTTTTTATAGAATAGGGGGCAAACGAGCATGCGGCTCACCTGATGGTAAGTGACTACCGCCGCCCATGAACAACTGCAACACCAGGGAGGGAATTGCAGATGCGTTACCGGCCTTTTAAAAAGGAGTACGCTCTTTTCTTGAAGGTCCCTAAGTCGTATCGGTCCGGAAAAATCGCTGTTGGTAATCGATTCCACAAGGAAGTCTTGCGAGGAAGAAAACATCTTCTAAATCGCACAGTGGTGGACCGCCAATCATCCAGATGGTGTGGATGGTATCGGGAGTTCAGCCGCGATGTGCGTTCGTGAAATTTGGCGGCTGGAATTAATCCGAACAATTCCTCAGAGCACTCCCCATGGTAGATGCGAAACAAAATGCAAAGGGATGCAACATCTCTTCGCAGTGCCAATGAATCGAGCCGATCGGAAAGGGCTCGGTCGTCGACGATTCGAGCCAGCCTGCACTGGATGCGGTCAAGTGGAAGGAGCTGGCACTGGGGAGTCCCTGTCCAGAGATGGGAACAGTATTCCATGTGAGGCCGAACCTGCGCCTTGTAAAGTTGCAGGCGGTGTGCCGGCATGAAATACTGTCCCGCTCTGCTGAGCACGCCAAGCTTTTTAGAGGCCAATTTGGCCTTCTCTTCCAAGTGACCACGAAACTGCACGTCACTCGATATGTCGACGCCGAGGATTCCGATACTGGCTGAGGCAACTAGGGGAGTGCCTTGAAACTGAGGAGATACGACAAAGGGGTTCTTTTTAGCGGTAAACACGCAAACTTGTGTCTTCTGAGGATTAAACTGGACTAGATTTAGTCGCCCCCAGTCCGAGACTTGTCCAGCAAAGACTCGACTTCAGACACAAGTTTGTTCCGGTACGCGTTTATATGCAACGCTGCGGGCCGCGGGTCCAAATCCCGCACCGAACAAGTGTTGGTATCGCCCAAAAATAATCGTTTCGAATTTACATGTTTGTCCATGCGCAATTTACGTATGCCTACACAATACAGAGACCGACAGATATTCTTGGTGTCGGGTTAACGTTTAAAAAAAAACAACGAGCTACGACGGCCTAAATTTTTTTTATTTATTTTATTTTGATCATTGTTAGCAGTTATACATGATCTTTGTTATCACAAAAAAAAGATCATGTAGTCCATGTCACACCTATGCCAGTAGTTGTTGTAGCACTAACCTCGAAGTTGTTGACGAATATGTTTACCTGGGACAAATAGTCCGACTAGGTAAGACCAACTCCCCCCCCCCCACCCGAACGGGTTCCCGCCTTGTCGTGGCGGGGGGTGGGGGGTGGGGGCTTAGTAGCCGTGGCTTGGTCACCCACGGTAAACAAAGAGGAACCCCTTGGCTGGCCCGTGGTGTAGGGCCGGTCCGAGGTGGCCACTCAGAGTGGACTTCGCGAGCCTACTTCGGATGTGTGTCGGTGGGCTGCGGTGAGGGGTGTCCTCTCCCCCTACCGCTGCAGCCGAGGTGGAGTCGCAGAGGAAGAGGAGTGTTGGTATGGCGATGCGCCACTCGCCCTATCCTCCGCGACTCAGACGGGGCCGCACCGTTGATGTGGTGGTGGTGGGGCCGGGGGGGAGAGGAGTGTCGGTATTGCGAGACGCCGCTCTCCCTACCCTCCGCGGCCGAAACTTGGTTAGCGGCGGAGCCAGAGACCAGATCCGCCGTTGGGGTCGGGAAAGCGGGTGCTACTAAGCGCTCGATTTTCCTGGCCCCATGGCCTCCGCGTATCGGACTCGGGAGGGTCCGATGCGCAGGTGGAGTTAGAGGCCGTGGAGAGGGGCGTGCCTTGTGCGCCTTGCCTGAAAAGGAGAATGGGGAGGAGAGGCAACCAATGCGTGTTGCCAGTGATAACTTAAAGAACTGAGAAGTGGTTCTTCACTGCTGGCCGAATGAGGAAGCTCAAGGTCGCTCAGCGAGCTATGGAGAGGGTTATGCTCGGGGTTTCTTTGTGTGATAAACTTAGAAATGAGAATATCCGCAGTAGAACTAGAGTGACCGACATAGCCCAACGGATCAGTAAGCTGAAGTGGCAATGGGGCAGCCATATAGCTCGAAGAACCGACAACCGATGGGAAAAAAAGCTTCTCGAGTGGCGGCCTCGTACCGGTGTAGGCGAAGTGTAGGGCGTCCCCCCACTAGATGGAGTGACAACCTGGTAAGATACCATACAGGAAGTCGATGGTTGCAGGTGGCTCAGGACCGTGCTTTGTTGCATTCCTTGGGGGTAGCAGTGGACTTGTGAGGACTGTAATGATGACGATTACGATTGTTAGCAGATGAAAGAGTAGTTTGTAATAAAACACTTTTTACATGCACTTAATTTCGACTAAAAGAGACCGTAACAGAGACTAAAGTATTTCGTGAATATGGGAGGCGGGCATTCGACATTACCTACACGCGACGAGAAGCGATCATTACCTAATTTAGAGAATGAAACCTAATAATGAGGGTATCCGCGACTTTTTCTGCCACCAGAGCGGCGCCACTAGAAAGTGAGGTATAATATTTTACAGATTTCATAGTGGGGAAGTTAATTTGTTCGGAAAATGTAAAAGTTATTGTTTCTTTTTGTACTATTAGCTATATTTTATATTAATAACATTAAAAATAAATAAACCAAACCACAGATATTCATAAAAGTAGAAAAATTAAAAAAAAAGGTTGAAAATGTGCAAAAAATTAAAGAGCAAACCACTGACGCATTGCTTTGTGTATTAATATAATACTCTATACACTATAAAACTTTTATTGAAAAACAACTTCTCAATTAAATTACATTGTGTAACAAAAAAACTTTTCCTCAGTGTCAACTAGCGACATCTGGTGAGCAGAAAATTATTAGCCCTCATTTACGCCATTGACTTTTGTTTCTCTATGCCGTGTGGTAGCAGCGTATGGGAATCCATCACTTCATTTCGTTTCGTGGGAGTCTTAAGAGGCGAACATTGGAATTACCAGAGAAATATTGTGGCTTCTGATAAATTTCGGTAGGTAGCGACAGGAGTGTCAAAGGTACATGACACTAGTACTGGGTACAATGGTCTATCTGCCTACCAAGTACGACAACTAAAACAATCCTCCTTACAACGCGGAAGGCACATGTACAGCAGTGGATATTTACAAACTGATGATATTAAACTATGCTTATCACACTGTATTAATTTATCCCTTACAGTTTGATGAGAGAGTTTCTTGACTTCTTAAATGATAAATTTGACTCAAATTGTAATTATTGAAATTAATCTCAACTTAATTTATTGACTTTTATTTATTGAAATTATTGATATTTTAACTAAATAATATTATGAATTTAATAGTTTCCTTAAGTACAGCTTTATATTCTATAACTAGCTGTTCCCCGCGACTACGCCCGCGTGGAATTTGGATTTTATGGGTTTTAATTTTTTTGCGCGGAACCCTAATTCTTTTCTTAAAATGAAAGTAGCCTAAGTTACTCCTTATACCAGTGAAAGTCCCATCCATATCGGATTATAGGTTTTTGCGTGATGCATGTTCAAAAAACGTCGTGTTAGAGTATTATTATAGTATAGAAGATAATTAATGTCTTGATTGTCTATTATGCCATAACATAATCTCTGAAAATATTTATACGCAGGAAACGGCAGAATATTGAGGATCCGAATTCTTTTGTAACAACTGTAATGTACCATATGCTAACAAATAAATCATCTTATCTCACCTTGCGAATCAATCTTACCTAGTATTGTCGCTTAGGCATAACTAAAATATATTCATTACGTAAAGAATAAATAACAGCAAAAGCATACTTTAACAATTGATGAACCAGTGGTGGAAGAGTTTCAGGTGGAATATCCATGATGTATGAACAAATCTTGTTCACAACTTGTTTATGATCACATTTAGACAATTGCATATCTCTGAAATATAAACAGATTTATTATAATAATTGATTACAAAAGAAGTTTAAAGGGATTATAATAATGGTATGTTAGTAGTAGTGAATTGCAAATATTTAAAATACCCAAAGCAGTGATAGGCAGCAGTGTCAAAAGTACGAAACGTCTGGTACTGCTATCGCCAATACGCTTGCTAAGCATGGCAATACTTTGCAACAAAAGGACCACCGAATTTACAACATTGGACGTTTCAGATATAACGAAGAAAAATTATCTTGATTTTAGTCAATAATATACGTGTGACATTCTAAGCCACGTCAATACTAAGATGTTACTACGTTACGACCAACGGCAGCCTCGTTGGACTATAGTAAAACTATTTTCTCCGTGCAGTTGGGGTCATAAATCATAGCTCGGCCTCAGCCCGGCTAGGGCGGTGAGCTTGTTGCGCGGGCGCAACGCCATTATCGATAATCACAAATGAATCATCGAAGGCAGGTACACGGCGGCGGTGCGGCATACAAAATGTGGTACGCCTAGTTTTAGATTTAATTTTAGATATAAGTTATTATCTTTATATTTATATTTATTTTTAATATAACTTGTTACATTCCTAACATTTGTACTTATAGTTTTTTTAATACATAGATACCTAATTAATAATTTATTTTAAATCATTATTATTCTTATTTTAATAAATGCGTTGTTTCATCCTTTTTTTTTTTCATTGTTATCACTAACCCACACAATGACAAAACTAAATACACTATCGATAACGCTTATCGACAACAATAATGCGCATCACTATGCTCGCCCCTAAGGCTCATGAGTGGGAGATTTGGAGATGATTTATGACCCAAACTGCACGCACAAAATAATTCTAGTATAGTGGTCGTAACCGCGATAGCTGATAATGAGGTTCCGAGTTTTAATCCTGGGTATCACCAAAATCAGTTGTTGGGATTTTCTGTTAAGAAATTCTCAGTAGCAGCCCGGAGTTAGGAAGTCGGCGGTGTTTCACACCCATATCTAGGAAAGCACGTAAAGCCGTCGGTCCTGCGCCTGATCTCACTCCGGTCGTATTGGATCGGATTGCCGTCCCATTATACTATAAGAGTGAGGGAATAGAGAGTGAACATGTGTTTGCGCTAACACTTGTACACTCTAATCCTGTCCTACTCAGGTGGCTAATCTGCATTGAGACTTGCCGCCATGACCGAAATTCGGTCTCGAGGACATTATTACTACTACGATGGGTTGTTGACATTGTTAGTACTGTTGTGCTTTTATTTATATAATCAATTAGTCATTTAAAAAAATAAAATAATTTTACATATTATTTAACTGACTATAATTACAAGTACCTTCATGTCAATCATTCATGATTTCATTTCAATTTATTTATTTTATTTTTTATTTATTTATTTATTTATTTAATAACAACCTTTTTACATAAGTTCATTGATTCCCTGGTCCCTGAGCTAGTATAACTGTGTTTCAGGAACCAGTTCCTCCCCTTAAAGTTAGCCTTGCAAAAGGTCAATTTCTATATAATAATAATAATTTAGTTATTTAGTTAAACAAGTACAGAAATATAAATAAGAAATTAAAAAAAAAATATTTTAAACGCTTTTGTGTGTGTGTGTGTGTGTTTTCGATGTTGGTGTGTGTGTAACTGTGTGAGTGTGTGTGTGTGCATGTGTGTGTGTGTGTGTGTGCGTGTGTGTTTGGAATATATGTGTGTGATTATTGCGTGTGGTAAACCTACGGCATAAGTGCTTCTGTGCTGTCATAATCAAGATTCTCTAACCACACTCTGATCCTTGCCTTTATTTGGTGGTTACTGTAATTATTTAAGTTTAATTTAAGGTCCTTGTATAACTTATTGTATAAATGCGGGGCAATGTAACTATAGTGTCTTTTCGCAAAAATACTTCTTGTTCTAGGGGTCGGGTATTTAAATGTCCTTTTCTTTGGAATTTTGATACATGGTGCAGTTATACGATGGTACCTTCGTATGCATTGGTAGATAAAAAGTTTTCTTACGCTTAATACTCGGGCTTTTTCATACACTAGTGCAGTTGGATAACGAAATGGAAGTAATAGCATTACTTTTAAAATACATCGTTGGGCACGTTCAGCTTCGACTAGAATTGTCTTACAAGCCCCACCCCATGAACAGATACCGTAACATATTAAAGACTCACAGAGAGTCCTGTAAGATTGCAACAATAATTTTGGACTCGCTACAAGCCTTAGTAACTTAAAAACATAAATAAGCTTTCTTATCTTTTTACTAAGTGATATTATTTGATGTTTCCACTGAAGTTTTTCGTCAATTATAATTCCCAAATATTTTATTGTGTTAGTTTTAGTTATGTAAGGGCAGTTACAAGATATAGGAACATCATCAAGTTTGTTACATGGACTTGTATGAATATTTAATTTAAATTTGTCATTTGGTTGACCCGCTAGAGTTTTGCTGAAACAGATTAATTTTGTTTTGGTTGTATTTAGTGAAAGTAGATTATTTTCTAGCCAACAAGAAATTTTAGCCAATCCCGCCTCAGCAACTTGTTTCACACGCTCCCAGCTCTTTGCATGAAATATTATTACGGTGTCGTCAGCATACATAGTTATATTGCCTGCATTTAATTCAAGTTTACTCATGTCATTTACGTAAGTTAAAAATAATGTTGGGCCGAGAGTACTGCCCTGTGGGACACCATATGTACATCGCATGTCATTACTGGAATGTCCATCCACTCTGACGCACTGCTTTCTGTCACATAAATAACTTTGAAACCAATGCAGTGCAGTCCCTCTTATACCCAAGTTCTCCAACCTCCGCAAAAGAATCGATGTTGACACTGTGTCAAAGGCCTTTTGTAGGTCAATAAAAACACCTACACATCTTTCACCCTCATCTACGTACTTATTTACTACTGAGGTCACGTTAAGTATACAGTCTTCCGTTGACTTACCGATTCTAAAGCCAAATTGGTTGGGAGATAGCAACTCATTGGATTCTAGATAACCAATTAGCCTCTTGTTGACAATTTTTTCTACAATTTTGGACAAGACACTTAATAAAACTATAGGTCGGTAGTTACAAGCAAGGGTTTTATCACCTGCCTTATGAATAGGCGACACAGTGGCTTTCTTAAATATCTCAGGAAAAACTCCTGATGAGAAACTAAGATTACAGAGATGCGATATTGGCTCCGCTAGAATACTATGAAACATTTTTAACATTCTTGTAGGAATTTGATCATGAACTGCAGCACTATTATTCTTAAGATTCAATATCACGCATCTTACTTCTACTGGGTCAGTTGGTAACAGTAGCATGGAGTTTTTAGGACTATTGTTATTAGTTACTTCTCGTGTTAAATCAATTATAAGTTAATTGCTGCAAATGACAGTTTGATGATGTCTTTTGGTCACTTTTTTGACAAGTAATACTATTACACTAATAATATTTACATTACTGCATGATTATTACTGTTTAGGCAAAAATAATAAATATTTGAAACGTGAATTTGTTAAACGTACGCGCGGAGTATAGCACCGGTAACAAGGTCACCCGGCCCCCTCCTCGGTCGCATTCCACGGACGGACTTCGAGTCGACGGACGGACGTTTAGTTTTTTAGCGCCTAATTTGTTACGAACGTAAAAACCCGCGAAAATCGTTATGTCTACGAGAACCCGTGTTTTTTTAAAGACTTATTAACTTCGGTTAAATTAATTGTGCAACTCTGATAGTGATTTTCTTTTGAACATCTTCGGTGGCTGTACCGTTACGTGACTAGACTGAAAGGGTGCCTCAAGAAAGGAATAGTTCCGGAGCAACCAGAGGATACCTTCCCCAGGACAGTATTGTGTCATCTAGCCCAGGCCACTTACACACAGCTTCATACAATTAACACATACATTCACTACACTTCCATCAGCCGGGCAGATCCTGGTGAACCGTCTCCGCTCCAGAAGCAGGTGAGTGCCTTCCCATTAACGGGATGTCGCCCCTTATAGTTCATTGCAATTGAAGACTTTCCACTTGGCTTGTGAGGTCCGACCTGCACCTGCTTGTAGGTTCGTCCTTCAGGGCCCGGGAGGAACCTACTCTTGTCAAGACAGTTGCAAGCCGTAACAATTACATATTATCATTAAAAATAATTGTTTTGATTATTGAGCATCCCTTTAATGTTGGATAACTATTTGCCATCACTTTATAACTTATGTCTGCATTACTTTAGAGCTTGTTTATCAACTCTCCTACAGTTTTTTTTAAAGAAGTAATAGTAGCAAAGTACCAGGTCTTCTCAGGCTTACAATCCACCTTACGGTATGTTAAAAGCCTTTCAAAATTGCAGTATTTGGCACATTTTAGGTAGTTCTCTAATCAGCAATAAAAATATATGTCGACCTCATAGTAATAAACAACTCAATAAACTGTTCAATTTAATGAATTATTACAAAAATAAACTTACTTAAACATAGCAGCAAGTTGCACTAGCTGCCTTTCAGTCCACCTACACTGACACAATGTGTGTATACATTGCACTTTATAGTCCATACCCGCCATATCAGTGCCACAGTGTTTGATGTTATCATAAGTAGCTACTGCATTCAAACATTCAGGTAGAACATCCCTCCATCTGAAAAAGAT
Organism: Parnassius glacialis; assembly: GCA_033319125.1. NCBI lineage: Eukaryota > Metazoa > Arthropoda > Insecta > Lepidoptera > Papilionidae > Parnassius > Parnassius glacialis. Next base: position 45,636,153 of record JAVANC010000005.1, read on the forward strand.
AATAAACTAAATCAATGAGACAATAATAAATACATAAGTCCTATGAAATTTAAATCCTGAACAGCACTTCAGTTTTATAAAAAGAGAACATAGTGAGCAGAGATTCAATATTGTAAATATATTCAAGACAATAAGGAAGCAACCCAGGTTAGATTCCATTAAACTATTAACTGCACTTTTAGGTGCTGTTGTACCACATCCACGGGGGTGAAAGAAAATGTCTGGAAGAAACCTGTATATCTGAGAGAATAATAGTGTGAAGATGTGTGAATTTTAAAAAAATGTATTGGGACAATATAGCAGATATTTCTCTGCTGCAAAACCCTCATTGCAATTGGAAAAAGTTATGTGACCAATAGTGGGGTTTGCAAAAAAAATACGCTATCAAGAGGCAGGTTGCTTCAAGAGAAGGCCTTATTCTGAAAGAAAACCATGTACCAAACTAAGGGATGATCATTTTCTGGTAAATCAAGCGTTGAGAAATAGCAAAACTACGTATGTGGACTAGCACAATCTCAAAGAAGTAAGTAATGTGCAAATTATTGTATAGACAGTAAAGGAGGAGGCTTCTCACTGCCAATATCCTCAGTCGTCACTCAACCCGTGGCTCTAAATTCCTCTGAGAGCATTGAGTTACCAGGCTTTGCTAGCTCCAAATTTTGTGTCATGGACTCAAGAAGACTGGTATAAGATATTGTTCTCCAATGAAGCCATAATATCTCTGTACCGTGAAGAACGACATTGGTGAGTACTATGAAGACGAGGGGAACGCTTTGCAGAGGCATGTTTTAAAGAAATCACACCTTATGTATATTGTTGAGAATGAGGGTAAAAAAATAAAAGAAAATATGAACAAATGTAGGTAGAATGGTAATCTCCCACTTGTTTTAGCAGTATAAAGTATGTCATCAAAAACATAACTTTTAAAAAAACCAAGTCTCGCAACTCAGTTCTTCTACCGTAAAAAGTTGTGAGATCCATGTAGGTAATACCAAGTCGGTTAATTTATTCAGTCCCTCCTAAGAGTCCTTCTGTCTTAAGTTATTACGTAATTAGCTAACCTAACAACATCTAATAGTGACCACATCAATACTAAAAATCTTTTATATTTTAAATAAATAGATTGACTTGGCCATCGCATGAAAACGCAATGTATCTCTCAAGTTATATATATTATATTTAATTAGATTGTTTAGTGCGATTGCCAAGTCAATTTATTTATTTAAAACATAAAACATTTTTAATATTGATATGGTCACTAATAAGATGTTGTTAGGTTAGCTAATTACGGAATAACTTAAGACAGAACGACCCTTAAGTGGGGACTGAATAAATTAACTGACTTGGTATTATCACATGGATCTCACAACTTTTTACGGTAGAAGAACTGAGTTGCGAGACTGTTTTCTTTACAAGTTATGTTTTTGATGGCATCTCATTTCTTTTTGTAGAAAGTTATATCTAGGTACCTATCTACACCAATTATTTCATTATATTATACATATATATGTACACTGATTCCTTCACTGCAAATGTAACTTTGTAATCCTATATATTTGTACAGGATTACAAAGTTCTTTATACAGTTGGTGTATCTCGAAAACTAAACCGAAATTGCAAAATATTTTAATTTTTCCTTGATTTATATACTAAAGAATATTTGTATTCTAAGTTTGAAGCTTCTATGTCTGCTAGAAGTGCCTTAGAGTTTTGATGATCGGTCAGTCAGTGAGTGACAAAATTAAGAAACTTTGACTAGTTATAGTTCTTAAACGACTGGTTCAAATTTAATGAAATTTGAAATGTACTGAGTTGATACAATGCCTACTTTTGGTTACTGAAAATTCAGGCTTCTAGTTTTATCCACAACGAAGTTATAGGGTTTCGAAAATGGCCTGAACTGCTTCGAGAAAAGGATGGTACGGCCGTGCCACTTTGTTGCTAGACTTGGCGGGGGCACTGCCGTACCCCCAGATCACGCAGCCGACTGAGAGGAACAGTTTGTAATTCTACGAGTCTCTCTATCGTTACTATGCCCGTTGGGGTATTCTACTAGTGTAGGCAAGGAAGGTCGTGTTGCTGAGAGGCTGGTTTGCATACTTTGGTGTTATCATGTAATTGGGATCCTGATAGTAAGCAAGGTTTGTTACCGAGTGGTGTTCTTTTATTTAAATACTTTTGAGAATAATTTCTTACATCAGTAGTGCGATAAAGATCCCTGTTACCGTCCACATACTCTTTGAATAGTGTGTGGGTTATTAAATTCGTGAAAGACTATAATGCGCCTTGCGTTGATGCCTTTGCTTTTATGTTAAATGCCGTAATAAAATTTGCTGTCCTATTTTCGACATTGACGTATTATTAAAGTGTGAAGTAAAAGTATAAAGTGAAATGTTATAAGCTAAAATTTAAATCTTTTTGTTCGATTTATATTAACACGTTCACTGTCCGGTTTTAAAACACAATAGTAAGACAATAGCAATGACCTATATGTAGTGCACGGGACAGCGAAAGGGTTAAAAGTACCCGCGAGGACTTTCATTGTTTCTTAACGTATCCAAATATGTTAACAAATTAATGTTGAAAGAGATATTGAAAAGGTGTTACTAAATGAGTTTTAGTTTTTGCATCCAGTGAAAACTTAACTTGTTCGAGTTTTATTGTAATTGATGAATGTCTAGTTTTGATTTTTTGTGAAATGATATGAAAATACGTAGCCCACGAAACAATATAGCCCATACATTTTAAGTTCGAAATGTTTAAGCTATATATCAAACAAAGGAATAACTTTAACGTGCTATGAATTGAAAAAATAAATAGCCTGTTTGTATTTATGTTTTGATGAGTGTTACAGTTTACTCCAAATAGTCCACGGCCATTTGGACATTGGCGTGGCCGAGCCTTGGTATGATTGAGGCTACGCCGCTGCTACCTGCTGTGTCTTGGCGGATCTTGCGGCGGTACGGCTCGGGCTTCTGCTGACCACATGATACTTTGGCGCGGCAAATGGACGTCTGACGCTTACTCAGTTTTCATTGCGAGCGGTGAGCCATGTCACGCGGATATTTATCGGGCAAAGACAGTTAAATGACTGTTACAATTTGATGTGTAATAAGTTCATAAAGTTGTTCTTTATATTTGCAATGTGTGTGGTCAACGCCTCTGCATGTAGTTGCCTTTTGTAATGTGTAGAGCTCGCTAGTACGGGTGCGCCGAGACAGCTTGCTACTGCGGTTGCGCCGAGACAGCTCGCTGGCGCTGGTGCGCCGGAACAGCTCGTTGGCGCTAGTACGCCGGAACAGCTCGCTGGCGCTGGTGCGCCGGATCAGCTCGTTGGCGCTAGTGCGCCGGAACAGCTCGCTGGCGCTGGTGCGCCGGAACAGCTCGTTGCCGCTAGTGCGCCGGAACAGCTCGCTGGCGCTAGTGCGCCAGAACAGCTCGCTGGCGCTGGTGCGCCGGATCAGCTCGCTGGCGCTGGTGCGCCGGAACAGCTCGTTGGCGCTAGTGCGCCGGAACAGCTCGCTGGCGCTGGTGCGCCAGAACAGCTCGCTGGCGCTGGTGCGCCGGAACAGCTCGTTGGCGCTAGTGCGCCGGAACAGCTCGCTGGCGCTGGTGCGCCGGAACAGCTCGCTGGCGCTGGTGCGCCGGAACAGCTCGTTGCCGCTAGTGCGCCGGAACAGCTCGCTGGCGCTGGTGCGCCAGAACAGCTCGCTGGCGCTGGTGCGCCGGATCAGCTCGCTGGCGCTGGTGCGCCGGAACAGCTCGTTGGCGCTAGTGCGCCGGAACAGCTCGTTGGCGCTAGTGCGCCGGAACAGCTCGCCGACGCTGGTGCGCCGGATCAGCTCACTGGCGCTGGTGCGCCGGAACAGCTCGCTGGCGCTGGTGCAGCGTGACAGTTTGCTGGAGCGCGTTTAGCTGGTTGGGCTGTGTCTTCAGTGTACAGTACGATCTGTGCCGTATGTGCAATGTTCCACAGAAAAAAATGTGCAAGTTTAGTCTGTATGAAATGTATTCAAGAGCTCACTCATTGTCTGCTGTTAAATAACAATTGGTAAAGATTTGAAAACAAGACTTTATCGTTTCATGGTCAGAAATGGCCGAGACGGGAAAGTTACATGAAACCAGTAACGTTACGTATTTAGCCTCCACACGAGGCGTGTGCGTACCCCATGCTTACTTTGAGGGTTAGTAGTTACACATGTGTCAGAAATAGCTAACGTAGTGCTTCCTTTCTGAAAGAGTAATATTGAGATACGCTAACGTTGTGCCTCTTTCTCAAAAGTAGAATGCGGACAAGCTAATGTCGTGCCTCTGTCACTTCTAGCTTAAGTTATGCTAATGTCGTGCCTATGACTTAAGTAGATGTTAAGTTATGCTAACGTCGTACCTATGACTTAAGTAGATGTTAAGTTATGCTAACGTGGGGCCTACGACTTAATCGGTTATTATTTTATTATGTTATCCTAACATTGTGCCTATTACTTAATGAGTTATTATTTTATTAAATTACCTTTGCTAACTTTGCATCGTGCATCGTTATTTTGTTAAGTTATAATATACTTAAACAGTTATTTTAACCGACTTCAAAAAGGAGGAGGTTCTCAATTCGACTGTTTTTTTATGTGTTCCTCAGAACTTTTTTCTAGGTGACCGATTTTGATGGTATATATGGTTTGGTCAAGATCTGGCCAGCAGTTTGTTTAGTTATTCTTAATAATGCGTATTTATTAATAATTTAATCTTAACAAAATTTTTAATTTTACCAGTTGTGTTCAGTTATGCGAACGTAGTGCCTATGACTTACTCTGACGACACGTTGTGCAAAAGTAGAGCTAGTGCCAAGCGCGTCGACTGTGACTGACTCTATGCCTGCATCCCCATGCAGTTAATGGAGACTGATATTTCAAATTAAAGGGAGCCCGAGGACGGACTCCGGTCAGGAGAGGTCATGTTGGGAATCAGGGTAAAAAATAAAAGAAAATATGAACATATGAAGGTAGAATGGTAATCTCCCACTTGTTTTAGCAGTATAAAGTATCACGCAGCCGACTAAGAGGAACAGTTTGTAATTCTACGAGTCCCTCTATCGTTACTATGCCCGTTGGGGTATCTACTAGTGTAGGCAAGGAAGGTCGTGTTGCTGAGAGGCTGCCCTGTGTTACATTGAGATGGGTAGTGATGCTGTTGGTTTGCATATTTGGTGTTATCATGTAATTTTGGGGTCCTGATAATAAGCAGGGTTTGTTACCGAGTGGTGTTCTTTTATTTAAATACTTCTGAGAATAATTTCTAACATCAGAAGTGGAACAGTTTCTTACATCAGAAGTGGTATTAAAGCCTTTTCCTGTAACTTTACATTGAAATTTCTTACAATATATATATTATATCTGTTGCATGTTTTGTTTTCATTCGTGCTACAACCATAATAAAGCCGCAGCGTGGCTCTATCATGTAAAAAAGCAACAAAACAATATAAGAGTTTAAAAATCTTAAACAATACTTATTGATGTTTGATAATCTGTGATGAGCTGTGATGATCCTGATAATTATTTTATCCTGTGATCTTTCCACCTAATATGATCAAAACTATAAGCACCTACTACTATGGTATAGTTTTAGGGCTATTAACATTATATTTTCACTTACATCATATTAACATCACTATCATCCACTATTGATTGCACACTGTCATCAGACCATCTGACCAAATCAGTAACTGGTAACTTAGGAAGCTCCAAGCACAATCGGCTTATGACATCTCCACAGTGTGTAAGAGAAGTTGATTCACTCCTCATTGTCTTTAGCACTATATCTACTATCTGAAAATATAATCTTTATTAATGTAACAGAATAAGCGAAATGTACTCTTCTTCATTCTTTGCCTCACCTTTAGATTAACTACTCAAAGGCAACCCTTTTAAAGGACTAGGGTAAGGTGAGGCACAGTGTTACATGGGGTACACTGTTACAATGCACATATCTCCGTCGCTGTCTTTATTTTTTTTAATATTGGTATACAGTTTCGAGAAGTGCATAACCATCTTAATACAGTTGTCGTTGCCCCAGGCTGTACAGCGTTGGAGAGTTATCTAACAAAAATCGAATTTGGGTGATAAAACGTGAAAATAGTTACGTTAAAGTTTTCTATTTTTTCTTTGAGGTTTTGCATTTAATTAAGTGATTGTTATTTTCTTCTGTTTATTGTATATTTAGCGTCAAATTATCGTTATGTAGTTTTTTGTAAATATAACCTAAAAGGCTCATTTGAATTTATTTTTCTGATTGCTTCGCCTGGGGCACTGTGTTACGGGGCACTGTGTGACACTGTAACAATAAGCCTGAATGAGCTATTTCTTGTTCTTTTAAAGATCTATAAGAAAATTGTGCGAAATCGTAAGAGGAAGACGGATTACGGACTCAATACTGAAAATGATACGAGAAACAATTCTGATGGTTGAAAGTGGAATGAGTCTTCGAAAGGCAGCAAATGAAAAACATGTGAATTTCATGATAACAAAATACTGGAAAGATAAAAAGATGGCAGGAGTTTATTGGTTATACGTATTTAGAACACGGCATGCAGAAAACCGCAACCTTGCAGCTTGACGCGCGCAACATTTTTCAATCTCTATAGCTTGAATATATTCTTCGGCAATTTGGAAGATCTAATGGCGCGATGCCCTAGTTTCGCAGACGGTAGCAGATTTTACTGTTTGGATGAAACTGGAACAACTAGTGTCCAAAAACCTAAAAAAATATTCCAGCAAAGGGAGCTGAACAGTTGAATAAAGAAACGAGCGCCGAAACAGGAACACTGGTTACTACGTGTTGTGCAGTATTTGCAACGGGATCATCACTACCTCCTGCAATAGCGTTCCCCAGAAAACAATTACCGACATTGATTGTTTTCTATTATTTTAATGTTGTAACATTGTGCCCCTTACCCTGTAACAGAGTACCCCAGATGCGGGGCTCATTGTTACAATCGACTGATCTCATTAAAGTGCCATTTTAAGTAGGTTGTTGCCAATAATAGTTAAGTTTAAATAATTATAAGTAAGAAGAGACTATTAAAGTTAATATCCATGCCAGTTAATAGTTGATTTAATTAATATTTTCGCCACTACATTGCCGTTTATTTTTTTCGTAACACTGTGCCCCACCTTACCCTACTGTTCCAAGATCTACTTTTATAATTTACAGGTACAAAGTGTCAACACTCAGAAACGTAGTTTTCGAGAAATTTATGAATGAAATTGCGATTTTCTTCAATAATTTAGCTTTTAAGATATAAACATACACACTAAACATGTTCCCTTATGTTGGGGATTTATAAATTTAAATATTTCTATTGTTGTTCTTTGCAATTAAGATTTATAATAAATAATATCATATTATAATAAAATTATTTTGTCCATGCAGTTGGGGTCATAAATCATAGCTCGGCCTCAGCCCGGCTAGGGCGGTGAGCAGTTGCGCGGGCGCAACGCCATTATCGATAACAACAAATGAATCATCGAAGGCAGGTACACGGCGGCGGTGCAGTATACAAAGGATGGTGCGACATTGTTATGTTATGAGTCATTTGTTTTCCATTATTACCCCCGCCTAATACCTGCAAATTAGTGCAATGATAATTCAGTACATACATTGAAGAGAAATTTGTTTTTGCACATTCGCTCTCTGAATGTCTTTAGTGATACAATAGTGTTTGTGCACGGCTACAATTCCTGAGAAAATTCAAGACCCTGAGAGATAGTGAAGACACTCGACCAAGAATTTATTTAGAAGAGACTTAGGTGAACCAAAATCACAGCCTCAAACGAATTTGGCTAGACAAGGATGGACAAAGCGGCTTAAACACAAAAACGGGAAAGGGGGGCAGACTAATTGGTAAATATTCTTTCATCTTTTATGTAAGAAATACGACTTAATAAAAACTTAATACAAATTATGAAATTCATTTAATTGTTGTTTCAGTTTGTCATGCACGCTGCGCAAAATATGTTTTTATACCCGAAGCCAGATGGGTACTCCGTGCTGTGAGGTGCAGAACGAGGACTACCATTCAGAAATGAATGCCGAAGGCTTCACAGACTGGTTTACAAACCTACTGCAGAGTCTTGAAGAACCATCAGTCATCATAATGGGCAACGCACCCTACCACTCCCAGCAAATAAATCGGGCACTGACGTCAGCTAACAAAAAGAGTGAAATTCAGGAGTGGTTCCGCCAATACGGGATTGAATTTAGTGATAGTGAGCTAAAGCCGTAACTATTACAAAAGGTATTTCAGATTTTATTATTTAAAGTTTGCAATACATTTGTTTTCTTTTAAGTATTTAGTTGAATATACAAAAAACACTATATTTACAGGTGCAATGGAACCGACCAGAAAAAATATACAAATTGGATCAGTTAGCTTTGGAGTCAGGACATGAAGTGATTCGCTTACCACCTTACCATTGCCAATATAACCCAATTGAGTTGGTATGGGCTTAAGCAAAAAATGAAGTTGCCACCAAAACCAGGACTTTAAAATTGCAGACGTCGAAGTGTTACTTAATGAAGCAATTTCAAACGTTTCGCAAAAGAACTGGGAAGATTGTGTGAATCATGCAGAAAAAGTCCAAGAGGAAGACTTGAAGATATATATCATAATTCATGTGGATGACGATGACTCTGATGATTCTGATGTAGAATTTTAATGTAAATAGTTTTAGATTTAATTTTAGATATAAGTTATTATATTTATATTTATTTTTTAATATAACTTGTTACACATTCCAAACATTTGTACTTACAGTTGTTTACATAGATACCTCATTAATAATTTATTTTAAATCATTATTATTCTTGTTTTAATAAATACGTTGATTTGTCTATTCTTTTTCATTTTTATCACTAACCCACATAATGACAAAACTAAATACACTATCGATAACGTTTATCAACAACAATAATGCACATCACTATGCTCGCCCCTAAGGCCCGTGAGTGGGAGAGAGAGCAAAATACTCCAATGATTTATGACCCAATCTGCACTGACAAAATAATTCTAGTATAGTTATAAAATCTATGTATTACAGGTGTGAAAACAGTCAAACTTGGACTGACTGTGTGAAAACACAGTCAAAAGCATTTTAACCAAAGAAGTTTTTACATATTTTTATAAAAACATAAATTTAGCAAAAAAATATTTAATGAAAGCAAACACTACTTTTACTAAAAACTAATGAGTATTTAGTAAAAATAGTTTTTGTTTGATATTGTTCAATAAGTAGTTTTCTCGTTGCTTAATTAATTAGTTTTTTGCAAGCTTAACAGTGGTAGAGCCACGCGGCAGCTTTTGCTGTCGCACGGATGGGCCGGCTCGAACCGGGGTGGTACCACGACCTCACAGAATACCAGCGTGAAGTAGAGGTTTACCTCTGCGTTTTGCTTAGTGAGTGCAGGTGGTCGGAGGCCCTTTTTACTGGAAATGAGGCATTCCATCTTAGTCCTCACGGGTGGCAACGCATCTGCATTTTGATTCGCAAACGAGGATAGATGTAGATGTCTATGGGCCACAGCAACCACTTACCATCAGGTGAACTGTGTGCTCGTTTGTCACCCTTATTCTATATAAAAAAAAAAAGCTTGCTATTGATATATATAAAAACTGTATATGACCCAATCTGCACTGACAAAATAATTCTAGTATAGTTATAAAATCTATGTATTACAGGTGTGAAAACAGTCAAACTTGGACTGACTGTGTGAAAACACAGTCAAAAGCATTGTAACCAAAGAAGTTTTTACATATTTTTATAAAAACATAACTATAATTTGCAAAAAAATATTTAATGAAAGCAAACACTACTTTTACTAAAAACTAATGAGTATTTAGTAAAAATAGTGTTTGTGTTTGATATTGTTCAATAAGTAGTTTTCTCGTTGCTTAATTAATTAGTTTTTTGCAAGCTTGCTATTGATATATATAAAAACTGTATATCAATGAAGCTACTATAATTAGATCGGAAACATGTATTTAATAATGTTGGAAAAAGTAGAAATCAGCGAAAGTAAGCAAAGCCACAAACATCTGGTTTATTTTGCGAGATTTAGGAAAAACTAATTTGAGCTACAATTGGGTTTAGCCAGTAACAAAGTGCTTTTGAATGCAAAGCTCAAAACTAGTTTTGATTTCACCGCCTCTTTCATATATGAGCTTGGTATGTTTATAATAAAAATGTGACTTTTTGTACCTCTACAACTTACTCTTTTAATAATATACTCTAATAATATTTAATTAATACTTACTTTTACTTTATTCGAGCATATTGAAGGGATATCCGGCAGTCCATTAAATAAACAATCCAATATATCAGCCCCTTCACTATTCAAAATCCGCCGTGATAAAAATTTAACTATCTGGTAAATAAAAAGCAAATATAAGTTTTGATAGGTTGATTCAAGTAAATAAAAAAGCTAACGAAATATCTCTTACCTGATCAATTTTTAACTTACAATACTCACGTAATTCTTCGCGTTTACTATTATTATGACCTAGATCCTTTATTTTTGAAAAGATTTTACTAGAATCCATTACAAATCCAGAGCAAATTATCAACTTATTAGTTTGAGAAACTGTTTATTTGTTATATATTTGTTCACATTTGATAAGCTTAGCCGCCAAAAATACAAAATAAAATCAAAGACATTCTTTTTTTTTTTGAGTTTATGGCCTGGTATCTAGACGTCTAGACGTTTAGGCCAAGTCTTGAGTATTTTTTATTCGGTTTATTATAATTTCCCCACTGTATTTTTGATGAATTTATATAGAGGCACTTAATAGGAACTATTTTTTAACATATCGCTCAGGCGGCGAGAGGGATCTTGCACTGTTACTTGATTTTTTCCTTTTGTCCTTTGTCCTATGTGATGGAATCCACATGAAAGAGACCTGTATACCCTTTTGTGCATAACTAAATAACATTTTTTTTTAATATTATACAAAATATAGTTTTTTTAAACTCAAATCTGAGATTGGTTAGATTTTGGATCATACTTAAACTGTCTGTTAAAATTAAAAAAATATTAAACTATTTATACGTGCGATCCTCTTCAGGGCCTGGAGGTCCGCATATACCTCTGCAGTGAAAACACTACATTTAGGGTCCAGAAGAAAACTTTGACCAAACTTGGATTGGGGATCATAAACAGCACTGCGCACAAAAAGCTCACTTTTGCTACCATCTGTATACATAGTATAGAAGTTATTGTCGGAAAGAAAATTTAATAATTAACAATTATTAAAAAGAAATAGTAACAATGTTGGTCTCAAATATAATATAGGAATATACGTATGAGTAGCATGTCCACTTTGATTATTTTTAAAATCTTCATTCATTTGCAGTACAATGAGAGGCAGAACTGGGAAATAACCTCGTAAAAGCTCACCTCCCGGAGTCTGCTGGGCCGAGCATTATACAGATAAAGGTATTATTTTTTGAGAACATTATCATTACAAGATAACAGCTTTAGTAAATAAAGTCTTCTAAGACACAGTGGCATTATTTTGGTTTCAACTTCCATAGCTCGTATGGGAGTTGAACACATATCCCCAGAAATAATTCGCAGAGCTTTGTTTTAAATTATGTCTAGTTTTTTTACACAACTACTATTAGAGTAGGCTAAACAACTGTAGTCGAAGTGGCTTCTGACTATAGATTTATATAGCATACTTAAAGCTTTGGGGTCTGTACCTCAAGTCACACCAACTAAATATCTTATAATATTTAAGCCCTTAAGAGAGTTATAATTTGAATGATGTGTAAATCAAAACAGAGTTTGTTATCAATAAAAACACCCAAGAATTTATGGTAAGGTACAACTAAAATTGGATGATTATTGTAGAGTATACCATTAGAGGGAAAATCTTTACTAAAAATCATGGCCTTGCTTTTGTTGGGGTTAATCTGTAGAGCCAACTTGTCATTATAATATATGTACAATTGATCTAAAACTTTATTTATACTATTTACAGCTCTATCTACATTATGGTCTGTACAATACATTACAAGATCATTCGCAAAAGTAAAGTATTTACACTTTCTATATTTACAAAATTAAGAATTTGACTAGTATATATATTGTACAGCAATGGAGATAATGTAGCCCCCTGCATTGTACCTTTGGAGAACCTTCTGGGATCATGGAGAATATTATTATGCCTTATATCATCATCATTACAGCCTTTCATAAGACCACTGCTGAACATAGGCCTCCCCCAAGGAATGCCACAAAGCACGGTCCTGAGCCACCTGCATCCTTCGACTTCCTGCATGTCTTACCAGGTCGTCACTCCTCTCGTGGGGGGTCGCCCAACACTTCGCCTACCGGTACAAGGCTGCTACTCAAGAACCTTACTTCCCCATCGATTCTCGGTTCTTCGAGCTATGTGGCCGGCCCACTGCCACTTCAGCTTACTTATCCGTTGGGCTATGTCGGTTACTCTGGTTCTACTGCGCATATCCTCATTCCTAAGTTTATGACGCAGAGAAACTCCGAGCATAGCCCTCTCCATAGCTCGCTGAGCGATCTTGAGCTTCCTCATACGGCCAACAGTGAAGGACCACGTCTCAGATCCGTAAGTCATCACTGGCAACACGCACTAGTTGTACAATTTCGTTTTAAGGTTTTGAGGTACGAGAAGATGTGTTGTAGCTTCCCACACGCTGCTCAGCCGAGTTGAATCCGTCGATTGACCTCTCGATCGAAGTTGGACTTACCTAGTCGGACTATTTGTCCCAGGTAAACATACTCGTCAACAACTTCGAGCTTATTGCTCCCAACAACTACCGGCATAGGTGTGACATGGACATTAAACATAATCTTTGTTTTGTCCATGTTCATCTTAAGACCTATCCGTTGGGAGAAACTATTGAGGTCATTGAGCATAGTGCTTAGGTCCTCCAGCGATTCTGCCATAAGGACTATATAGTCGGCAAATCGAATGTGAGTGATGTACTCGCCATTGATGTTAATACTGTATCCTTTCCAGTCCAGCAGCTTGAAAACGTCTTCCAATCCAGCGGTGAAGAGTTTCGGGGATATAACGTCACCCTCTCTTACACCTCTCTGCAATTGGATAGGTTTCGTACTCTGGTTCTGTACTCGGATAACCATCGTAGCCCTACTGTACAAGCACTTCAGCACTTCGATATACCGACAGTCAACTTGGCACCGCTGAAGGGACTGCAGCACCGCCCAAATTTCGACGGAATCAAAGGCTTTCTCATAGTCCACATACGCCAGGCATAGTGGCAAATTGTACTCCTCGGAATTCTGTACAACTTGCCGAAGGGTATGTATGTGGTCTATGGTGCTAAAGCCCTTTCGGAAACCGGCTTGTTCGGGAGGCTTGAAGTCGTCAAGTCTGTGTGCGAGACGATTCGTAATGACTCTCGAAAACAGCACGTAGACGCGGCTCAGAAGGGAAATCGGTCTGTAGTTCTTCAAGAGAGCATTGTCACCTTTCTTGAAGAGCAAGACCACCACACTTATGCTCCACGCCTCCGGTGTAATGCCACCATGAAAGACGGAATTAAAGAGCCTCTGAAGGACTACCAGTACCGGTTTTCCACACGCTTTCAGAAAATCCGCTGTAATTTCATCCTCGCCTGGGGCCTTGGCTCTTTCTGGCAGACAGATCTCTGGCAAAGACTTTGGAGCCTTGGTCCCGCTAGATCACTTCTTCAATACAAGCTGTGCAACTGTATCTTCTGTAGATTTGTTGTGTTGAAAACCATATTGCGATTCGGCGAAGATCTTTTCTTGCGTAAGATATTTCATTAGACGAGTGTTGATAAGCTTTTCAAGTACTTTTGACAACGCAGTCAAAACGGAGATTGGACAATAATTTTCAACACAGTCTCTGCTACCACTTTTATGAATGGGGTCTATGATTGAAAATTTAATGCTGTCGGGAAAAACGCCGTTATTAAACAGAGATTAAATATGTGTGTTAATATAGGACAAATGTCGTCTTTTATGCGTTTTAGGAAAGCAACAGGTATATTGTCCCCTCCAGAAGCTGAATCGTTTCTTAAGTTAAGGAGTAGGGCCTCGACTTCCGCCGTGTCAGTTTCGATCAGGACGAACGATTTTAAATGAGAGGAACTATTAATATTGTACTTTATTTTATTTATGTCAGTAGCTTCGTGAATTTTGTCAGCAAGCCTTTGGCCGGTCTTGGCGAAGTACTCATTTACTTTATTTACTGATAACAATGCATTACCTGGATATACATTCAGGAGTTCGTCGGCATGAGTTTTATTTTCTACGGTATCGGTGATTTTACGAATTGCTTTCCAGGTTTGTTTGGGGTTCTTACATTTGGAAATCTCCGAGCTTTCGTACTTTTCTTTAAGATTGTGTAATAGGTCGTTACAGAAATTTCTGTATCAGCTGTACGAGATCTTTAGTACTTCGTCAGTCGGCGAGGATTTTTGCTTTTTGTGAAGAGCATCACGATGTGAGATGCATCTAAGTAAGCCTAGAGTTATCCAAGGTTTTGAGATATATTTCCTATTACGAGGGCGGCACTGAACATTTCGGTAATCAAGGAAATGACACAACATTACTATTTAAAAATGTATTCATTGCTTTTCGAAGTATTCTCCGCGAAATTTGACATATTTTTCCATACGATGGAACCAATCATTGAAGCAACCATTCCATTCGGAAGTTGTGGGTCTCCAAAATGGCCGTTTTGTAAGCGTCCACAGCTTCTTCAGGTGATGAAAATCTCTGTCCACGCAATTTATTCTTTATTTTGGGGAAAGTATAGCAATCATTAGGGCTTAGGTCGGGGCTGTACGGCGGATGGTCTAATAATTCTGTTTTTTTGCTCAAAAAACTCTATTGTACTGTGTGCGGTGTGAGAACTCGCATTGTCGTGATGGAGGATGATGCGGCGGTTGCAGTTCTCTTTACGGAATTCAGAAACGTATTTTTGGTATTCTTCTCAGCAAGCCCTTTTATTTAATACCCATATCATGGGAATGCATAAAAAAATAATTAGTCCACCATCTTTGGGAGTGCATCACATTGGATTAAGCACGACATCACTTGTTTTACCATGTATTGTCATCTAAATTAAACGTATATGCAAAATTTCAGCTTTTGTAAACCAATAATTATTTTTTTGCATAATTACAGGTACATATTATGCGTGTAAGAAATGACTATTACTATAGTATGTGCCAAATCGATTGAGAAAAACGGACAATGACCTTTCGGTCGTTTAACCAGGGGTTACAAACCTTCAATATATAGGCACATTTTATATGTAGTACTTTCTTTATTTATAATGATTTTTTTATAATGATTGATATAATATATATTTATTAACTATTATTAAAAAGTTATATGAAAGATCGCTGTAGAAGAAAAATCATCTATTGTTATAAAGTACTTTATTCATTTAACAACAAAAAACATTAATTTATAACACATATAAAGATTCGAGTGATAACGACACCGAATAAGTACGTACTTATGCAAAAGATAAAACTTTATTTTTAATATTATATAAGAACTTTATTTTTATTCGGTGCAATCATCACTCGTATCTTCACTTGATGAACTATCTGTAACATTAATTATAAAGCGATCTGCAGTTTGGTCAATTCTATCATCCATGCCACGCATTTTTTGTTCAACCTTAAGGACATGCTGAACACAGTTTTTCCATTTATCTGGCGTGATTTGAGTTAAACCATCTTTAAGTAAATTTTTAACATCTTTTAACTTGAAAGTTGTATTTTTTCGTGCAACGTACCCTTTCACATCTGCCCACACAAGTTCAATGGGGTTAAGCTCACAGTGATAAGGAGGTAACCTTACCACTGTGATGCTTTTTTCTTTTGCCATCTCGTCGGTGACGTAACTTCGATAGTTATCTTTAACTGCCTTTATTTTTTCCATTAAGTGGGTCTTTGTGTCCGAGGGCACGTATGCGATCTGTTTAGATTCTAGCCATTCCTGCATATTTTGTTTCCGCCAAGACATTGTTGGGGTTTTTTCTAAACGTCTGGAGTGGTAACTAGCGTTATCCATAACTATGACATCGCCGCTTCGCAGTTTTTCTATTACTTTTCTAAACCAGTCCTCGAAATGGAGAGCGTCCATACTCTCATGGTAGTCACCAGTAGATGATGATTCAAATACCCAATCACATCCCCCCAAAAAGCCATTTTCATTGCCAACGTGTACAACTATTAATCGCTTTCCTTTACCCGAAGGGGCTTTCGCGCCAGTAGAGTAGCCTTCTAACCGTGATTGACGAGAAGATTCAATTGTGGTGTCTTCCCATACCTTTCCCATAGTATGACCTGCGTTAATCCATGTTTCGTCAAGGTAAAAAATGTTACGTCCCTCGTTTCTTAATATTTGTATTTCTCTCAAATATCTGGTACGCCACAGAACTATCTCTGGGCGATCTATTAGACCACTTTTTCTGTTTCTCTTTATATATTTGAATTTTAAATGGCGCAACACACGTCGCAGGGAAGTTTTGCTCAAGTTTGGCAACTGGTCATCTTGATTTATACTGAGCAAAATTTTGTCTAAAGTCGGTAATTCTCCTGCAAGAAAGAACTGATGCACTTTCGCTCTTATAGCCGATTTATCAAAATCGTCCAACTTGTCAATTACAGACTTTTTTCTTTTATTAATTATTCCCTTTTCTGGTATTTTATGGGAATCTCTATACACGCTTAATACGCGATATATAGTGCTCTTGCTGACTCCTGAGATCTCCGAAACCTTTTCTACCATATTAACGTTTGAAGGATACACGTCTTCGGGCCAGGTGTTTTTGACATATTTGTATACATTAATGATAATCTCTTGTTCCCCGACCGACAAAGTGGTAGGTTTTCTCTTTTTTACTGGTGACGTTAAAGGTGCTCCAGAAGATGGGCCTGTAAATAAATGACAAAAATATACTACCATAGTACTACATCACATAAATACATATTGTTTTAGAAAATAAATACCACATGGTCACATAAAAAGAGCGCTTTAAGAAATAGAAAGGCTACGTCGTCGCATTTGTACCTATTTGTACGTACCTGCTACGTTTATTATGGGTCGGCGACGTCTCTTTCCACTTGATGTTGAAGGACCGGGTCCTTCACCAAATTCTCCTGAACTCATGTCGATTTAGTAACGACCGTCACAGTAAAACTAATATAACAGATTCAAAAAACAAAAACTTAACGATATAACAAATTTAACAGTAAAAACTCAACTAAAACAATGCAATGAATGCTATGAATTACCCGAGACGTACACACGCAAGCGCTATCCGAACACGAATGAAAACAAAATGGCGGACCGGCCCAAAAAAGGTGACGCATCTCTGGCTGCCATTGTCACGTTTCTTTTAGAACGAACTGACGTAACGCGCGTTTTGTTTATTTTAAAGGGATGAATTTGCAAAAGCTCAATATGGTGATTATATTGCTTCAAATATTTTTTTAATATGAAACTGTTATTAAATGAATTGCTGCGTTACTTACCATAAATTGAAATATAAAATATAACACATTTTTCGCGATGTACCGTAAGATTTTACTATGTTTATAGGAACCACAGACAATATTATTTAAGAAACAAAAAAACAAAACATATGTGCTGACCTAGAAGTGGGAATAATATCAATATTTAAATATTGTTATCACATCTAAATTGAGATTTTGTAAGTTACGCCTTTTGACACTCGGCTCATATCTGAGGTCATTGTCCGTTTTTCTCAATCGATATGGCACATACTATATATTCCATACATCCTGTTCATTTTAAGAATTATCTACAGTTCCTAGGAATTCTATATAATAACGGATTTCATAAATTTCTAGTAACATATGTACTATAATAGGAACGATAATATATTATTATTTTGAGTTGTTATCAGGAAGATGCCGTTGCCCATCTCCTGTTTAATTTTCCCTCTGACACCTCTTACAACACCCTCGGAACGATATGGGGTAGTGGATATTCTCACACCGCCACTACATTGTTTGTTAAAAACCTTAAAAAAATAAATAAAAAGACTTTCCATATTAAAATTATTTATTGAAATTTTTCACACCATGTGGATTACTCTGTGGCTTTTTGAAGTCCTTACAGATATGAGCAAAGCGCCCTTGAATAATATTTTCAATTTCTGACTGAACCGTATAATTTTTAATAGTGTCCATTAAAGAAGACCTATTCTGAATTTTTAGTTTGGCGCGCCACTTTTTGCTTAAGAATCTTAGTTTTCATCTCAAGTATTTCTTCTTTAGTACACTTTATTTCCACTTGCACGCCCCTATCAATCTTCGCGGGATCGTCGTATTCACTGCTGACCTAAGAAAACAAGAAAACTTTATGAAATCAGTATTTTTAGCATTGTACATCGTATTGTTCCGCTTATAAGGGTCGTAGCGTGATGTTAGATAGCCTTCCTGAAGAATTGGTTTTAAAAATGCAAAAAAATATTTTCAAATCTGACTGGTATAGTTCTCCGGAGATTAGAGAACTCAAACAAAAAAAAAAAAGAAACAAATAACTCTTCTACATCATAATGTCAGTACAAATTTACATCACTTAATAGGTAACACATAATACACCGGAGCGCGCCTTCATGAGCACGCATAAATGAAGCATCAAACAAGAAGCTTTATGCTTAGTGTCGTAGTGACGGTTACCACACTGCGATTGGCACTAAAGAGTTTAAATATGTATGTGTTTTAAGCTATATAATACATTATGTAATGTAATATTAAAGTCATAATAAATACAAATAAAATGTATGTATTTAGTAAAAAAGGAAAAGGAAACTTACAGGTAATTTGTTAAGATTGCATAAATTTATATTTTCAAAAATTTTTCGACATTGTTTTTTACTAGTTTGGTCTTCAATATTACAGCCAGTACATTTCACTTCTGTTTCCTTAAGTGCAGAACTACTTTCATAAATTCCAGAACTAGTGCTTGGTACAGCCAGAGCAGCTATTTGCACAATAGACTCTTCATGTAATGCACTTGTTGTCTGCAAATAATAACATATTTTACAAAATGTTGCTTTATATCATACATTTAAACTACTACATTTCTAAAGACATAATTATTGTAAACGTTATTAAAGTATCAGAATAATGAAAAACAAAAACTAAATAAAAATGTCTACCAAAAGCATATATTATGTTACTAATTTTTAATTTAATATTATGAAATCTATAAAATCCGTCATTATATAGAATATATAGGAATTGTACATAATTCCTAAATTTCATGCATTTCCGGTAACATAATAAGAATCATGTACATATAATTAGTTAAGGTCACACGGAAAGTCTCAGATACATCGTCAATGTCACACTACTTCTGTGCGATTTCTTTTAAACAAAAAATGATAAAATTGTTCAAACTCAATTAAATTCAATGTAAAACTATTTGATTTTGACAAAGTTATACTTTACTAATATATTTAAAACACTGATAAAACGTTTCAGCAAAAAATAAAGTGAAAATACAAAAAAGTATGTTTACAAGTATTCAATGCCAGAAGTCACTATTTAAACACTTACGTGTGAAATCTTATATCACCTCCTGGACACCAACTACTGCCGCAACCACGTACTACACAAGTTTGCACCATTTCTTGAATTATAACAATAATTAACTTTAAATATCTCAAACGACGCTGTGAACTGCTAAGTAAACAACCACCATATTTGTCTAATTTATGTTGACATATAGGGCTAATGTTGCCACATTACCGAACCCTTAGAAAATAGGATTGTAATTCACTGATTCGTTAACCCAATAATGCATACGAGACCTTCAATTTTGAAATTTTTAATGTAACTAATCGTAGTTTAACTATTTATTTATTGGTACATTATTTTACAGAGCTTAACTTCGGATGTAGTTAGTGTGGAAAATATTTCTAAGAATTTACCGGGAGATTCAAATAAAAACATAGCAATACTGTGTTCCACACTAAAAAGAGAAGTCAGACCACAGAGAGTGAGATAAAGATACGTAGGTATTTGACTCAAGCTGTTGTTCGAAGTGTGGCCTCCATCTTTATCTATAACTTCATGGACCCGACGTGTCGTGAGTGATGCGCTCGCGACCAAGGCCGTCGGACATCAACCAAATTATTGGTCAGACAACCGATGTCTACACTGTCCATTTTTATATCAACTCGACCATGGTCACGACGGTTGGTGGTTGGTCCCGACCGTGTAGAAGGCTTTTAAAGCATCACCAGTGCTGTCATCCGCACAGCAATGAGACCAGAATGCACGTATTCCCGAAGGAAGACGAACTAGTTAACTCGCCAATTCTGCCGATATGCTCTGACTTTGCCTTGACAATGACACTTTTGAAGGACCTGGAGGTGGAATTATACTTCTTTTTAAGGCGCTGGTTTTTGCATTCCAAGACGTTGTAGTGTTATACTACTTACATTTCATTGTACACTATTTCTCCATTCTGTTCTTGATTTTCTGCATTCATGTTTTGCATCACTTTATACTATTTTTCCATTCTGTTTTTGATTTTCTGCATTTATATTTAGCATCACCTTTATTTCCATAGGATCCTGTAACGTTTTTACACAATAACATATCATTTTACTGCATATTTTCACACTATTTAGTACTTTTAAATTAGCTGTCAATGAAGTCTTACCTTTTTCGGTCTTTTATTGAATTCTCTGTAACTCTACAATTTCAGGCTTCATGTACGCTGCCGTGCATTGGTTTTTCCTATGTGAATAATATCTCATTTCTTACTTAAATGTAATGATTTTCCAATTATATTCCTAAAAACCAAAAATTTTATATTTGACAGCCGTTATTTATTTCGTTGTCATGGTAACTTTTATTCAAATTCGTCTCTGGTATGATGTTCTTTCTACATAAATACTCTTTGGCTGTAGGTCATTTACAATAAATTTCGTTTTAATTTAAATAATTTCTCGTTCTCTCTAAAAAGGTATAAAAGCCAAACAATTGGAGAATACAGGACAGTCTCGCTTCAGTTCTCAAACGAGAAACATCTACTAAAGGCCTTATCCCGGGGCCGCTTTGCCCCGGGATCCTGCAAGCCTCCATCTACACGTGAAGTCGTCGGCAGTCTGCTTCAAGCGCGGGGCCACGCTACCTTCGGGCACGCTACGACTGCTTGCTTCAGGCGCCGAGTGCACCTACTGCCGCGCTACCTTCGGGCGCGCTACGACTGCTTGCTCCAGGCGCCGAGTGCACCTACTGCCGCGCTACCTTCGGGCGCGCTACGACTGCTTGCTTCAGGCGCCGAGTGCACCTACTGCCCGCGCTACCTTCGGGCACGCTACGACTGCTTGCTCCAGGCGCCGAGTGCACCAACTGCCCGCGCTACCTCTGGGCGCGGCGACTACTTCTCCAAGTACTGAGCGCACCTACCCCAGGCGCTACGTGCGCCGGCTCCGGACGCTGCGTGTGCCCAGTCCAGGCGCTGCGTTCCGTCGCCGCGGAGAAACCTCAAGCTCTCCGTGCCCACTTCTACAAAAGCAGCGAGGCTCTAGGGCTCCACTATCATACTAATTCTCCTATTCTCCTATCCTTTTTTTTAAATATAATTGTAATCTCATTTCATCCATCACCTTCATATTTCATTTTTTTTATAAGATTGTAAATACCTTTTAAAAAATTATAATATATTATTTTCTTGGTCTATTTTGTTGTTTTGCTGTTCTTAGGTTAGGTTGTTTTTCTTTAATTGTCGCTTCACGACAACGTCGATGCGTGAACCCAGGCCTGGTAGCAATCTTGCTTATGGCGTAATGCAATTTTGCAGGAGCGACCAAAACATGGCTGGGTTCTGCCTCCGATAGGTACCACAGATGATGGAATAAATAGTTCCATTCCCTGTAGCACCGCATCCGCGACAGAATCAGCAACAATGCTGGGATCATCCAGTGAGAAGCAAACCCGTCTCCAAGGATAAGACGCAAAAAAAGATCGCAACCCGTCCCAATCGGCTGATCTATAATGCCAAACACGGCGGCAACCTGCAGAAATCAACCGCGATGGGAGCGTGAGTTGCACCGTACTCCGGATCAGACAATGGTCCGAGGAGCCAAGAGGGGCATCGACGGAGATCTGATAACCGTCCGGATGAGAGGTCAGCAGAAGGTCCAACAGGGAAGGTACATGATCTTCCACATCTGGGATCCGCGTAGGCGAGATAACCAGTTGTGTCAGATCATATGCCAAAGCATATACCATATGACTTTCATAAACAGATCTACCCGCATGATCGGTTAAACGAGAACCAAGCCATTCAGCGTGGTGAGCGTTAAAACACCAAGCATCACGATCTCTGCGGATGGGATCCTAATAGAGACACCCGTAGAGATGGGGATGGTCGTCGCTGTCTACGCGCAGCCATAGGATGGACAGGTCCGTACCTTCAAGGCTGCCGAGGCGTCGAAAACAGATGTTCTCTCTGACGTATACGCAAAATCCAGCCCGGGGCAGACAGGAGTGTTCTAATTGGTACCCCGGATAGGGAGATACAAAGTATCAGCCAGTGAGGACACCTGTGCCTCAGTAAGAGCAAGGTCGGCTTCGTCGTTTCCAGATGGTAGTGGACGGCGTTAAGGTTTGAATGAACTCCTCTGATGTTGCAGAAATTCACTGATAACGTGACAGGCGGCGCCTTTGACTTATTGTTCCGTTTGCTCCGAGCAGGTTTAGTAGGGTAGGGTAGAGCGTGGATGCTCAGCGAGGGATTCTCCGTCATCGGGAGTGCTGGTTCCCTCTTGGGGTAGTATATTGTTTAACTCCGCTACCATGTTAAGGAGGGGGGGGGGGGGCGGGAATTGGGGCTCCGGCCACTTGCACTCACCAGACGAAATGCAGAAGCGGAGCTTCTACTTCACGCTGGTTTTCTGTGAGGTCGTGGTACCACCCCGATTCGAGCCGGCCCATGCGTGCAACAGCAAAAGTTACCGCGTGGCTCTACGACTGTTTTCAAAAAGTCTTCAAGGATGACAACGCATTTGCATTTTTAAAGCGTCTCCCACCACACAGAAGCGCCTTGCGGTGGCGGCCCCGGTGGCAGCCAGTTGTATTCGCTCGCAATATACGAGTAAGTGAGTCTGCAAATCCGTGCAGCCATGGCGCGGCCTGCCAGCGGCTGGCCCGGCCGCTTGTTCCGCCCCATCAGCCAATGCGTGTGTTAGCCATCGACTGACCGAATACGCGGTCCATCACTTGCAAATTTTTACAGTAGGACGCGTGTACCGCGTGAAAAATGGTGCCAAATTCAGAGATTTTAATAGAAACAGTGCAAAATTATCCAGTACTTTATGATAATTCGCATCGTGATCACAAAAGCATTAGGATTAAAAACAAAATATATGATAATATTGCTCAATATAATAAGACTTCGTCACGGTTTGTCATGTTTACTGACGTCCGATCGTAGCACAGACACAACACGAATGGCGCTTCAGGCCACCACTGCGACCGCGGTGGTGTATTGTTGCAGTGGCTGGAGCAGCGGCTCGCGGTTAGCCGCCACTGCAAGCCGCTTGTGTGTGGGAAACGTTTTATGGAGGATAGATGTAGATATCTATGGACTACAGTACCCACTTATCATCAGGTGGACTGTATGCTCGTTTGTCACCATTATTCTATATCATCATTACATCATTACAACCCTTCACAAGTCCACTGCTGAACATAGGCCTCCCCCAAGGAATGCCACAAAGCACGATCCTGAGCTACCTGCATCCATCGACTTCCTGCATGTCTTACCAGGCCGTCACTCCATCTAACGGGGCGACGCCTTACAATTCGCCTGCCGGTACGAGGCTGCCACTCGAGAACCTTTCCTCCCCATCGGTTGTCGGTTCTTCGAGCTATATAGCCGGCCCATTGCCACTTCAGCATACTAATTCTTTGGACTATGTCGGTTACTCTGGTTCTACTGCGGATATCCTCGTTTTTAAGTCTATTACGCAAAGAAACGCCGTACATTGCCCTTTCCATAGCTCGCTGAGCAACTTTGAGCTTCCTCATCCGGCCAACAGTGAAGGACCATGTCTCAGATCCGTAGGTCATCACTGGCAACACGCACTGGTTGAAGAATCTAGTTTCGAGGTTCTGAGGTATGTCTAATGAGAAGATATGCCGTAATCTCCCGAACGCTGCCCAGCCGAGTTGAATCCGTCGATTGACCTCTCGGTCGAAGTTGAACTTACCTAGTCGGACTATTTGTCACAGGTAAACATATTCGTCAACAACTTCGAGTTTAGTGCTCCCATTAACTACATGATTTTTGTTTTGTCCATGTTCATCTTAAGATCTATCCGTTGGGAGACACTATTGAGGTCATTGAACATAGTGCTTAGGTCCTCGAGCGGTTCTTCGGCAAATCGAAGGTAAGTGATGTATTCGCCATTGATGTTGACACTGTATCCTTTCCAGTCCAGTAGTTTGAAAACATCTTCCAATGCAGCGGTGAAGAGTTTCGGGGATATTACGTCACACTGTCTTACACCTCTCTGCAGTGGATAGGTTTCGTACTCTGGTTCTGTACTCGGATAGCCATCGTAGCCCTACTGTACAAACACTTCAGTACTTCGATATACCGACAGTCCATTTGACACCGCTGGAGGGACTGTAGCACCGCCTCTTCGTACTCTTCGGTCTTCTGTACAATTTGCCGAAGGGTATGTATGTGGTCTATGGTGCTAGCCTTTTCGGAAACCGGCTTGTTTGGGAGGCTGGAAGTCGTCGAGTCTGCGGGATGATTCGTAATGACTCGAAAACAGCACGTGACGTGGCTCAGAAAGGAAATCGGTCTGTAGTTCTTCAAGAGCGCGTTGTCGCCTTTCTTGAAGAACAAGACCACCGCACTTCTGCTCCATGCCTCCGGTGTAGTGCCACCATGGAGGACGGAATTAAAGAGCTTCTGAAGGACTTCAACTACCGGTTTTCTCACCCGCTTTCAGAAGCTCCGCTGTAATTCCATCCTCACCTGAGAACTTGCTGTTTTTAAGGTGCTGGAGAGCCATTCTAATTTCGCTCAAACTGACGTCCGGGATGTCATAGGAATAGTATCGGATATGACTTGCTCTTGGATTGTTACTCACACTTGCGTGTCGCTCCAACGATGACGTGTATAGCTGCCCATAGAACCTCTCAATCTCACTCAAAATCTCGGGTATCTCGAAAACGATGCTGCCACATTCGGTCTTCAGCTTCGACAGTTTGCACTTTCTGGCAGACAGATCTCTGGCAAAGACTTTGGAGCCCTGGTTCCGCTCGATCGCTTCTTCAATACGAGCAGTATTAAAGTTGCGTAAGGCCCGCCGCATGGGTTTGGAGATCTGTCTGTTCAGTTACCTGTATACTACCAAATCTACTGAATACTGCAACTTCGTTTCCCGTCTAACAGCCATGTGTGTGATCGGAGAGTTTTTGTATTCTGCGGCGGATTTTGCAAAACTTAGCTCTGACCGCATGGACAGTTTCAACGAGCTTGTCATTTATATCGTCCACTACATTGCAATCTTTTAGGCACTGAAAACGATTTTGTAACTCGAGCTGAAAGGTTTCGGGACTTTGGATTAGAGCACGAGAGGGACGCAGCGTTGAGTTCATTGATGTGACCTCTCCGATTTAACGTTTAAGTTCAGTGTGCTTCTAACCATTCGGTGATCGCTACCAGTTTCCACCCTCGCGATCACTGACACATCACTGAACAGTTGTCGTCTGGTCGTCATAATGAAGTCAATCTAATTTTTTATCGAACCGTCGGGGCTCGACCAGGTCCACTTCCTGTGGTGCCGCTTCTGAAAGAAAGAGTTCATCATAAAGAGTCCCTCTTTCTTCATGAAGTCGGCCAGCTGCTGGCCCCTTGGGTTCCGCTGCCCTATTCCGAATTTCCCTACTTTCAGCTCACCGTTCTCTCTTGTGCCTAGTTTTGCGTTGAAGTCTCCCATTAACACCGTATAGTGGGTTTTGGAGGAGTGCATGGCTCCAGAGATATCCTCATACAGTTCCTCAACCTCCTCATCGGAGTGTGCCGAGATTGGTGCGTAAACCTGTATGACCTTTAGCGAATACCAGTTTTTTTTAACGGTGGTAGAGCCACGCGCCAGCTTTTGCTGTCGCACGGATGGGCCGGCTCGAACCGGGGATGTACCACGACCTCACAGAATACCAGCGTGAAGTAGAGGTTTACCTCTGCGTTTCGCTTGTTGAGTGCAGGTGGCCGGAGGCCCTTTTTACTGGAAATGATGCATTCCATCTTAGTCTTTACGGGTGACAACGCATCTGCATTTTGATTCGCAAACGAGGATAGATGTAGATGTCTATGGGCTGTAGCAACCACTTACCATCAGGTGGACTGTGTGCTCGTTTGTCACCCTTATCCTATAAAAAAAAATATCGTTTGGTGACTCTGAGTATGAGGTATGCAACCCTCGTCGACACACTCCCAATCTTTACAACGTTGTTAACGAGAGACTTGTGGACGATAAATCTGACACCTCCTTGGCGCAGATGGTCGCCCTCCAGGTGATAAAACAAGTTGCCGGATTCGAGGATTACCGTGTCCTCCCCCTCTCTTCAGACCTCGGATAGTCCTATAATATTCCAGCGCAACTTGTCTATCTTTTCTTCCAGCTCCAGGATCTTCTCGTCAGTCCTTAGGGTGCGTGCGTTATAAGTTGCCAGGCCGAGTCATCGTAGGTGCCAACCGAACCTCCACCAGAGATTCTTAGCACCCCCTGCCCCGTCGTTACCATGGTCGCCACCGTAGCCAGGAATAGCGGGGCCGCCGGGGACTGGAGGCTGTTTATTAATGTCATTGCTCATGGCATATACCCCATATTGCCATAGTAGCCACGCTTAGCGAGCGGGTTGGAAACCGCAATATTTTTAATGCTTTTTCCTGTTATCAGAAAGATGGTGCTGTCCATCTTCTATCTCAGTTTCCCTTTGTCGCTTTTTACGATACCCACGGGAAAATATGGGGTAGTGAGTATTCTTACCCGCCACTATATTTAAAAAATTGCAATTAATTTCAGAAATGAATGAGTTATACAAGAGCATCGTAATCCAGCTGTGCCAGCTGTGCGCGTGGACGTGCGGGGTGTCGCGGCTGCGCTGCGCTACGGGCGGCAGTGAGCGCGTGCTGGCGCTGTGCGTGCGCCTGTACTGCGCGCTCGGCACGCTCGCCAAGCAGCTGCAGCCCGCCATGGCCCCCGCCTTGAGGTACACATTGTGCTGTGCTGTGCTGTGCTGTGCTGTGCTGGCGCTGTGCGTGCGCCTGTACTGCGCGCTCGGCACGCTCGCCAAGCAGCTGCAGCCCGCCATGGCCCCCGCCTTGAGGTACACATTGTGCTGTGCTGTGCTGTGCTGTGCTGTGCTGGCGCTGTGCGTGCGCCTGTACTGCGCGCTCGGCACGCTCGCCAAGCAGCTGCAGCCCGCCATGGCCCCCGCCTTGAGGTACACATTGTGCTGTGCTGTGCTGTGCTGTGCTGTGCGTGCGCCTGTACTGCGCGCTCGGCACGCTCGCCAAGCAGCTGCAGCCCGCCATGGCCCCCGCCTTGAGGTACACATTGTGCTGTGCTGTGCTGTGCTGTGCTGTGCTGGCGCTGTGCGTGCGCCTGTACTGCGCGCTCGGCACGCTCGCCAAGCAGCTGCAGCCCGCCATGGCTCCCGCCTTGAGGTACACATTGTGCTGTGCTGTGCTGTGCTGTGATGTGCTGGCGCTGTGCGTGTGCCTGTACTGCGCGCTCGGCACGCTCGCCAAGCAGCTGCAGCCCGCCATGGCCCCCGCCTTGAGGTACACATTGTGCTGTGCTGTGCTGTGCTGTGCTGTGCTGGCGCTGTGGGTGCGCCTGTACTGCGCGCTCGGCACGCTCGCCAAGCAGCTGCAGCCCGCCATGGCTCCCGCCTTGAGGTACACATTGTGCTGTGCTGTGCTGTGCTGTGCTGTGCTGTGGTGTGCTGGCGCTGTGCGTGCGCCTGTACTGCGCGCTCGGCACGCTCGCCAAGCAGCTGCAGCCCGCCATGGCCCCCGCCTTGAGGTACACATTGTGCTGTGCTGTGCTGTGCTGTGCTGGCGCTGTGCGTGCGCCTGTACTGCGCGCTCGGCACGCTCGCCAAGCAGCTGCAGCCCGCCATGGCTCCCGCCTTGAGGTACACATTGTGCTGTGCTGTGCTGTGCTGTGCTGTGCTGGCGCTGTGCGTGCGCCTGTACTGCGCGCTCGGCACGCTCGCCAAGCAGCTGCAGCCCGCCATGGCTCCCGCCTTGAGGTACACATTGTGCTGTGCTGTGCTGTGCTGTGCTGTGCTGGCGCTGTGCGTGCGCCTGTACTGCGCGCTCGGCACGCTCGCCAAGCAGCTGCAGCCCGCCATGGCTCCCGCCTTAAGGTACACATTGTGCTGTGCTGTGCTGTGCTGTGCTGTGCTGTGCTGTGCTGTGCTGTGCTGTGCTGGCGCTGTGCGTGCGCCTGTACTGCGCGCTCGGCACGCTCGCCAAGCAGCTGCAGCCCGCCATGGCTCCCGCCTTGAGGTACACATTGTGCTGTGCTGTGCTGTGCGGTGCTGTGCTGGCGCTGTGCGTGCGCCTGTACTGCGCGCTCGGCACGCTCGCCAAGCAGCTGCAGCCCGCCATGGCTCCCGCCTTGAGGTACACATTGTGCTGTGCTGTGCTGTGCTGTGCTGTGGTGTGCTGGCGCTGTGCGTGCGCCTGTACTATGCGCTCGGCACGCTCGCCAAGCAGCTGCAGCCCGCCATGGCTCCCGCCTTGAGGTACACATTGTGCTGAGCTGTGCTGTGCTGTGCTGGCGCTGTGCGTGCGCCTGTACTGCGCGCTCGGCACGCTCGCCAAGCAGCTGTAGCCCGCCATGGCTCCCGCCTTGAGGTACACATTGTGCTGTGCTGTGCTGTGCTGTGCTGTGCTGGCGCTGTGCGTGCGCCTGTACTGCGCGCTCGGCACGCTCGCCAAGCAGCTGCAGCCCGCCATGGCTCCCGCCTTGAGGTACACATTGTGCTGTGCTGTGCTGCGCTGTGCTGGCGCTGTGCGTGCGCCTGTACTGCGCGCTCGGCACGCTCGCCAAGCAGCTGCAGCCCGCCATGGCCCCCGCCTTGAGGTACACATTGTGCTGTGCTGTGCTGTGCTGTGATGTGCTGGCGCTGTGCGTGTGCCTGTACTGCGCGCTCGGCACGCTCGCCAAGCAGCTGCAGCCCGCCATGGCCCCCGCCTTGAGGTACACATTGTGCTGTGCTGTGCTGTGCTGTGCTGTGCTGGCGCTGTGCGTGCGCCTGTACTGCGCGCTCGGCACGCTCGCCAAGCAGCTGCAGCCCGCCATGGCCCCCGCCTTGAGGTACACATTGTGCTGTGCTGTGCTGTGCTGTGATGTGCTGGCGCTGTGCGTGTGCCTGTACTGCGCGCTCGGCACGCTCGCCAAGCAGCTGCAGCCCGCCATGGCCCCCGCCTTGAGGTACACATTGTGCTGTGCTGTGCTGTGCTGTGGTGTGCTGGCGCTGTGCGTGCGCCTGTACTGCGCGCTCGGCACGCTCGCCAAGCAGCTGCAGCCCGCCATGGCCCCCGCCTTGAGGTACACATTGTGCTGTGCTGTGCTGTGCTGGCGCTGTGCGTGCGCCTGTACTGCGCGCTCGGCACGCTCGCCAAGCAGCTGCAGCCCGCCATGGCCCCCGCCTTGAGGTACACATTGTGCTGTGCTGTGCTGTGCTGTGCTGGCGCTGTGCGTGCGCCTGTACTGCGCGCTCGGCACGCTCGCCAAGCAGCTGCAGCCCGCCATGGCTCCCGCCTTGAGGTACACATTGTGCTGTGCTGTGCTGTGCTGTGCTGTGCTGGCGCTGTGCGTGCGCCTGTACTGCGCGCTCGGCACGCTCGCCAAGCAGCTGCAGCCCGCCATGGCTCCCGCCTTGAGGTACACATTGTGCTGTGCTGTGCTGTGCTGTGCTGTGCTGGCGCTGTGCGTGCGCCTGTACTGCGCGCTCGGCACGCTCGCCAAGCAGCTGCAGCCCGCCATGGCTCCCGCCTTGAGGTACACATTGTGCTGTGCTGTGCTGTGCTGTGCTGTGCTAGCGCTGTGCGTGCGCCTGTACTGCGCGCTCGGCACGCTCGCCAAGCAGCTGCAGCCCGCCATGGCCCCGCCGACAAAAACATTGAAAATAACTAATGATATTAAAAAGTATCTTCACAATAATTACAGAATTGCGGAGAAAAATGTACTAACTACGACTTTTGGTTAAAAATAATTGATGTATATTTTATATTATGATTTCTTTTTCAGGGTATTTGTGAAACGCTCCCGAAAACAAAGACGTGATGATGGGTAAATATAAAATCGATCCTGATGAAAAAAATATCATCTTTTCACAACATTTTATTAGATTTATTCATGCTCCATGCACAGCTACAGTTACAGTTAGTACAGTTAATTTGTACGACTCGCGACGATCAGGGCCAAGTCAGAACCTTTTTTTCAAGAAATCTAAATAGTTATCTTAACATTTTTTTTAGATTACTTATGAATATCGAATGACTCCCTGTTTTTAATTGTCTTCATTGCACCATATTTAATTTCCGGATTTATTTCGGCAACTTTTGTGTATCATTTAATGCTTTTCATTTCTTTATTTTTTAATTTTAAAGAAAAAATGTTAGTTAAAAAGTAAATCTTATAAAATTAGTTGAAAATTGATTCATTTCTTAAAATAAAATTGAGGGGAATTTGTGAAGAATCTGTTGAAGTTTTTTCCTTAAATTTGGGAATTTGACATGAATTTTCGGGGAATTTGACAAATTGGTATTGGCAACGCTGCCATGTTACACCGAAATTTAGTTTGCAGGCGACATAAGAATTAGAGGCGGCAATCTCTATAAAACTTGCAAGTAATTTTTAATAATTTTGACGTACCTCTTTTTAAATTCAAAGTATTGGTCGGATTAAATACGGAATGTCAATTAAAATAAAGTAAAAATATTATTTTTACATTAATTATTTCTGATTGATTAATTACCTGTCGATCATAATTACAATTGATTTGAACGATTAAATTATTCAGTACCATTTCATTTCTATTTTCTTATGAAAATCAAAGATAACGATGAAATGGTATTTATAATTATGTAAGTCAGTACTGAGTATCCAATTAGGTACGTTTATTAATTTCAATATAATTTTTGTAGTAAAGAACTGCTTGTTGCGTCAGGGTACAATTGACTGTGTAATTGTATTAAAAATGAAAACCATAACTTCTAAATTCCATATGAAGACTAGTCGTAGGGATAACCAAATTTATAATAAAATAAACGTTGGCAATATCGTAAGGGTTTTACGGTCTGTGGTAGTAGATCAGTGCTTCAAGGACAAATTCGTATTTGTGGGCGCATTTGTTTTGGCGAGATTGATTATTAATTTTAGTTCTAGAAATAATTCAGTGTTGACTATCACGTACGCGTGAGCGACAGTTCAATCATTTGTTTATTACATTCTTGTCGTTACGTTTTGTTTTTCTTGTTTTGTTTTAATACTGCCTAACGCGTAGGTACGTTTATAGTGCTCGTGAATACTGCAACATGTTAATATGCCTTGGAGAATCTCATAAGATTTAGATCGGTAAGCTGTTTCATATCTAATATTTTTTAAATAACTTAGTATTGAACTGATCTGACGGCCCCCAGTCCCCGGCGGCCCCGCTATTCCTGGCTACGGTGGCGATCATGGTAACGACGTGACAGGGGGTGCTAAGAATCTCCGGTGGAGGTTCGGTTGCCACCTACGATGACTCGGCCTGGCAACTTATAACGCACGCACACTGAGGACTGACGAGAAGATCCTGGAGCTGGAAGAAGAGATAGACAAGTTGCGCTGGAATATTATAGGACTATCCGAGGTCTGAAGAGAGGGGGAGGACACGGTAATCCTCGAATCCGGCAACTTGTTTTATCACCGGGAGGGTGACCATCTGCCCCAAGGAGGTGTCAGATTTATCGTCCACAAGCGACGAGGGTTGCGTACCTTATACTCAGAATCACCAAACGGTATTCGCTGAAGGTCATACAGGTTTACGCACCAATCCCGGCACACCCCGATGAGGAGGTGGAGGAACTGTATGAGGATATCTCTGGAGCCATGCACTCCTCCAAAACCCACTATACGGTGTTAATGGGAGACTTCAACTCAAAACTTCCAGGCACCTAAAAGGCACAAGAGATAATGGTGAGCTGAAAATAGGGAAATTCGGAATAGGGCAACGGAACCCGAGGGGCCAGCAGCTGGCCGACTTCATGGAGAAAGAGGGACTCTTTATGATGAACTCTTTCTTCCAGAAGCGGCCCCACAGAAAGTGGACCTGGTCGAGCCCCGACGGTTTGACAAAAAATTAGATTGACTTCATTATGACGACCACAACTGTTCAGTGATGTCTCAGTGATCGCGAGGGTGAAAACCGGCAGCGATCACCGAATGGTGAGAGGCACACTGAACGTAAACGTTAAGTTGCAGAGGTCACGTCTGATGAATTCAACGCTCCGACCCCGTCGTGCTCTAATCCAAAGTCCCGAAAGCTTTCGGCTCGAGCTAGGAAACCGTTTTCAGTGCCTAGAAGATTGCAATGCAGTGGACGATATGAATGACAAGCTCGTGGAAACTGTCCATGCGGTTGGAGCTAAGTTTAGCAAGACCCGCCGCAGAAGAACACAAAAACTCTCCGCTCATACTCTTAATCTCATGGCTGTTAGACGGGATATGAAGCTGCAATCTTCAGTAGATTTGACAGCATACTGGCAACTGAATAGACAGATCTCCAAATGCATGCGGCGGGACTTACGCAACTTCAATACTGCTCGTATTGAAGAAGCGATCGAGCGGAACCAGGGCTCCAAAGTCTTTGTTAGAGACCTGCCTGCCGGAAAGAGCCAACTGTCGAAGCTGAAGACCGAATGTGGCAGCATCGTTTCCGGGACACCTGAGATTTCGAGTGAGATTGAGAGGTTCTATAGGCAGCTGTACATATCATCGTTGGAGCCACACGTAAGTGTGAGTAACGATGCAAGGGTGAGTCATATCCGACACTATTCCGATGATATCCCACACGTCAGACTGAGCGAGATTAGAATGGCTCTCCAGCACCTTAAAAACGGCAAGGTCCCAGGCGAGGATGGAATTACAGCAGAGCTTCTGAAAGCGGGTGGAAAACCAGTACTTGAAGTCCTTCAGAAGCTCTTTAATTCCTTCCTCCATGGTGGCATTACAACGGAGGCGTGGAGCAGAAGTGCGGTGATCTTGTTCTACAAGAAAGGTGATAACGCTCTCTTGAAGAACTACAGACTGATTTCCCTACTGAGCCGCGTCTACGTGCTGTTTTCGAGAGTCATTTCGAATCGTCTCGCGCGCAGGCTTGACGACTTCCAGTCTCCCGAATAAGCCGGTTTCCGAAAGGGCTTTAGCACCATAGACCACATACATACCCTTCGACAAATTGTACAGAAGTCCGAGGAGTACAATTTGCCACTATGTCTGGCGTATGTGGACTATGAGAAAGTCTTTGATTCCGTCTAAATTTGGGCGGTGCTGCAGTCCCTTCAGTGGTGCCAAGTTGACTGTCGGTATATCGAAGTGCTGAAGTGCTTGTACAGTAGGGCTACGATGGCTATCCGAGTACAAAACCAGAGTACGAATCCTATCCAAGTGCAGAGAGGTGTAAGACAGGGGAACGTTATATCCCCGAAACTCTTCACCGCTGCATTGGAAGACGTTTTCAAGCTTCTGGACTGGAAAGGATACGGTATTAACATCAATGGCAAATATTTCACTCACCTTCGATTTGCCGACGATATAGTCCTTATGGCAGAATCGCTGGAGGACCTAAGCACTATGCTCAATAACCTCAATAGTGTCTCTTAACGGATAGGTCTTAAGATGAACATGTACAAAACAAAGATCATGTTTAATGTCCATGTCACACCTATGCCGGTAGTTGTTGGGAGCACTAAGCTCAAAGTTGTTGACGAGTATGTTTACCTGGGACAAATAGTCCGACTAGGTAAATCCAACTTCCCCCCCGAACGGGTTCCCGCCTTGTCGTGGCGGGGGGGCTTAGTAGCTGTGGTTTGGTCAACCGCGGTGAACAAAGAGGAACCCCTTGGCTGGCCCGAGGTGTAGGGCCGGCCCGAGGTGGCCACTCCGAGTGGGCTTGGGAAGTCCACTTCGGATGTGTGTTGGTGGGCTGCGGTGAGAGGGATGAGTGCTCCCTCTACCGCTGCAGCCGAGGTGGAGTCGCGGAGGAAGAGGAGTGTTGGTATGGCGATGTGCCACTCGCCCTATCCTCCGCGACTCAGACGGGGCCGCACCGTTAAATGATGCGGTGGTGGTGGGGCTGCGGGGGGAGAGGAGTGTCGGTATTGCGAGGCGCCGCTCTCCCTACCCTCCGCAGCCGAATCTTGGTTGGCGGCGGAGCCATAGACCAGATCCGCCGCTGGGGTCGGGAAAGCGGGCACTACTAGGTGCTCGATTTTCCTGGCCCCATGGCCTCCGCGTATCGGATTCGGGGGGGTCCGATACGCAGGTGGAATTAGAGGCTGTGGAGGGGGGTAGCTGAACACCTCGCTACCCCGTGCAGGAGACGAGGCCCGGACAGACCGGGCCAGCACTAGTGCGGGGCTGCGGAAGAATTTGGATTCCCGCGGCCCCGCGCACACGTGCGAGGAGGTACCGTGGGGTTTTAGCCGGTAGGAGTCCGGCATAACCTTCCGGTTGTCCCCGCAGCCGGAGGTATCCATGAGGATTTCCCCACGAAAAAAAAAAAAAGATAAATCCAACTTCGACCGAGAGGTCAATCGACGGATTCAACTCGGTTGGGCAGCGTTCGGGAAGCTACGACACATCTTCTCGTCAGACATACCTCAAAACCTTAAAACGAAATTGTACAACCAGTGCGTATTGCCAGTGATGACTTCCGGAACTGAGACGTGGTCCTTCACTGCTGGCCGTATGAGGAAGCTCAAGGTCGCTCAGCGAGCTATGGAGAGGGCTATGCTCGGAGTTTCTCTGCGTGATAAACTTAGAAATGATGATATCCGCAGTAGAACTAGAGTGACCGACATAGCCCAACGGATTAGTAAGCTGAAGTGGCAATGGGCTGGCCATATAGCTTGAAAAACCGTCAACCGGACGGGAAAGAAGGTTCTCGAGTGGCGACCTCGTACCGGCGGACGAAGTGTAGGGCGACCCCCTGCTAGATGGAGTGACTACCTGGTAAGACTTGCAGGAAGTCGATGGATGCAGGTGGCTCAGGACCGTGCTGTGTGGCACTTCTTGGGGGAGGCCTATGTTCAGCAGTGGACTTGTGAAGGGCTGTAGTGATGATGATGATGATGAACTCATCTGAATAAGTACATAACTGAATACATCAAATTACGAGGGCGGCACTGAAAATTTCGGGAATCAAGGAAGTGACACAACATTACTATTTAAATATGTATTTATTGCTTTTCGAAGTATTCTCCGCGAAATTTGATACATTTTTCTATACGATGGAACCAATCATTGAAGCAGCCATTCCATTCGGATGTTGGGGTCTCCAAAATGGCAGTTTTGTAGGCGTCCACAGCTTTTTCATGTGATGAAAATTTCTGTCCACGCAATTTATTCTTTATTTTAGGGAAAGTATAGAAATCATTAGGGCTTAGGTCGGGGCTGTACGGCGGATGGTTTAATAATTCTATGTTTTCTTGCTTTAAAAACTCTTTTGTTCTGTGTGCGGTGTGAGAACTCGCATTGTCGTGATGGAGGATGATGCGGCGGTTGCAGTTCTCTTTACGGAGTTCAGAAACGACCTGTGGCAAACAAATGCTAGCATACCATTCTGCATTTTTTTCCATTTATCGTTCCAGATTCAAAGCTGAATGTGTACTTTGTTTTCGCAAGTACATAAACACCATAGAAGATGGCCTACGAAAAGATGTTAAGAAATTTTGGCAATACATTCATAATCGTAAAGATAGCATTAGTATTCCAGATAATATCACATACAAACAGGAAGCAACTAACTTACCAGACGAAGCATGTAATCTGTTTTCAAGCTTCTTTAAATCCGTATTTGAACCATCTAACTTAGATTCAGAGAAGTTTACAACTGATAGTAATTTTTTAACTGAACCAAACAATTCTAGTCATCCATTTATTTCTACTATAAATTTCACTGTTGATATGGTAAGAAAAGAACTTGAAAATTTAGATGTTTGCAAGGGATCTGGACCGGATGGTATTCCTCCTTTCTTCCTTAAATATACAGCGGACGTAATCTGTGTTCCTCTGATGATTCTTTACAATAAGTGCATTCAAGATGGTGTCTTTCCTGCTATTTGGATAACAGCGAATATCACGCCTATTCATAAAGAGGGATCCAAGAACGACGTAGAGAATTATCGGCCAATCTCATTACTATCCGTATTGTCAGAGGTGTTTGAAAGATTAGTACATAATGTTATTTATCCTGTCCTTCACAATATAATCATACCCAAACAACACGGATTTGTTAAAAAGCGATCCACAATAAGTAATCTCCTCGTTTATACTACATACTTATTTGAACATATGGATAAGGGAATACAGGTCGATTCTGTGTATACTGACTTCCGTAAGGCCTTCGATAAAGTAGATCACTATATATTACTCAAGAAAATCGCTTTTAATGGGATTCGTGGTGATTTGCTCAGATGGTTTCATTCTTATATTACAAAAAGGACTCAGAGAGTTGTCGTTAACGGCCATTCATCTAACTTAGTTACTGTCACATCAGGTGTACCACAAGGCTCTATTCTCGGTCCCTTGCTGTTTATCTTATTTGTCAATGACATCAACAATTGCTTTCATCACAGCCATTTCCTACTTTACGCTGACGACCTAAAGGTATACCTGCCAATCTTAAGCGCTGATGACAACTTTAAGTTACAAAGTGATCTTTATCACTTATCTTTATACTGTACTAAAAATAAACTACAGCTTAATGTTGATAAATGTAAATCAATAACATTTACAAAGAAGCGTAATCTTGAAAAATAATACATATACTATTAATAATACAGAGTTATGTAAGGTGGATGTAATTAAAGATCTAGGAGTTATACTAGACACAAAACTTGATTTTAACAATCACATTAACTATATTACCAACAAAGCATTTTGTATATTTGGTTTTATTATTCGCTCTAGTAGTGAATTCGTTCGACCCATTTCATATATCTACTTGTTTAATTCTCTGATCAGACCGATATTGGAGTATGCCTCTATCATTTGGAACCCATTCTATGAGAAATACAATCTTCAGTTAGAGCGTATCCAACGTAAATTCTTAAAAACCGTTAACTATAGATGCTATCACAGTTCGTATTCAAGTTATATTAATTTATTAGACAAATTTTCGCTCCTACCTCTTTACAAAAGAAGGATACTTATAAATAATTTATATTTGTATAAACTTATGTCACAATGATATCGATTGTATTCAACTCACTAATCAAATATTCTATCGCGTTCCAAGTGGTTCACAACGTATTCGTGAGAAATACTCACATAAACTGTTTATGACAAAAATCTGTCGTACTAACGC
This sequence comes from Parnassius glacialis, assembly GCA_033319125.1. Classification (NCBI taxonomy): domain Eukaryota; kingdom Metazoa; phylum Arthropoda; class Insecta; order Lepidoptera; family Papilionidae; genus Parnassius; species Parnassius glacialis. The sequence goes on from JAVANC010000005.1 coordinate 45,673,850, forward strand.
TGGTCTTCGTTCCCCATTAAGGGGCGTATTACAAAAAAACGCGAAATTACAAGGTTTCCTCGTTGAAATTTTATGTTTATCGTTCATTGCTTGAAATAACAATTACTTGGTAAAAATAGTTCGTTTTCTCTCCTCAAATAAGCTCGGAATGGATTTTAGATAACTTATTTATTTAATCAGTAATAATCATTCTCCCAAAGCATGTTTAGGCAAAAACTCTCGAAGACATGATTTGGGAGCTCTAATTTGTAGATTCTATTGAATATCGACCATCAAAAAAAATATTTTTATCTCCCAAATATCCTACACTTTAATAATAATGGAATACATTTTCGTTATATGCTTTTCACGCTAGGAAAAAAAAATCGACATAATTCAAAAAACGACCAAAAAAGCTTCGATACAAGCCCCTATATTTCCGAAGTTCTACATCATTTAGAAGTAAAATTTATACCAAAATAATCATCAACATTTGCTTACACTATGCTATTATTTTTACTTTTTAAATCGTTACTATTATATTTTAATTAATTAAATAAAAGTACTATATATTTCACTGTGCCGGCCATCTGCGATCATTAACGCGCGAGCGCTAGCCGAGGGTGGACCTGCGTCAGTTTATTTCGGGCGCTGCATCGTTTCGATATTACCGTAGTGTGCGTCGATTGCTATCGTAGTGTGCGTCGATTACTTGCATACTAGAAAATCGTCAACTACGACCGCAATTTTTGATCGATCGGTTTAAAACTATTTTATATAGTTATAATTTAGATTACGTCTCTTCAAAAATGTGGTCTATTCATTGACTTAGATCATTGTTATTTGAGGGCTTCACCTAATGGTTTATACAGCAACGGTCTTATTGAAGTTAAATGTCCTATTTCAGCTTTCGGAATAGATTTTGATACGGCCTTTCGACAAAAAAAAGTTAAAGGTTATAAATTTAGTGATTCAAGTGTAACATTAAATCAAAATAATGACTGGTTTTACCAAATCGAAGCCCAGCTTCATTTAGCAAATAAAAATGTCTGAATACTTGCCATAATATGTATTGGCCCAGATTAATGCATTAAAAGTACTAAAAATTTACAAATACGACCAATTTTAGATTTTCAATATGTTACCCAAGTTACAAGCTTTTTATGAAAAGTGTGTACTGCCTGAAATTATCGAATCGAGAAAAGTTCGGTCAATGCCGTCGCAGCAAATATTTTTCTTATAAAAAATATAGTAATTGACTGTAAGTACCGATTAAAAAATATTAGTTACATTTGGTTATTATATTTATTAAAACAGGTTGCAACCGTTTATTAATTTATACCACTATTCTACCGGTAGTAGACATAATCGATTATTAACATTCGATTACAGCGTAACAATTAAAATATTTATGTGTACTTATTTTGACACTAAATTTCATAAATAATGAATAATATATCAAAATGGTATATAATAATAAATAATAAATTATATAAATATATAATAATAAATTAATAAGATAACATTAAAATGACACACCAAAAAATATTCCAATCACTGAAGTCCATCCTAAGAAAACTTTGTATTATGGAAGATCAAGATCGTTTAGTCGCCATACTCACAGTATTATAGTGCGAGCGAGTGAATAGATATGAAAGAAAGTATCGGTCGCGTAACTTGCTGCCCGCTCGGTGCGTAAAATACCTAAATTTGCGAAACGCCGAAATGTAAGAGGGCTCTTAAGACGCATAGTGCAATCATATAATGATTACTTTAGCGATATTGATATTTTTACTGCCTCAAATATGTGCTTTAAAAAATATATTAAGAATAAATTACAGGTATTACAAATTTAAAATTTTATTTTTGCAAAAGTCTTTTATACTGTTTAATACTTAATTTTTTTTGTATGATAGTAATTTTTTCTCTTCAACTCGTTACTTATTACTTATTGTTTATGTTAATATGTGGTATACGGTGTTGAATGTACATATATTATACTCTTTTTTGATAATACTTTTATAAATACCTTTGTACATTTGTTTGTATATCTTAATAAATAAAATAAAAATAAAAATAAAAAAAATTATCCGTTCTTTGTCCCTCAAGAGAAATAGTCGTAACATGGCCGGTTTTGGAGACAAACGTGGCCACCATTTTTTTTGCAATACTCCGTGAACGAACCATTTTTGTTGGCTTTAACTCATTTTCGAACACCCAAACTCGTGACTGGTTTTTTGTTTCGGGTTCGTACGCGTATATCCGGGATTCGTCACCTGATACGATTTTGTATACAGCATTTGAGGATCCTGCGTGGAATCTTTCGAGAGTTCTGACGCACCAAGTAACGCGAACCGCATTTTGCTCTTCACAGAGCGAATGCGGTATCCATCGGGAAAACAACTTTTTTACACCTAATTGTTGCCTGAATTTCGCGGTATGTCACAGTTCGATCTTCCTCAATCAGCTTACGCACAGCATCAACGTTTTCTTGGGTGACTGCAGTTTTTGGACGACCTTGACGGGGATCATCACTGAGCTTGACACGTCCACGTATTGAAATTCAGCAAACCAGCGATAAATTGTGGTTTTGGATGGGGCTTCCTCACCAAATGCAGAAATCATCCGGTCAACACACTGTTTTTGTGTTAAACCACTTTGAAAGTCATAATAAATCATCGCTCTTGAATTTTCTCGAGACAATTCCATTTTCTCAACGACTGAACAAGTTTGACAAAACCTTGTGACAAGACCGAGAATCTTTTCTTAAATAAATAAATGGTATTCGATTTTTAAAACCAAGGAGTTTTAAATTAAAAAGATTTTAATATGACAGGAACAGTGGAAATATTCCATTCTCGATACTTTTAGTGCAGCCTATGTAATAAACATATACCTACACAAAAAGCATGACTAACCTTGTTAACATTTCATTTAAGTATTTTTTTATTACCGGGGAATCGAACCAGGTATTTGGTTTATTTTACCTGTGAATAAAGTGGCTAAGTAGAGACAAGCACAGTGGGCAAATAGTAGGTTAAGTAGATAAGTTAAGTTTTTAGACAAGTGTTGTAAATTATTAGGTATTGTGGTAACATCCCTAGCTGTGGGCCGTACGGATTCGGCGTCAAAGCGTACATTGACCCCTAGTCAGCTGATTGTAATTCAGTAATTCCACTGCTCGTTATATGTTTAAGTATTTTCATGATTTTTTTTTAATGAAATTATCGTTTTATTTAGCTGTACTAACACGATGGAGCGTGAATAAAGCTAATAAAACGTTGTGAAAAGATGATTTTTTTTCCTCGGGATCAAATTTATTTGTGACCCATGACCAAAGGTGGCCTTAGTAATATCATCTGTTTTCGTTTTCGGGAGCGTTTCACAAACACTCGGTATTTACCAGGAATACATTGAATAAATCTAAATATTTTATCGCATTGAATTTAACTTATTATACTTATTTTTAATTCACTACGTTACGGGTACCATACAGCATCCATTGTCACTGAAGGATTAAGGTATTATTTGACATTCCAATGTCATAGTTAGCCCGGGCTACCTTCAATTTTTCACCTACTTCATAAAAAGAGGTACTCTATTCGACTATATTTTTTATGTGTGTTATCTCAGATTTTTTTTTATAGGTGAACCGATTTTGATGATTCTTCTTTTATTTAAAAGCTAGTGCTTTTCGCGTGGTCCTATATAAATTTAATCAAGATCTGACCAATAGTTTTTAAATTATCCTTAATAATATGTATTTAGTTGACTTCAACTACATTGATGATATTCTGATTTTATTTATATTGAAGTCGATTGTACACATTTTTTTATTTTACCACTTGTTATTGAATATTAAATTTCGGTCCGTATTATGCAGAACGAGATCCTGAAGCCTTGCAATGTTTTGAAATACATGGCTTTGAGTTTAATTTTATTAATTACAGAATCCCAAGCAGATGGTAGCCAGAATATAATTATTAAAATACCTATAATTTATAAAAGTAAAAAACCCAGCCATCTTCTTCATTGATTTTTGAATTTTTTGCATTCCAATAGCCTCGCGAATCATCATTGGTAGGATAGATGTTCTTTTGTGAGGATTTTGAAGTTTAGCATATGTTAGGGCCTAAAATAATCATCATACAATCTTTGTAGGTTGGAGCGTCTGCTGAAGTTGTGCGGTAAAAAACTGTCGTCGGTGATGGACTCGCTTATCACGTACGTGGAACAGTCGCAGCAAAGCGGGAAACGTGGCTCCCGGCTGTCGAAAGACACTCGGCTCCTTCCGCGGCTAGTACTGGAGGCGGAGCAATTCGCAAACCATATCACGTTGCTCGCTAACAAGGCTAAGGTCACTATGTAAATACTACATAATACACTACCTACATATATATATGCGTTAGGGTTTAAAGGGGAATGTAGGAATTTATTTTTTAAGTAAATATAAGAATCATGTAATGGTGGTGTAAGAAAATCACCAGCAGCGATCACCGAATGATTAGAGGCACACTGAACCTAAATGTTAAGTTGGAGAGGTCTCGTCTGATGAAGTCAACGCTCCGTCCCCCTCTTGCTCTAATCCAAAGTCCCGAAACCTTTCAGCTCGAGTTACAAAACCGTTTTCAGTGCCTAGAAGACTGCAATGAAGTGGACGATATGAATGACAAGCTCGTGGAAACTGTCCATGCGGTCGGAGCTAAGTTCTGCAAGACCCGCCGCAGAAGAACACAAAAACTCTCCGATCACACTCTTAATCTCATGGCTGTTAGACGGGAGATGAAGCTACATTCTTCAACAGATTTGACAGCATACAGGCAACTGAACAGACAGATCTCCAAGTGCATGCGGCGGGACTTACGCAACTTCAATACAGCTCGTATTGAAGAAGCGATCGGGCGGAACCAAGGCTCCGAAGTCTTTGCCAGAGATCTGTCTGCCAGAAAGAGCCAACTGTCAAAGCTGAAGGCCGAATATGGCAGCATCGTTTCCGGGGCACCTGAGATTTTGAGTGAGATTGAGAGGTTCTATGGGCAGCTGTACACGTCATCGTTGGAGCCACACGCAAGTGTAAGTTCGAGTCCAAGAGCGAGTCTTATCCGACACTATTCCGAAGATATCCCGGACGTCAGTCTGAGCGAGATTAGAATGGCTCTCCAGCACCTTAAAAACGGCAGGACCCCAGGCGAGGATGGAATTACAGTGGAGCTTCTGAAAGCGGGTGGAAGACCGGTACTTGAAGTCCTTCAGAAGCTCTTTAATTCCGTCCTCCATGGTGGCATTACACCGGAGGCGTGGAGCAGAAGTGCGGTGATCTTGTTCTTCAAGAAAGGTGACAACGCTCTCTTGAAGAACTACAGACCGATTTCCCTTGAGAGCCGCGTCTACGTGCTGTTTTCGAGAGTCATTACGAATCGTCTCGCGCGCAGACTTGACGACTTCCAGCCTCCCGAACAAGCCGGTTTCCGAAAGGGCTTTAGCACCATAGACCACATACATACCCTTCGGCAAATTGTACAGAAGTCCGAAGAGTACAATTTGCCACTATGTCTGGCGTATGTGGACTATGAGAAAGCCTTTGATTCCGTCGAAATTTGGGCGGTTCTGCAGTCCCTTCAACAGTGCCAAGTTGACTGTCGGTATATCGAAGTGCTGAAGTGTTTGTACAGTAGAGCTACGATGGTTATCCGAGTACAGAACCAGAGTACGAAACCTATTCAATTGCAGAGAGGTGTAAGACAGGGTGATGTTATATCCCCGAAACTCTTCAGCGCTGCATTGGAAGACGTTTTCAAGCTTCTGGACTGGAAAGGATACAGTATTAATATCAATGGCGAGTACATCACTCACCTTCGATTTGCCGACGATATAGTCCTTATGGCAGAATCGCTGGAGGACCTAAGCACTATGCTCAATGACCTCAATAGTGTCTCCCAACGGATAGGTCTTAAGATGAACATGGAGAAAACAAAGATTATGTTTAATGTCCATGTCACACCTATGCCGGTAGTTGTTGGGAGCACTAAGCTCGAAGTTGTTGACGAGTATGTTTACCTGAGACAAATAGTCCGACTAGGTAAGTCCAACTTCGACCGAGAGGTCAATCGACGGATTCAACTCGGCTGGGCAGCGTTCGGGAAGCTACGACACATCTTCTCGTCAGACATAACTCAAAACCTTAAAACGAAATTGTACAACCTGTGCGGGTTGCCAGTGATGACTTACGGAACTGAGACGTGGTCCTTCACTGCTGGCCGTATAAGGAAGCTCAAGGTCGCTCAGCGAGCTATGGAGAGGGCTATGCTCGGAGTTTCTCTGCGTGATAAACTTAGGAATAAGGATATCCGCAGTAGAACCAGAGTAACCGACATAGCCCAACGGATTAGTAAGCTGAAGTGGCAGTGGGCCGGCCATATAGCTCGAAGAACCGACAACCGATGGGGAAGAAAGGTTCTCGAGTGGCAGCCTCGTACCGGTAGGCGAAGTGTAGGGCGTCCCCTCACGAGATGGAGTGACGACGATGATGATGATGATGTAGCACGAATGATTCGGCTCGAGCGGGTAAGGATTACGCTCTCACAGAATACTTGCGTAAGATAGCAGCGTAATGCTGCTAATTTTCGTATGTTGAGTGTAGAGAACCGGAGACCCTTTTTACTGGAAAGGAGGCATTCCATCTGAGTCGTCACGATTCGTAGTCGAGGATAGATGTAGATTTCTATGGGCCATAGCAACCATTTACCATTAGGTGAACTGTGTGCGCGTTTGTCAACCTTATCCTATAAAAAAAATAACAAAATATTTATTGACTTGATTGTCTCTCCTAGTACAGCGCAAAGTTAAAACATAAACTTCAACAGGTGTATTGTTGGATAGGCTCATGAATAGTCTATTATGTTACAGGTGAACTACCAGCAGTACCTTTCCCTCGGAACCGCAAGGGACTTCAGAATCAAAGCGCCCGTGTTACAGGAGATGCTTAACGCAATGGAGCAACAAGCTGACGACACAAGAGATACAGGTTTAATTAATTTTTGTATTATTCTATTTGCAAGAAGTACAAACACCTTCCATATTTACCATGTTAAATGAGATCATAGGTAATAATAATTTTGATGCCCATTAAAGGTTTTTCTTTTTTCAATATTTTTTGTTATTTTTTTGTTATTAAATGAAAATAAGCTAAGCGTCAGTAGCCTAATGGCAGGGCGCGGACTGCGAACTCGAAACGTCGTGGGTTCGAACCCGCCATTCGACTACTGTCGTGAACCACTTCTATCACAAGCATTTTTAGCTTTCCAGAAGTGGTTAAAGGGAATTTTGGTAATGTTTAATAGCATTACTAGTATTTAAAAAAACTATGCAATAGATTTAAATCAATGAGGGCATCCACAACTTTTTCTGCCACCAGGGCGGCGCCACTTTACAGTGAGGTAAAATATTTGACAGATTTCATAGCGGGGACGATAATTTCTTAGGAAAATGTAATATTTAAGGTTTCATTCCGTATTGTTATTATATTTTATATTAATTACATTAGAAATGAATAAACCAAACTGTAAATATAACTTAGAGTAGAAAAATTAAAAGAAAGAGTTATAAAGTGCAAAAAATTAAAAATTAAACCATTGACGCATTGTGTTGTATATTAATATAATACTATAGATAATGATAAACTATTATTTAAAACTAATTTCTTAATTAACTGACACTATGTAACGAAAAACTTTACCTCAGTCGCAACTAGCGACATCTGGTGAGTGGAAGATTATTAGCCCTCATTGTGTCCATTAGTCTAGCTAAAACTCAAAAACAGCTCGGCGATTTTAATGACATTTTTTGTGTGTGTGTGAATGTGAGGCGGCGCTGTTATCGAGATCCAGAAATCACCTGTGCGAAGCAGGGGCGGATCTCTGTATACAATAAATTATGCCGCCGTGTAGTGGCGGTGTAAGAATATCCACTACCCCTTACCATCCCGTGGGTGTCGTAAGAGGCGACAGAGGGAAACAAATCAGGAGATGGGCGGCTGTGTCTTCTGAATAACGACTGAAAATAAAAAACTGCTCTCGCTTGCCAAGCGTGGCAACTATAGCAAATATCCTCCATGTGAGTCAATCTAAAGCAGAGGCCTATATTCAGATGTGAGCTTTAATAGACTGTAACGGTAACGGTATACAAAAAAATCAAACAATAAAGAATAGTGCGTAGTAGCACATGTGGTGACGGCGTAATAGAATCCATCACCATATTGGTTGGATTTTCTTAATCAGTTTTTAGTATTTACAATTTCATGACATATTACAATATTAATATAAATATATAGTGCGTAGTAGCACATGTGGTGACGGCGTAATAGAATCCATCACGATATTGGTTGGATTTTCTTAATCAGTTTTTAGTATTTACAATTTCATGACATATTACAATATTAATATAAATATATAGTGCGTAGTAGCACATGTGGTGACGGCGTAATAGAATCCATCACGATATTGGTTGGATTTTCTTAATCAGTTTTTAGTATTTACAATTTCATGACATATTACAATATTAATATAAATATATAGTGCGTAGTAGCACATGTGGTGACGGCGTAATAGAATCCATCACGATATTGGTTGGATTTTCTTAATCAGTTTTTAGTATTTACAATTTCATGATATATTACAATATTAATATAAATATATAGTGCGTAGTAGTACATGTGGTGACGGCGTAATAGAATCCATCACGATATTGGTTGGATTTTCTTAATCAGTTTTTAGTATTTACAATTTCATGATATATTACAATATTAATATAAATATATAGTACGTAGTAGCACATGTGGTGACGGCGTAATAGAATCCATCACGATATTGGTTGGATTTTCTTAATCAGTTTTTAGTATTTACAATTTCATGATATATTACAATATTAATATAAATATATAGTACGTAGTAGCACATGTGGTGACGGCGTAATAGAATCCATCACGATATTGGTTGGATTTTTTTAATCAGTTTTTAGTATTTACAATTTCATGATATATTACAATATTAATATAAATATATAGTGCGTAGTAGCACATGTGGTGACGGCGTAATAGAATCCATCACGATATTGGTTGGATTTTCTTAATCCGTTTTTAGTATTTACAATTTCATGATATATTACAATATTAATATAAATATATAGTGCGTAGTAGCACATGTGGTGACGGCGTAATAGAATCCATCACGATATTGGTTGGATTTTCTTAATCAGTTTTTAGTATTTACAATTTCATGACATATTACAATATTAATATAAATATATAGTGCGTAGTAGCACATGTGGTGACGGCGTAATAGAATCCATCACGATATTGGTTGGATTTTCTTAATCAGTTTTTAGTATTTACAATTTCATGATATATTACAATATTAATATAAATATATAGTGCGTAGTAGCACATGTGGTGACGGCGTAATAGAATCCATCACGATATTGGTTGGATTTTCTTAATCAGTTTTTAGTATTTACAATTTCATGACATATTACAATATTAATATAAATATATAGTGCGTAGTAGCACATGTGGTGACGGCGTAATAGAATCCATCACGATATTGGTTGGATTTTCTTAATCAGTTTTTAGTATTTACAATTTCATGATATATTACAATATTAATATAAATATATAGTGCGTAGTAGCACATGTGGTGACGGCGTAATAGAATCCATTACAATATTAATATAAATATATAGTGCGTAGTAGCACATGTGGTGACGGCGTAATAGAATCCATCACGATATTGGTTGAATTTTCTTAATCAGTTTTTAGTATTTACAATTTCATGATATATTTTGAATTTTTTTATCGGTATCGGCACATGTATTTTTTTTGTAGAATAAGGGTGACACGGGCCCACAGTCCAACTGATGGTAAGTGGTTGCTGTGGCTCATAGACATCTACATCTATCCTCGATTACGAATCTAAATGCAGACGCCTTGCCATCCCTGAATACTAACATTGAATGCTTCGTTTCCAGTAAAAAGGTTCTCCGGTTCTCTACACTCACCATACAAAACGCAGCAGCATTGAGCTGCTATTTTACGCCGGTATTCTGAGAGCGTGGTCTTTATCTGATCGAGCCGACCCATTCGTGCTGCAACCATAATATATCTCTACCTCATACTTTCTTTTATTTTTCTGTCTCTAAACAGTCCAATGATGGGCATGGAACTTTAGCATAGTAGGAAGAAGTAGGCAGGTTAATTTTACGATTACAGTACAAAACATTTCTATTGTACGTTGGGTATTAAATATGTATTATGTAATATATATGAGATAGTTATACAGTCAATTAGTAGATCTTCGAGGCTTCCCAAAATTGACTAGGGATCGGGTTATATATCCCCCAGGATTTTCTAATTGTTACGAAATCGAGATTGCGGTGGCAATATAATTGAAGTTTAGTTCGTTTGCTATATCAGAGACACTAGGATAAACACATATTAATAACCAGATTCCAGAGTTAAATTTCGGCTGATCGCATGCCGCCATGGGAGCGGGCCAGAGTAGGTGGTTACTTGTTATTCATAAAAAAATAAAATGTAACAAAATTATTTTGTTACGTTCTGTTTCAGATGAACCAGATATAAACGATGCGGCCACGGAAATTATTCCTCGGACGAGCGACAATGAGGAAGAAGTCGAGGAAGAAAGCGACGAGGAAACTTCTAGAAAGAAACGAAGGAGAGTGTCATAAATATTGTTTTGTATTATTTGGATACATTTGTTAAGAATAAAAAAGGCCTTACATATTATACGTTTTATTTCTATAATTTTACAATCATTATAATAAATAGGGGAATGTTTGGGTTAAAATTTCCAATATGGACCATCGATTTAAATACCCACATTTTTTGTAGATAGTACTCACTAAAAGAAAGCGTTTTGCAAAGTTTCAATGTGCGGAAATGCGTACTTTTTGAGAAAAAAGTTATTGAAAATCAGTTATTTTTGCAAATTTATGTCAATGGTACGACTTTCAATTGCTGCAATTCCGTCGAGTTGGCGGTTTATACGTACTTTTACAGAAAAGTTACACTATTATGAGCACACACTAAGTTACAACATGCGGAAGCGCGTAATTTTTGAGAAAAAAGTTATTGAAAATCAATTATTCTTGCATTGTTTATGTCTAATCCTACAATAAAATTGACGCCATTTTTATTGTTATTGTCAGTAGGGATGTCGATTCTTTCCGAAAAAGATCGACTTTTTAAATAGATTCGAATTGTAAGCTGATGTATCGATTCTCAAAAAATCGATTTCTAAAATATCTATATTTTTTTCATGTTTGCATTTATAATGTAAATATATATCCATTTTATGAGAAAAAAAATCCCCTTCATCATAAAATATAGGGGGACTGATTCAGAAGGATTTCTGTATCTATTTTGAGACTGCTACGTCTCCGGCGCTGCGGGAAGAGCAGCCTCTACGCCTTAGCGTAACAAATCGCAGGCATCCCTCCTCGCCTCTGCAGCTTCGGCTTGTTGGTCGCCTTTGGCGACCAGCCTCAGCCGCTCCGGCTCGTCCGATGCCTACGATTTGTTACAGCAGGCGGAGGCTGCTCCCCCTACGCGCCTCCGGCTCTTTATAACCACTCTAGGGGTAGGACAGACTCGTACCAGGTGGAGTCGGGGTCAATCAATTCGATTCTTTGACATAAGGTGAACCTAACCTATTTTATTTGTTATCTGCCCTAGTAAAAATAAATAAATTAAAATAAAACAAATTTCAATAATAGATTATTTACTATGGTATCTTTCTGGTTTTTCATAAAATGTATTTATATTTACATTATAAGTGCAAACATGAAAAAATATTGATATTTTAGAAATAGATTTTTTTGTGAATCGATATATCAGCTTACGATTCGAATCGATCTTTTTCGGAAAGAATCGACATCCCTACCGACGATGACAAAGACAATACAAAATAGTGTCAGTTTTACCGTAGTAATTGACATAAATATTGTAAAAATAATTGATTTACAATAATTTTTTTCTCAAAAAGTACGCGTTTCCGCACATTGAAACTTTGCAAAACGCTTTCTTTTAGTGAGTACTATCTACAAAAAAAATATGGGCATTTAAATCGATGGTCCATATTGGAAATTTTATCCAATGTTTGTCTAAGATCTGGTCTGTAATAAAGTGCTAGTATCAAATAAGACTGGATATAAATATCTAGGAGAGACAATGCAACAATGATTTTGTTTAACTTAACTGAGAAAATGCCGTTATTATTTATGTGCACACTTTTTCAACGTGATTTGCAAGTTTATTTCTCTATGGTTAAAAAACTGCGTAGTATTTTTACCGTGACAGCTACTCGCCCAGGCGGCACCCGTGAGATCCATAGCTGTGACTCCTTTTATTCTGTATTGCCGGCACATAAAAGTATTTGTATACAAAATATGTTTTGTGTTCGCTAAGTGTACAATCAAGTTACAATTTATTTGTAAACTAGTGATGAGTCCCGGCTTCGCACGGCTAATTTCTGGATCTCGGCAACAGCGCTACCTACCGGGTCTAGTTGTGAATCGTTTAGATCATCCAGGGACCCACTCAAATAGAAAAAAGACTTCATCAAAATCGGTCCAGCCATTTTTGAATTTTTGCGAGACTAACGGACAGCAATTAGTTTTTATATACAGAGATAAAGATACGTAAATAGTAATTCTAAAAACAACTGTTTTGACTTCCGTCCTTGGATGTCTCATTTTATACAGTATGTTTTTATGACTTGAAATAAATTGGAAAAATAAAAAAAGTTTGAAAATGGGTACCGTATGAATTGAGTGAAGCTCGCCAACAAACATTCATCATGTGCTGGGTTACTGCGATCCTCACAATAACGAGAAGATTTTCAATCGTATCGTTACTTGTGATGAAAAATGGATCCTGTCCGATAATCGAAAACGCTCAACACAATGGTTGAATTCAGGAGAAGCGGTCAAATCCTGCCCCAAGCGAAAGTTGACTCAGAAAAAGTTACTGATTAATGTCTGGTGGACCAGTGCTAGTGTCATCCATACAGCTTCCTAAGATCTGGCCAGACTATTCCGGCAGATCTTTATTGTCAACAATTGCAAACCATGATGGAAAAGCTAGCCGTTAAACAACCGAGACCGGTCAATTGCTCAACTCCACTGCTTCTTCAGGACAACCTGCACAACAGATGGTCGCCAAATTAGAGAAGCTTTTTTTATAGTATAGGTGACAAACAAGCACACAGCCCGCCTGATGGTAAGAGTACATGGTAAGGTAAATGTAGATGTCTATGGCCCAAAGCATCTAGGGCCATAGACATCTGCATTTATCCTCAATTAAGAATTCAAATTCAGATGCATTGTCACCGCTGAGGACTAAGATAGAATGCCTCGTTTCCAGTAAAAAGGGTCTCCGATTCTCTACACTCACCATATGAAATACACCAGCATTAAGCTGCTATTTTACGCTGGTATTCTGTGAGAGCGTGGTCCTAGACCGGTCGAGCAGACCCATTCGTGCTACAACTACAATATAGTTGCAGCGTGGCCCTAACACGTAAAGCTGCAATTAGATGTCACCCACCATACTTCCCGGACTTTCCTTCAACAGATTACCACTTTCATCGGAATTGGGAAAAAAAATTCAATTCCGATGAGGCAGTAAACCGCATTCAAAGATTTTATAGATTCTTGCCCCCTCATTATTTTCACTTAGAGTATTCAACTAACAGGAGACGCCATGCGCATAAAGTTCCGAACAAAAAAATCTGTCACTTCTAGCGGGAGGCGAGGTAACGCACACTAAGCAAATCGTAAACATTGGGCCACGTCGTTACGCACGCATACAGCATAATATGAGCACACGATTAAGCAAAACGCACACAACCTTGAAAATCTCTTATAAATGTCTCATCGTTACAGTGCATAAGCCATAAACAACTAGTGCGAGGGCCTTGTCGATATAGATATGTCGATGAAATTTTATGCAAGTTACATTAGCAAATTAAATAAAATAAAAATGAACAAATGTTTAATGATTAATATTACATTCAAAGTAAATTAAAAAAAATACATAAAGTACAATATAACAATACAAAATTACCAAAATTAAAACAAATTGAAAAAGTATTATATTATATTTTAACTGGTTTTTAAAGTAAATAAGTTTGGTATATGTGACGAATACACTTTTTGAGATCACTCTTTTTTTATAATATTAATGAACACTGATATTTTGTTTATAATGAATTTTTCAAAAAGGATATTTTGAAACAGAACTGAAATAGCATTATAATATTTATTACTAGTATAAAGAACGCAAGAAAAAGTCCATGGAAATCTTGTAAATCTTTAATTTGACACCCATAGTATTATTTGCAAATTTGATGTAACAATGGTCCTGCAGTGGGTCAACGCCTTCCATTCGCACATCTTCATCAGAATCAATAATCTTCATCAAAAGACTCGGATGTGTCCACATTTTTGAAGGTGGTATGAAGCATGTATATCCGTTTCGTCAACATAATTGACCAGTAAATTTTCTTCCTGACGATTCTTGCGCAGCCTCAGGATATATTTTGATCTCCAAGCTGCAATATCACTGCGTTCTATCAATACTTTTCGTTTAGACTGGCACCTTTTGTATTTGTAGCCCATAGTATTTAAAATACTTCTCAACGATTTTCTGCAATATTTAAAATCAATATCCGCTTTCAATTTCAACCAAAATTTATTAATGGTAATGTTGGTCTAAATCATATTTTTTTTCTTCTGGTTCCTAGTTTTTCCCGGGTTCAGTATTTTAGAAGATGAACCTTCTACTACATTACCCTCTAGAATTATCGTGCGTTCAGAAACACCTAAAATAAAATAAAAACAATGCATTGTAAATACATGATACCAATGACACGAAGAAACTAAAAACAAACAATTCGAGAAAATTGGGGAGTTTTATTGTTATGGCAGCCCTAAAAATCACCTTTCAAATATTCAACGCGGGCTCTTACTTTGGAAAACGGTACTGTAGGCCACATGGGCATGCAACTTAGAACATTATTTTACGAACAAAATGATACGTTTTATGTGCTTCCATCTACATTCCGAAGTGCTAGGCTAGACTTATTTTAATCTTACTAGAGGGCACACTTATATATTAAGTCTATGCATACGCAATTATCTATGCGTACTACGCAGTTAGTAGCGCTAACGGTAGTTACGTTTAAATTGTTATTAATATTTATTGAACATTATTTATTTTTAGAAAATGTATTTTCAGGCAATGAAAAACTGCTAAAATATTGTTGCGCGCCACTATTAATGTCTTCTACATGGCAACACTAGTTACACTAGCGCCCTCTAGTGTCGAGTAGCAGAACTAGGAGACTCATGATCCTTCCAGAAATTTCGGGACCGATATGTACTCGAACATTCTAGATGTCGCTACAGTAGAATGTTCTGGAAACTATCTGAGGCCCTATATAAGGCTGGTATAGACCACGACCGAGGCAGTATTGAACTGGCGATACAAGAGAATACTTCGAAGCGAAATATCGGCGAACTGGCGAACTTAATTGTAATTAGTGTTGTGTAATTAAATAGTCAATTTTGGTAATTCAATCGGTAGTTTGTAATTGTCTCGAACCCCAAGCTCGTAACAATATCATTAGAATACGAAGGTAAATTTCGCTTCTATGTACGTGGTTATAATAGCTCAAGTGGATAACCGGGCGGTCCCGAAATCAAAAGACACCGGTTCCAATCCAGCAAGATGAGTTTATTTTTTCAAGTTCCTTCTTTTGTAAGAATTAAGTGCCATCTGTTCGGCAAAGCACGACACTAACGAAAATTAAATTTGAGTCGCGCATCTATCTGTAGTATATATACAGTAATCTATGATAGGCCCGTTATTGTCTCGTTCTTGTTCAAAAGCACGTTTGCCTTGCCTTTGCCTTTAAAGTATGGAGTGTAGAGACACTCCATACTTTAAAGATAACATCCCTGCCAGCATTATTACTCACTTTCGGCACAGTAAATATATAGTAGGAATATTTATATTTATACTGTGCTTTCGGCATAATAATAACGATTATTTACTTGAAAAAACTATGGAGTGTAGAGTAGAAGGAGGACCATCTCCTTATATGAAATGTGTCCCTAAAAACGCGTCCAATAAGGGTGGCGCTGTAGTAGCATAGGATAAATTTAAAAAAGGGGCCTAAATTAATTAGAATAAGATGGAGAAATAAACAAGAACCGACCAATCCGCTTCCGTTTTGTACTACGTAAATAGTTGAGGATTTGTATACTGGCATTTTACTAACTACTATAGTCATAAAAATTTTCAAATATTTGAATTCGGCTGACTCCGTCTACAATAACTATCTTCATATCGTAGTTTTTCAGACGCCAACGCTATTGTGGTAGGTTTTGGAACCTCTATTTTCAGTATATAGTGGGACACTTTTTCAACTTTCGCACCTTATAAGATGGTTCTCCTTCTACTCTACACTCCATAGAAAAAACGAATAAAAACATGACACCTAACATTCTGTTTGGACACCTGCCATAAACAGTAAGATGCACAGAATACTTTATGGCGGCACACTTTGAGCATAGAAAATAGAGGAGGTGCCCAGAACGTCTATATGTTTTATTGGTTATACAAATATGATTATATTCGACATTGAACTGTCAATTTGCTGCCTATCTCTTTTTCACTCAACGAAGTGTAAGTCTAAGTGTCATTCATAAATGAAACAGATAATAGAAATTGTTTCGTATTCTGGTAAACATTTTAAGGCGACGTCATTTAACCCCGCCTTGCGGCCGATTCTGCCATTTATTGTTTCAGATTTGCTGTTATAAAAATTCGTTTGATATTTCTTAATTTGAAAATTTTGCGAATTCTTAAACAGTTTATAGTGAATTTTCCAATTCATTATAAAATACGAAGATGACTAAGTGTTGTGTAAGAGGCTGTGCCTCAAAATATAGTCAAAAATCATGCGAACTATCATTTCAAATATAAGTGATTTAGTTTTTGCTGTAAATATAATGTAAAAACGTTTATATCTTTTGCGACAGTAAGTAGATGGATGTAATTATTTACCCTAAACATTTAATTCATATTATTTAATTACTTCTTATCATTCTTTGCGAATCTATAAAATTTTGTTGTTCGTAAATAGTGATGTTACATTGCTAACAATAAATTCTTTCAAGGACATACTTTATTAAGGTTTTTCTTGATTTATTCTGTCGTATTATGTGAAAAAGTTTTGCGTTATACATTGCATTATTTCGGTGTCATGGGTCTGAGCAGTGAGCATAAATGATCAACTAAATTATACGGAAACGGAGTTACATTCATGTTAGGTAGAACCTACGGTACCTACATAATAAATGTGAAGCAAAGCAACAAAGATTACATAAAGTACAATCTAGCGCCTGTAAGTAATCTCGCTCTGTAGATAAACATGCAAATACCTCAGAGACTATGGACATTATTACTTGACTTTATTATATATTGTATATATGTTAGCCCATCCGTGCCTTCTAATAATGCAATATACATAAGTGTTAAGCATATTTTTATCTATAATTTACCTTAAGTCACCTTTTATAACAACCATGGTGTTGTTTAATTTGTAATATTATTTGCAGCTTCATAGATCTAAATCATTATTTTCTGTTCTATCATTTTTAGGTTGCCAAAGAAGAAAGTAGTTTAATAACGTTATATATATATATATATATATATATATCCTCTCGCTCGCGGTCATACGAGGTGTTCGGACGTGTTTTTATAATTTCACGCGCTGCAGTTAACAGATACCGGAGGTCTACATATATTGGACAGAAAAGTAAATCGCACCAATTCCACGAAAACGTCCACTTTAAGCTGACTCCGGCTCAACTTACAATGGAGAACACAAAAGGGTCACAATGTTACTACCAATTGCTTTTAAAATCATAGCAAAGATCATGTACATTATATTAGTTTTTATTTCACTTCATTACATGCAGTATTTCCAAAATTATAACGACTAGAAGTTTAAGTCCTTTTTGAATTTCAGACATTACGCGCGCTTACACTATGACGTCACACTCCCGCAGACTGCGACCGCGACACAAACGCGGCGCTCGGTCCGGTGCGGTTTGACCAAATTACGCGGGTTTCGTTTCATTTTCTTTCGATCGTCTTTGTATACTTATTACAAGTGTCTATGCTTGTATTTCCAAGAAATAATATTATCCTCTAAATCCGATTACACTAAAGTGAAACGTGTAGTGGTAGAATCTGTAGTGATTGAGCCTAATGTCCTCACAGAGATGATCAAAAATACCCAAAAAGGTTTAAAAATTATAACTTACAACATAAGAAACATTTACCATAATTTTGACGAATTTCTTATTTTCTTAAAACGTTTAGACCTTAATTGTGATATAATCATACTCACGGAATGCTGGTTGTCTGATCACAAACACCCTCCAATACTAGAAAATTTTAAGTTATACTATTCCTCCGATTGTCATAATCAAAATGATGGCGTGGTTATTTATATTCATAACGACGTTACCCATACTATAGAAGAACCCATATTTTGTGATGCCAACTGTTTACTTATAAAAACATCAGATATTGCTATTATCGGTATCTACAGATCTCCATCTTATAAAAACACGGATAATTTTCTTACATCCCTGGACAATAATTTGAAATCTATTCGCGAATTTAAAACAATAATCGTGACAGGAGACATTAATATAAATATAAACCCATTAACGATGACCGAAAAACCCAAGAGTACCTCAATCTACTTGCTGAACATGGCTTCCTGCCTGCACACGTATTTCCCACACGTAACAACAGCTGTCTTGATCATGTCAACATAAAAAGCAATAGAGTAGCTCAAACATTTGTGATCAAAACTTATATAACTGACCATTTCCCTGTTTTATTAAATCTAGCGTTACCAAAAAACGACAATTCCTATAAATTTAAAAAAATTGTTAATTATGAAAATGCAGCAAATAATTTTAAGAACTATGATTTATCAAAAAAATTAGATATTAACGACCCTAATGTAGCAATTGAATTACTAGTAAAATATGTAAAAGAATCCTTAAATGCAAGTACTATAGTCCGTAAAGCCCCTATGAGGGTTGCACTAAAAGTATCGGGAATGGAATATTTCCACTGTTCCTGTCATATTAAAATCTTTTTAATTGAAAAGTCCTTGGTTTTAAAAAACGAATACCATTTACTTATTTAAAAAAAGATTCTCGGTCTTGTCACAAGGTTTTGTCAAACTTGTTTAGTCGTTGAGAAAATGGAATTGACTCGAGAAAATTCAAGAGCGATGATTTATTATGACTTTCGAAGTGGTTTAACACAAAAACTGTGTGTTGACCGGGTGATTTCTGCATTTGGTGATGAAGCCCCATCCAAAACCACAATTTATCGCTGGTTTGCTGAATTTCAACGTGGACGTGTCAAGCTCAGTGATGATCCCCGTCACGGTCGTCCAAAAACTGCAGTCACCCAAGAAAACGTTGATGCTGTGCGTAAGCTGATTGAGGACGATCGACATGTGACATACCGCGAAATTCAGGCAACTTTATACATTGGCATGAGTCAAATAGAAATAATCTTGCATGAACAATTAGGTATAAAAAGTTGTTTTCCCGATGGATACCGCATTCGCTCTGTGAAGAGCAAAAAGCGGCTCGCGTTACTTGGTGCATCAGAACTCTCGAAAGATTCCACGGAGGATCCTCAAACGTTGTATACAACATCGTATCAGGTACGAATCCGAAACAAAAAACCAGTCACGAGTTTGGGTGTTCGAAAATGAGTTAAAGCCAACAAAAATTGTTCGTTCACGGAGTGTTGCAAAAAAAATGGTGGCCACGTTTGTCTCCAAAACCGGCCATGTTACGACTATTCCTCCTGAGGAACAAAGAACGGTTAATGCAGAATGGTATGCTAGCATTTGTTTGCCACAGGTCCTTTGAAGCTAGTTTTTGTAGTTTTTGTCTTAAACTCGCTCGCATAAATTAAACGTTTTCATTATTGAATTAAATGGTTTTAACCAATAATTTATATTAACGTGAGTCTTACCATAGAAACTTCCGAGATATATATATATATATATATATATATATATATATATATATATATATATATATATATATATAATGCGGATTTTAAACATTAAATAATAATGATTTTTATTCGTCTCAATTCACACATGTTGCTAAAAGTGTACAAAAAGATTATCACAAACTTATCTAGAAACATACTTATAGTTCGGCCGTTCAGAGAATGCGTTCCTGACACCTATCAGTTAGTCACGACTAGTGATGGGCACAACATAACACTGAGTTCGTTACCGTTCCTCTGTTATTTTTAAGATTATTTTCGTTTTAAATTGGCGGAATCATTTAAAATTTATATTTTAGTAATTTAAGTGGAAACCAAAAAAAGGTAATATTAGTATAATAAAATTGTTTTATTTATTCTTTGTTACAAAGTTACAATCTGTATTTCTATGCAATAAAGTACATTGAATTGAATGTGCGTACAGAATATTAATCAGACTCCGATTCGCTTAAGGAGGTGGTGTCTTCGTCATCATCATCTACATGTATAATTATATTATTATCAATAACAGAGCCAATCCTGATATCCCGTTTTTTATCAGGTTTTTAGTCTTCTCAACAACCTTTGCCCAGTCATCTCTTGTGACTTCCCCGCAGGCTTCTTTTAATAGGGTCATCATCTTTTTCGTTTTGAATGGCGGGGAAGTATTGTGGCGGGCGGCGTAACCTTTCATTTGAGCCCAGATTAGCTCAATCGCGTTATATTGGCAATGATACGGTGGAATTCTTAGAACGCGATGATCGTACTCCAGAGCCAGTTCATCGATTTCGTATCGCACATTTGTCGCTTTATTTTCTTTAACTAATTTAATAAGCTCTGGTTTTAGCATCTGCATATTTGCGTCAATGCCTTTTGCTTGTAACCAAGCCATCATTTCTTCTTTTTTATTAGCTTGGGTAGGTGGTTTCTGTATTTGAAGCGAGTGATAGGAGGCATTATCCATGAATATTACAGAAGGCTCTGGTAGGCTGGGCAAAAGCACGTTCTGGAACCACTCTTTAAATGTAGTGGCATTCATTTCCTCGTGGCAGTCATTTGTGGTTTTGATTGAAATGCCAGTAACGCGTTCTCCACAAAGCCGTATTTTGCAGAACCTGTGTGGCATATTATTAGACGGGCCCCCTTACCCATTGGTACTTTCGACGTCGACGCTTGTGTATCATCCGTCCAAGAACGGGAAACCGTGTGATTGGCGTTTAGACATGTCTCGTCAATGACCACGACATTATCCCAGTTATCAATATTTTTTGCTTCTCTCAAAAAACTTATCCGTTTTAAAATTATGTCTTATCGTTCTAATAAAATTATTCTTTTGTCTGTTTTTTTATACGAAAAACCAATATCTTTTAAGATTTTGGTTAAAGCAGTTTTACCCCCGCTAAACAGTCCAGCTTCTCTTAACGATGCCGAAAGCTTCTTCCTGTTGAGATATTCATTTCTGGAATAGTAACCATGTGTCAATATCTGTCACGGGTTTAGTTCTACGTTTCTTCTTCGGAGTACGTAAAATATTATCTTCCGTGCCAGTAGAGCCGAACTTTTCTTTATTAATATTTGTTATCGTTCGTTTGCTAACTCCAAGCGCCTGAGAGACGCGTTCTTGTACTTGTTCGACAGGTAACAGGGGTCCGCCATTTTGCCGCTCCCGCTCAAAGTAATCGCAGCTTGATGATTAACTCACGGGCTCCTCTTTTCAATGTTTGTCCACGTTTAGGCATTATTATGCACCAAAAGTAAAAAGAACGCAATACAAAACACAATCGAAGTCCGATTTAGCGCCGATGTCAGTTTGAAAAGCACAAACAGTCCATTAAACGAAAACCGGGTAATCAAATAAAAACAGATCGAAAACACTTGAAGGGCGTGGTCTATGCGCACGAAACGACAACAGACGACTGTTTTAGCGTCACAAAATGGCGGCCCATAACGCCATTTGGGGTTACCATTTTCAACCTAAATATAAAAATGCTACTTTCTTTCGCGCGTTCGGTTTGGTCGTAGTTTTATTTTTATATTTAATAAAAGTTAGCTTATAGACCATTATTTTCAAATTCTTAAAAAGAAAAACAAAACGTATTATTTTATAAAGGATAACTGTATAAGAACAGATTACGATACTGTTATTGCCTGTTATTGTTAGCACAGCACTACAAATATAAAGCGCTGACATAACCTTGTAATAGCGCAGTATAGATTTAGAAAAATATTGTTTACCAAGTTATTTGACACTCAGTTTGGCACAAAATTATAACATTCATTGATTATTGATATAATAATGTTGTTTTAATGCTCATCGATTGTTAAAACGGTAAACAACCAGCAAAAATATTTTTATCGTAACTGCAACGTCATTACAAAGTTACGTCGTCAGTTCAATCGCGACGTGTCAGGAACGCATTCTCTGAACGGCCGAACTATAGTAACATAAAAAGAGACAAACTGGCCTGTGCCTCAGCTATGTGATGATTTGAGGTCACCGCTGGTAAATATGGGGTTTAAAAAATTATTAGGTCTTTGTAAGTTTAAGCTGAGTATTACAGGTTTTTTAACTGAGCTTTGAAAATCAATTCGGTAATTTATGTAATTTGATATATATAATTCAGGTAATAAGATTAAATGAAGTAAAAAAGTGTAGTGTGGTATAGCCCCCACGACTATATATATATATTAGAGTTAAGTTAAGCATAGGACAGTATAATTAAAGAATTAGTCTCAGCAACACGTCTGCTCTTTCATTAACACCTGCCGACATCACATGGCGACCCTGCCAGGCGGTGCGCTGCTACATTGCACGCGCACCGCCGGGCCTACATAAAGAGAGAAAAAAAAATTACAAAAAAAATGGAAATCATCATAGATTGACCATTTAAAAAGTAAATTATATTATAACAGAATGGACGCAATACGGGATGTGACGAAAAATAAATGAATATGAATACAAGAAGAGGCCACAACAATAATTTTACAGAAGCTGACTGAAATATAAAAAGTATAATGAACATGAAGTATGTAATATAATTTAAATGTATAATAGTACCTACTATGAAAGCAACTAAGAAATAATAAGGAAAATAAAAAGTTTTTTTTTAAATATAATTACTAAAGAATAAAATTCAAGAAACGGCAGGTTATTTAAAAAGGAAAGAAACAGTTATTCTTTTGCAAGCTTCGTCTAGAAGAATGTGAAAATTGAGCCGAAAAGAACAAAGAAGAACTTAAGAGGTAACTTCGCACCTGTGTGATTTTAATTCCATTTAAAACTTAATTTATCAATTTGAGATTGTTTTTATATTTTTTTACTATAATATTTGTTGAAGTTAAGTATTAAATATTCTATATTTAATACACGTATGTTTAAATTGAAATTATTTATCAGATAATTCACGATACAATTGATTTTTCAATATTTTATCACTATTTATATATAAAAAAAAATGCAATCATAATACAATATCATAAAGTAAGCACATTACATTTTAGGCACTTATGGCATTTGCATTAAGGCACAAGACAATTTATATTAAATTTTATTTAGTTATTGTTTATTCTTTTATATTATTTTTTTTACTGTGCAGGACACAATACAAAAACGAATGAAATAATATAGTACATTTTTACGTACTTAAATTTACCATAAATTAATTTTTCGTATAATTAAAATAATACTGATATATTGTTTAATATGATATATTTCGTAGTTTTTTTTCTGTAGTAAATTTTATTTAAAAACAATTCAGTATTGTTAATAAGTATTCGTTTTTTCTTTTCTTTAATAAAGGCAGTGAACCTTAAAGTTATACTTATACACATAAACCTACTTAAAAATTAAAATTGGTCTTTTGAATGCTTAAATAAATTAATGTTTTGTTGTGTAAAGTTGATGTGTTACAGTGATTATTAAATTATTGTCTGTAAACGATATAGTAAATACCATACTTCTAGAAATCTTTTTCGATCTAAGCAAAAGTAATGTGTCTAAAATTCTGTGTAAATAAGGAATTCAAAACTATAATTTTACTTGTATCCACATATTATGTATGTAATATTAACATTGTATAAGTTACTTTTAAATTAGGTAGGTAATCATAATACATTGTAATCGAAAACGTTGCCATATACGTACTTTGTTAATTAAAACAAAGGTGTCTCAAATCGCTTGCACTGCAAAGAGTGGAATTACAATTTGTATTTCGATCTGTCTGTCGTTATGCGATTATGTTATTGTTATTGAAAACTATTACGTTGCTTTGCTTCTTTGTTCTGTATCTTAATATGAAATGCAATTATTTATTTTTGATTTAATATTGATTAAACTTTCATATCATAAGGTTTTAACTATTATAATTCATTATTTTTTGGGATAACTGTTGGAATATCTAGCTTATTTGTGTGGATTGCGAAAACAATAACTTCGTTTAAGTCAATTTTGTATTATGTATATAATTAATTTAAATTTTATTGTACCCATATTGTGAGCCTCAATCCCTAACTGACAATGATGTAACTAAATATTATACGAGACTATTTTATGATATAAATTTGTAAAAGATATGAGTAAATGTTTGGCTAAGTTACGGAATACGTAATAATAAATAAAAAATATTAATAATGTGTACCTAAGTGTGAGAGTAAGGTAAAGAAAAATTATCGGAGGTTAGCATATCCACATACAATCAGCTTGATCAGCTGAGAGTTTGGAAAACCTAATAAGCGATTAATTTTTAAGGGGTTCTGACACTATTAAATACGGAATAAGTTTTAATGTATTGTTAATGAGGTAAATTAGAATTTATTATGAATTGTATAAGAATATTATCCATAATATTAATCATGTATGTACGCGAGCCGTGTACGTGAAAATTATGGTTCAATTAAAAACTGGTTAAAAAATACTATAAAAGTAAAAAAAAAAAAAAAACATAAGTTAACCTTGACAAATAAATAATGGAGAGATACGGGAACGTCCATCACGGGTAAAGCATATAGTCCTCGAGCAGGGTATGTTTCCATGATTGAATGATAAAATCGGGAGTAACGGGTACTAGGGAACAATACCTTTAGTACAAGTGAGATGTGAATGAGTTTACTCATATTAGTACTGTTGGGGACCAGAGAAGTCTTAAATTTGTTGCCCTTCATAATGGTACATAGAGGTCACATCCTTCGTTGGATCATAGTGTGAACTTAGTTTTTCTCCGTGACAATTGTTGGAGTCCTTTTAAAATGACTTAAAAGTTGACCTCAAGGTTGTGCGCACAACCCAAGGTACAGTTTTACCTTGATATAGTATGTTACAAAAAAAGTTTATGTACCAATAAATTGAAATGAATGTTATAAAAAGTAATATAATACCCAAGTAAATGGGGGGCCCATATTTATAAAGTACCCGCGTGATAAATATCACGAAATAAAATATAAACGAAATGAATTAATACTCCGATTCCCGGTATCTGAATAATAAATAAATAAATATATAAGTGAATGGAGAGAAATAAAGCTAGCTAAAGATCAAAAATATAAGAAAAAAAAGTACGTGTACAAGAATTATGAAAAAAAAAGATATTAAAAAGGCCTAACTCGAAAATAAGGAAGGAGATGAAAAAGTATGAATAAATAAATAAGACAAGAGTATTTTAAAATATAAATGAATGTACAACTATTCTAGAACTTCACGAATTACCTAATTATGTCAAATAAGTATGTTGTATGTATGCATGATACATCATACCAATTCTATTGTGACCTTGAAATAACTATGGGGTAGAGGGATGTGGCCACCCGAACTACCCATAGAATATACCTATATTTTGTTTTTGTATTTTATATTTAGGTCATTTAATATATAATTACATTGTATTTTTGTAATTTATATTAATAATAAACATATTTTATATTTATTTTTATAAGTTAAAAAAACAAATGTATTCATTTACTTTTTATTTTTTTGTCGGTGGGAGGTGTAGTGTGGTATAGCCCCCACGACTATATATATATTAGAGTTAAGTTAAGCATAGGACAGTATAATTAAAGAATTAGTCTCAGCAACACGTCTGCTCTTTCATTAACACCTGCCGACATCACAAAAGTATTAGTTATGCTGGCAACATTAAGTACGCCATCAGCGCAACTGACTGACTGCAGAGTTATATAAACAAGTGCTCTCATGGTAATGTGATTCTCAAGATAAGGTGTCTGCTTAGGTGCCATGAGATACCATTGCCCACTGTTAGCTGTCTGCTGGCTTAAATTGCCGTCAAAATCTCCCATCAACATATTGTGAAGCAGTGTACTATGAAGGATAATAATACATTGTAACTTCAGACTCAGAAAAGCGAGAACCAAGAGCCGTAAAGCCAGTTATAAAAAAAATTATGAGTAGGGGTGACCGCTTTGAAAATACTTTGATTTTTTTGGTGTAATGCATCGAGACCGTGGTTTGGTATAATCCGAAGCATCGATTAGAAACATCGATGGTTTTTGAACATCAAGTACTTTTTCGGACTTTAACAATTTTCTATATATTTATTGAATCGAAATTATATAAATTGTTTGTTAACTGATATATGAATTTGTATAATTAACTTCGTGGTTCGATTCACAAATGATTCGTTTAAAGGAGAATGGGAATTTTGGGCCTGAAGTTAATTAATTGGTTTATACTTTAAAAAATTGGCCATATTTTTCTTAAGTAAAACACAATAAAGTAGGTCTATTTACAATCTACATTTTGAAAAACTAATAAGATAAGAAATAATTTAGAAAATCGACTGTAGTGTATTTTTTATGGCAATAAATCGATCCCCATGAAGAATACACTAGTGAAATTCTCGTTTCTGAACGTTATCTTCCAATAGAGGACTTCTCATTTTGAAACTTGACTTGACAGTTTATACTTCAAAATATTTATTTAAAAGAAAAAGACAGATTTTCGCTTCGATTTGAAATGAGCGTAATATAATCGATTCTACATTAAATTGAGCATTTTAATATCTATTTTCGATTATTTTTCTATGATTATATAATCCATATGTGTGTTTTGGTAAACACTAAACAATGCATCGTAAACTTGTCCTATTTGATGTCTTAGTGGTTTTATTGCTTCGATTCGACTTTCCCATCTCATGTCACTAAGTGGTTTAGAGTAATACTTTTTACATTCTTCAAAAGAATTGACCGCCTTAATGTAGACGTGGAAAAAACATATTTTTTATATGTAGCTTTTTTAGTATGTAGCTTCCAGTGAGGACTTTGTTATGTCGTTTACCACTAAGTTTAAAGAATGACTACTGCAAGGAACGTAAAATGCCCGTGGATTGATGTTTTTAATCCTGGCTTGGACGTCACTTTGAATACCTTTCATATTAGATCCATTATCGTACCCTTGCCCTCTTATGTTTTCTAAAGACAATCCAAGAGCTGATAATTGATCCACGATAATTTCTGTTAGTGCCAGACCAGTAGATTTCTCAATTGGTATAAAATATAAATCCTAAAAAACTTTCATCTATTACAATCTCTGAGGTTCTTGAATGGTCTTGGGATTGAATAATAGAAATATACCTAATTATCATGGTCATCTGTTCAGTTTTGCTAGCGTCTGGAGTACAATCTAAAATAATAAAATAATATTTCGATGTAATGATAGCTTCCATGTCTGAAATTGTATTAATGAACTCATTTTGTATTGTTTTACATAAGTAGGTTGCTTGTTTCGCCTTTTTTTTTCAAAACTCTGCGTACATGTTCCTGCATAACGGGATCAAATTCGGCGAACAACTCTACTAGTTTTAAAAAATTACCATTGTTATGTTGATACAGATTATCAGAAGTACCTTGAAAAGTCAAGCCATTTTTAGCCGACATTTTGATGATTGTGGCAATTTTTGTAAACTATTTTACTACTTTTATTTTCTTATTACGTTCTGTAAATTGTGCACATTGATGACACAAATAAAATGAAATATAATTTTACATTTTTATTTAAAGCTCACTGAGACAGAACAGACGATTTTTTGTCAGACAGTGCTCCCAATCAGCCAATATCAATTTATTTATTCCGCCTAAGGGATTGACAGCTGCCAACGAGCGCCACGAACAGGTTTAATATTATAACTCCAAAATCAGAGCATGTTTTAGTTGCTCTGATTTAGAAATAATTATAACATGTATTAATAGTAATAGTTAACTAATAATAATGACTATACCTTTTGACTATTAGTTGGTTATCATTGATTCGATGTTTTATGAAAATACATAGAATATATCATTATAAGTCAATAACTTTCCAAAACATCGAATTGATTCAATGAATCGTATTGTAAACATCGAGTGAATTCATGACGAATTTATGACGCATTGTGTACTTCCTGGTATATAGTGTATTATCTATGGTGTGTACTGTGTAGTAGTGTGGCTGTGGTTATAATTATATACTCTTCAAAGTATCTTTATACGTAGTATCCACTAAGTAGTCTGTGGTATCTTTACTCTGCTTTACTCCAAGTGAGCGAATGTGATAAGGAGAATTACAAAATTTACCTATTTTAATTTTACTCATTTTGTTGTGTATGTGTACATTGAACCGTTGTTATTCATAATTTGAATTGTTAGCTTACACCGTAAATTAATGTTTTAATTACACAACGAGATAAAAGATAACAACAGTGACAGTTAACAGATATGTAACGTTATATTTTGGCGGCATTGCACGAAGTCACAGAAAACATAAATAGACTTTCTTGTGCAATAATCGACGCGTGCTGAATGCCATGACTTAATCTTCGTTTTGAACTCGTTCTAGAAAATGGGTCACGGCCCCTAAGGTTTATTGAAAGTAAAGATGGTGATAGAAAAGTGAAATTTGAAAATACGTTCATATTTTGGGTCAGTTATGGAGAACCCTACAGTGGTAGGCTTGAGGTCAAGGTCTCGTTCGAAGACGCCCTTCCTTAGGTCTAGCTGTGACCGGGAGCATTGTGCAGAAGGAGAAGACCATAAACATTACAAGACCGGTAGGAAGACGCCTGTTAAAAGAAGCACACCTATCAAGTAAGCGTTTACTGTAACTGCTATTCGTTTGAATATAAGCTTGAACTGCAAGACCTCATTTTCCTACTATTTTCATGTTTTTGGATAAGATTTTACTGTAAATATTACTTCAATTATCCACAATTCTTCCCAAACTAACAAATTCCTGTAACATTACACGATTGTGCCTGTTTCAGCTATTAAGGCCCGCTTTTCACTATGGGATATAATATAATATATATTACATCTCGAGATATAAATTAATATCGCTCACCATACATTTCATATGGAACCGTTTACACTGAGCTATAATATATATTACATCTCAAGCTATAAATATTTTTTCGATCGACCGAATGATATTTTCATATTATATTTCGCCCCCTGTACACCGCACACCGTACCACGCCCCCGCAAAACGGTATACGGTGTAAAGGGGGGTAATCCAATGACCAATGACGAACACACACTAGTTAAAAGATATATCTCACAGTGTGAACGCCAATCGTGGGATATAATTTATATTTCGGGATATAATATATATTATATTCCATAGTGAAAAGCCAGCCTTAAAACTTACGATATAAGATATTGTATACAAGATATTCATTAAACTTACACAATATTTTTTTACATTAGAACATTTCTTGGAAATATTTTGAATATTGTTAAAATAATATGAGCTGCAGTTTGTTATAATTGTATATAATGTTATACCTATATTCAGCCATTAACACCTGCTACTCTAAGCATTTTGCAATATGAAAATATCAAATATGCCACCTGTTTTATCTTTGCACCTGCTTTAATAATCCTATTTTCATGCTTAATTTAGCTTGTAGCACAATGAAATATATTTAAATGATATGTGAAATATCAAGATGTGACCATGTCAATTAAATTAACTTATTACTGAATAATTATTATTTGTTTAAGGGGTGTATTACAAAAAAACGCGAAATTACAAGGTTTCCTCGTTGAAATTTTATGTTTATCGTTCATTGCTTGAAATAACAATTACTTGGTAAAAATAGTTTGTTTTCTCTCCTCAAATAAGCTCGGAATGGATTTTAGAAAACTTATTTATTTAATCAGTAATAATCATTCTCCCGATGCATGTTTAGGCAAAAACTCTCGAAGACATGATTTGGGAGCTCTAATTTGTAGATTCTATTGAATATCGACCATCAAAAAAAATATTTTTATCTCCCAAATATCCTACACTTTAATAATAATGGAATACATTTTCGTTATATGCTTTTCACGCTGGGAAAAAAAAATCGACATAATTCAAAAAACGACCAAAAAAGCTTCGATACAAGCCCCTATATTTCCGAAGTTCTACATCATTTAGAAGTAAAATTTATACCAAAATAATCATCAACATTTGCTTACACTATGCTATTATTTTTACTTTTTAAATCGTTACTATTATATTTTAATTAATTAAATAAAAGTACTATATATTTCACTGTGCCGGCCATCTGCGATCATTAACGCGCGAGCGATTGCCGAGGGTGGACCTGCGTCAGTTTATTTCGGGCGCTGCATCGTTTCGATATTACCGTAGTGTGCGTCGATTGCTATCGTAGTGTGCGTCGATTACCTGCATACTAGAATATCGTCAACTACGACCGCAATTTTTGATTGATCGGTTTAAAACTATTTTATATAGTTATAATTTAGATTACATCTCTTCAAAAATGTGGTCTATTCATTGACTTAGATCATTGTTATTTGAGGGCTTCACCTAATGGTTTATACAGCAACGGTCTTATTGAAGTCAAATGTCCTATTTCAGCTTTCGGAATAGATTTTGATACAGCCTTTCGACAAAAAAAAGTTAAAGGTTATAAATTCAGTGATTCAAGGTTAACATTATATCAAAATAATGACTGGTTTTACCAAATCCAAGTCCAGTTTCATTTAGCAAATAAAAATGTCTGAATACTTGCCATAATATGTATTGGCCCAGATTAATGCAGTAAAAGTACTAAAAATTTACAAATATGACCAATTTTAGATTTTCAGTATGTTACCCAAGTTACAAGCTTTTTATGAAAAGTGTGTACTGCCCGAAATTATCGAATCAAGAAAAGTTCGGTCAATGCCGTCGCAGCAAATATTTTTCTTATAAAAAATATAGTAATTGACTGTAAGTACCGATTAAAAAAAATATTAGTTACATTTGGTTGTTATATTTATTAAAACAGGTTGCAACCGTTTATTTATTTATACCACTATTCTACCGGTAGTAGACATAATTAATTATTAACATTCTATTACAGCGTAACAATTAAAATATTTATGTGTACTTATTTTGACACTAAATTTCATAAATAATGAATAATATATCAAAATGGTATATAATAATAAATAATAAATTATATAATTATATAATAATAAATTAATAAGATAACATTAAAATGACACACCAAAAAATATTCCATCCACTGAAGTCCATCCTAAGAAAAGAAAACTTTGTATTATGGAAGATCAAGATCGTTTAGTCGCCATACTCACAGTATTATAGTGCGAGCGAGTGAATAGATATGAAAGAAAGTATCGGTCGCGTAACTTGCTGCCCGCTTGGTGCGTAAAATACCTAAATTTGCGAAACGCCGAAATGTAAGAGGGCTCTTAATGTAAACTTATTACAAATAATGAATTTATGCTGTTAATTACTAATTAGTATTCAAAGTACATTCTTTCAAAGGTCTTAAGACACACAAAAGTATCTACACTTCCAAATCCATTTCCTTTGCTATGATTATATGACGAAATCGAACTTAGGATTAAAAGCTATTACACAAAGTCCAAGATTCTGGAAGAAGCCAGACTGCCATTTGCTGCAACTATTGGCCTGTTAGTTCCATGTGCAGTGAAACTTATAAAGGTATCCTGGAGGTTGCCACTGGTTACATAGAACTGGTTTTTTTTCTTGTCCAAAGACTCGGTTATAACCCTTCAGTGAGGAAACACAGCCAATACTGTTAGTACTATATCAATGGAAGTAGGACTGTATGATTATATACTAACTTTAAATTTCTTATTTTTCATTGAATAAAGCTACTTTTACGGATTTTATCATATTTAATTATACTTATTTTTAAATTCCCGGTGTCTTGAGTGCTTTCCAGCAGCAATGGTTTGGGGGGGGGGGGCTTTGAGATTACTGACATCCCAATGCAAAAATCGAAGATGCTGAAGGTACTCCGGGCTAACTCTGACATTGGGACGTCAATCACCTCAGTCCCCTGTGACCATGGCTGCTGGAAACAGCCCGAAACATCAGAAATTTAAAAATAAGTATAATTAAACATGATAAAATCTGTAAAAGTGTGTCAATGTGTAGTGTTCACGTATATATAAGAAATCATTATTTCTTCATTATTATAAAAATTGTATTATTATAATTATTATGTTGTACATCTTTCTACTTGCTTAAACATACACAGATCTATATAGATAATTTAATTTTTACTATGGTAATTTAGATAAGCAGCAATAATGATAATGGTGTCTTAATTGTTTGAATTTGATAATTTCATTGAAAATAAAATGAGCTGCTTAATACCAGTAATGATATGATTTTAAAAAACAATTACTAAGTTAATTGAAATAAGATTTACATTCTTTTCTTTTTCTTCGTAAGTACACTGCTAGACTTAGAACTTAGTTAATATAGTACTTAGTATAAAGTAACTTTGGAAATAGTTCTACGTAGCACTAGTATGCTACCACCTGGAGCTGCTAGAGACAAATACCCCCCCCCCCTTTTAATTTTGAATTTTGTATCTAATTTTAAATGAACTAAAGAATATTCTCAAAATATAAATCTAGACACACAGCAGTGTCAGCCAAGTTCAGTAGAGAAAAAGGTGACACACTCACAGTGTATTTCACAAACCATTTAGAGCTACTTTTAAACTCCCTATAACTAAAAATACTATTAGAGACATATAATTATGCATTTCTAATAAGGGTGTTGAGAATACCTAGAATCCCTGATTTCATTAATAAACCTGTTATAGTTTTTTTTTATAGGATTTGGTAACAAACGAGCACACAGTCCACCTGATGGAAAGTGGTTGCTGTGGCCCATAGAAATCTACATTTATCCTCATTTGCGAATCAAAATGCAGATGCGTTGTCACCCGTGAGGACTAAGATGGAATGCCTCATTTCCAATAAAAAAGGGTCTCCGGTTCTCTACACTCATAAGCTGCTATTTTACGCTGGTATTCTGTGAGAGCGTGGTCCTTCCCCGGTTGGGCCAACCCATTCGTGCTGCAACTATACAATTAATATAGCTGCAGCATGGCTCTACCACGTAAAAAAAAGTTTTTGAGTAATTAAGAATTGAAGTGTCATAATAAACAAAAAACTTCGCCACTTCTAGGTTATCTTATGATATCCCGCTAAAAACATAAATCAATGTAAAAGGGGGCTCAAGTTCCGTATAAATGATATTTGTGGTTGTCAACTTTGCAGATAATAGAGTTGAAATCTGAATGTCCCATAGCAGTTCCAACATTGTTGTACATTTAAGCAATGGCTATTGAACTTGGCGCCTATTAAGTTTCAACCCTTTTATCGGCGAATCTGAGACGTTGTTTGTTTGTATCAAACTTGGACCTTTTTCACAATTTATGTTATTGTGGGTTTTTTCTTTCTTTCAGGTTTATGCCAGGACTTGCATGACTATAAAATTATGAGTTATAACGGTTAAAGATATGACGTCATAGCTTTATATTGCGATATCTTAAAATAACAATACACAAATTTTTCTATACCGAAAAATAACTATAGTGCTATTTTCTTCCCTAACTAATTATCAACTTACAGGTTTTTTCTTCTTCTGTTTCAAAATTTCTTTAGTTTTCAACTAGTTTCTTAGATAACATTGTCAAAACAACAAAATACTTTGAGTTATCAATATAAATTCGGTAATACAAAGGTATAACCATACCCCTAAAAATAGCGTTACTGTTATTTTATACTGGTGACGTATCTGCGAATTTTAACCGCTTTCAGTCTACCTTTAAAAAATAGGGATATCAGTATTTTATACTCTCAAGAATCACCTTTCATACTCCAAAATTCCGCACCCGCAATACTACATTGTTACAGACACTGTTCTTTCGCGGCTTGCTCGTAAATATAATGAACAATTTGGACACATTGACCTCTTTGCAAATTCTAAACTTACGTTTAAAGATTACATCAAGAAAACTATTAAAAATAGAGCAGTTGAAGTTAAAATCACATACAATCATATATTCTCTCATCTATTTTTTCTATATGTATTTTTTGAGGCTACTAATATTTATATAAGTACTTAAGTTGTTTTATTTAATATATATTATAATTATATATTTGTATTATGTTTATATATTTATACATTTTATATGTACATAAGTATACATATACATAAGGTAATGTAAAGTATCATTCTACCTGACTCTCTCCTGATCTGTAAACTTATGACCACCTGCATTACATTGAATTGCTTATAATTTATTTATTAGATTGTTCTTCTTTCCTTTTCTTCCAACAACAATACATCTACCATCAAGCAATATAAGGGAAACCTGTTATTGGCCATGCTTTTAGTTTGTTACACTAATGTTAATATTTACTATATACGCTGTTGGTTTTCTAAATACTGGTAGCGTAACCTCATACCTTAACCACAATCAACCCTGATTTATGCACACACATAAGCTTAGATACTGTGGCCAGAAAATTCTTTGTTTACAATCTTTATCATAGATGTTAATCTATGCAAACTATCCTATAAAAAAAAATATGTTGTTTGTGTAAACCATACTTAATGTGTTTAATTCTATAAATATATAGTACAAGGATATGTTAATAGTTACTACACTCAGTTTTGTAACATGATGTCACTAATTCACTGAAGCCCATGACTATGAGGTCACTAAGGCTTTAATACCATGGTGACCTTAAAATGTATTTACGACATTTTTAATGATGCTGTATGCTTATGTGTGTTGTTTATTTACTAACAATTGTGTTAAAACAAAAATTATCACATTCTTTAAATAAAACATTGAACTATTTTCTGCCGACTTCCAAAAAGGAGATGGTACTCAATTCAACTGTATGTTTTTTTTAATGTGTGTTACCTCATAACTTTGTATTGGGTGAACCGTTTTCGATGATTCTTTTTTTATATGAAAGCTGATAGTTCTTGTGTGGTCCCATATGAATTTGATCAAGGTCAGACCAATGGTTATTGAGTTATTCTTAAATAACTTATATTGTACAACATTTTTAATTTTAAATTATATTTTGAAGTCTTTATATCTTATCTGGAATATCTTTCATATTTTAATAATTATATATTCTTATAAATTCGTTATTCATTACAGCATATCAAAAGTCCTCTGCGGAACATAGGTTATGGGGATATGTGCCATAGTTGCCCCTCTTGGCAGGTGGGTTGGCAGCATTAGTATTTTTATTATTTTCAGTTGTTATTGAGATGAAGAAGCTACAGCCAATTTCCTGATTCATTTTCCTCTGTGGCTACTTATGACATCTGTGGGATGATAAGGGATAGTGGATTTTATCACGCTGCCACAATACAGCAATTTTTTTTTATTAACAATCTTTAATGCACACCTAAAGAAGATGATAACAATAACAGGTAAAATATTTATTGAAATGTGTTTCATTACCAAGTATCTTGGGTGCCGTAAAAGAAGAAACTATCATCGCCCATTCCATCGTTTTGTGGTTACCAATTAAAAATTTGCATTCTAAAATATCCAGATGAGTCACAAGCTTTTGATACCATGTTGGCCACTCTACCTTCCAAACATCGCAATAGTGGCAAATGCTTTCAATTTAGGAGAGTCCT
The DNA here is from genome assembly GCA_033319125.1 of Parnassius glacialis. Classification (NCBI taxonomy): domain Eukaryota; kingdom Metazoa; phylum Arthropoda; class Insecta; order Lepidoptera; family Papilionidae; genus Parnassius; species Parnassius glacialis. The sequence goes on from JAVANC010000005.1 coordinate 45,709,945, forward strand.
CTCGGAAATTCAGCAAGTGGTATATTTTGGATAGTTACATAATATTACAATTAGTTTGCTATATTGTGTCTAATATTTTATCGTGGTATATATACTGATGTTTTTTATACTAACTGTTGTATTTATTAGTGTTTGTTATTAATTTTTGCGTGGTAGAGCCATGATACAGCTATATTAAGGCTGGTTTCACAGCTGTACGGGAATCCCGTACGGGTAGCCCGTACGGGACTCCCGGAGCGGAGACAGACGTAAGGCGCTATATCATCGTTTCACAGCGACGCGGATTGTTCCGTACGGGACTGGCTCCGCGTAGAGCCCGTACAACAATACCCGTGTCCCGCACCCGGACTCCGTACATGCAGACGTGAACGTGAGCGCACCGCTGCTCACCCTGCTCATTCATCGTTTCACAGCGATGCGGAGCGCCCGTGCTCCGTGAGTACAATCGAGATGAGTCGATTAATTGACACGGGATTTGTCATAGACATTCATTCGCAGCTATAGCAGCACGAAACATTTCTTGATATTTTATTCTGTTCTCTAACCTGGATAGTAGTTCATCAAAACTATCAATCGACATACGAAAATAATTAAAAAATTTGCGCGGATCCTTCCTAAGTTTATAGTTTAAGGTTACAAATGCACTTTCGAAACATCTTGCTTCGATGATGGGATGTACACATAGTCTCTTTCTCTTTCTCTGTCGTCGTTGTCTCTCACAAATTTAATAAATACCACGAATTTTTCATATGTTCGCGTTCATTTTCAATTGCGACTGTCTTCCGCTAGCACCCGTATCGTACTAAACACTCGTTTCAGAGCACTGCGGGAGCTACCCGTAGGGATCTCCCGCATTACGGGCTACCCGTACGGTACTCCTGTACAGGTGTGTAACCAGCCTAATAGTATAGTTGCAGCATGAATGGCTCGGCTCGACCTGGGAAGGACCACGCTCTCACAGAATACCAGCGTAAAATAGCAGCTTAATGCTGCTGTGTTTCGTATGGTGAGTGTAGAGAACCGGAGACCCTTTTTTACTGGAAAAGAGGCATTCTATCTTAGTCCTCACGGCTGACAACGCATCTGCATTTTAATTCGCAAACGAAGATAGATGTAGATGTCTATGGACCACAGCCCAAACAAACAATAACAAACACCAATAAATACAACAGTTAGTAAAAAAATATCAGTGTATTTACTTGATATATTTATTCCAAGTAGGTGTTTTAACATTTGGCTACAATATTATTAATCAAGGTTAATTTCATTCTCCTTCATGATGATTTTATCACTCATTAAAATGCACATTGCCTTGTATGCGCTAATCAGTAAAAAGTTGCAGTTGTCAGTGATAACAAATTCTGAGAATTTGTCTGACCATGACATGAATGATAAAATTATTTGGTGATCACACAGTCTACTCCATATAAGAAAACAGATTTGACTTCATTACTCATCATACATTAATACACTACGTATACGTAGTGTAATACCTACTCTCAATAGCGTAACAACACGTCATCATTTAGAATTCATTAAGTATTTAGCGGGTTTGAAAGTTCTTAGTTGATGACAATAGAGTTTACGCTGTAGTTTTGTTTCTTTTAACGATCTTTTTTTTGAAGTCCGAAGACAAAGTTTACTTTCTGACATGATACTAATAATATGTCTATCCAATAGGTAGTAAGACATGTAGAATTCACATCTATACACTATGGACGCGTTCCAATGTAAATAAGTATAATATTATGTGAAGAGATTTCTTTCATTGATCGGTATCCGCGTGATGATATTAAGAGGACTACAAGAGCCAAGTGACCTTGAATGATGCACGCACACATTTACACAATCCATGTGAGCGCCATCTATCGACAGTGAGGTTTAACACTAACGAGTTAGCGAAGTTACGCCGGAGTGTTATAATCATGAAGCAAATACAAAGTCTTTGTATTTGCTTCGTGGTTATAATAGACGAAAGGCAGGTCAGATAAAGATCAAACAAAGAAATAGATGGGACAACGAAATTATTTTTAATTTTAATTTAATGTTACTTGAAAATTTAAGGATGTAATTATGATGGATGTAATTATAAGGATGTTTTGAAATAAAACTGATTCGATGAAACTTAAATTATTTTTATTTATATAATAATAGTTATAAACTTTATTTATATAAAAGTGATTGTAGTACATGAGTAGGACATCACATCGTTTGTACTAACCATTACAACGTGCGGCTGATGTTATGAATATTATTACCTGTGTACTATAGGCGTCTTTCAGTACACGCTTCGATGGATAATATTTACTTATATCAATAACTTCACAATGATGATTTTCCTGTGGTACTGTTTCCAATCTATGCAAAAAATTGAATATTTCAAATTATGTAGATATGTCAATTCTAAATATTATGGTTCTATGGTGTTAATTTATCAATAAGCCGCGGTCTTTTAACAAAAACATTAGGTATATTTAGTTTTTTTTTATTGTTATTATAGCTTAGGATAGTTTAGGTACCTACTTACACATAGAAAATACTAACATTCGTGTTGATATTTTCAACTTTCTTTCTCCTGTAAAAAATAATTACATTTCAAAAGCTGTTTTGGTTATTATTTATAAAAGTAATTAATAAATTTAGCTACACATGTAATACTTAAAATTAAAAATAAAAAGAAAATTTAACTATATATTCCTGGAATCGAACCCGGGCACTCTCGAGTGCAAGCTGTAAATATATGTTTATTGTTAAAAAAATAAATAGGTTTTTTTTAGTTATTATTTATAAAGTATTTAATAAATTTGTCTAAATATGTAATACTTTAAATAAAAAAGAAAAAAGAAAATTTAACTTCATTTTGCTGGAATCGAACCCAGGTACTCAGGTATACACTACGTTTCCAAATCATAAGTTAAATATTTAAATAATAATTTTATTAATTTTAATTTAAATAAATATTTAGTAATATTAAAATGTTTTACCTTTTTTCGTTCATATTATGTTGGGCGGGTAACGGGTTTCACTTTTATTTCCCATATTTACCAATTATAATTATTGACTTAATTTAAATTAATCTAAGCTTAAAATATTTTATATTTACACGAAAGAGGAATATTTATGAAAAGAAGAATATTTATGAACATGAAACAATGAATTTAAAAATAAAATTATACACAAACATTAAACAAACTTTACGTAAATAATACGGCAAAGAGAGCGACACGTCTGTATAGCATCGGGCCTCGGCCAGCAGTGTCGGTACACAGGCGTTTACGCACACATCCATACATATTATTTCAGAAATAAGAAAATGCGATTTAAAGAAAATCTATTAATTTTATCAAAAAATTAAAACAGTATTACGTTAATGTGTTGCTTATAGAATAATTTGACAAAAACTTAAAAAGATTGCATGTATATTAGTATGGTTTTTACTCGTTAAAAAATTTTTTTAGAGGTATATTTGTGATTTTTTTCTATCGTATCAAATTAGTAGCATCATGTTTTCATCACACTATCTAACTAGCATATATACTAAAAAATATCATATATTTTTCTGGTTAAGTTTACTGCATTGGATGATATACTTTAAGGCAATATAAAACTTGCGTTTAGCTCCTGTAGTCCCCTTAACAATGTTGTTGGTCCAGCGGTCGTAAGCGCGACAACTGATCATGGGGTCCCAGGGTATGAATCCCTGATCCCACTGGCATTGGAGCATTCTAGCCCAGGGGCGAATCGCTCGCCGTAAATTGAACAGTACGCGAGCAGTCTTATGTCGATCCCCGCCGGCACTAATAAAATTGTTAATTGTAATTTTAATTATTTATTACGTGCTCGGGGGTGTAGAAAAATATCGTCAGGAACCTGTATATTAAAAAAAAAATCAAAGACTTTTGTTTTTGGATTGGTTCACATACCAACATGCATTGGGGCTGCACGACGAAAACTTCCTTGACCTAAAAACCCTTAGAAATTAGAGGTGGCCTGTGATCTGCCGTGGGACGTATGAACACTGTAACTCTACTATTTTTGGCCGATTTACGAACCCGGTGACAACTTATGAATAATCGGAAGCTAATATCGAATGCGCAAGTACTTGTAACAGTGCCAAAAGCATAAACACTTGTTGCAACTTATCAGTCACCAATATATACGCATAAGGTCGGAAGTACTGGGGATTGATAACTTCGCGGAATGGAGTTCAAAATCTATAGAATTATGCTCAAAATTATTTTTTCTATTCTATCCATAGATATAAATAAAATTAGTCTGTAACAAGGAAATAACCTTTGAGCTGAGAGTAGAGCATACCATTAAGAGTAAGTAACCATTATTCAAATTTTGTCTGTCTGTACAAATGATTACTTTATGTCTTACCGGAGTGCTAAAAATAGGGTGTTATTTTGACGTCACCGACAATTTAATTTTTATGTATAGATGTTCTGTTTATTTTTTTTTTTTGTGATATCTAAGGTTCTAATATATTATATGAAACGACCTGTACCCACTATACTTTGTAACAAATTACCCTTAGAATATTTATAAGTAGCTTGCTTATTTATACTCTAAGGAATTATCAAATAAATATCTTTTCTTTCTTTCGTTCTTGTAGACTTATATTCAGCAGTGGCTAGCTTTCAAATACATTTTCAAGAGGTCGCTTTTGCCGAAATCCGACGGGAGAACATAGTTGTACTATAATTTATAACACAAAATATTACCAGTTAAGTACACCAGGAAGAAACCAATTATTGTAAATTGAATTCCAGGCAGAGAGACGTTAAATATATCTCAATCCAGATGTGTGTAAAGAGCTTCATGTACCCAGAGATATTTAAGTCGGCCTTCAAATGTAACGGCTCCTGTTTTAAATACTCGTAGTATTTACAAGCACATACAGATAGTGAGCTGTAATTGTTTTGGCTTTAACGCTGTATTAAAATTTATCAATATCACAACCTCAATGTATGTACTAAGGCTAAAGTGTTGTCTAAATACTTTCTATTATTCCAGTCTTACGAATGGATGTTCGTCTTCAAATTTTAATGGGAATGGAATTTAATGAAACAAATATCATGAAAATGGGTTCATATTAATAATTGGCGAAGATCTCTCATAACATACATTCAAAATAACGAATTGAGAAAGATTTCTTTTTTTTAATCGACAAAAATGGTCTTCATAATGTCTACAAATATATTATGCTGAATATAAGTATTACTAGAGACTTGCGCCGACTTCGTACGTGAGCGTTTTAGCAGCTTACATTTTTATGACTTGATCAGAAAATGCATCATATACAAAAGTTTCCTTCAAGAAATTTTTTAAATGATTGTGCAAACCACATCAAAATTCATCAAGTAGTTTTGAAGTTCTATGTGAATACAATAACAGACGCGGATAAGCTAATTTGTTTTATTCCATTACATATAGATATTACATGGTAGAGCCATGCTGCAGCTATATTGTGGTCGCAGTATGAATGGGTCGGCTTGTCCGGGGACCACGCTCTCACAAAATATCAGCGTGAAATAGCAGCTTAATGCTGCTGTGTTTCCTTTGGTGAGTGAAGAGAACTGCGGAAACCCCATTTTACTGGAAACGAGGCATACCATCTCATTTCTCAGGAGTGACAATGCATCAGGTTTTTAAATTCTTAATTGAGGATAAATGTAGATGTCTATTGGCCACAGCATCCACTTACCATCAGGTGGACTATGTGCTCGTTTGTCACCCTTATTCTATAAAAAAAAAACATATTTATAATTACGTATACCTGCGTCATCATTTCAATTTATCGCGGGTAAATGCTGGCGTCTATAGGCCACGGCATGCACTTACAATCGGGATGTCAAATTGACAAATGAGTATAGGTACATACAGACCACCTTCTATAAAAAGAATATAATACAGCTTGGATTCAAAGAAACAAAAAGCGAAAATGTTAATAAGCTGTAACGTAACCGTATCATGATGGCTTGCGAATTTTATTGCACATTTACTGCATACAAAGGATACAATGACATTTGGTATGTATTTAGCTCACAATCTCTCTAGAAAGCTCTACAATCTGTAAGGGAAAGTAAAGAAAGTACAGCACGGCATGAATTATGCGCCTGACAAAGTATCAAATACCTACGTTAAAGGTTATTTCTATATGGGGTAAAATTTATTCTATGACATTTACTAAGCACTGGAAAAGATTCTATCTATCTTGTGACTACGTGGTTTATGACTTTACGCGGTAGAGCCATGCTGCAGCTATATTATATTATTATGGTTGAAACTTGAAGCACGAATGGGTCGGCTCGACCTGAGAAAGACCACGCTCTCACAGAATACTATTGTAAAAGAGCAAGTTAATGCTGTTGTGTTCCGTATGAGACTGTGAAGAACCAGAGACTCTTTTTACTGGTAGCGACGCAAGGCATTCCGTCTTAGTCCTCATGGGTGACAACGCATATACGAAGGGAGGTCAAAAAGTTTGCGGAATGGCGGGCTTGGCAAGGGTGAGTTTACTCATCCAGGTAGCTAGTTGAGTGACTCATTGTTAATATATATATATATATATATATATATATATATATATATATATATATATATATATATATATATACCAAGTTTCAGCCTATTCAATATTTATATTTCATAGCAATGAAAAGCTTTTTTCACGAACAAGTAAATGTATTGATGTCATGGGAGACTAAGACTATATTGAAAAATAAATAATATTTCATACTTTTATCTTTCTAATATAACTTTATTTTTCTAACATACCCATACCGAGAATACATTGAACGCCCCTCGAACATCGATATATTATAAATGTACTACGCACTAGATTTCGCATTCCGAACATTGACTGCGTTCAACTCAACTGTACTGCAATCCGTACACTAAACTAAATATTGTGTAAATTGAAGATTTGTGAATTCCATAAGATAATAATTATTACATTTTATTCAGAAATATGTTTATTATTAAAATTGTTGATAAGTATACAAATCCAAAAATATAACAGTGGTAGAGCCACGCGGCAGCTTTTGCTGTCGCACGGATGGGCCAGCTCGAACCGGGGTGGTACCACGACCTCACAGAAAACCAGCGTGAAGTAGAGGTTTACCTCTGCGTTTCACTTGGTGAGTGCAGGTGACCGGAGGCCCTTTTTACTGGAAATGAGGCATTCCATCTTAGTCCTCACGGGTGACAACGCATCTGCATTTTGATTTGTAATAGAGGATAGATGTAGATGTCTATGGGTCGCAGCAACCACTTACCATCAGGTGGACTGTGTGCTCGTTTGTCACCCTTATTCTATAAAAAAAAAAGTTTAATTTAACATTTTACTTCCCGACTTTTTAATGTGTAGTCTTCGCGTAAATATAAGAAATCATTATATAATTTTATATTTATCATTTCGGCAAGGGAAGGGGTACGCGAGCTGCCCGCATGCCAAGCGTATCAACAATGGCAAATATCCCTTGCTTTATTAGGCATTCTATGTAAGGGACTTTTGATAGCCTCTAACAATAACGGTTTTAAATCACTTAACAAAGAAATGGGAGCAAGTTCTTATGAAAAAAAGTTCTTAGATCATGCTTTATGTGTGCATATTTTTGACTAGAGATATAAAGAACATTAGTATTTAATTTTACCAAATAAAACACGCACTTGGCCAATTTAAGACCATATTAGTCTAACCTGATATTATTTTGCAGGCAACTCCAGCAATCGACGAAAAGAGACGACGTAGAAATCATAGAAGAGGACCCAGAGAGTGAAATCTCTTCAGCGCATCGCACTCGACAGTCCTCGCGGGCCGCGGAGAAGCTGGTCAAGACTTCAGACTACTCGTCAGAAGAGAGTCTGGACCGACTGAAAGGAAGAAAGGAAATTGTCCAGGTAAATATCGTTTTTTTACTGTCTTGTATGCGTTTCTAAAAACTTTTATTGGCACACCACTAGCTTATCCCACGTATAAATTAATTGAGACATTGCATACTGTACAGGAAGGTTATGCAAGCTAATTATAGATGTGCAAGCCAATGTCATGGAAACGAAAGTATGAATAATTTAAAATAAGTACTAAATTACAGTGATAGATTTTAACAACACTTAAATCATAACAAAACAAACTATGGTAGTTATTGTTACAGCATATGTAGTATATACGTTCCGCCGCTGGTCACAGGCTTCCTCATATATTGAGAAAGGTTAAATATTGATGACGCTTTTCATACTTACGCAAATATTTTACAGTCCTTATACTTAGTCAGGTCATAAGTTCTGTCGAAAACATTTTATAAAATTAGTCCGATAAAGTCCATGGGCGGTCAACCAGTTTTGAGTGCTTCGTGTCCTATGAGCTGGTGCAGAGTCCTGTTGGAATATCCAATGTTTGTTTTTGAACATTGTTTGAGAAAGAGTTTCGGTACACCTCGGCACTGGTTTTTACACATTTTTCACAGAAAAACATCTCAGTTAAGCTTGAATATGAGACTCCAAGGCAAAACATGAGTGACGAAGGATAATGTGCTCGTTGAACCCTCGGGATACGCTTGCTAGCTTCTTCACTGCTGTGGGCATACACCTTATTATTTTGTTTATTATAACTTTCTTCGATGTTAAAAATAGGTCTTCATTGATCACTCTTTTGACCGTGATTCTGCTTAAGCCCATTTAAAGAGCTAAGATTTTTTGTTTGCGAACAGGATTTCGTTGGATTCGCGCTTTCACTGCTTTGATGATCGCGGGTGTCCAAACTGTACGGGGTCGGCCGGTCTTCTTACGATCTTCGAAGCTTTAATCTTCAGTGAATCGTTTGATAGCGCGATAAACAAATTGTAGGGTTATTTTCAATTTTTGTAGAATATTGAAAATCTCTTTTGGCGCGTAACCACAGCGGTGCAACGCGATAACCGCTACTCTATCTTTTTTCTTCGACCACTCCATGTTTGAAAATGAATGAAAATTAATTCTTTTTTATTTTCGGCAAGCGCAAACATTATATTTTTAAGATTGGTGGAGTTTATCTAGCCAGTATTCAAAAAAAAATTAATTATAAGGCTTTGACAGAACTTATGATCCGACTAAGTATGTGTACGCTTTTACACAAATACTGGTTTTACTCATCATTACCCGAATCCGAAGTAAGGCCTATGTGATAACATCGGAAGCAAAATCGATATAATATAGGAAATACGGGAGCAGCCAAGACAACCAGACCGCAAAACCAAGAATTTGTGTTTCTGATCAAATATTGATGTCAACTAGATTTTCGTATAGGACTCCTATTCTAGCAAGGAGTCAGTCTAGATTCGCACCCATTACGGCTGCCACACATCACTGTTCCGACTCCTGTGTGTCAGTTTGAAGAGTAGGAGAACAATCCAGTGGACACAAATTTGTATCTACTAAAACAATTATAATTACGAAGCGTCAGTAGCCTAATGGCAGGGCACGGACCACGAAGTCGAAAGGTCGTGAGTTCGAATCCGCCATTCGACTACTATCGTGAACCACTTCTAACTCAAGCATTTTAAACTTACCAGAAGTGGTTAAAGTGAGTATTATTAATATTTGATAGCATTACTAGTATTTAAAAAAGTACAGGTATGGCGTCTGTGATTTTCTTGTTTGTTTATCCAATATGATATTAAAGGAAATAGCCATTCTTGTAAAAAGGATATACAGTAAGAGATTTTTTTATATACAATGAGGGTGACAAACGAGCACACAGTCCACCTGATGGTAAGTGGATACTGTGGCCTATAGATATTTATCCTCGATTAAGAATCAAAATGCAGATGCGTTGTCACCATTACGATGGAATATCTCGTTTACAGTAAAAATGGTATACGAAATAGCAGCATAAAGCTGCATTTTACGTTGGTATCCTGCTCGAGCCGACCCATCTGTTCTACGAACGTAATATAGCTGCAGCTTGGCTCTACCACGTAAAAAAGTGTAGAGTTTAACAGTTAAGTTTAACGTACCTGTAAAGTTTGCTAATTTTATTGTATTCATTCTTATTTAAAGTACCTAAATCGCCTAATTCCTAATTCTTTTATAATAGTTATAGAAGGCAACAATTACATTTTAAAGCAACTCAGGTTCCTTTTTCGTATAATGATGTGGAATGCAGATGGTCTTTAAATTGTTTCGTATATTATGGTAACGTTGTTGACATTTTTTTTAGGATAAGGGTGACAAACGAGCACACAGTCCACCTGATGGTAAGTGGTTGCTGCGGCCCATAGACATCTACATCTATCCTCTATTACAAATCAAAATGTAGATGCGTTGTCACCCGTGAGGACTAAGATGGAATGCCTCATTTCCAGTAAAAAGGGCCTCCGTCCACCTGCACTCACCAAGCGAAACGCAGAGGTAAACCTCTACTTCACGCTGGTTTTCTGTGAGGTCGTGGTACCACCCCGGTTCGAGCCGGCCCATCCGTGTGACAGCAAAAGCTGCCGCGTGGCTCTACCACTGTTACAATGACATACCAAAACTTCTTAATTTTGGAAGTCACATGGGAAATAATTTTGTTGCTAGCTTGGTGTTAGGCCCAAGTGCCCTTTATTAATCTCCTTCAGACCGAATTTCGGTCACGGCGCGGCGGCCAGTTTTAACGCAGACTAGCCATCTACGCAATACAGGATTACAGTGCACAATCGTATGCGCAAGAACAAATGCACTCTCTATTCTCTCACACAGTTCGATGGGAACGTAGAATTAGATGCGATCGAAAATAGGCACGGTGGTGAAACACCCCCACTCTGTTGACTCCGGACTACTCCTGAGAATTTCTCAACAGAAAAAAAAAACATTAACCGAGTTTTTCGCCTGACCCGGGATTCGAGGGTCAGATGTTGCACTAACGATCACTAGACCAACGTGTCAGTTCACCGTTATATATTTTCTATGGCGGCTGTGTTGTCTGGTGATCTAGAATGACTAACTACTATGAGTTGGAGGAGGAATTAGTGCAGTTTACGTTTTTACATAAACTGCAGGTTTGTTGATCCGGAAATATTGTGAATGTTCCCGTGTTTTTGGCACGGTGTCCGAGTTTGAGCCTAAATGCAATAAAGCTGCAGCATAGCTATACGTGGTAGAGCCAAGCTGCAGCTATAATATAATTGTAGTACGAGTAGGTCGGCTCGACGTGGAAAAAACCACGTTCTCACAGAATACCAGCGTAAAATAGCAGCGAAATGCTGCTCTGTTTCGTATGGTGAGTGTAGAGAACCGGAGACCCTGTTTACTGGAAACGAGGCATTCCATCTTAGTCCTTACGGGTGACAACGCATCTGCGTTTTGATTCGTAATCGAGGATAGATGTAGTTGTCTATAGGCCACAGCATCCACTTACCATAAGATGGACTGTGTGCTCGGTCATCCTTATTCTATTAAAAAATGTAAAGTTTTGGGCGAAAGCCGTTACTCAGAACTCACTGTAAATGTAATGCATTCTGAACGCCCTCGCCCCGCCCTGCTGCCTGTCTGAGTTTTAACTTCGATCTCATTCATTACAATCGGCTGTGCCTTTATGTATCTCTAGTGACAGTCGTTGTCGGCTTCAGCACGATAACAATCCACAATTTTTTTTAAACATTTTGAAACCTAAGATAATAAATACCAATTACTAATTCGTTACAAATTATTATTTTTTTCACCGTTTAGGTAGGTATTTAAAATTAAATAAATGCAAAATGAATAACCAAACGCCACGATAACATAAACGCAAACCATATTTTGTCATCTGTCAATAACGGATTTCGCGCCGAATATATCCATGCTCTATGGAGTGTAAAATCGTCGGATACAGATATGGGCGACACACAATGAGGTCTTGTGAATTGTAAACGGCTCCGTGGCAGTGGCACTCAGCGCTGAGGGCCGCGGGTTCAAATCCCGCACGGAACAAGTATTTGTATGGCTAGTACTGTTATTTATTCTGTGGTATGGCCTACAAATAATTGTTCCGGATCTGGATGTTTCTTTCTTGTGCAATTTATGTTTGTAAACTGCCTCCACGATACAGGAGAAAGTCTTAGTGTGTGCAACGCAGACGAGATCTAGTAAGTAGTTTTTAATACGTCATAAATCGTAAATTATGTTACTTGCTGCTACGGAACCCTTCATGGGCGAGTCCGACTCGCACTTGGCCGCTTTTTTATATAGTATACGAAGGAAATCACTATGACCGACATAATTGTTTATTCTGCATTAATGGTTTTGTTTAATTATTTCAATCATGCGTGTGCTCCACATTTCATTAAGATAGCAAAGACCGATTATTTATACAACCAGGTTTCCCAGTCTACATAATAATGCGGAATCTTCACGGTGAATTTTAACTCGCATTAAACATTGCTATTCTAAGACTGTATATCAACAACTACCTAGCACGCAAACGCAATATAATATTTTACATAATATTGTATATAGGTTTAACGATTTCTTGAAATATAGTAGCCATTTTTTTTTTCTAAAATCCTGTTACTAAATCTGTGCCGCATATATCGTCGCTAAGTCTAAAAGTTTTTTTTGACTCAATTTTATATTTATTAAATTGTTATTTATTATAGGTAGGTAATACGTAATTTGAAATTTTTGAAATTTTGTATTTTTAAAAGTATACCTTCTAGTTATTTAATACTTTAGCTTTAACCCGATGCGAAAACGATAAGATTAGAGTTAGATAGTTCGATAGATACAGTGTAATACTGGTTCGTTATTATTAAGATCGAAATTCAAACCATGACCGAGCTACAAATGAAAAAGAAATATCAGAAATGGAACGTAACAATTGAATATACTTCAGCTTAAACCTCTAAATTCGATATTTTATTACGTAAAAAATTTCAGCGTTATTTTTATATAAACAGACTACAAACACAAGCAGGCTAACCTTATGGCCTCAAGGTTAAAACAGCTAGATATACCGACTATAAATGAAAACGTAATTCATTTAATTGAATTAGATTTAAACTTAACGAGCCCACCCAACATTGATCGAGTTTATTGACCCGCATGTTTGTAACCGTCTGTTTTTATTTATATCAATAATCTCCATTTGTCATGTTATCTTAATTGATGGATGAGTACCAACTTGCTAAATAGCCACATATTTTCCGGTGTTGAGTTTACTTCTGGTTGGCTAGACGGAAATTTATTGAAAGTCTACGAAAAACCTGTTAGTTTATTTATCTATATATTAATACGTGAAAAGAAAACTACCCCTTTTGAGCTTATTGAGCTCACGGAGGAGTGTGAGATTTGGCATAGTAAAAGCTTAGGTATATGGCAAAAGAGTGCAGAATGCTAAAATTTATTTAGAACACACAGGGCACATAATGCCACCAACACATTAATTATATAAAACATTCATTGTTTACGTCCATACTGCCAATGTCAAACACATTATACTCCGTGGGCAAACAGTCAGCACATAATGACTGAATATGCTGTGAATTTTGTGTGATGTCAAATGTTTCTTCTTTTTAATAATCTGTGTATCTTATGGCAAAAAAGCGTTTGTTGTAGTTTTAGCGGGAACTTGACCGGTGGCGCATTGTTCCTCCTGTATTATTGTTTAAATAATAGTTTGAAGTGGATTTTGATATGTAAAAGTGTTGCGATTTGGTGTATTAAGTATCTGCGCATGTGAACTATTAGTGGAAACGGTGAAACAAGTGCTCTGATGGTGATGTGATTCTCAACATATGGCGTCTGTCTGCTTAGGCGCCTTGAGACACTACCGCCAACTGTCAGTTGTCTGCTAGCTCAAATTGCCGTCAAAATCTCCCAAGGGATGCACAATGTGACGCATCAACAGATTGTGAAGCAGTGTACTATGAAGAATAATTATACATTGTAACTTCAGGCTCAGAAGGACCAGAACCCAGAGCCGTAAAGCCAGTTATAAAAAAAGTGTTTGTTATATATTTTGTAGTTAATTACGAAATATTTTCTGCACATACCTATGCCAATGTTTTTCCAATAAATAATAACAAATTTATAATAATTGTACACAATTTTATAACCACTGCATCATATTGCAACTGTCGGCCCAACCGATGAAAGACTTGATCTCACTCTAAGTGTTGATGATTTCATATTTTATGTAATTGTAACGAGAACTATTGAGCTATAAATCTTTTTAGAACAATGCCGAGAACCGATGCCCTTTTTTTACTAGTGAGGCATTCCATTTTAATCCGTAGATGATGCTCTTTAATTTTCAAGCAGGTAAAAGAGAATGGAATAATAATTTAAAAAAAAACTTGATATTGCTAAACTATTTAATTTATGAAGGTAAGTACTTGTAACAAATTGAACAAATACCTATTTAAAATGTTCAAAAACCGTTCTCAATTCGAAAACTTGTTGGCCTGTAATCATTTAAAGTTTTTTATTTACTTCGAATTGGAATTCAAATCTCTAATTACAAATTGACTCGGGCAATTCAGACAGACAACAGAGCACATAGCGCACAGCCTATTCATTTGAATTTGTTTGGCTCGTAACGCCGTAACTGTCGGAACCGAATGCTTGGAAACTGGGTGTGGCCTACAAAAGCGCGCATACATAAATAATAATTAATGCGACAAGTCGGTTATTATAGATAACTCTTTTTATTTTGAACATATTTAAGAGGTCGGCAAACCATAAACCCTTAATTTATAACTTTGCACTTCAGTGATTAAAACAAATGTTATATGATTTTAGGTGGTAGGACTACTTTCTTCCCTAGGAGTCATTTTTTTAAATAACTGGCTTTACGGCTCTGGGTTCTAGCCCTTCTGAGCCTGAAGATACAATGTATAATTATCCTTCATAATACACTGCTACACAATATTTTGATGCGTCACATTGTGCAACCCTTGGGAGATTTTGATGGCAACTTGAGCCAGCAGACAGCTGACAGTTGGCGATGGTATCTCAAGGCGCCTAAGCAGACAGACATCTTATCTTGAGAATCACATCACCATCAGAGCACTTGTTTCACCGTTTCCACTAATAGTTCACATGCGCAGACTAATACACAAAATCGCACCACTTTTACATATCAAATTCCACTTCTTCTTTATTTAAACAATAATACAGGAGCAGCAATCCGTCGCCGGTCAAGTTCCCGCCAAAACTCCTAGGAGTCACTCTGTACTATTTGACCATAGACTATTATGTGTTTGACATTTCCAGTATGAACGTAAACAATGTATGTTTTATGTAATTTAATGTTAAAAACACATGTATTAAATAAAATATAAATTTTAGCTATCTGCACTCCTCCTATGTACAAATTATTTAACTGTTTTACTATAGAATAGACTGATTTTCCTTTTATCTTAATAATAAAAGAAAATGATGTTGCCTTTCTGACCGAATTGATTAGGTATGAATATACATAGTTAGCATTAGTAGGAATGGTCTTATTCTTACTATCGGAAGCTTTATAAGATAGTTATGAAGCCCATTGAGGAGAGGGTTATGAGCTATGGTTATGAGTTATGTAAATTAGTCGCTGTTGTCGGACTTCACATGTTTTCAAAATATTTTTATTTCTCGGAAATGCTGGTTTTCGCACGATATTTTCCTAGAGTACGTGATGAATTAGCACTAATTGTATTGGTGCCAGCGGGGATCGAACCAGAGTTGCTGACGTTTTATGAAATTTACAACGACTTACAAATATATGATCAATGATTGTTATAACGTTTGTTACGTACAATAATTTATTAATTATGGGTCTAAAAGATAACATTTAATATCTCTTCAAAATTACGTTAAGGAATTAATCGTCGCTTACCTGTTTATATTAAACCCTCTCAGATATGAGGAGAGGCCAGCGCCCAGCTGTGGGACGTATATTGACTGTAACTTTAACTTTTACCTATTTATATGAACAATAACGGAAATTCTACCGTCGCCTTCATTAGCCTTGCAAACAGCGTTATCAGTAAGTAATCCGGTTACATTAAAAAGATAAAACAGTTTTCGCGCCTAATACTTAAAGCTATAAAACCGATATTTTGTCCCACAAAAATCATACCTAAGTATTATATATATATACATACATACATATAATCACGCCTCTTTCCCGTAGGGGTAGGTTCACTTCCACTTCTTTCCACTTGCTACGATCCTTACATACTTGTTTCGCTTCGTCCACTTTCATTATTCCCTTCATACATGCTCTACGGTTTAAGGTACTCTTGACCCGGCCTTTTTTTAAGATGTCCCTGATTTGATCTAGAAACGTCCGCCTAGGTCTACCCCTTCCAACACTTTCATTCACACTCGCCTTATACACCTTTTTCGTCAAACGTTCTTCATTCATTCTCTCGACATGGCCAAACCATCTCAGCATACCTTTCTCAATTTTTGTCACTACATCTACTTTCAGACCACAACGTTTCCTTATCTCACTATTTCTTATCCTGTCACTCAGTTTAACTCCTATCATACTTCTTAACGCTCTCATCTCAACTGCATTTATTCTGCTTTCATGTTTCTTCTGCCATACCCAACTTTCACTTCCGTACATGAGTGTCGGAACCAACACCCACTCATAAAGAAGTGCATTATATATATAAACTAATATATTGTAACGTAATGGATCCTTCATCCCATTTCGCCACGTGGGTGTCGTATGAGGCGGCTATGGGAAATGTCTGCAAAAAATCACGGCTACCAATAGATGGCGGTAGCCTTGAGACAAACTTATGTCCATTAAGTAGACCTTTACGGGCTGATAAAGATAAACATATTTCACATAAAGACATTAGTTTTAATTTTAGACAAGAATAATACAAAAATACACATAAACGACTACTTACCAGTGGAAAATCGAAGTTATTAGTGTTATAACAGGAAAATAATAGCAGTACTTTACAGGAAAACATAATACATAAGTCCAAATATAACTGGCATCGAACTTCTCCCGCGTCGTTTTATTTTTAAAACGTCCGCGCTACAGTTATGGGCATTATTATTTCAGGACATCTGTAGCATTTCGGTCGTACTTTAGATACACAAATTGAATTTTAATAATGAATAATATAAGTAATATTTAACCGAGTGGAATCTTGACCTAGTTATAGTCCCGATTTAGAATACTGGATCGAGGTACGTATTCTTTGATTTTTAGTTGCTTGGTAACGTAGTATAATTGTACTGTAACCTATCGAACGTCTCGTGGGAAAGGAAAGCAGTTTTGATAATGTGTTGGCTTTAATATTTGAAAATGGAATTCAAATGGAACAAGGTCAGTTTAAACTTTGATATATAAAAGTGGTTGTACAATAATGATCGTGTTACAGTTTCATTATTTTCATGACTGCTTATACAAAGCCAGTGCTTAACCATCCCTACTTCTCTCCACTTATATCCATTTACTATCTCACCTGATGGTAAATGGTGAGGCAGACGATGGTAAAGCGTACTGACTAAGGTTAAACAAAAGCCTATTCATTCTTGCCTTGAAGCTTGAAGATACCCACATTGCTATCGGACGGAAAGAGACACACTTATGTTTATCATTTTATTTAAGTATTTTTAAGATGCTTCTCTAAGGCTCTCTAGATGCTTCTCTATTTACTATCATCTTTTTTTTTCTATGTTTGTAGGTTTGAACTCTGGCATATAACTTGAATTGAATATGACCGGATATTTGTTACTAATGATATGAATAAGTAATAATATGCGGAATTCTAAATAAAAATGTATGATACCCTATATTTAAGCCGGTTTTTAACTTGATACGTGACAAAATGACTGATTCAAACGAAGGCTGTCTTATATTGATAATAACGTTAAAACCATGACTCAGTAAACCTTGTTGATCTGAGTTACGTCACTACTAAGTTCTCTAACGTTTCTGGTGAATTAATAACGAACTGACATTTATCATTCAGGTTGCAAGGATTTCAGTAAATATATTACAGACAAAACTCTTAAACGTATTCGCATCTATACAAATAAATAACATTGATGTGTTTGTTTGTAATGTTAAAAAAATAACAGCTTTTTACTAAATACACATGAAAGTATATACGGTAAGTATATACTTTCATGTACATTATATATAATATATTTATAACAAAAGAAAATAATTTTTGCATGCCTGTCTGTTCCGGCTAATCTCCGAAGTGATTGTACCGATTTTGACAGCATTTTCACTGGAAAATAGCATTAAGAAAATATATTATAAGGAGTAACTTGGCCTACTTTCATTTTAGGAAAATAATTATATTTTCAAGCCAAAAAAACCATGAAGTCCAATCTTAATAAATTCCACGCGGATGAAGTCGCGGGGAACAACGAGTCTTGAATAATATCGTAAAATTCCTCACTGAACGAAGTTTGATAACTGTAAATATTAGACCACATCTACTATATGAACATACAGCTAATGCGTATTTGATTTTCCAAGATCGTTTTGATCAAACAACTCCCAAATCTCTATTTACGCCGCACCTTGCCCTACACAGCGCTTAGTTCGTCGATTTTCGTAAGGGCCTGCGCAGACGAAGGACAGCCTTACTTACGGCGTAATTTTTTGTCCAACTAAATAGATTTACTCATAACTGCGTCGCATAATGTATGTATAGGGACTAAAATTACCGCGTATGAAAAGTCCAAAGAACTGGTGACATTGACAGACCGGACTGCAGTAAAGTACATGGGACTCCTTGAAATTATACACTACATCAACGCACACAGCGGGTTGCAGTTCACGTTGAGCAGATATAAAACCCAGTATTTTCTTTGAAAACGTTTTCTCCTTTCCTTAAACTTCAGGTAAATATACATATAACAACGTAATCTCATAATATTCGCTACCATAGTGAGCGCTTAGTATAGTACATCATGTTAGTGCAAGTGGTAGGTAGTAGTCCCGTGGCAAGTTTCAGCAGAGACGTTTTCCATGACGGACATTAGTCCTTCGTATTCGCAGGCCTTGTCTCTTTATGGCCGGCTATATGTGCCCAATAAAAGCACTGCAAAAATAGAAGCTACCTGCCATTTCCATTTGCAGTGTTTTACTTTACTTAACAACAACAGCAATAATTTGCTAATTATTAGAATATTATTACTACATGTATACAGTGAAACTTGTATAACTGGGATCTTAAGGGACCTGCAAATTTGTCTCAGTTAAAGAGGTATTCCACTTACCCAGTGTTCCAGAGGGTTCCATTAATAGAGGTGAGAATAGAGGTTATTTCAGTTATAGAGGTGCGATTATTAAATAAAATAACTTATTTTAAAAACATTATACATGATTTGTAATTTTTATTAACAATCAAAAAAGCTATTAAACAAAAGTAATTAAGCACGTTTTTTATAAACAATACAAAAATGCATACAGAATGCGTCAATCAAAAAATCTGTTATTTTAGTTCGTCTTTTTGGAAGTATCAGCTGTAAGATGTTTTTCAATGTTATGAATTTTATCAAATATGTTTTGGCTTTTGGACACCGATTGTTGACATTGACACTTACTGATAAAGACTTAAGCCTTCGCTTCGGCATTTTCAAATAAACATCCGGACGATAGCAAAACCAAACTAAAACTGTAGGTCACTTTTACACAATTAGCCTAGTGCAGAATTTGCGGGTAGAATAAGAATTAGTTAACAAAACAGTACATAAAATATAGTCTCAGTAAAAGAGGTAAAATACACTCGCTGCCTCAATTATAGATGTAATTGTGACGATAAAATCGAAAGAACTAATCGCAGATAAAGAACTTTGTTTTGTCCCACTAACAGAGGTAATTCAGTGCTAAAGTGTTGGGACTTAAGCATGAGTTTCAGCTATGGCGGTTTCTCACTTACCCGTGTCCCACTCAACCAAGTTTCACTGTATTAGGGGAAAATTATATTTAATCTAAAACAAGCTCTGAAGCACTAATTGTGCTAAAGAGGTAGTACAAAATACAAATGCATAATATACGCGCAAAATTAGTGCTTCTGATATCATTCAACTATTTTTGTTTTTTCATTGCAAAGAACCGATAAATATATCATCATCATCATCATTACAGCCCATCACAAGTCCACTGCTGAATATAGGCCTCCTCCAAGGAATGCTACAAAGCACGATTCTGAGCCACCTGCATCCATCGACTTCCTGTATATCTTACCAGGTCGTAACTCCACCTAGTGGGGGGACGCCCCACACTTCGTCCGACGGTACGAGGCCGCCACTCGAGAACCTTTTTCCCCATCGATTGTCGGTTCTTCGAGCTATATGGCTGGCCCATTGCCACTTCAGCTTACTAATCTGTTGGGCTATGTCGGTCACTCTGGTTCTACTGCGGATATCCTCATTTTTAAGTTTGTCACGCAGAGAAACCCCAAGCATAGCTCTCTCCATAGCTCGCTGAGAGACCTTGAGCTTCCTCATAAGGCCAGCAGTGAAGGACCACGTCTTAGTTCCATAGGTCATCACTGGCAACACGCACTGGTTGTACAGTCTAGTTTTCAAGTTTTGTAGATGTACCGTAATTTTCCTAACGCTGCTCAGCCGAGTTGAATCCGTCGACTGACCTCTCGGTCGAAGTTGGACTTAACTAGTCTGACTATTTGTCCCAGGTCTCGTCAACAATATCCATATGGGTTTAGTAAAAGGCAACAGAGGGAAAGAAAACAGATGATGGGAAACAGCATCTTTTTTTATTGGATAAGTGTGACAAACTAGCACACAGTCCACCTGATGGAAAGTGTTTGCTGTGGCCCATAAACATCGACATTTATCCTCGATTACGAATCAAAATGTAGATGCGTTGTCACCCGTGAGGACTAAGATGGAATGCCTCTTTTCCAGTAAAAAGGGTCTTCGTTTCTCTACACTTACCATACGAAGCTTTAAGCTGCTATTTTACGCTGGTATTTTGTGAGAGCGTGGTCCTTCCCCGGTCGAACCGACCCATTCGTGTTACAACTACCAGAAATATAGCTACAGCATGGCTCTAACACGTATAAAATCGTATCTTTCTAAAGAAACAACTTAAAATAAAAATAAAAAATCCTGTGATTGCCAGTTGTCAGATTGAGTGAATGGATTGATGGAAAGGATGGATTGCAAATTAAAATCTTGTTTTACCCGCCATTTTTACAAACTATTCTACGATAGATTAACTTTTGACGATGTCTGTTCTCGCAACCGACGTGTCAAAGCCCCTTGATCCGCAGAACTGTAAACCCTGATTCATGGATCGGCGCAGCGCAGATCGCGTTCGCGATTCAATTAGCGGGAGCAATTGCTGGCTGGGTGGCTGGTTGCCTACCTACTAAATTGTGCTGTAGACGCTTCAGCATCGATGAGTTTTTGTTAGGCATTTTTTTATATTATTTTTTGTACATCATTCATTTTAACATTAAATGAAATCTATTACATTTGTTTTACGGAACAGATTGGAGCATCGGTTTTTTGTGCATCTTCTAAATATTTTTAAGAAACTATAATCTTCACAAGACAGCGTATTGATATTGCCAAAATATAGCTACACACATAACCCAATTAAATGAACATAATTGTGCAAACTGAGACCACAACCAGACACGAAAATCAACGACTAGTGTTGTTGCACAATATGCAGCTTCCGATGAGAACCGAAGCCAAAACCTGTGACGTTATTATTCAGGCCTTAACCACTAGGTCACGCATTTATACATGATTAGCCAATACCAATACGATGATCGATATCAAAGCACACCCCTAAGCCAATTGTAGGAAACATATCGATTTCAATCGTTTTTAAGTTTTGCATTACAGTCGCTTTACTCTATTTTATTTTACTTAGATAAAAACCAAAATCCGCCGTTTAGTGGCAATGGTAGAATATCTTAATAGATTTTTTTTTATTAAATATACTGGATTACAAAAATACTAATAGAAAGTAATTTATGCTTTTCCCACTGGTTTGGAAAAACCTCTGAACTGGCAATAACCAACAAGAAACCTAGTGGGACTGTGCCAACCCGCTTGCCAAGCATGGCACCTTTGGCAAATATCCCCTCTATGAGGCAACTTATGGGTTCAGCAATAAATTTCGATAGGTTGTGTTTATAATAAAAGCTATGATGTGGGAAAACGTCAAAACTATTGAGCTCGACACACATGGTCAGTTAAACTGATCAGTAGAAATGATTAGTTTAACTGATGTAAGTCAAAACGATTTCCTCACTCACTAGCTTCAAATTTCAACTTAAGATTATACACTCACGGTCAGTTTTTGGATGTACGTCAGTTCTACTCATCAGTTTAACTGACCGTGTGTGTTGTGCTTTATCATTATCATTTTATATTAATAAAAAATAAAAATAATTTTATTCAACAGAACGAGATCAACAGCCAGTATGAGCGCGTGTCGACCAGTTCTACTAAACGCTACCATATCCTCGAAGACCTCACCTTCAGTCCAATCAACTCTTTACATAATGTGACGCATGACAGGTCAGTACAATTTTACAAATTATATTATACTTTTTTTCAACCGATTAGAACACAGTTAATCGCCAAAATTGGAGTGCGTGCGTCTATATAGGTCCGAAATACGTAGTCGAAATGAGTATTTTTGTAACATCGTTGATTTCATTAAAACATCAAGTAATTGTTAATGTCCCCCTTGTACATCTGCCAAATGGTTTTTGTCTCTGTCGCCACACCCCGAAAAATAATTTAAATTGCGTCCGTTTCGGGCGTTCAAGCGCACAAGGTCATGTGTAGACCATGGAGGAACAAGGGTAGCCAACCCTAAACTATTTTCGAATTTCGTTTACTGTGCCAATAACAAAACAAAGGGTGCAACTAAACCGTAGTAACGTAGCAACTTGGAATAATTTAAATTTCTTGCAAAAGTATCGTACCTACCTATTTTTGCGTAGAATTGTGTACATAGGTGATTAATATTTATAATATTTTCAATTACTGTCTTCATATTAATAATTAATAATGTAAGTGATATGTGTTTACTGTTAAGATTTATATTATAACTAACAATACACCCTGGCTTCGCCTCGGATAATATAATATATTCTTTGGTAGGATATATTTATGTAACGATACGAACTAAAGACTATATTTTATCAATGTTTCACTTTTTTAAATCCAAGTTTCGGACAGACCTTTTACGTGGTAGAGCCACACTGCAGCTATATTATGGTTACAGTACGAATGAGTCGGCTCTACCGAGGAAGGATCACGCTCTCTCAGAATATCAGCGTAAAATAGCAGCTTAATGCTGCTGTCTTTCGTGCGGTGAGTGTAAAGAACCAGAGACCCTTTTTAAGGTTCCGTACCCGAGGGGTAAACAACGGAACCCTATTACTAAGCCTCCGCTGTCCGTTCGAGCGTCTGTCTGTCTGTCAGCGGGCTGTATCTTATGTTCGTAATAGGTAGACAGTTGAAATTTTCACAGAATGTTTATTTCTGTCGCCACTATAACAACAAATAATAAAAATCAATTAAAAATTAAAGGGAGCTCCCCTACTAGAAACGTGTTTTATGATGGTACGGATCCCTTCATGCGCGACTCCGACTCGCACTTTTTTACTAGCCAGTTTTTTACTGGAAACGAGGCATTTCATCTTAGTCCTTAGGGATGATCACGCATCTGCATTTTGATTTTTAATCGAGGATAAATGTAGATGTCTACCACACATTTGATTGGGCCACAGCATTCACCACTTACTATCAGGTGGACTGTGTGCTCGTTTGTCACCTTTATTCTATTAGAAAGACAAAACTTGTTTTGTTTTACAAACTTATAAATATACTTCTATAGCGACCAACATTGTGACTAGCGACATGAATTATTCAGTTAAATGTGATTTTCCTTAGATAATTATAAACATGTACGTAAACCTTGGACGCAAACACAAAAATAAATTGTCCACCAGCTGCTGCTTTACAAAAATGCCCTTTCGCTATGTGCTATTTTATAATGTTAAGTCTTAATTAATCTATTTCTCTTATAAATTGGACAATGAATGAGTTTTAGTATCCCTATTTATCAGTAAATCAGTATACTTGCGTGCGAGCGATCAGTCCGACCATTTCCATAGATTTTATCGCTTCGGATAGTGTGAGTGGAGGGGACGAATGTACACCAGTGTTTTTATGCGTCGTTTTAGGTACTGTTATTATTTTGCGTTTAATGTATTGTGTCGTCATCATACTATTTCTTGGAGTAATCTATACAAATATATAAAATTGAAGTGTCTTTTTGAAGTCAAAATAAACAACTTTTTACTAAATGCATAGGTATTATAAAAGACGAGTAACGACCTCAGTTCAGCAGTGGACTTGTGAAGGGCTGTAATGATGATGATGATGATATTATAAAAGTATATTCAGTGCTTATAACGTAACATAATTTTTTATATTTTTGTTTGTCTGTCTGTCCGTTTGTTCCTAATCTTGCTATTCTCCGAAATTGCTGGATCTATTTTGACGGGACTCATTGAAAGATAGTTGATATTATAAGGAGTAACTTAGGCTACTTTTATTTTAAAAAAAGATTAGGGTTGATGAAATCATGAAATTCAATCGTATTAAATTCCCCGCGGACGAAGTCGCTGAGAAGAGCTAGTTATTAATATATTTTTATGAGGGCATCCACGACTTTATCTACCACCAGGGCGGCGCCACTTTAGAGTGAGGTAAAATATTTGACAGAAGTCATAGCGGGAACGATAATTTCTTAGGAAAAATGTAATCTTTAAGGTTTCTTTCTGTATTATTAGTTATATTTTATATTAATTACATTAGAAATGAATAAACCAAACTATAAATATATCTAGAAGCCGACTTTTAAATAAAAAGAATTATAATGTGCAAAAAATTAAAACACTGACGCATTGTGTTGTGTATTAATATAATACTCTAAATAATGATAAAGTATTATTTAAAACTAATTTCTCAATTAACTGATACTATGTAACAAAAACTTTACCCCAGTCATAACTAGCGACATCTGGTGAGTGGAAGATTATTAGCCCTCATTCAACCAATCGTTTTTACCTAAAGTTGGTCATAGACACCGAAAATTATCAAAAAGGAGGTCCCTGGGTGTTGTCATTTCGCGGGTCGCTTTCAAGTAAAATAAAAGGCAATTATCGGTATGGGTCTACTCAGAAGGAAAGTTATCGACAAAACTGCAAAGACCTCGCAACGTCGGCAAAAAAATGGTGGCTAGTTTTTTTCGCGGAGCGGACATTTGTCGACGTTAATGCTGGAAAATTGCAGGTCAGTCAACTCTGAATGGTATACTACAGTTGCATTACCCAAAGCTTTTCAAGCTGTGCGGGAGAGAAGACCAAAGACCGGGCTTCGGGGAATCATGCTGCATCACGATAACGCCTCTTCACATACCTCCCTTAGAACAAAAGCATTTATTGAGGAATCTGGTGTTGAAACTCGTCACCCACCCTGCAGCCCTAACTTAGTTCCTTGTGATTTCTTTTTGTTCCCAAGAGTCAAAGAAAAAATAAAAGACAAGTTTTTTCAAGCGCTGAAGAAGCCGTGGCTGCCTACGAAAAAGCGATTTCCGACCTGTCAGATCAAGACTGGCAAAAGTGTTTTCAGAGTTGGTTTAGGCGGATGGGACTTTGTATAGAGCATGATGGAGAATATTTTGAAAAGATGTAAAATAAATTTTAATAGTATCTTGAATACTTTTTGTATATCTCAAAACTTATTGAGTGACCTACATAACAAAAACAAGTTTTAGAATTTTTGTCTGTCGGTGGCTGTTTGTTCCGGCTAATCTCCGAAACGACTGGACCAATTTTGACAGGACTCACTGGCAGATAACTGATGTTATAAGGAGTAACTTGTCTACTTTTATTTTAGAAAATATTTTAGGGTTACGTGCAAAAAGTTAAAACTCATGAATACCAAGTCGTGGGGAATAACCAGTATCTTCTCTTCTATACAGTAAAATATATAATAGTAAGGTTTTATATGACTGTCCCAGAAAAAATGTCCTTCGGTACCTAATGTCCAATTCTTTGGCACGCTCTGTAGCCAAATGGCTTGATGGATTTGAATATATGGGGGTGTGGTTACATTCGTCTTAGTTATGGAAGTGACATTAGTGATTTTTTTTTTATAGAAAAGGGTGACAAACGAGCACATAGTCCACCTAATGGTAAGTGGTGGCTGTGGCCCATAGACATCTACGTTTATCCTCGTTTTCGAATCAAAATGCTGATGAGTTGTCACCCGTGAGGACCAAGATGGAATGCCTCTTTTCCAGTAAAATGGGTCTCCGGTTCTCTACCCTCACCATACGAAACAGCAGTGTTAAGCTGCTATTTTAAGCTGATATTCTGTGAGAGCGTGGTCCTTCCCCGGTCGAGCCGACCGATTCGTGCTACACCTATACTACTAATATAGCTGCAGCATGGCTCTACCACGTATAAACATACTTTTAACCATTGGCCTGGGTAAATAATGTGTTGTAGAGTTTTTTTTTAATATCTTTGTTAACAGCGAAGTAGTTGGCATTCTACCCATCCGTTACCGTAGTACTGAATATTTTTGTATGAAACTGTTCTGTTGTGTGTACGGACCACGAAATGTGTTTACTAAATTGTAAACGTACAAAAGCTATAATCATAACTTTTATAGCTACACTCAAAGACTCTTTATCTACCTCATGCGATACTATAACGTGCATTAAATTTCATGATAAATGTTTAAATATACATATTTCGATATAAAATGAACACAGAATATTAAGTTTTGTAAAACAAACTTTTTCTTTGAAGGGTCTAATCCGTTAGATTTGACTGAAAATTTATTTAGTAACCCTTGCATCATTATCATCATCAATCAGTCTTGTAAGAGCTTGGTAGGAAGTTTGTTTGAAATTGCATCACTTGCCAGCATCTGTCTTTCCATCCAATTACAAGGCAAGAGTTAGTAATAGACTTTTGTTAAGTCGCTGCATTTCACCATCTAAGCTACATCACCACTTACCAACAGGTGGAATTGTATTTAAGCGCTGCCTTAGAATAGTAAAAAAAAGTTTACAAAAATCTCAGTCTACCCAAAGATAGTATTTTAATATCATAATATTGTTACAAAAAGAGGTCCAAAGAAAGGTTATATTGTTATTATCAATTTTTATTTAATGTTCAAGGAAATGTTGTCGCAGCCTCATAGTGACTAGACCAGTTTGGGCGACTTCCCGCTTGATAAATTGACAAAGACATTGTGTGAAGGCCTATGCTCAGCATTGAATATGTTATGGCCGCATAAAAAAATTATAATTCAATACTACTGATATGAAAAACTAATAAAGAGTAAAAACTGACTTCAAAATCTAAAAATAATAAATTAATTTTCACATAATTGCTCCTGAAGTCGGTGCTATAACACGGTACACTATCGAAGAGTCAAAGCTACAGAAGTTAGATAGATATATAGTAAATTAAGTATTTTATGCTTTTTAATTTTTGAACACGATTTTTACATTTTATTAAAATTTTAATTTTATTGTCCTTCTGAGGTTCAATTTACATTGCGGCGGAATGGAATGGAAAGGAAGCGTCAATTTCACAACGTCGCGCGGGAAGGCGCGAGAATGCCCGAGAATTCCCGCAACTGCGCCTTGAAGTTATTTTCACCGTTCAGTTATTTCGTTTAGATCTTATTATTTGATTATTTGACAAGAATAGTTGATTGGATATTATTTTCATATTACTTATTTGTCAGGCATAAGAAGAAAATGAAGAATATCAGAAAAAGGAAAAGAAATATTTGGGTTCATGATTTTTAGAAGGAATGAAAACGTCACCAGTCGCGCTACTTCCCGCGGATTCCATAGACTGCGCCGACAGTGGCTATGGGAATTCTCGAGAATGCGCACGTTACACAGTTAACATAAAATTCATTTTACTATGTACAGTTTCGTTACAAAAATTCGCTTCCATTCCGTTCCGCGGCAATGTAAATTGAACGTGAGTAGGCTGAGTAATACTTATAACAAGTTCCAGGTGACAATTAGAATGTCTGAATGTTAAACATTCGTCTCCTATTGCTCCACGCTTAGGTAGAATTTTTTCTGTCAATTTATATGGGATCACCCTCAAAGTAATCTATTTTATAAAATACTAGCTGTGCCCCGCGGTTTCACCCGCGTCATCACGTGTCGGTGGCGCGCGACATGACCTAGTTCAAGCATTTTATAATTGCAATTAAATATTTTATTTGATAGCAATGGATGGAATAATTGGCATAATTAATGGAGTTTTATCCACTTTCCCTCCCCCTCCCGGTTGAGCATCCTCCCCCTCCCCCACGTTCTCACCGGGCGGCTAGGGTTTATGCGTCGTTCGCGCGCCCAGCCAAGTATTGAATTATTTTAATTTTACATTATCTCTTAAACTATGCGTCCAAATAACATGGTATAAAGAACAAAGTTTATCTTCATAAAATTGTCTTGATGATGAAGTAATTTTCGTTCGTAAGGATAAATAGGCCATGCCTAATAATAACGCTCATAAATCACTTTTAAATTTTCAATATTTTTTTGTCACAAAATACCTAATTATGGCTCATGTATAAGAAATAGACATATGGTATCGCGGACTTTTTTTTTAGACGGAGTAAAGATCTATATTTTTCTAGAACATTGTATTTACGTATCCCTAACGATAACACCAGCGTACGCGGATTAATCATTACGGGCGTGCTTTTTCTTCTGACTTGCTTAACAAATATTCATATTTAAGGCTAGCTGAGTGATATAGCTTAATGCTAGATAGCCTATACTATTCCACATGAATCTGGCTATAATATACAAAAAGATTTTTTCTAATCGGACTGGTAGTTCCAGAGATTAGCGCGTTTAAACAAACAAAAAAAAAACTCTTCCGCTTAATTATATTAGTATAGATAGAGATAGAGAAGAATAATTTAAAAGGTTCGGCCATTTCCATGAAATCGGTGATCATACATAATAAAACATACACGCTGTATATAGAACCTTCGCCTTTTTTGAACTCGGTTAAAATATAATTACACGTAAGTGCTCGCGATCAGTACCCCTAGCCTGAGAAGCCTTGTTGTCCGTTAATTTATTTCTGGTTCTCTTTTAAATACAGAACAAAAGTATTACACTCGTTTGTGAGAGCGTGGTCCTTCTTCAGTCGTGCCAAGCCGTTTAAAATTAATATTTGCTCATTTGTTTATTTTTGTATCGAATGGACCTATTAAAACCCAAACAATGCCGGACCGCCATTAGAATTGCCTGTATCCATAATATATCTCATGGCGGACCGCCATTGTTTGTTTTACTACGGCTTCTAAGAATAACAACGCTCGATTCCTCGTCTGCGCTGATATGGTGACCTGTGCAACGATGCTATGATAATTGCGATGCGATGATAATTATTCTTTAGTTATACTTCCTAACTAAAGATTCTATGAACCTTGACTTTTTGAACATAAATTATAAAAGTTAAAGTTACAGCCTATATACATCCCACTGCTGGGCACAGACCGTTCATTTCTGAGAGGGTTTTTAGGGCAAGGAAATGTCCGCCGCGCTGCCCCAATATAAATTTAAATAGCTATTTCGAATTGTATGCTGAAACATTTTGAAGAAGTGTAGTGACGTAATAAAATTATCCAAAGTAAATACTAGGCTAAAAAAGAATTTCTTAAATATTATAAATGTTTCGTTGAATGTATATTATAATCTTGAATTTTTTACGAAAAAAGTTGATTCCCACGATATTTATAAGTAGAAGTTCAACGTCAGATTATAGTTACAAGATAAGTATGTAAACGTCTCCAAGACTTTATCTAAAGTTCCCATTAAATCCTGTTTTACAACACCGTCTTCATGTCAGTAGCATAAATCCATAGCATAAAGGTAAACGTTGCTACATCGACAAGGGCATTATTATAAAACACGTTAGCTTCGGTTAGATTAGAGAATGTGTGAAGGTTGTGTAGTGTGGCCATAGTATGCCGCGCCTTGCTGCGACAAATATAGGAAGAGTTGTTGTCTTCTCAGGACCGCCAGCATACAACTGACTCTGGTGGAGTTCCGATGTGTGTGAAATGTGTTTTACTTTTTATTTTATTTATGGGTAACCAACAATACATAAACATTTTATCGGAAATGGTACATCGGCGTAAGACTGACATAAAGCGCTCGCCATAAACTTCATACACAAGTAGGGCATCGAGAACCGGTCCCTTTCCAGGAACCGGTTCTTTCGGTTCCAAATTTTTGCTGGAACCGCGTACCCGGTTCTTTCGGTTCTTGCTGTTGTTTTCTTTCTTTTAGGTTGGAGGCTACTTTCGTTCATTGTAAATAACGATGTTATAGTCATATTCATAAATAAAAGAGTTTATTACAAAATCGTAGGTACTATTTATTATTTTTAAAGCCCTTTGAAGTCTTTTGGTAACAATCATTTCTGAATCATAATGGAATACTAAGTAAGTACTTAATCTATCTAAATATTATAAATGATCAGTTCTTTTTATTTGGTTAATATAAAGTATTTTAAAAGTAATTATTTAAACAATACTCGCAATAGTTTCTTTCTAATTAAATATAAAATTAATGAAACATCTCAGTAACTAGGAACATTCATTTTACAATTACACGTAAACAGTTATTTAACCTTACTTAAATTTTAATATCAATTAACATAAAATAATATTGAATAGAAATTCTATTCTATTATAATAATACAATATTCTATGATAAAATATATTGTACGGATACTGTTATATTCAAACAAAACATAAATCGGTTCACTTATGAAAAAAATAGTTTTAATTAAACGTTACTTCTTAATTTTACTTAAATAAAAAGAACGCAGAAAAATTAATGCATTCAAAGTTTTGTCACTCAAAGGCGATCGCAGCCTATTGCAGACTATGCCAGTTGAAGAAGATATACGCTCCGGCTCTACACTGGTGGGCGAAATAGTTTTGAAATGTTCATAAACTAACGATAAGTAGTACCCTCGTTGTCCTTGCCTACCATTTTGAAATAGAGCCATTTCAACCCTCACAGTAGTAATTAAGTCATTTTCTTGATCTGTCGATTCTGAAATTCAGTAGCAGTATCCTCTTCAACAATTGTTTTAGAGGATTGAAAAACAGTTACTGCAGAGTGGTACACTAACAATTATTTGCCACTTGTCTTGGAAAATGTTCGGGAGAAACGAGCTCCTTCCTCTTCATTTGTTAGGGGGTATTCATGTAAGTCAACTTCCTGCAGATCTTGACATCAAATTGTTGATGTTTCTTCAAGGGATACTTTTTCTTTACGACGAGACGTGCCGTGGATCTTCCCTTCCCCCTTCACTCCCTCATAATCGCGGGGATTAGTCTTTCGTTTTGACCTTAGAATAAAACCAACGAGTCGAGCGAAGGAAAAGATTTTGGCGCCAAATTAAAAAAATGTATTATAGATATCGATTACTGATCGTTTTATTAAACTATTTTGATAAAAAAACAGTCATTCAAACAAATTAAATAAAATATCGTTCAAAATCATACTGCTACCCATAAATAACAGAAATTATTAAAAATCACGTTTTTATAACATGACATTGCAGTGATATACTTTTTAATAAATTTTGTAAAAGAACCGAAAGAACCGGTTTTTGAATTTTCGGAACCGGTTCTTTTCATGACCCCTGAAAACCGGTTCTGATGCCCTATACACAAGTGACCCGAGTTCGATTCCTGCCGGCAGTTTTTAATATTGCAATTTTAGTGTTGATTTACCATAATATGCCCGGTGGTGAAGGAAAACATAGTGAGGCAATAAATGTAGGTATGTCTGACAAATAAAATATTTCGAGTACGCGTGAACTCCGCCAACGCACATTAGAGCAACGCTGTAGACTATTTATTACTCCATAATCCACTCAGAGAAGTGATTTGTTATAAGCAGTGTGTATGAGTACATACCGGTGACGTTGCATGCTTGCTTTGTTTTTTTATAGGATAAGATTTTATAGGTGACAAACGAGCACACTGTCCACCCGATGGTAAGTGGTTGTTGTGACCCATAGACATCTATGCATCTATACGACTACCCTCGATTACGAATCAAAATGCTGATGCCTTGTCCCCCGTGAGGACTACGATGGAATGCCTCGTTTCCAGTAAAAAGGGTCTCCGGTTCTCTACTTTCACCACACGAAACACAGCAGCTGCTATTTTACGCTGGTATTCTGTGAGAACGTGGTCCTTCCCCGGTCGAGCCAACCCATTCGACTTACAAATATATCGGTAATATAGCTGCAGAATGGCTCTACCACGTAACGTTGTTGTTTTAATATTATTAAGTGGCGAAGCTTGCGAAGTCACTTATTGATTTCACGATGTCTGTCCGTCTGTCCCACGATTATCTCGAGAACGGTTTCGAATTTTCAAATTCTGTTTTCAGCAATCGATTACTGATCACTCAGGCATCTGAATTTCCTATTTTGAAACTGATTGCTCAACAGCAACCGTTAGAAACCGCTACAAAGCTGATTGCTTCGCCACTTTGCTATGCTGTTAGCTTGCTAGGTTATATAGGGTATATTTTGGACTGTTTGGCGTTTAACATGCCGCAACCGTACACACCACAGGAATACGCTAATATGCATTTAATCTATGGAGAATGCCGATGTAATGCTAACGCTGCTAGCAGACTGTATCGAGAAAGATACCCAAATGCTCAAAAATATCCTGATTATCGAGTGTTTATTAATGTGCATCAAGCGTTTTCGGAGGGTCGTATGCCATCCAATAGGAGAAGCGCTGGAAGACCTAGATTGGATCGTGATGAAGAAGTTCGCAATGAGATAGAAAATGACTCGACTACTTCGGTACGTGCCATAGAAGAAGCTACAGGAATCCCGAAAAGTTCTGCACATCGAATATTAAAACGTCACAAGCTTTACCCATATCACTACAGGCGTGTGCAGACGTTATTACCGCGGGACTATCCGCTACGGGTCACATTTTGCCGTGTAATGCTGCAAAGGCACAGTGAAGATCCCCACTTCCTAGACAAAATTCTATGGTGGGATGAAACAACGTGCAAGAAAGATGGGTATTTAAATCTTCACAACCTACATAGTTGGAGTAATGAAAATCCACACTTGATGAGACAAAACAAATCCCAATATCAATTCAAGGTTAACCTATGGACCGGCATATTAAATGGAAAAGTAATTGGGCCCTTTGAGTTACAAGGAAACTTAGATGGCAATAGTTATTTAAACTTTTTACAAAATGACTTGCAAAAATTGTTAAACGACGTGCCCTTAAGTGATCTTCAAAACATGTGGTCCCAAAATGATGGTTGCCCAGCACATTATGCCCGTCCTGTGCGAGAATATTTAAATCAAGAGTATCCAGGACGTTGGATCGGGCGACTTGGTCCTATCTTATGGCCACCCCGTTCACCCGATTTGAACCCCCTGGACTTCTTCTATTGGGGTTGTCTTAAAAACAGGGTCTACTCAGTCCTTCTATAGCAGGACTGAGGAAACTGCTTTCTATCTGCGAGACATATGCGGAGGAGCATGGCCTTAAATACAACTCAAAAAAGAGTGAAATATTAGTATTTAGGGCACCGAAACGGAAGCCACGACATGTGCCACCCGTATGTCTCGATGGTGTACCTCTGAAAGTCGTACAGAAGTTCAAATATCTCGGTCATATAGTTACGAGCGACCTAGGAGATGATGAGGATATTGAACGAGAGCGCAGGGCGTTGTCGGTAAGGGGCAATATGCTTGCCCGCAGATACGCCCGGTGCACTGCAGACGTGAAAGTAACTTTATTTAAAGCGTTCTGTCAGTCTTTCTATACCGGTGGTCTGTGGGTGACTTATACGCGCCGGACCTACAGCGCCTTGCGTGTTCAATGTAACAACGCCTTTAGAATGCTGTTGAGGCTGCCGTGGCGCTGTAGTGCCTCTAAAATGTTCGCAGACGCACACACTAATGACTTTTTCGCCATAATGCGTAGAAAAGCAGCGTCTCTCCTGCAGCGCTTACCTACCAGCAACAACGGCATCCTAAGGGTAATTGCTGCCAGGCCCGACTGCCCCATACTGCACCACTGTATGACGGTAGCTATTGGGCGAAAAAAATAATTAGTAAATAATTCACATTCACTAACAATACTAACTTAGAAGTTAAGGAAAATTGTTACTAACATACTAACAATCTATGGATGTTCCTTACGTCTGAAATAAACACTTATTATTATTATTATAGGGGTATCTATATAGTTTTCTCATCTGGTTGGGCTGTATAAATATATAATTGTAAATGAAAATGATAAACATACATAAATATCAACAAAATAAAATAAAAACATAAAAAATACATAAATAAATAAAAACCCAATCAGATGGAAGCCCTCGGCAGGGGAGACCAAACGGCCGAGGATTAGGGGGAAAGGGAAAGAAACCGGCGGACTATGCGGGCGGTATCGAGGAGCACCGCTTTCTGCATTTGAGCTTGGAGCGGTCCGTCACGGAGTCCCAGTCGCCTCAGATGACCCGAGAGGCTGACTGGGATTAACCCGTTCGCAGAAACCACCACAGGAATAATTTCGGCCGGCAATCCACCCCACAATTATTATTATTAAAACCCAATGTGACATTGGACGAGCTTCGTCGAAATATCACTCAGGCTGCTGATTACATTAATAACAGAAGATATGCAAGACAAATAAAACGATCATTTTTAAGGCGATGTCGTGCATGTATTAATGCTGGTGGCAAACAGTTCGAACATTTGCTATAATGTTAATAACTTAATAAATTACACGTGAAACTGTTTGTACCATTTGTTTTAAAATATTAAACATTTTTCAAGAACTAATACTTTTATTACACCCGACCGTCATTTGGCCCCTGTTAAGAAATAATAGGCCCATATTTTTTATAACTTGTTTTCCTAGAGTATTATACCATTTTGGAATGTTGGTTAGTTGCGTCAATTTTTAAAAAAACTTGCCATACTAGTGTTCATACATTTTTTTACACCACGATAAGTTAAATTTGGTTAAAGGTAAAAGTCTTCAAAAAATTTAGGGAATAAAATAAGTTTCATTAATTTTCGTGATAAAACAAGAGTTATTCTGGAGTTTTTAAGAATTGTGGTAGATAGCAGTACTATTCAGGTTGCCTATGAAAAAAACAAAAAAATATTTAAAAAATTGTGGCATGGTAGTGAAAAATATCATAAACGGTCTCAATTTCTGAAGAATTTCATTTTTTTTATATAACTTAAAATATAATTGGGATATATTTTTTCTTTTTTTCCCCGATTAGTCCGGGGCAGGTCTATCCTCCGGTGTTGGCTTATCGTTTTTTTTGAATTGAGTACCTCCTCCTTTTTAAAGTCGGTAGAAAATAACTAACTAACGTCAGGCACTGAGCAGCAAAAATTTATACTTTTAGAAAAAAGTTTTTATTTTTTGCCGTTTACTACATTTTTGCTAGTAATTGCCTTGAAAATAATATATTTGATATAAAAATGTTGTCAACCCTAAATGGAAGGATTAGCTTTGAAGATATGATAGCATGTGATTATACTGTTACTGGCTATTCTTGCTCTTACAATCGGAACATAATTAACAATAGATGAATTGCTGTTATTGGTTAAGACGATTGTACCCACCCAGACGGTTTCCTAATTATGCTTATGCAAAAAGAGCGCTTTTACCACCTGTTGCTGATTATATGAAGATTGTGTATGATGTTGTCCAGGTCGGCTCGCTTCGGCAGCCCCACGTACAGCGCGTGCTCGACAGACAGCTCGTTCGCCGAGCAAGCGCTCGCAGACGCCAGCCTTCTGCTCGAGCGCGACCAGAGCGCAGAGCACCTGCCCTACAGACTCTACAAAATGGCCGGCGAGTACTGGAAGTAAGTAGTTTTATACTATTTTTTTTATAGGATAGGGTGACAAACGAGCACACAGTCCACCTGATGGTAAGTGGAAGTTACTGTGACCCATAGACATCTACATTTATCCTCAATAAACAACCAAAATGCAGATGCGTTGTCACCCGTGAGGACTAAGATGGAATGCCCCTTTTCCAGTAAAAAGGATGTCCGGTTCTCTACACTCACCATACGAAACACAGCAGTGTTAAGCAACTATTTTACGCTGGTATTCTGTGAGAGCGTGGTCCTTCCCCGGTCGAGCCGACTCATTCGTGCTACAACTATAGTACTAATATAGCTGCAGCTTGGCTTTACCACGTTGAAAAAATTAAAGGATTAAAGAATTAAAATATAAGTTAATAAAATAAAATTATATTTTAATTCTTTACTCCTAAAAACTAAAATTAAATTTAAATTATAATAAAATATTTTTTTAATAAAACTAAAATAAAAATTAAATTAAAATACTAAAATTGATGCACTGCTATTAAACGATATTTTTTTGTGATTTTTATAAATGTTACCCCACAAACTAATATTTCTCCCGGATAACACATCATAGGGCGTTGTACAAAATAGACCATACAATAGAATAGATTTTTTTATTCATTATAGATTACAAGAATGCTAATTGAAAGTAATTCATGCTTTTACCAAAAAAAAAAACTTCTTTCCTGGAGAATAAGCCAGAAACTCAGCGCGACGTTTTGAAAACATTAATTTACAATATATATATATATCATCATCATCATCATTACAGCCCTTCACAAGTCCACTGCTGAACATAGGCCTCCCCCAAGGAATGCCACAAAGCACGGTCCTGAGCCACCTGCATCCATCGACTTCCTGCATGTCTTACCAGGTCGTCACTCCATCTTGTGGGGGGACGCCCTACACTTCGCCTACCGGTACGAGGCTGCCACTCGAGAACCTTTCTTCCCCATCGGTTGTCGGTTCTTCGAGCTATATGGCCGGCCCACTGCCACTTCAGCTTACTAATCCGTTGGGCTATGTCGGTTACTCTGGTTCTACTGCGGATATCCTTATTCCTAAGTTTATCACGCAGAGAAACTCCGAGCATAGCCCTCTCCATAGCTCGCTGAGCGACCTTGAGCTTCCCCATACGGCCAGCAGTGAAGGACCACGTCTCAGTTCCGTAAGTCATCACTGGCAACACGCACTGGTTGTACAATTTTGTTTTAAGGTTTTGAGGTATTTCTGACGAGAAGATGTGTCGTAGCTTCCCGAACGCTGCCCAGCCGAGTTGAATCCGTCGATTGACCTCTCGGTCGAAGTTGGACTTACCTAGTCGGACTATTTGTCCCAGGTAAACATACTCGTCAACAACTTCGAGCTTAGTGCTCCCAACAACTACCGGCATAGGTGTGACATGGACATTAAACATAATCTTTGTTTTGTCCATGTTCATCTTAAGACCTATCCGTTGGGAGACACTATTGAGGTCATTGAGCATAGTGCTTAGCTCCTCCAGCGATTCTGCCATGAGGACTATATCGTCGGCAAATCG
This sequence comes from Parnassius glacialis, assembly GCA_033319125.1. Taxonomy (NCBI): domain Eukaryota; kingdom Metazoa; phylum Arthropoda; class Insecta; order Lepidoptera; family Papilionidae; genus Parnassius; species Parnassius glacialis. Next base: position 45,747,441 of record JAVANC010000005.1, read on the forward strand.
AAGGTGACTGATGTACTCGCCATTGATGTTAATTCCGTATCCTTTCCAGTCCAGAAGCTTGAAAACGTCTTCCAATGCAGCGGTGAAGAGTTTCGGGGATATAACGTCACCCTGTCTTACACCTCTCTGCAATTGGATAGGTTTCGTACTCTGGTTCTGTACTCGGATAGCCATCGTAGCTCTACTGTACAAACACTTCAGCACTTCGATATACCGACAGTCAACTTGGCACCGCTGAAGGGACTGCACACCGCCCAAATTTCGACGGAATCAAAGGCTTTCTCATAGTCCACATACGCCAGACATAGTGGCAAATTGTACTCTTCGGACTTCTGTACAATTTGCCGTAGGGTATGTATGTGGTCTATGGTGCTAAAGCCCTTTCGGAAACCGGCTTGTTCGGGAGGCTGGAAGTCGTCAAGTCTGCGCGCGAGACGATTCGTAATGACTCTCGAAAACAGCACGTAGACGCGGCTCAGAAGGGAAATCGGTCTGTAGTTCTTCAAGAGAGCATTGTCACCTTTCTTGAAGAACAAGACCACCGCACTTCTGCTCCACGCCTCCGGTGTAATGCCACCATGGAGGACGGAATTAAAGAGCCTCTGAAGGACTTCAAGTACCGGTCTTCCACCCACTTTCAGAAGCTCCGCAGTAATTCCATCCTCGCCTGGGGCCTTGCCGTTTTTAAGGTCCTGGAGAGCCATTCTAATCTCGCTCAGACTGACGTCTGGGATATCTTCGGAATAGTGTCGAATAAGACTCGCTCTTGGGTCGTTACTCACACTTGCGTGTGGCTCCAACGATGACGTGTACAGCTGCCCATAGAACCTCTCAATCTCACTCAAAATCTCAGGTGCCCCGGAAACGATGCTGCCACACTCGGTCTTCAGCTTTGACAGTTGGCTCTTTCTGGCAGACAGATCTCTGGCAAAGACTTTGGAGCCTTGGTTCCGCTCGATCGCTTCTTCAATACGAGCTGTATTGAAGTTGCGTAAGTCTCGCCGCATGCATTTAGAGATCTGTCTGTTCAGTTGCCTGTATGCTGTCAAATCTGTTGAAGAATGTATCTTCATCTCCCGTCTAACAGCCATGAGATTAAGAGTGTGATCGGAGAGTTTTTGTGTTCTTCTGCGGCGGGTCTTGCAGAACTTAGCTCCGACCGCATGGACAGTTTCCACGAGCTTGTCATTCATATCGTCCACTTCATTGCAGTCTACTAGGCACTGAAAGCGGTTTTGTAACTCGAGCTGAAAGGTTTCGGGACTTTGGATTAGAGCACGAGGGGGACGGAGCGTTGACTTCATCAGACGAGACCTCTCCAACTTAACATTTAGGTTCAATGTGCCTCTAACCATTCGGTGATCGCTGCCGGTTTTCACCCTCGCGATCACTGAGACATCACTGAACAGTTGTCGTCTGGTCGTCATAATGAAGTCAATCTCATTTTTTGTCGAACCGTCGGGGCTCGACCAGGTCCACTTCCTGTGGGGCCGCTTCTTGAAGAAAGAGTTCATCATAAAGAGTCCCTCTTTCTCCATGAAGTCGGCCAGCTGCTGGCCCCTTGGGTTCCGTTGCCCTATTCCAAATTTCCCTACTTTCAGCTCACCGTGCTCTCTTGTGCCTAGTTTTGCATTGAAGTCTCCCATTAACACCGTATATTGGGTTTTGGAGGAATGCATGGCTCTAGAGATATCCTCATACATTTCCTCCACCTCCTCATCGGGGTGTGCCGAGGTTGGTGCGTAAACCTGTATGACCTTCAGCTTATATATATTATAATCTTATTTATATATAAAAAGTACGTGTCACGTTGTTTGTCCGCGATGAACTCCTAAACTATTGAACTGATTTCAATGAAATTTTGTACACTGTGTGCAGTTTGGTCCAACTTGAGAGATAGGATACTTTTTATCCCGATAAGTGACCTTCAATTTTTTTTTAATTGTGAATATAAGGATTTTTTCATAGGAAGGGTCGTCGGAAAGGGCAGAACAACGTCTGCCTGGCGAGCTAGTAGTTTATATAATTAAGTATGAAACATTTAGAAACAGCGTGGTAGCGATCACCTCATTCCCTGGGGTTATTATCAATCATGAAGTCTTTAGTATTATAATTACCCATATTAATCATTCGCCAAATTTCACGAACGCACATAGCGGCAGAACTCCTGATACTATCCACACCATCAGGATGATTGGCGGTCCACCACTGTGCGATTTAGAATATGTTTTTTTCCTCGCACAACTTTCTTCTGGAATTGATTACCACCAACGATTTTTCCGGAACGATACGACTTAGGGACCTTCAAGAAAAAAGCCTACTCCTTTTTCAAAGGTCGGCAACGCATCTGGAATTCGCCTGGTTTCCCTGGAGTTGCAGTTGTTCATGGGCGGCGGTAGTCAGTTACCATCAGGTGAGCCGCATGCTCATTTGCCCCCTCTACTATAAAAAATATATCTCCGGCCCATAAACTCTATATAAAAATAATAATAATAATTTAATGTTAGTAGTTATAAGGCATCGATCACTAATAACGATGTTATAAGGATTATAATATAATCGATTGCTGTTATGTGAAAATTTATCGTAGCAGTGATTATGCAACAATTGCACATTCCATTCGTATTACGTTGCACTGTGCTCGGTAAGCATAACTGTTGAGTTTCTCTTCTTAAGTACTTAATATTTAAGTACTATTTCAATTGATTTTATCATTTTAATATTAGGTGCTATACATCTGAATGTGTTTATTTTGTATTATTGTAGCAATCCATCTTAATCTTAGGAATGACGTTTTCTTTGTGTGAACTTAGTTGCAGGAGTTTTTAATACTGTAAGTAAGGGTCACAAACGAGTACACAATCGTCCACCTGATGATGCGAACGCTGTTGTCCATATGCATCTATATCTATATCCTTTGATAATCGGTAGCGATAAAAATGGTACAGCTGGTGTTCAGTGTAAGCGTAGTCGACCCCACTCGAGGCAACCCATTTGTGCTACAGCCATGATACGAGTGCAAGGTAACTATACGTAAACAAGTGGTAAAATTAATAATTTTGTACGACCGACTTCAATATAAATAAAATGAGAGCATCAGCAATGTAGTCGAAGTCAATTAAATACGCATTATTAAGGATAACTCAAAAACTACTGGTCAGATCTTGATCAAATTTATATGGGACCACATGAGAAGCATCAGCTTTCAAATAAAAAAAGAATCATCAAAAAAGTTATGAGGTAACACTCATAAAAAATACAGTCTAATTGAGAACCTCCTCCTTTTTTGCAGTCGGTTGAAAAGTTGATGTGTCCTATGAAGGGTTAAAGGTATTGGCGCTCACCATCATGGTGGGTTGCTTGCTCGTTCGTCATGGTTTTCTTAACATAATTACTACTTTATATGAACGAAATAATCAATTACTTTGTCATGTGAAGCTAGGTTACATTAACTTTTGTTAAAATATTAACATATTTATTATGTTAAACTGTATGGTTTGCGCAAAATTTTTTTGAGATCCATATATATATATATATATATATATATATATATATATATATATATATATATATATATATATATATATATATATATATATATCATTGTACGAAGGCTGCACTAAAAGTATCGGGAATGGAATATTTCCACTGTTCCTGTCATATGAAAATCTTTTTAATTGAAAAGTCCTTGGTTTTAAAAATCGAATACCATTTATTTATTTAAAAAAAGATTCGGTCTTGTCGCCAGGTTTTGTCAAACTTGTTTAGTCGTTAGGAAAATGGAATTGACTCGAGAAAATTCAAGAGCGATGAATTATTAAGTGGCGAAGCTTGCGAAGTCACTTATTGATTTCACCATGTCTGTCCGTCTGTCTGTCTGTCCGTCTGTCCGTCCGTCTGTCCCACGATTATCTCGAGAACGGTTGCGAATTTTCAAATTCTGTTTTCAGCAATCGGTTACTGATCACCCAGGCATCTGAACCTCCTATTTTGAAACTGATTGCTCAACGGCAACCGTTAGAAACCGCTACAAAGCTGATTGCTTCGCCACTTTGCTATGCTGTTAGCTTGCTAGGTTTATTATGACTTTCGAAGTGGTTTAACACAAAAACAGTGTGTTGACCGGATGATTTCTGCATTTGGTGATGAAGCCCCATCCAAAACCATAATTTATCGCTGGTTTGCTGAATTTCAACGTGGACGTGTCAAGCTCAGTGATGATCCCCGTCAAGGTCACCCAAGAAAACGTTGATGCTGTGCGTAAGCTGATGAGGAAGCAACTTTAGACATTGGCATGATTCAAATACAAATAATCTTGCATGAACAATTAGGTGTAAAAAAGTTGTTTTTCCGATGGATACCGCATTCGCTCTGTGAAGAGCAAAATGCGGTTCGCGTTACTTGGTGCGTCAGAACTCTCGAAAGATTTCACCCAGGATCCTCAAATGCTGTATGCAACATCGTATCAGGTGACGAATCCTGGATATACGCGTACGAACCCGAAACAAAAAACCAGTCACGAGTTTGGGTGTTCGAAAATGAGTTAAAGCCAACAAAAATTGTTCGTTCACGGAGTGTTGCAAAAAAAATGGTGGCCACGTTTGTCTCCAAAACCGGCCATGTTACGACTATTCCTCGTGAGGGACAAAGAACGGTTAATGCAGAATGGTATGCTAGCATTTGTTTGCCACAGGTCGTTTCTGAACTCCGTAAAGAGAACTGCAACCGCTGCATGATCCTCCATCACGAGAATGCGAGTACTCACACCGCACACAGAACAAAAGAGTTTTTAGAGCAAGAAAACATAGAATTATTAAACCTTCCGCCGTACAGCCCCGACCTAAGCCCTAATGATTTCTATACTTTCCCTAAAATAAAGATAAATTGCGTGGACAGAGATTTTCATCACCTGAAGGAGCTGTGGACGCCTACAAAACGGCCATTTTGGAGACCCCAACTTCCGAATGGAATGGTTGCTTCAATGATTGGTTCCATCGTATGGGAAAATGTGTAAATTTCGCGGAGAATACTTCGGAAAGCAATAAATACATTTTTAAATAGTAATGTTGTGTCATTTCCTTGATTCCCGAAATTTCCAGTAGCGCCCTCGTACTTTTTTAAATAGTAATATTCGTTCGTACATTAGTGATTCGTTTTATATGCATATCTCGAAAGTAAATGATATCTTCTCCAAACCAATTTCCTTCGGCGCTTATTTGCATAACATTGATAATGAGCGCTGGTAGTTCAGGGGCTTAGAGCTCGCCGTAATACAGTGCCATTTCACAGTGCCCGAGCGACCCGGGTTCGATCCCGATCGACACCAATTAAATTGTTAGTTGCAATTTGAAGTGTTGATTTACCAGGTGCTTGACGGTAAAAGAAAATATCGTGATGCTTGAGAACTTAAATAAAAATATTTCGAAGACAAGCAGGACTTCCGCTTGATTTCTTGCTGGTTCTTCCCACGACACTACGAGGCTGTGATAAGAGTGACTTTCAATAAGTATTATTTATAATCTATATTGAATAAAAAGTTTCTATTTCTATTACATATTAGATATTATATTAGATAATTTAATGAAAAACAATCATTAAAATCGGTTCACATTTCACAACAATAGCGCATTACATGTAGGTACAAAAAAATATAGTCGAATTGAAAACCACTTTTTTAAAGTCTGCTAAAAATGGTAAGATAGTAACGAGTGAGTGGCTGGGTACGACTTTCCATTACCTTCCATCGAGTTTGGTGTTGATACGTATTTTTACAGAAAGGTTACATTTTTATAAGCACACACACAAAGTTTCAATATGCGGAAACACGTACTTTTTGAGAAATAAATTAATAAAAATCACTTATTTTAAAAATATTTTGTTGTTTTTTTTTAAATTGGCTTTACGGCTCTGGGTTCTAGCCCTTTTGAGACTACTTTATTATGAATTTCCATTGACATTCGTCGCATTGAGGGCGGGGGGGGGGGGGGGAGAAGTGTAGGAGGACTAGTCCAGAGGGATTTCTGTATCTATTTTGAGACTGCAACGTCTCCGGCGCTGCGGGAAGAGCAGCCTCTACGCCTTTGCGTAACAAATCGCAGGCATCCCTCCTCGCCTCCGCAGCTTCGGCTTGTTGGTCGCCTTCGGCGACCAGCCTCAGCCGCTCCGGCTCGTCCGATGCCTACGATTTGTTACAGCAGGCGGAGGCTGCTCCCCCTACGCGCCTCCGGTTCTATATAACCACTCTAGGGGTAGGACAGACTCGTACCACGTGGAGTCGGGGTCAATAAATTTGGTTCTTTGACATAAGTAGAACCTAACCTATTTTATTTATTATCTGCCCTAATAGGTACTGTTAAAATAAAACAAATCAAATATAATCAATAATTTATTAATCAATTTTATACACATATTGTATCGCTTTAATTAATTCCTTAGGCTTTCCATAGAAATCCCTCTGAATTAGTCCTCCTAAACCTCCTCCCCCCTCCCCCTCCATTCGACGAATGTCTGGAAATTAAAGAGGCTCAAAAGGGCTAGAACCCAGAGCCGTAAAGCCAATTTAAAAAAAAAAAACAATATATTGAAATTAGTGATTTTATTAATTTATTTCTCAAAAATTACGTGTTTCCGCATATTTAAACATTGTGTGTGTGCTTATAAAAAGTAACCCATTTTTTGTGATATCATGACAGCTTACGATTCGAATTTCTTTTGAGATTCTTTTTCGGAAAGAATCGACTTCCGTACTGACGACGACAATGACGTTACAAAATGGCGCCAGTTTTACGCTAGGAATGTATCTTAATCTGTCTGTCCTATGATGAAGACATGAGGCAGTCAAATTTGACAGAAATATGATCCCTCCAAAGAGTATATAATAAAGTAATTTAATTAATGGCCCCCTTAGAACAATAAATAAAGAGTATTCAGAACTTAGAGTACGCAAGGTATAGAGCGCGCGTATCGCTCAGCCCATTATGCCAAGCGTAAAATTGACGCCTATGCGTTATTATACTTAAGTTATTAATTTGATTATGTAAGTATTTGTAAATTTTAGATAAGCGATAATTATAAGGTATGGTTTAGCTCAATAAAACATAGGTACGAATTTATGAAACGAGATGCGCAAAACAGTGCGTTTTAAAGTGATATAATATGACATTACATTTCATACCGAGGAATGTTACGTTATACTATGACTCCAAACATGACGCGAAATGACGATTTTGTATATGATAACAAAATCGAGTCGAGTTTAAATCATAAAGTCGATTTTTCTTCACACTTTATCCCAATCTACTGAACTATTCTACCAAATTGGCATTCCGGGCTTATGACTGACAATAAGCACAGATTGCAATATTGATTATTGACCAATACTATGAATATTGGCATAATTAAAAACCGATTTTATTTACAGTGATTGTTTTTTTAAATACCTAACGGTTTTGTTTTTATTTACATGGTATTAGCATTTTAACTACAACTAATAAATAATATTAGTACTTAATAGTTTTTTTTCTTTAGACATTCAAGAAAGTGATATAGAAAGCACGAGACAACATAACGGCATCATAAAAACATAAAATTGAATAGCATTTGAATATTTGGGCAATAAAGTCATAAATAAAGTAATACGCGATGCATAATTAAAACATCACTAGGCGGTCCGCGCTGTTAAAAAACATTAACCTTAATACATGAATAATACGGTTTTAAGTCTAAATTCACTTATTTCTTAACCAGCCGACCGCCGGTTGCTCCTTCTCGCTTACACACAGCGAAAATTAACGAGATAATACGGACGCACGACTACCTACATCTGCGAAATCGCGTTATTTTATCGCGTATCGTGTCTCTCGCGCATGTTTGTTTTATCTATCTCGCTCTCACAATTATGGCGAAGTCAAATTGTTAACTTCGCCATGTTTGTGTTTATTCAATCATCATTATAATTTTCAACAAAATAAAATTCAAAAAAAACGACAATACAAAACATTTATTAATATTTAAATACATGTGATTATCAGTACACCATCTTGCTACGGTTTTTCGATGTCCATTTGTAGTGCTTCAGCGTCTTCAGGGGATTATAATTATTTTTAAAATGGCGATTGAATGATGATGAATGATTTTTAAATTGGCGGTGGACGACTTATAATTTAATACATCTTTACATTCATTACACGTTGCTTAAAAGTTTTATTGTCTTATTCAAAATGGTTCAAAAAATCGGCTTTAGCATATTGCATATTTTAGCATTTTCGAATTTTACGTACCAGGCCAATAAAATTGAACATATAGTTGTACAGTGGAGGAATATTCGACATACCGACTGGGAAAATAAATGTTCAACTGTCGAATTTCGGTCGGAGGTTCATGAATATAAAGACTCGGCGGATAATAATCCATTTTCGGAGTTAGCTTCTTTGGCCGTATCTATATATATTTTTTGCCACACTCGAATGCTGAGATAGAATAGAATAGAATAGGATTATTTTTATTCAATATACATTACATATGTAATTCTTATTGAAAGTCATTTTTACTTTACCACTGGTTCGAAAAAAAACGCTCTGTCCTGGGAAGAACCAGCAAGAAACCCAGCGGGACTTTTTTTAAATAAATTTTACAATATAAATGATTACGAACTATTTACAAATTTATTTTAGAAACTGCTTGGAAGCGACCACCTCATTCCCGGGGGTTATTATCAACCATGTATTCATTTATACTATAATAACCCTTTTTATACAGTTTCAGCTTAATAAAACATTTAAATTGGTAATAGAGAGAACTTGTACACTTTCCGGGACCTTGTTGTAATAGCGTATTCATTGCCCCCAAGAATGAATTACTAACTCTGTGGTGTCGAGAAACTGGCATCACTAGCTTGTGTTTGTTCCTAGTGTTTACAGAATGTATATCACTTTTTTTACTAAAACTATCTTTGTTTTTGTGAACATACATTAAATTTTCGTAAATATACTGAGAGGCCAAAGTTAATATATTAATTTCTTTAAATTTATCTCTAAGAGACTCTCTCGGTTTTAGATTGTAAATAACTCTAATGGCCCTCTTCTATAAAACAAAAATAGTTTCTGAATCAGCCGCATTTCCCATAGCAAAATCCCATAAGACATTATGCTATGGAAATAACTAAAATAAACTAATCTAGCTGTCTCGACACTAGTGAGACCTCTAATCTTTTATACAGCATAAGCTGCAGAACTTAGTCTGCTTGCTAATTTGGATATATGGGGGCCCCACTGCAAAATAAGCCAAATGAATATTGTAAAAACAAAATTAAGAAATCGTATGTCACTAAATACACTAAACTCGATCCTACACAGCAGATATGGCCTTAAAAGATGAAATGAAACATGTTTTAAAACACATTAGAGGGATTAAAGAGTCGCTTGTGATGCCAATGACTATTGCTTTTGAAGATGGCCCTTCACAAGCACAAGCACAAGCACACGGCGAAGCTGATATTGATGATCTGCAAATATTATTTGATTTATCTTGATGATTAAATTAACTTTAAAATAGCAGAAAAAATAAAATAGAAATACGAAATTAACTAAATCGACATCAAACTTTTGAATTTGTCTTAGAAAAGTTAAACAAAACGAACTCGATTCATTTTGAAAATGGTTTGATACATTCCCGTTTAAAATAATATCTAATTAATGAAAAATTAACTTTGAAACTTTTTCTTTTTTAATTTCATAAAAATTAAAAATATGTTATAATTTAGGTTATTTTTTTCGCAACAGCAGATACAGATACATTTATATTTTCGGCTACAGAGCTTGTAGTACAGACTAATCATTTCAATCGAACTTAAATATAATCGGAACGTATAATTTATATATAATTTATAAATCATGGACTTTTATTTGTCATGCATACATATGACAAAATATATAGTTTATAATTTATAAGATAAGTAAAAATAATTTTAATGGACAGGTGACAAAGATATTAAAGCCATCTAGTGAGTATTAAACTAACTAAACTGAGGAAATTATGACCCGTATCATACACTTGATGGCGTTACTTTCTATGACCAAATGCATTACTATGGAACTGTACACCCCTGCACGGGTGTTGTTAAATGACAAAGCAAAAATAACTTTGTTGTTATAGGTCATAAACATGTGTTTTTTTCACTAATAATATTGTATTATTACTATTATTTTTTATATTAATATTTATATTTGGATAAGAACTTAGTAGTGACTCTAAGTTATATTTACCTTCATTTAAAAAAAATGTCTTTGGCCTTATGTACTACATACTATGTACTATATACTATATACTCTTTGGCTTGACCTTAGGTCAGACTAATTTGTTTATTGAACTGTAAACATGTCAAGTGGTTAAACACTGCAAAAATAATTAATTTACAAATAATGTTTGTTTTCTCAATAAGTACGTGTTTCCGCATATTGAAACTTTGTGTGTGTGCTTATAAAAATGTAACCTTTCTGTAAAAATACGTATCAACACCAAACTCGATGGAAGGTAATGGAAAGCTAAGCCAGTGGCTGCGTGGCTATATTTAGATGCGTAATGACTTCACTGCACTGATATGAAGTTGATAACTCGGAATAATGTAATAAATCATAATAATTATCTACCGGCGAACTGACTACACAGGCAACTGTATTCTACTCTTAATGCATCACATGACCTTTGAAATCTTTACTTCGGACTTACCTTAAACCTTAGATTATTTGAAAGTAAATAATCTAAGCCTTAAACTTATCTGTTAATGAAAACGTCGTAAGATGTGTCTTCAAAAAATAAATCCCGCACACGGATACGCACGGTGACATTCCAGCAAACCGTTGCTTACTAACGTCCTTTCTTGTAAAGAATAATGTATAATTTGAAAATAATCTGAAAGAGTTGTTGTGAGATCTTTTGATGTTATGTCATTATTTTGCGTACTTCTAGAGACATGTTATAATTACATTAATTGCGGGTATACAAAAATATCGTTTCTGCACAGTGACTCATACAAATTATCAGCTGGCCAGAATTATTACTGACGGTTTGTTTAAAAGTTTTGAAATGTTTTAAGTGTATGTTTAATGTAACGTGTGTCTTGAATATTTTATGTTATTTATATTTTATTGTAGTGTTTTTTAAAGTTGTTGACCCATTATTTATTAGAAAAATGACGAACTTAGTGAGAGTTGAGGAAGTGGAGTCTATTGAGAAATTGTACACACTCAGGTACGAGTGAATCTGTTTTTCTTTAAAAATTCGTTGGCATGCCATTGTCACAGTCTTGTGCAAGGCAAAGGTAAACCTTATATTGAAATAAAGTAAAAATAGGTAACAAGCATCTAAAGGGCCAGTGACTTCATTTAACCAATATGCCAGATGTTCAGATACAAAAAAGATATTGTTCCATTTGCAGAGAGTCCGACTGCAAGATATTGGAACGGTACTTATTTTAATCATAGAAGTGTAATTAATAATTAAAAATGCCACTACAAAGAAATTATCATTGTCCCTAATTGAGATCGAACACGGATTGCTAGCGTACTGTGAAATTTACGAGAGCTTAACCCATGAGCTACCATAACTTTTAGAGAGTTAGGTCGATTTCTAATAAGATTTATTTTTAGACAAAATATACGAAACACAACTGCATTATGCTGGTATTCTGTGCGAGAGGGGTCCTTACGCCGTTGAGACGTGCAATACGTGCTGCGACCATGATACAGCTGTAGCGTAGTACGTCGTGAAATAAAAATACATAATACTAGGATAGCGGTCATTTGCCCAGTAGCTTGCTTGCTAACTGCAAATTACTAATGCGGTGTGTGTAGATATTTCGCTTGTGTATAACAATAAGCAACCCGGTTTACAACAATTGTAGGTACCTATGTTTTATACGTGGTAGAGCCATGATGCAGCTATATTAGTAGTATAGTTGTAGCACGAATGGGTCGGCTCGACTGGAAAAGGACCACGCTCTCACAGAAAACCAGCGTAAAATGGCAGCTTGACACTGCTGTGTTTCGTATGGGAAGTGCAGAGAACCAGAGACCCATTTTACTGGAAAGGAGGCATTCCATCTTGACTGAACGGGTGAGGACGCATCTGCATTTTGATTCTTTATTGAGGATAAATAAATGTAGATGTCTATGGGTCACAGCAACCACTTACCATCACGTGGATCTGTGGCATCTGTGTGCTTGTTTATCATCATATCATATTAAAAAAATGTGTGTATCACACGAGAATCCAAACGCCATTCCATCAACTGCCATTACTGCAATTATTACTAATCTTCAGCTTAGGTGATTACAACTCTCCCGACTACGGGAGAAGAGGCCTATGTATGTTCAGCGATAATATATATTATTTTATACTATTTATATCTACTACCCTATATCGGTACCGTGGGCATCGTAAGCGGCGACATAGGTAAACTGAAACGAGAGATGGGCAGCAGCATCTTCTTAATAACAATTCAATATTATAAAAAAAAAACTGCAGTTGCTAACAAGCGAGGCAACTATGGCGAAATCCCCCTTTTGAAGTGTATGTTCCTCTGAACTTTTATACACTGTGATGGATGAATGAGTACATTATGTCTCTTACTCGTACATAATCGATTTTATGTAACTTCTGCCCTTACGTTTTCTAATATCTATTGTAAAACTCAACTAAGGACTGATGTGGCATTGTCTAAAATCCAATCCAGGAGCGTACTTTGTAGCAATCATTGAGAAGGCCTATGTTCAACAGCGAACCTGTGGGTTAGGTTATAATAATGATGAAGACGAACTTCTAAACAAATAGATATCTTACTAAATATCTTATTTTTAACATAATATTTCATTTTAAACCTATTTTACACTGATTTATTCGTAAATATGACTTTCAATTTTATATATTTACATTTTATTATTATTACTAGGTGGTCAGGCAGACGTTGTTCTGCCTTTAGCGGCGATCCTTTGTACTATAAAAATCCTTAAATTCGCAATAAAAAATACTGAGGATCACTTATCGGGATAAAAACTATCCTATCTCTCAAATTAGACCAAACTGCACACAATATGAAAAATTTCATTGAAATAATTTGTGGTTTTATTTTGAGTTTAGCGCGGACAAACAATGTGACACGTAATTTTTATATATAAAGATTATCTCAAAATTGTAATATTTTAGGAGTATCAAACCGTAAGAACGGTTCGCAGTACGTATTCCACATACTTGTAATATATAATTTACTAGTGATTTATAATATACATATATTACATAATAACAAATGAGAAAGTTGTGCTGTGTAAATTTAGGCGTTCCTCTAATTATGCTATAGTCGAACTCAGCATCATTTGTCGCTGTAAAACGAAAATTAAAACCGTATTGGAGCAGTTCTAAATTCGTATCACGACGCTGCAAATGTCAAGTGGACAACAACACTCCTGAGAATGCGTGCGAGTGTGGCTTGAAAAGTATTATTTTGATATATTTATTTTATTGATTAGAGTGATGTTGTATGTTACAATGTTTAGGTAATTGTGTCTTAAGGTTTGTGGTTTTGTGAAATCGTTATGAGTAGAGGGATATGAAATGTACAGTTCAATGTATCACAGGTTAGTGTTGTGATAGATATTGATCTAAATTTAAGTTGCCTTAAGTATTTACTTTGGGTTAGTGTACAAACTTTAACAAAATTTGATTGATTGATTGATTGATTTATATGGCTATTTCATTTAAAAATATATATATATAAAATTGAAGTGTTTGTAATAATATCGAAATAAGTGCCTTTAAATATTGTCTTCGGAATGGCTGAATCAACTGTTATGAAACTGCACGAACAGCATTTTTACGTGGAAGAGCCACGCTGCAGCTATGGTTGTGGCACTATTGAATAAAATTTGATTTATATGATTTTATATAATATGAAATATAGATGAAGACACCTTAAATTCGAATTAATTTATTCGTTTGCGATATATGGGTTACAACTAATAATAATTCTTCTTACTTCGTTGATGTGCAGTTTTGTTACATATTGCAAATTTGCTATCACAGATAACGTTGAGCTTGTTATCAACAGTTTGACATACTGAAATTTCTTATAACAGGTATGCAATTATGCACTTATTTTAGACTCCTGGTCATGTTCATTGCTTTCAAAATTAATAATCATAAATAATTAATACTGGGAAGCATTAAAAAAAATATAAAAAAGCTGTTGCCAACCCGCCTGCCAAGCGTTGCAACTATAAAAAATATAAACCTATGGCAACTGTCGCGCCCCCCCCCCCCCCCCCCCCCCATGAAGGACATCTATGCAGGAGGCCTATGGGCAGCATATATTATTGCCAGATATTAGTATATTAAAGTTATTCCATACATACATACGTGTGCGTACGCCTATTTACCTAACTTAGATGAAACTAAGATTCACCCTTCTTACTTATGCCTACAGAAACATAAGTCCGTAAGGATCGTGGCGATTGCGAGCAGACAAAAGTAATTTTCACAAAATATCATCGTCAAACTTCGAAGTTATTAGTGACACAACAAAATCAGTTTATGTCCTTATAACAAGTACGCTCTTATTGATTTCCAGCAAGTATCCAAAAACAGACTACACGTACTCGCGACTGTCGCGCGACCGCGTGGAGCTGGCCCCGGGGCAGGTGGCCGTGCCCAACATGTCGCGGCGCTCGCTGTCGCAGTTCCGCGCGCACGGGCCCGGCGCCGACAGCACCGACCTGCCCGAGGCCGCCTCCACCACCGCCTGGACCACTACCGCGCTGCGGAACAAGTACACGGTGGGTAACTGCCACTGTTACATACAAAAATGGCTTTTTTTGGTGATTAGAGATATAATAAATCGAAAGTTTCTAACAGAAAAGCTACTTTTATTAACATTAGAAAGATTGAAACTTTTTTGAATATTTAGATACTAGGAATTATTTTTTGACTTCTACCTCTTTATGACCTTATAAGGAAGGACCACACAAATATGAATGGAAACCTTTTTGCGTGATTATATCCAACTGAAAGTTAATTTTTTTTGTTGTTGATAAATACTACTGATTCGAATGTAATGAGAACTTTATTATTTATGTACTAGCTGTGCCCTGCGGTTTCACCCGCGTCATCACGTGTAGGAGGTGCGTGACATGACCTAGTTCAAGCATTTTATAATTGCAATGAAATATTTTATTTGATAACAATGGATGGAAAAATTGGCATAATTAATGGAGTCCTTTTTTTTCTTTTTTATAGGATAAGGGTGACAAACGAGCACACAGTCCACCAGATGGTAAGTGGTTGCTGCGGCCCATAGACATCTACATCTATCCTCTATTACAATTCAAAATGTAGATGCGTTGTCACCCGTGAGGACTAAGATGGAATGCCTCATTTCCAGTAAAAAGGGCCTCCGGCCACCTGCACTCACCAAGCGAAACGCAGAGGTAAACCTCTACTTCACGCTGGTATTCTGTGAGGTCGTGGTACCACCCCGGTTCGAGCCGGCCCATCCGTGCGACAGCAAAAGCTGCCACGTGGCTCTACCACTGTTAAAGTATTTTATCTGTCGGCATAATATGTATGATGTAGAGCGAACTTAAGTTTTATCCACTTTCCCTCCCGGTTGAGCAGTTCTCGCAGTTCTCACCGGGCGACTAAGGTTTATGTGTCGTTCGCGCGCCCAGCCAAGTATTGAATTATTTTAATTTTACATTATCTCTTAAACTATGTGTCCAAATAACATGGTATAAAGAACAAAGTTTATCTTCATAAAATTGTCTTGATGATGAAGTAACTTTCGTTCGTAAGGATAAATAGGCAATGCCTAATAATAACGCACATAAATCACTTTTAAATTTTCAATATTTTTTTGTCATAAAATACCTAACTATGGCTTCTGTATAAGAAATAGACATATGGTATCGCGGATTTTTTTTTAGACGGAGTAAAGATCTATATTTTTCTAGAACATTGTATTTACGTATCCCTGATGATAACACCAGCTTACGCGGATAAATCATTTCGGGAGTGCTTTTTCTTCTGACTTGCTTAACACATATCCATATTTTAGGCTAGCTGAGTGATATAGCTTAATGCTAGATAGCCTATACTATTCCACATGAAACTGGCTATAATATACAAAAAGAATTTTTCAAATCGGACTCGTAGTTCCAGAGATTAGCGCGTTTAAACAAACAAAAGAACTCTTCCGCTTTATTATATTAGTATATATGTTAATATTTCACTGAGGATCGAATAAAATTAGTTTCGAGATAATCTTACAGATACACTCTTTGAGATAATGTGCACTCAAATATCTTTTTAAAGCTGATCTTACTCAAAGAGATATCTCATTTTGACTGCCAATTATCACACTAGTTACAAGTTATTACCTAATGGGAAGTCTCAGAAATCCTGTCAAATTCAGAAACTTCTTTTCTAAGATTGGTCGTTTTAAATTTTAATATTATCATTATTGTATTTCAATTTCTACTAAAATAAGACATATATAAACTAAAATGGACTAATATAGTAACAAAAAAGTTTCTTATTAGTATCTGTCTGGGTATTGACTCAAAACTTAAAAGCTACTTTATGGATTTTAATGTGATTTTTATTATAATTGAAATAACTATTATTATAAATAATAAATGCGAAATTTTAAAAGAATAGTAGAGAAATGTTGGTGTTTTGTGATCTACAAGCGGCCAATAGTAATATGATAATACCACAGACCTGGTCAATTGTATAATGAGTAGGTCTGTGGTGGTATCCCTCTCCCTTCCACCTTCGGATAACCAGACGTAAGTTGCAGTAGTTGTTGACTTACCACGCATTCGAACCAAACGGTTTGCTACATCATTCATCATGCATACAGCAAAGGAGTGGAATAAGTTGCCAGCATCTATATTTCCATCCGAGTATAATGTAGGTGTCTTCAAGGTAAGAGTGAATAGGCTTTTGTTAAGTCAGTGCGCTTCACCATCTCAGGCTACATCACCACTTACGCTGGCTTAGAATAATATAAAAAAAAATATAAGAAGGTCACTATAATAGAATTCACAATTGACTTTTCACTTCCATAACTAGGAGACTGTCCGAGTTAGTAACACCCTATTAACTATTTCTGCCGCCAAAAAAACAGTGCGGCCGATGGTGTTTCAATCTAAAGGGTATAGAGAGTCAGTATCATTACAGGATGCGAGACATTCATTTTAGTCTCATCCCTCGGTGGTGACAACGCATGTGCAACATTCTTTGTTTGCAGTTGGCTGCGGGTGTCTATGAGCTACAGTTGGCTAGTAGCCACTATTTAAGTTCGTTTGTCAGTTCAGTTTCGCAAAATAAAACATGCATTTATTGATTATCCTCTTTAAATCTAAGTAATTAAAGTTAATTTTCCATAACTTGTTCCAGACAATAGACAGTTCAGACGACGAGAGTGCATATCTTCACAAGGGGTCGTACAGTGCGGCGGATAATCGTTGGTGGCTGACTCGTTTGCTGCTCACCGTCATCACCACCGTCACTACTGCCACCAGTAATACCTACAGGAAAATTGCTGGGCCTTCACACCGGTATCCATACACTGACAGAAGGCCTGCTAAAAGTAATTAATATTGGATATAATATATAGTTTAAGGCCACGATTATGAAGCGCAGGAATTGATACTTCTTGAAATAGTTTATGCTTGGAAAAGAAATATGCTCATATGAAATGCTCACTTAAAATCTTAATCTAATGGATTTTTAAAATACTTTATATTATTGGGAAGAAACTTCAATGTTCAAGTTCTTGTTTTTTAAATGACAAGCATATACTATTTTTCGAAAACATGAAAGGCATGTTATTGAATTAGATTCTTCATCGGCTACATTCTTGTCTAGATCCTTTATTTTTTAATAATAAACAAAAATGTTTCAAATGAAATAACTTCTTGTCCACCGAATGTCGGATGCTTACTTCGTGCTTGACAAAGGGATAAGCAGGGAGGAAAACCTCGTTTTAAGGTCTTCTACGTCTTCATACCAGATTGTAAAGAACAATGGCAGACTTTCATACAGAAAATTAGTTGAGAAGGAATGGTAGCGTCTATATATCAAAAATAACTTAAAATGTTAAGCGTCAGTCCTTTAATAACTCTGTCAAAAAATTTTGTCCCGAGAAAGCGTCAAAAAAAAGATATTTAGATTTGAACCTTTTTACGTTGTCTTATTTCACTTGGAAAAAGTCATGCGTCCTGTGGCTGTTTGATGTTAGCTTAATATATTCTCAACATAATGTACCCACCTACATAATTGAGAGTTTTTAGATAATTGTATCTCTATTATATATTTGCATACTATAAATGTATATTTCTGGCATGGCTCCAGGGCCTTTGTGTCATACAGTGACATTCTTAGAAGGGCTAGAAACCAGAGCCGTAAAACCAGTAAAAAAAAAACAGTGACAATTTGTGTTTGATAGTTTTGCCTATGGAGTGCAGAGTATAAAGAGGACCATCTCTATATAAAATGTGTCCCTAAAAACGCATCCAATAAGGGTGGCGCTGCAGTAGCATAGGATAAATTACAAAAAAAGCGCCAAAAGTAATTAGAGTAAGATGGAGAAATAAACAAGGACCGACCAATCCGCTTGGTTTTGTACTGAGTAAATAGTTGAGATTTTGTATACTGGCATTTTACTAACTACTCTAGTCATGAAATATTTTAAATATTTGAATTCAGCTGACTTCACTCCGTTTACAACAGTATTCTTCAGTATTCAGTTTTTCATATCGTAGGTTTTCAGACGCCAGCGCTATTGTGGTAGGTTTTGGAACCTCTATTTTCAGTAAATAGTAGGACACCTTTTCAACTTTCGCCCCTTATAAGATGGTTCTCCTTGTAGTCTACACTCCATAGTTTTGCCATAACATTAAATGGAATTGTTACATATTACTATGATTGAGGTGATGTATTATTGTAGGAAGTTCTTTGTAAGAGACTTATTTTCAACCATATCACTTTTATTTTTATTATTACTGATAGTATAGTTATTACTAATAATAACTTAGTATAAAAATATTTTGTGTTTGTGTTGTGTTGGTAGTCTTACAAAGTGTATACGAAAATAGTATGAAAGTATAGTAAATGGCAACACTTGAATAGAGTAAAATGATTTAAGTCATTTGATATTCCCAAAAATGTTTGTTTTTTTCTGTGGCTTTAATTAAAATACATTTTTATTTGAAAAATCATAGAAAAATAATAAAACTCATTTTATATATAACAGATTTCTAGACGCAATAATTTTTGTCAACTATTTTTCTGCCATTGTTCTTTCCTGAGCTAAATTTAAGCAACCCAGATGGTACAAAGGACTTGCCTTTATTTAAGCGATCGCAGCATCAGGCGTATCGTTGTTAACTATTTGATTAAGTGTTGATGCGTGATTCTAGATTGCATCTAAGCTAGTCATTTTGTCCTCAAACACTTTAGTTTTATTATAATTGAACCATCATCTTTAACAGCAGTCTCTTTTATATCAAATCAGTAAGAATAAGAACATAATTTCTATAAACTAGAGAGCGGAACTAGAGCCTGTACTCACAATGATATATAGACAAGTTGCAAACGAGGTTGGTTTGATTGTAGATCAGCAGTCATAGGTCTGAGTAAGTTCCTTTTTCCCTCTAATCCCTCTGGATAGGAATGAACCCATTGTGCCACTGAGTAACCCACTGCTGTATTTTGTTTTGATGGATATATAGTGCCACTATGTTAAATTATGAGGCAATTTATCTTAGTCCGCAGTGGTGATCATGTACCACCAACCTTATAGGTTTAAAAAGTTAAAAAACAGTTATATTATTAAATTTTAAAAATGTTTCATTTATTTATGTGGTAGAGCCACATTGCATATATATTTCGCAAGGGGTCAAACGACAACTGATGCCGATGTTGAGCTGATTAAATATATCTTTAATGCATGGGAGAATGTACAGGATCCTTTGGGTATATTCTGTGACCTATCCAAAGTCTTCGATTGTGTTCACCATGAAACATTAATCAGGAAACTTCAACACTACGGTGTAAGAAGTTATGCTCTTAAATTAATTATTTCATATTTAAGTACGCAAAAAGTTGTCATTAACAGTATGAGTTCTTCCGGGTCGATGGTACAAATGGACGTGCCTCAAGGCTCAATTCTCGGCCCCTTTCTGTTTCTTGTATACATTAATGACTTACCTTACATAGTAGGGGATAACCATGGTATAGTATTATTTGCGTATGACACTTCTTTAATTATCAAATTAAGACGACAATCACTAAAATATGACGTAGTAAATAATGCTATATCTAAATTACTAAATTGGTTCATTGTTAATAATTTGCATTTAAATGGCACTAAAACGAAATGTATAAAACTTATGACCCCAAATTTCAAACAATTAAATATTAATTTTAAATGGGGAATAACTGAATCTTGTCGATACCACCATTTTTCTTGGAATTACACTAGATGCGAAGCTTCAATGGAGCCCCCATATATCAAAACTAGCAAGCAGACTTAGTTCTGCAGCATATGCCGTAAAAAAGATTAGAAATCTTACCAGTGTTGAAACAGGTAGACTAGTTTACTTTAGCTATTTCTATAGCATAATGTTGTATGGTATTTGTCCATGGGGACACGCAGCTGACACTGAAATTATATTTGTTTTACAGAAGAAGGCCATAAGAGCAATTTATGATTTAAAGCCTAAAGAGTCGCTCCGACAAAAATTGAAGAAAATTAATATATTAACTTTGCCCTCTCAATACATTTATAAAAATGTAAATGTACATACACAAAAATAAAAGTAGTTTTACAAAAATAAGTGATATTGATTTTGTAAATACTAGGAACAGACACAAGCTAGTAGTACCAGTTACTCAACTCCACCGAGTCAGTAATACATTCTTGGTGCAATGTATGTGCTTTTACAACTAAATCCCAGAAAATATACAAAATCTGACATGATCAAAGTTCAAAAAATTTATTAAACTAAGTTTGTATAAAAGGGGTTTTTATAATATTAAGGAATTTATATGGATTATAATAACCCCTGGGAATGAGGTGATTGCTACCAAGCTATTTCTAATTTATTGTGTTGTTAATTGTGTAACATACATGATTGTAAGCTGTTTTAAAAAAAGTCCCGCTGGGTTTCTTACTGGTTCTTCCCAGGACAGAGTTTTTCTTTCAAACCAGTGATAATTAAACAAAAGAGTGACTTTCAATAAGTATTATTTATAATCTTTATTGAATAAAAAAGATTCTGTTTCTGCAGCTATGTTATGGTTGTAGCATGAATGGGTCAGATTGACCGGTGTAGAACCACATCACTCACAGAATACCAGCGTAAAATATCAGCTTAATGTTAGTATGGTGAGTATAGAGATCAGGATATCTTTTTACTGGAAACAAGGCATTCCATCTTAGTCCTCAGGGGTGACAACACCTCTGCATTTTGATTTTTAATCGAGGATACATGTCTGTGGGTCACAGCATCAACTTACCGTCAAGTGGACTGTGTGCTTTTTTGTCATCTTTATTCTATAAAAAAAAGGAAAACCAAATATTGTATTCTTACTTCGCAGGTGAAATTATGTCAAGAGCAGCTACTGCACTGGGTGCACCATTCTACTGGATCTACTCTGTGATGAAAACATTTGTCACAACCACCGTCACAACTGTCACTCAAACTGTAAGTTTTCTTATATTAAATGGACATAAAATATTAGAATATATATTATATAGTAAATATGGTCTTTCTGTATAATATTTCCCACTGCTGGGCATAAGCTTCTTATAATTTCTGAGAGGGCTTTTAAGGCAAGGAAATGTTGACCGACCGCGCTACCCCAATGCCTGTTGGCAGATTTCATATGTGTTCGAAATATTATTTGCAGACATGCAAATTTCCTTATGATAATTTCCTCCACTGCCAAGTATGTGGCAAATCAGCACTTAAAACAATTTCATTGGTGCTTGCTAGGGTTATACTCGACTGCTTGAATGCAATAAAATTACATAACAATCAACATTTATATTCTGATTGCAAAATGTTTTTAAGAAAACCGGCCAAGTGCGAGTCGGACTCCGAGGACAAAGACACAAAAGGTTCCATAATTTATTTTTATTATTTGTTGTTATAGTGGCAACAGAAATACACATTGTGGAAATTTCAACTATCTACCTATTACGGACCATGAGATACAGCCCGCTGGTCGAACGGACAGCAGAAGCTTAGTAATAGAGTCCCGTTGGTTAACCTTAACCCTTTGGGTACAGAACCCTAATAAGTAGATGTTAGTGATTTGCATTAAAACTTTTACAGATAATGCCTAACCATGTGGGCGAGAATGAGAAGTACATCGCACGCAGTTATCAGTCTAAGGCAGATTCTAAACGTCGGTCTTGGCCCTGGATCTTGCTGCTTCTGCTACCTATAATGGGTTATGGATGTGAGTATTATTTCAAATTAAAAGATCATCTATCCATTCATTACAGCCTACAAAGTCCACTGCTGAACATAGGCCTCCCGCGTAGTTCCTCATAGGGGGCCGTGGTTGTCATCGTTATTTATATTTGCCATAGTGCCACGCTTCGCAGGTGAGTTGAACCGCCGTTTTTTTATTATTTTAGTTGTTATCAGGATGACCATCTTCTGTTTTAGGTTTCCTCTGTCGCCTCTTGTGATACCCACGGGACGATATTATGTGGTCGTGAATATTCTTACACTGCCATTACACTGCAACGGCATGCAAAAGGAAAAATAGATAGAGACTTATTAGTGGCTTAAATTCTAGGTTCTGTCTCTTTCTAAGAACTTTTTTGAATAAATATTTTAACGGTAATTACTGAATGTAAATAGTTATGTTCCTAGGTCATGTTTCAGCAAAATTTAGGAATGATAAAAGAAGTATCCATTATTCATTTTAATTTTCACATTTAGGAATATGACATCACTTTTATTTATGTTAGTCATAATAATCTTTATTGCAATCAAATAGAGTGACATAACATGTTGTGATTTTTTTAAATAGCATTTAAAATGCATTTGAACCTAATATAAAATATTAAATTACATTTTTAGATTACATTATTAGAGTTAATAATACATCATTAAGTTTCTAAATATTTAGATTAAACTGCCAAGGAGACCAGGGTGGGGTATATTTCTTTAAGGGTTACCCACTCAAACTTTTTAAGTGCCGAGCCGACACTTTCTCTAGTATGCTGCTTCCCACTCATCACCAGTCAGAATGAATCGATTTCCAAATTTTTTAATTTTCTGCCACTACGATGTACTGAAATTGTAGTCAACATTTAGTAGCAGTTTGCATATTATTTGTTATCACTTAACAAATAATTTGACAACTAAGACTTTGTAAAGTGCATGCGTGTGCGTGCGTACGCACGCGCGCGTGTGTGTATGCGCGTGTGTGTGTGTACGCGTGCGTGTGTGTGTTTATTAAAAGAGCCATGTTGTAACTGTATCATGGCCGAAATACGAGTGGATCGGCTCGTACGTGGAAAGACCACGCCCTCGCAGAGTACCAGCATAATACTCTTTGACGTATGGTTAGTATTGAGAACTAGTGACACTTTATTGGTACATAGTACAAGGCGTTGCATCTAATCTTCGGGGGTGACAATGCATTTTCATTTTGATTTTATATCGAGGGTATATTTAGACCACAACTTACCATTGGGTAGACTGTGTGCTCGTTGATCAGTTGCTTTTTTTTATAGGATAAGTGTGATAAACGAGCACACAGTCCACCTGATGGTAAGTGGTTGCTGTAGCCCATAAACATCTACATCTATCCTCAATAAAGAATCAAAATGCAGATGCATTGTCACCCATGAGGACTAAAATTGAATGCCTAGTTTCCAGTAAAAAGGGTCTCCGATTATCAACACGCACAATACGAAACACAGCAGCATTAAGCTGCAATTTTACACTGGTATTTTGTGAAGAGTGGTCTTACCCCTGTCGAGCAGACCCATTTGTGCTACAACCATAATATAGCTGCAGAGTGGCTCTACCACGTAAAAGTTCGAGTTTCGCGCAAAATAAAAATAAAAATCAACAATTCCTTTCAGTGAACTACACATACAAGAACTTCGACCATCTGGCTATGCCAAACTTTACCGATTTCCAATTAGATTTGTCAGAGTTTTACGCTTTGGAATTCCCAAAGATCTCGTTGCCAGCGCTGCCGAACATTTCGCTATCACAATTAAACGTGTTTCCTAGCCTCAATCTGACGTTACCAGAGATCAATATCACCTTGCCAGATGTTTCTGAAAATTTACCACAAGTGTCAAAAGCCTACAGAGAGTACAAGGATATTGTTCAGAACAGAATGACAGATGCTTCAGATTATTTGTCCGTTGTGGGTGAGAGTTGCTACGAGGAGGTGAAGCGATTTTGGCGCGGAGTTATCGGATGATTGTGACTTTACAACGTAGTATAGACTTTCGCGTTTTGGAATTAAAATATAGTTTGGTTTTGAAGAAACATTGAGCAAACATTGTAACCAAAAGTAACAAATACTGCTTAGTATTTGTTACTTTTTAAAAAAAAAGCTTTAAAAATAAACCAAATTGTATATTAAAAGTATCTAAACTATTTTTTACATTTAAAACGCGAACTAATACATATAGCATAACATACTCTCTTAATATTTTTAATTTGGTATCATTAATTCATTCATTCCTCTACAATCCAATATCATGTTATTAATATTATTATTATATTCTTAAAATTATAATGTTTCAATAAATGCTATTAACAAAGAAATAAATATTTTAGATACATGCTCTTACAATATATTTTTTTACAATGCTTAATTTCATTATAAATATTTAATTTTTGCAAATATCTGTTAATGTTAATAATATTAAGTAGAATATATAATAATTTTTTTTCATACATTTTATTTATTTTTAATGTTCACTTAAACAATTGCGAGTACAAATTATTTTCTATATATTAAGAAATAATTATTTAATTATGTTAGTGGTGGTAATATTATAAAC
This sequence comes from Parnassius glacialis, assembly GCA_033319125.1. Lineage (NCBI taxonomy): Eukaryota > Metazoa > Arthropoda > Insecta > Lepidoptera > Papilionidae > Parnassius > Parnassius glacialis. Next base: position 45,772,543 of record JAVANC010000005.1, read on the forward strand.
TATTTTTCCTTAATGACTTATATAAAAAAGTATTTCTATATTTTATGCTTATGTTTGCATGTGCCATTAGCGATAAACTTTTAAGAGTTTATTGCATCATTGTACCTGTGTTTTTAAATGATTAATGAATAATTAATAGCTTTATATTATTGCAAACATTTTTATCAAAGTACCTAAAACATGACGTGGATATAATATAGTTTCTTTGCATATTTTACTTAATATATTTTAACAAAATAACGTTAACTATTGGAAATGATTAACACTAGTCATAAAATTATCATGTCTTGCTATAATTTATGTTGTATTCTACTGTCAATAAATAAAAAATAAAAATTTTATTTAGCGCCATATTATGTCACAAACATGCAAAATAGTGAAGTTTTCGTTATAATATGTAGGTACAAAAAAGACGAATAATAGAGATTTTCTTGTATGCTTTAAATTTTACTGTGAGTGCTGTTTAAATGTTAATTTATAATAATCTAACTATGTGTACGATAACAGCTATGATTTCTAACTTTATGGGGTTAAGAGACTTAATTTATATTTTTTTTTATTTAAATATATTTTTGTACGAAAATTTGGATGTTAATTTTTGTTTCACTAATGCTGGGCTATTGATTTAATTATAATTTGGATAAAACCATTGTGTTTTTTCTTCTCCTCTCCTCAATTTCCCGAGTTCTTCCCTGTGTGCAAGGGTCCTGTTGTAAGTACAGGGAAGGATAGAGGTGCAAAAACATCACCTATACAAAGTGGACGTACTGTGTGGCACGCTACACTTTAGGTGAGTTGATATTCGTATATTATGTTGTATAGCCACTCTGTCCTTCCCTGCTTTCGTTAACTATATTTTTTATCTATTTTAGTCATAACACATGGGAAGGACAGAGGAATAAAAACGTACATCGAATTTAATGTAATGTCTCTTTCCAGACTACAACTATTCGGATCAGTTCCTGCCTAGAGAGCAGCCACCTTTAGTGAACACGTACGCGTCTCCAGTGATAGTTCAAGATGTTGACTTGTCGAAACGTATCGCGGCTTTGGAGGATTGGGCGCTAAACGTCGACGCAAAACTCAGATTTTTCGATCAGAAACTGTCGAAACTGGACAATTTGGAGGCCCAAATAGAGCTCTACTCGGTCAGATATTTGCAGCAAAACCTTATACAGACCTTAAGTACAAATGACAATAGTGATGCAGTAGCGGCGAAATTAAAGGGCTATTTTGATAGCCATTATATCTCCAACGATCAAATGGAGCGGCTTAGGCAAGAAATACACGAAAGACTGAGCAACTCGTGGAAGCCCGAAACGTCTGAAGATACCATAAGACAAATCGTTCAGGAATATTTGTCGACTGTGGAGCGACATCAGTTGGAGCTGATATCGGATAAGGTGAAAGAGTACGTGAAAGAGATTGAGACGCGATCGAGTGAAGTTAATATAAATACGGAGGAGATAAAGAAGATTGTCGCCGGAATGTTAGACGTGTATGACGCTGACAAGACTGGACTTGTGGATTATGCGTTGGAGTCTGCAGGTGAGATTTTGCCAAATATATTTTCACTTTGTTGAAATAGCTCTAAGATCTGATCAATTTTTATTTTTATATCAACTTCGAAAAGGAGAAGGTACTCAATTCGACTGTATGGTCTATGTTAGTCTTCATAACTTTTTTCTACGTGAACTGATTCTTTTTTTATTTGAAAGCTGGTGGTCCCATATAAATTTGATCAAGTTCTGATCAATAGTGTTTGAGTTATTCTTAATAATTTATATTGAAGTTGGTTGTACAACATTTTTAATTTTAAATATTTATTTTAGACTTGTATTGAAATTAATTACATACTTATCTTTATGTGAGAGAATGTCGGAATGGTTACGAAACTCATACCGACTAAACCTCACTGTTCTTCCATCTTTGCTAGATATCAATAGCAACAATTCTTCAGACAATTCACCAAAAATCCTTTATATATTAAAATTTTTTCAGTAGACTTATGAACTCTTAGTATTATGATGATTTTAGATTTATTTATATTTTAGATCCAATTTAAGACACACAGTTGAGAAGACCTTTTACGTTTTAGCTTTATATAGTATTTTAACATAAGAAGAGCCCATAACAAATTATTTTTTATTAGTTTGTTTTATTTGAGTAGATAGCACAAAGAAAACATAGGGACGTTAACAGTCATATTATTATACAGTTTTTAATGGTCCTTTAACACGTTCACTGTCCGGTTTCCAGACACAATAGTAAGACAATAGCAATGACCTATATGTAGTGCACGGGACAGCGAAAGGGTTAATCATTATCATCTTCGCAAGCTTTTTTTAATACTTTTATAAAAATGTATAGGATGCCAATATTTTTGTACAGTTTAATACATACATATATTGTCTCGCGTGCGAATTGTTTAAGAAAGCATCACGCTCACACAGGCTATCAAATTCTTAATGGAATACTTAAATAGTATAAACCTCAGTATTACCTTACCACGAGGTGGGCTGGTTATTCTTGTCACCCGGACTTCTATAAAATATTATTTCAGCACAAACATTTATTCATATGTGAGTGACGAGCAAGATTTTCTTTTATAGAATTATGGTGACATCTGAGCACTGTGGCCCATAGACATCTACATTTACCATTAATTAAGTATCAAAATGCAGATGCGTTGCTATCCCTGAGGTCTGATATGAAATACCTTGTTTCTACTAAAAAGGGTCTCCAGTTTTTTTACACTCGTCATACGAATCACAGCATCATTAGGCTGGTATTCTGTGAGACCGTGGTCCTAACCCGGTCGCGGCGACTCATTCGTGTTACAACCATAATATAGCTGCAACATTGCTCTACCACTTACAAAAACAGTATTTAATACGATTCTTAATGGAAAATAGATATAGATGTGTATGAAGCTCAGTATTCCTTTACCATCAGGTAGACTGGTCACTCATATAACCCGTCTAAAAAAGTGATACATGAGTGACGGGCAAGAGTTAATAGTGTTAGTGTTGCGTGTGCAGGCGGGCAGGTGATATCGACGAAGTGCACGGAGCTGTACCAGGTGAAGACAAAGCAGTACTCGGTGCTGGGGCTGCCCGTGCGCTGGGAGTACACGTCGCCGCGCGCCGCGCTCACGCCGGGCGCGCTGCCCGCCGAGTGCTGGGCCTTCCAGGGCTTCCCCGGATACCTGGGTACGGTAGCTTACAACCACCACATGCACCACCCACACAAACTTGCACACACCAACACACCTGCACTTATCAACATGCACGAACCAACACGCTTGCACTTATCAACAAGCACGAACCAACACACTTGCACTTATCAACATGCACGAACCAACACGCTTGCACTTATCAACAAGCACGAACCAACACACTTGCACTTATCAACATGCACGAACCAACACGCTTGCACTTATCAACAAGCACGAACCAACACACTTGCACTTATCAACACGCACGAACCAACACACTTGCACTTATCAACACGCACGAACCAACACACTTGCACTTATCAACACGCACGAACCAACACACTTGCACTTATCAACACGCACGAACCAACACACTAGCACTTATCAACACGCACGAACCAACACACTTGCACTTATCAACACGCACGTACCAACACACTTGCACTTATCAACACGCACGAACCAACACACTTGCACTTATCAACACGCACGAACCAACACACTTGCACTTATCAACACGCACGAACCAACACACTTGCACTTATCAACACGCACGAACCAACACACTTGCACTTATCAACACGCACGAACCAACACACTTGCACTTATCAACACGCACGAACCAACACACTTGCACTTATCAACACGCACGAACCAACACACTTGCACTTATCAACACGCACGGACCAATACACTTGCATTTACCGACACGCACGAACTAATATACTAGCATGCACCAACATACTTTTCCACACCAACACACACGCACCAAAACACACTTAATTTTTAAATTATACCGTGTTCAGCAAAAATTATACCACACAAAACATTAACATATTCAGATTTAAAAGATAAACAAAAACTAAAAACAGAGTGTGTGAATCATTATTTTGGCCAGTTTGTAAGTTAGATCATTTTTCCACAACGCGGTCCAATTTTGCTACTCATTTAATTATACTTGTGATCCCTACTTGATTGAAAATTCTTGCTAAAAAAAATTTAAAATACTTTAAAATTCCATACCTGAAATATTTCGAAATACTTTTGGACCTTTGGATGACCATGCTGTCCGCCAATTCGCATTGCAGTAACGCGGCATATTTTTTGCTACTTCAAGAAATTAAATTAAATTAAAATATTGTTATTTCTTCAACGTAAAATTTCAGTAGTTCCAAAACGGTGCTTAGAAATAAGAAACGCGCAGCCGTAGGACGTTTGGAGGCTATTATTTAACTTTTTAATATACTTAATGCTCTCAGATATGTTACCAAAGATGTTTAAACGCATATAGACAACAATAATTTTTAACTATCAGTAAAATTGTTGCAAATTTACCTTTCAGTAATACGAACATATGCTGTGATCGAAGTGACCGGATTCTCGCTGGAGCATATGTCACGGCTTCTGGCCGTGGAAGGCAAGATTGAATCTGCGCCCAAGAACTTCTCGGTTTATGTGAGTAATAAAATGTTTTCATTCGTTTTTAATTGTTATAAGGCTAACTTTGCCCATTTTATTAATCTATATTGATAAAGCCTCATTAATCTATATTAGTTAATATAATAAGTGATTAATAATCACTATAAGTGATTAATACAGGCATAATCAGTCCAAGCTGCATATTCTTCTTTATTTGATCGAATGATTGCTTCACGCGTGTTTTAACGTGTAAATCGATGAATCTACCAAAGACGGCAGAGTCTACTTTTTCTCCTATCATCCCCAGGACTCCACTGGTACCTACCAGCCGTCGCAGCATCATCGAAGCACTTTTTCGCATAATTACATAAAAAACATCTACTTTTACAGCGGAAAACATTGCTTATTGTGCTGTAAAAGCGTGGGAACCCCAATAGAGCCCTAAAATGTTATTATATCGAACTCTGAAGGCATCGTACGACTATTGAGTGATACTGGTCCACAGACAATATGCTCTGAAGAGTGTTTATTTGATGCCACCTGAACAAAGAGTAAATCTGTGCACCAACATGTTTACCAGATTTTCTTAACAATATGCTAATTACAATAATTTTTTTAATGTTCTAAGGTATACTGAAAAATCTTTTTTCCTAAAAATATTAATAAATTGCTACACAACACACGAAATAGCCGACTCCGAACAAAGAAACTTTGTCAGCCCTTAGAATAAAGATGGAATGACTTAAACAGTGTGTATTGTGAAACACAGCAATGTGTGCACTTCTGCTTAGCTTCAGAAATGGTAATTAATATAGTCTCCTGCCCAAATATCCTCATATGCTACAGAGGAACATTACCATCAAATATTTTTTAATTTAAATGTCTTTATCTGACGGTGGTACAGTCGTAAAACTAACTAGACGGGCGCGGCGATGAACTGCAACATCAAAATGTTCACGTGTCTAACTGCAATCGTCCGTCAATCCGCTTGCCCAAGCGTCATAATTAAGGCAAATCCTTTCTTCCACGAGAAACGCCCATGTCTAGCAGTGGACTTTTACGAGCTGATGATGATGATCATAATTACCTAACGGCTATGTCGTAGTGACTAGGTCTTTTTATGCGGTAATGTGACCGTGTATTGGCTGGGTAAGAATAACCAATGCCTCATATCGTTCCGTGGGTGTCGTCAGAGGCGGCAGAGGGAAATGAAACAGCAGATGCGTAGCAGCATCTTCTTGTATAATAAAAAAATGCAGTTGCCAACTCGTTTGCCAAGCGAACTACGGCAAATATCACTCCTATGATGCAATCACTGAAAGAGGTCTAAGATCAGCAGTGGACTTGTGATAGGCTGTAATGGTATAAGTAGCCGCACAAAAGTCTAGCGGTAAATAAGTTGGCTCGTGCGTATTGTTCGCAAGCGCTGATTGGCTCTGCAGTCGCATCCGTGCAATTCAATTCGTGCGCGTCCCCTCCACGTTTCGTTCAGCGCTAGACTTACGTGCCGCGACTTGTAATGTAGGCCGGGGTTTTGATTCACATCCGAAACATGCATTTGTAAAGTCGATTCCAGGCCGGATGTTTATTTGCAATTTATGTATGTAAAACACCACCATTGCCAACCTTAATAATTATAACGTGAATACTGCCAATAAACAATTGCAGGGTCTCCACGGTGAAATGGATCCGGAACCGCATCTGTTCGGCGATTACATGTACGACGCAAACGGCACCGCTATCCAATACTTTCCGGTTAAATACCCGAAAATGGTCAATATCGGCGGTGTGGAGTATCCGGTCGCTTACGACATTATCGAACTAAGAATCGAGAGCAATCACGGCAACCCAACTTACACGTGCGTGTACAGGTTTCGTGTGCACGGCAACCCGCTGTCGGATATCCGGCGTGCCACAGAAGACAGCATTAACGAGAGCGGGACGTAGTATTAAACAAAATTAACAGTTATTTTGGAACAATGCGCTATTAAAAACTAACTGGTGACTTAAGATTTTAAGAATGTGAACTTTCAAACTGTGTCAGGAATTGGTAAGCTGAAATTTAGTGACTCGGGACATCGATCATTGTAGTGACTCGCATGTTAAATGACAGGAATTAATTTTTAAAAATCTTAGACTATTTACGTCCAATTAGTGTGACCATTCCTAAAAACAATAAACGTAGCTCTAAGATATGTCTGAGTGGCCTTAATATGCGTAATTAATTATATTAAGTGAGGTCCAAAGTACAAAAGGATTGTTGTTAATAATTTGCTATTTATTGGAAAAACAATTTTAGTAAACGAACCATCATGATAATCTTGTGTCATTTTTTTATCCGCACAATACCCGACGGAAATACGCTTAGTTTAGATTTATATTTTATCTGTATTTATAATGATTTTAGAGTTTTATCGTGTTTTTAGATTTTATATAAAATTAAGGTTTTGATTGTAATATTTTAGCGATTAGTAAATTAAGATGTAGACATATTTTTGTTTTTTTTTTCTTAATTAATTTAGCACGGGACTTGTCGAACGCTTAAAAAAGTTAGCTTATAAAATTAACTTACTACTACTTTCATGACACTTTCACAATCTCTTTTTTTTCCCCGCTATTTTTAACAGTTGGTTCTCATTTCCAATGGAACATTAAATTCATCCGACAAATAAAACATCTTACTTGTTCCGTACAATTTTTTTTCCTAAATTGTTTCATAGAACATACATTTAAATAAAAATAAAACGTATTTGCTGAAAACAATGTGACTGACAAATTGTTTAGAAAATTAAAAACATCTTTGCATGAAACGTCACGTGAAACAATTTGGGGAAAAAATAATTCTGATTTTTTTCATACAATTCATGAAATCACTAAAACTGGTACTCGGAAACAGTCGCGAGTTGAAACTAAAACTTCACAGTGTAAAAATTTGCGTAACTTAGGGTGGTCTACCGGCCATAGCTTTCCTCCTTTTTTTTAGTTTTTATAAATTTTACTTATATTTTACGATTTCATAGCTCGGGAGCAACACGTGTACAATTCTCGCGAAATTCTGCTTAGATTTCTACACTGAGAAGTTGAAAAATACTTCGGAGAATAATGTTATATATGAAGTCGGTTATCCCGAGTGAGGGTTAGCAAAGGAAACTTTTCCCCACAAGCCTCTGCGGCCTGTGCCCAGTAGTTGAATGTATGTAGGCTTTTGATGGGGATTATTATGCAGTTATGCTTAAGCAGTATAATCTGGGCTCAAATTTTGACATTATGGAGTTTGAGCTTAAGTTCGAGACTATCTCTGAATATCGGCCTAAGAATTGAGGTCGGATGAAATTCTAGTTCTAGGAGTCTAGTAAATATTTTACTAATTTTATTTGACGACGTAATATTCCATTGGACAAATGGGAACTGCCGTTTTAATGTACATCTTTAACACTATTCTTTTCACTTTCCTTAAAAATTCTATTTCCTAATTTCAATACCGAATATCACAGCATGTAAGTTTTGAAAGCGTTAATATTTTTAAAATAAGTTATACTTACTAGATACTACTGACGCCTCCAATGTACTGCTATACTAATTGCTTATATGAATGCGCTTGAAGTGCCATCCTATCCAACATAGCCATAATGCGAATTGATTATCATATATGACGTCATCACGCTTCGGTCACGTCGGAACGCAGCGCTGATCACGACTACGCGACGTGAGGATCAAATAAAACAATTATTATGTCATTGTAAATTGAAATATCAAATATGCGAAGATATTTTCCGAACTTAAGAGAATATTCTGGCGGCGTTTAGTTCATACAAATCTATTTCTCTGTTTTCTCCTTGACTAATGACAGCAATTATTTTTTACGATACACAATGTAGTCATGTTTTTATGTTTGGGTATTTTTTTTTTCAAAATTAGTTCTTTAAAAATTTGAAACCTAAAAGTAATATAACTGCCCACTTATACTGCCGTTATTAGATTACGGCAGGGTTTCCCAACATTTTTAAAGCAGGGAGCACTTTGATTTTTTTGTAGTCAACAGGGACCACAAAGTGAAAGAAAAAACTGTGTTAATCTAACAAAAATTAATAATCACAACTTTTAACATAGGTAGTTGCATATTAAACTAAAAAGAAGCATACATTAGTAGTATTATTTGTGTATAATTTTTGAAAAATCTAGTTATTAGGTACTTACTAACGTGACCCGTGGTGTTGCACTGCCCACGTGACGAAAAAATAAATGTGTTATTTAAAACGAATAGGTAGATAAATTTTAAATTTTTCGCGGACCATATTTAAGCTCCTGCGGATCACTGGTGGTCCGTAGACCACTGGTTGGTAATCACTGGATTACAGCAAACGAATTTAACGGTCATACAAAAAAATAAAAGGAAAACATGCAGACATAGCCACTATCCTTCTCATGTTGTTCTTGAGAATAAAATGAATACAATTTGGTCCAGTTTTGGAACAGGAAAAACAGGGGAAAACGGGATAACGATTTCGTTAATTTGTCACAGGCATAGTCAGTCCAAGCTGCAATTATGTCTTGGTTATCTAGCATAGTAATAGATCGTTAAAAACCTATTCTTCAAACTTCAACTTTATTGCAGTTCGGATATTCTCTTAAAGGTAGTATGTATATTCAGATAAAAAAGTCACAGCTTACTATACTACTATTTTCATAGAAAATACATAGTAATTAAAAATCAGGAATTTCTTGATCTCAAATTAATTTGATGGCATAGATCTAATAGTATATTGTAGTATGGAAGGCAGATAAATACATCAAGTCAGCCTTTTAAAGGTCGGCGGTGTTGATTTTATTTATAATATAATATTTATAAGTATGCTTGAAAATGAAGCAGAATGCGAGCTAACTTTAAATCGAATGTCTGCTACAGGTCCCTGCTCTAGATTAATGTATTTTAATAATTTTAATGAGGAGCTAGTCCATGTAGAGGTTAAAAATTTTAAATTAAGCGTTTGCCCCCACTTAAGTTTTATTGTCGAAATACTAACATAGAGTTTAGCGAAATCCCAACGTCGCTGCTAACTTCAGATCTTATTAGTTTATAGGATTTACTACTTTATCCACGTTTTGAAAATATAATTTCGTTTTACTTTTTAAATTTACACCAGTCTTAATATTTTTGAAAATTAGTCTTTTTCTACTTTTCAAAATGCACCATTTTGCTTCTTTGTATTTAAAAAAAACCCTTTTCACATTCTATTCAATGTATTTCATTTCTTACTTAGTCTAAAATATCAAAAAACGTTTGTCTTTCAATTTACGATTTTCTAAACTTTTTTTAATGATAACACAAAGTATTATACACAGCTACATTGCATTATATACCTGTTTCTGGCTAAATTGATTTTAACCATCTGGCAGCTTTATAATATTGTCAATAAAAATATATACATATTTGTATGTCACATAACATTTTACAGATATAAAAGTAAATATTTAGATTTCACGATATTTATATTACATTATATTAAAAGTTACCATGTTTTATCCTATCTGTTTTGCTTGTCTAAGACTAAACTATTTTATATAAGTTAAAAATATAGAACACAATTGGATTTCATGTTTTCTGAAATCCAATTATCACACACAAATTTATTTTAACATTGCCAAGTCATTTTGTTCTAATATTTTGTTCGGGAAAATAACATAATATGTCGTATATTTAAAGTTATTTTGACAGCGGGCTGTTTTAATAACTAATTGTGTAATTTATTTTGTCACGCGAAAAAAGTTTTATAGACCGACTTTTTACACATTTGCTGTTAATAACTGCAGTGTTTAACCAATTTATAGTTTCGCTTTAACTTAACACGAGGAATTGTTTGTGATGTCGCAATAAAGTTTTTTAAAAATATTTTTGTTTTATTTACCATTCTTAGTTATATAGATATATATCTTAATTATATATATATATATATATATATATATATATATATATATATATATATATATAATCTTCATAATTTTCCAAAGAGCAGCACTGCTGCATCAGACTGCGGTGTTGCATTCTGGACGAAAAAGTAATAAGGTATTAACATCAATAGGGAATTTGTTAAACAATTTGACTACTGTTTGGTACCTAGAAGTTGCAATGAACCGCCCATATGATATTGAACCGTCGATATTTTTAGTCAGTGTTGCCATTGCTCCGACAATTGGGCATGTTTATAAAAATCTACGACCTATAGCATCATCTCCATCGTCGCAGCAACATACGGCAATTCCCTGGCATGTCTCTAATGGTAGGCAGGTTTATTATTTCACTTATAAGTTTTATAAATGCTGCTTAATAAAAATTAATATACGTGGTAGATCCATGCTGCAGGCATATCATGGTTATAACGAACAGGTCGAATTGACCGGTGGAGGACCACGCTCTCACAATACCAGCATAAAATAAAATAGCAGCTTAATGATGCTGTTTCGTATGGTGTGTACCCTTTTTACTGAAAACGAGGCATTCCATCTTAATCTTGGGTGAAAACGCATCTACATTCTGATTCTTAATCGAGGATAGATGTAGATGTCTAGGTAACAGCATCCACTTACCATCAAGTGTTCCCGGTGTGCCTGTTTGTCACCCTTATTCTATAAAAAGAAATCGAAATCAAAAAGTGGAAGCCATGTACAAACTTGTGCCCAAAAACGTGGACGACCGCCGTATCCTGTCAATTTACAAGTAGATTCTCGAGTACTTCAAGCACACGGAATGCTGCAGAATGTAAAACGTGTTCCAAAAGACGGTGGAAGCTACTTTACATACATGGCTTGCACCTATACCATTTTGGACGCATCCAACTTGTGATCAATAAACAACAACACACAATAATACACCTGTTAATTTTGTCAGTGACATTCTATTTAATGACGAAGATACCATCACCAGGTGATCTATAATTTACACAGTAATCATTGTCACCAAAATCCATACCCAACGTGACTATATCTGAATGTGTTGGCCGGCATTCGTTTTCGTAGTTTATTTATTTTTCCTTTATACTATACAGGCAATCTAAAGACTACTGCGGATTGTCCTCGTAAATTATATCAGGTAGAGAATCTTTGAGCTTCCTAATAAGATCAAAAAAGAACCATGTCTCGTTGCCATCGCTTATCACCAAAGACATTTAAGTAGTAGTAGTAATACATATTTTAAATCTCTTTGCTTATCACTAGCAACACGTACTGGCTGTTTAGAGTAGTAATAGAAAAGATGCGTCCTACTTTTTCATTGTGTTCTCGCTTAATAGCGGACACGTAGAAAATGAAACAACTATACACTTAAAGTATTTATAAGCTAATTTATACTCTAAGACTACATGTCAATCGTGAACAGCATCGAGCTAAGATTTATGTGTATTTAAGATTATTTATGTTTTCGCAATTTTTACTTTATCTGTGCTATAAAACGTTGCTTCGTACCAAATTTCAAGATTCTGAGTTCACGGGAAGTACCCTTAAGGTTTTGATTTCCTTGCGAATGTCGAAAATTTGCGGCATAAACAGCTGTATCTTTTGATTGCGTTGGCTTAGAAGTTTGATTTTTTCACAGCTCCAAGGGACAATAGACTTGAGTATTTGATATCAATTTCAGCTTGATACCTCCACGCGTTCCTGAGAAAAAGGGTCTTGGCAAACAGACAGCAATGGCAACGAAGTGATCCTATAAGGGTTCAGTTTTTGCCTTTTGAGGTACGGAATCCTAAAATAGTTTTTTTTTTAAGTTTTTTTAATATGACAATAAACCCTAAAAAAGAATCATCCAAATCGGTTCACCCAGCAAAAAGTTATGAGATAACACTAAAAAAATACAGTCGAATTGAGTCCCTCCTCCTTTTTAAGTCGGTAGATAAAAGGTTTGGTGCGTATTTGACCGATGTTCTTTTCGCGCCAAGAAAATTAATTAGAATGACCCTTTCGGACCATCAAGTTGAATTCGCATAGAGTTGAAATCTCAAAAAGTTTAATTTACCACAATGTCGTTTTTTCTCGATTTCGCAAAATGTTGAATTCTTATAAAGTTGAAATCCTTAAAGGTTGGATATCCCTATAGTATGTTGACTATAAATAGCTTCCAGTACGGGCTTTATCTACACACGCAATACCTCTTTAGATACTAAAACCTCTCTAGATAACTAGTTTATGTTAAATGCTTGTCATAAACTTGACAATGTCATTTGTAAATAATCAGTATATTCATGAAATTGTTTATGATAGGATACTCCAAATTTCTTTATTTGTAAATTTCTAAATGGCTCCCTATAAAACAGTGTCCTTTACAACAAATAAAAAGAAACAGAAACTTCTCGTAATAAGAGGTAAATACACATTAACCAAAGATGGTAAAACAAATCAGAACGGCACCTCCCGATGGAAGTGCACAAATCGGGACGTTTGTTCTGCAACTGTTACTTTAACCAAAGATGAATGTGACGTAAAACGTGAAACGAAACATACCTGCACACCGGATACTAATAAAATTAAAGTAACACGGCTTATAAACGACATTAAGAGAGAAGTGTGTATTAATTTATGTTCTATCGAGCAGATATATGAAGAAATGGTGCAACATTTCACCGAAACCAATCATTTATTTCCTGTAACCGAAATACCATCATTTATTTCAGTAAGAAGTACTTTATATAGAACCCGGAAAAAATTCTTGGGCACAAATTCGCTAGTTTTCAATAGAGTTGAAGATGTGATAGTTCCGAAGGGACTGCCTAAAAATATCACGGTTTATGAAGATGGAGATCAAGAAAAAATTATCGTACTTTGTTCTCAGACTGCCATAACAGCAATGAAATCGTCAGAACTGTGTAGTTACAGTGGTGATGGTACATTCAAAGTTTCTCCACGCCCTTTTTATCAACTTTACATAATCCATCTAGACGTATTTTCAGACGAAACCACAGTTAATGTATTTCCTGTTATATATGAGTAATTCTCAAATAAATTGTAAATTCGAGAAAAAAAGCTTGTCGCAATTTTTATATTTAAAAAATAAATATATTTTCTTGTTTATTTTTGAAATGTTATATTTCATCTATCTGAAGGCATTCTTATTATTTAAGAATAGATAGTGCATTAGCTCTATTGTATATAATAAACGCCCAGTGTTATATTTAATAAAACCTTGATTTCGTTGTCAATACAAAAAAAATCATGTCACTCTATGCCTTTATAGGTTCCGACTTGATTTATAGTTTTTTTTGTAGATATGGATTTATTTACACATTTTTAACTCAACGGATTCATGTTCTATTTTATTATCTTTACTAATAGGGACTATATCTCCTAAATTTCTAATACAAATTAATAGTTATTTACTTGTCACAAGTTTCTTACAATTTAGTAACAAACATTTTCGTAACGTCATTTTACAATGATTTCTCAAGATTATTGAACGCAACTTACGCCAATCAGTTGGCAGCATTGACTCGATTCTGATTGGTGGATAACGAAACTGTCATGGCGTATTTAGACGCGAGTGACCGCCTTGATGTGTGAAAGTCGCAGCTTTAAACTTCAGTTACAATTTCGTTATTCTGCAAAGAAACTTAATTTTTTGCCGGTAAGTTGTTTCAAAATGTATATGCCATTTAAATAGTTGTAGTTTTTACATTTATCTAGTGACTTTTACATGTTTTCGTGCTACAGATTATTTTGTTGTAATGAAAAACATTTTTGAAGTTAGTTTTTGCGTACAACTTAGTTACATTTCGTTACGTAACGAAATTGTTTTCTATAAAGCTACATGCACATTAGAATAACGATAGTAAGATGTTTTTGGCTTGTGTATGTCTCCAATTTCCTCACTAACTATAAATTGTTGTACACACAAAGATTATAGTAAAAAAAATGTGTTTACCTTATTTATCACCCACGGTGGCTTATTTATTATTTTACATTATAATAGATGGTATAATAATTAACATCTGGACGTCTTTTAAAGTTTACTTTTGTTGCAGACATGCCACTTACCAACTCCGAAAGGCAAAAGCGTTATAGGGACCGCTTGAAAACCCAAAATCCGGAGAGACATGAAGAACTTAGGATTAAACATCTTGAAAAAGTGAAAAAAAATACAAAAAAAATTCCAGAATTAACAGAAGAAGAGCAAAACCTTCGGCGCAAAAAATGGAAAGAGGCAAACGATAGAAGAGCAAAGCAAAATATTAGAAGAGAATCCAAAATGTCTACCAATGTCGCGTATGTAGCTCAATTTATTTCTGAAAACGTTACTAAAAAGCAGACAAAAGATAAAATACAAGAACTCGAAAACGTCACTAAAAAACAGACAAAAGATAAAATACAAGAACTCCAAAAACGTCACTAAAAAACAGGCAAAAGATAAAATACAAGAACTAAAAGCAGAAAATGAAGAGTTAAAAATAAAAAACAAAAATTTGAAGAGACAGCTGTACCGTTACAAAGCCGAAATAGCAGATCTGAAACAACAAATAGTATCCCAGCCGCATCTAGTACACACAACTACAACAGTTGACAAACCTGAGGTTGTCTCTCGTACCAAAGAAACTCCGATGACGAAAACGAATAAGTTTTTAGATGAAATACCATCAATCTCTAAAGAAGAAAAAGAGAAAGTCAAAAAGAAACTCCTAGTACTGAACACATTGACAGACTCATTAAAAGAACAAAACAAAAAAGGTGATACACGAGAAAAGAAAAGAGTCCTTAAACAAGTAACTCTTGGAACGACAATAAAAAAATATAAAGTAAAAGCAAAAATGTCACACAGTCTTGGACTTACAGGCAAATTAAGGATGACAGAATCGACAAAAATTATCAGAAGCAAATACATGAGGGAGATTCAAAGATTTTTTAACAGGGATGATATAAGTCGACCAACAGCAGGAAAACAAGAATGCAAAACAAAAAATAAAGAAAAGAAACAACTAAGATACCTGGTGGATACAATTCAAAGACTACATACCAAATACAGAGCTGAAGGAGGTAGGGCATCCTACACGACATTTGCTCGCTATCGACCATTTTATGTGATTTCACCTAAAATTAAAGATAGAAATACTTGTGCATGTATTAAGCATGCCAACATTGGTTTCAAAGCAGCAAAGCTCAAAACACTAGATGTGCTCCAAACATCAAATATTAGTGATTTGATACGTACAATTACCTGCAGGGAATGTTTTGATTGTATGTATTCGAAATGCCCTATTTGTGTCAATAAAACGCCAGATATAAATTCAGAGATCAAAGGTGATGCCCCAGTGCAGTGGTTAGAGTGGCGGTTGAGATCACATGTATACTCAGTCGTGAATAAGAATAAAATAGAGGAAAAAACAACAAAGAAATATACAAAGGAAATTGTTAACGGGACCGTTCAAACACTTACTGAACAATTTCTGGGGGATTTACATAAATTTAAAACCCATCATTACAATATAATACATCAACACAAAGCATACAAGAAATGTGTTGAAAATCTTAAACCGGACGAAGTTGCTATAGTATGCGATTTTTCAGAAAATTATGCCTGTAAGCAATCCGAAGAAATACAAGCAGTGCATTTTGGCGCATCACGAAACCAAATCACACTACATACCTGTGTTTTATATGAAAAAAATAAAAAGCCTATGCCAATTTGCTCAATCTCACCAGTGAATGAACATGGACCAGGCGCTATTTGGGCGCATCTAGATTGTGTTCTTAAGTATTGCAAAAACAACACGAACATTAATAAAATTCATATATTCAGTGATGGTCCGACTACACAATACAGGCAAAAACACAATTTCTATTTATTTACAAAAAGGCTTTCTGATTACGGATATGAGCAAGGAACATGGAACTTTTTCGAAGCATCACACGGAAAAGGCCCTGCTGACGGTATTGGCGGAGCAATAAAGAGGAAACTTGACCAGCATGTAGCTCATGGACAGGACATCACAAATGCTGAAGAAGCATATTCTTATTTACTAGATAATGTCAATGTCGAAATACACTATGTTAGCGAAACAAATATTGAACAGATGAATCAAATGATTCCTAATGATGTGGCTCCTGTAAAGGGAACTATGACATTGCACCAGATAATTTATGATTGTCAAAATAAACATACAATTTACTACAAGACTTTGAGCTATATTTGTGATGAAAACGAGCCATGTGTGTGCGGAGAAGACATGAAACAGCATGATCTTGTGCAGCCACAGCAGACAAATGAGCGAGAAAACATGAGACTTAAACAGAAAAGAGAAGAAAATACAAAGTCAAGCTCGGAACTATCAGCAGACGATCGTACCAATAGTAACAGTAAGAAAAAGATTACTATATTATCTTCAGTCAAACTTACACCCAAATATCTTCCCTTATTGCCGTTGCAACTAAAATCTATCAATAAAGATTTTGATATTTCTACGGGCCATGACTTACGTCAGAAATCTGAAATCTTAACAACACAAAAAAGACAAAATCTGCCAAAGAGGCGTAATGAAACTGACAAAAAAAAAACGAAAGAATCAAACGCATAAGAAGGTCGACGAGATCTTTAAGCAATTCATCAACATCTGTTGAAACCAATATTAGTATTTACAGTGATTCCGAACTAGTTAATGTAGTGAATGAGGATCACAGTTCCGATCAAGATGATAATTTACAAGTGGAGTATGGAGTCACCAAGGTGCAACTGCACACAATCGGCCCAGAGGCGCAAAAAATACCACAGGATCGTAGAAATAATATATTGTTGCAGAATTTGGATGAAGTAGAGCTAATAAGAAACAATCGGAAAGAAAGTCAAAAATCTGAAACTGAAAGAGAAACTAATAAGAAACAATCGAAAAGAAAGTCAGAGAAAAAAATTGAAAAAGAAAAGTTAGCAAAAGCATTTAGAATGGAAGATGAAGATCCAATTACAGAGAACCTTGAATTTCTCAACATTGATAAAAGGGAAGAAAATTGTAATAGCGAAGCTTTACAACATCGAACTGAGAATAATTTAGGTGTAGAAATAGGTGAACCAGTGAAAGACAGAGTGGATGGAGAACTATTCATCGGCGAAACAGTTTTAATCCGATATTTTGAAAAAAAAATGTTGGAAATACTATATTGGAGTCATAAAACACATCGATTTTGATACAAATATGTACACAATACTTTTTTATAAAACTGTCAGCAGGAAAGAAAATTTGAAATTTATTGTACCAAAACGTACCGATAGAGACATTGTTCCTTATGTTTCAATTGTTAAAGAAATACAGCTTCAAAAACAGGAAAAACCCAACGAATTTAAATTAATGAATATGGAAGATTATACATATTTTGATTAAATCGACAAAAAGTAATTTAGATTTTGGTTATTTTCATTTTGAACTTGAACTGAGTTAAGTTTTATAATGTTTTAAGAACGTGTGATTGTATTTTATATTCAATTAAAAGAGATGCCTGATTACACCATAGTATTTTAATAATAAATGATGGTAAGTCAATAACTGTGCATTCGTATGGGCGGTTATGAAGTTTTTTTTTCATACAATCCTTGTCCTAACAATAGCGAACAAAAAAAAATAAAAATATATATATATATATATACTGATTCCGATAAAAATACACAGTGTAAATGTAGCTTAATAAATACATTTTCGTTATTTATTTACAATTTCGTTACAACAACTTCGATACAACATTTTCATTACGTACAATTTATTTGAGAATTACTCATATGCATTTCTTCCAAATAAAACAGAAAAAACCTATACAAGATTATTCAATTTGATAAAAGAGAAGCTGCCTGTGGTAATAAAAACATTTAAATGTGATTACGAAACGGCTCAAATTAATGCTGTCAAAGCAATATTTCCACATGTTCATTTATCCGGGTGTTTCCAGCACTTTAATCAAGCCGTCTGGAAAAAAGCAAAAGAATGCAAAATTACAAGTAGCGACAGAAAAGCAAGAAGCATTGTTAGAATGTGCTCCTATTTTGTTTTAATTCCTCCCACTTTCATGAAACAAGCCTGGAAAAGTATTCAACAGGCTGCACCATCTACGCTAAAAATGAAGTCTTTTTTAAAATACTTCCAAGCCCAATGGTATGACAAAGATCATAATATGATAAGTTGTACAGGAGACACACATAGGACCACAAATAATTGCGAGGGGTACCATCGGCGAATTAATGCGAGATTACCACGAAATCCTAACTTGTACCTCGTATTCCGTACACTTTTAAAAGAAATGAAGCATTACGATATAAAGATCGAAAGGTATTTGTTATTTGCACGATTCAAAAAAAATAGGCGGACGAAAGATATTTTGTTTGACATTAAGTATGCATCTTTATTAAAACAACTGAAAAGAAGAGTAATTTCACCAAAAATGTTTCTAATGAAAATCCATTTAACCAGATTAAAACTTGGTTTCTAACTTATTTTTTTAATTATACCTTATTTTAAGTGGAAGAAAGTTGATTTTGTATTTTAATTAAGTTTAGTTCAATAAAACAGCGTACGCCAACTACTAATTTGTTTATCTGTCAAAATTGCCCTTACCTTATAATGTTATTCGATTCATATAGGTATTCCATAGGTGGGATGTAGGTAATCTAAAAAACAGTTCAATAATTTAAAGGATTCAACATTATACAAATTCAACTTTTTGGGAAATCATAATTCAACATGTTGGGAAGTCAACTTTGTAGGATTCAATATTACACAAGTTCAACTTTTTGAGATTTCAACTCTATGCGAATTCAACTTGATGGTCCGAAAGGGTTGAGATTTCCATATGTTCCAGATCTACCAATTTATCTTACATATTGGCTCATGAATCAATCAAAAACAATCATCCGGCAATTTAAATTTCCAGTATGGATTTAAATATTTTCAAATTACCTATGTACTAATTACGTAATGATTATTTTTTATAAGATAAGGGTGACAAACTAGCACACAGTCAACCTGATGGTAAGTGGTTGCTGCGGCCCATAGACATCTACATCTATCCTCTATTACAAATCAAAATGCAGATGCGTTGTCACCCGTGAGGACTAAGATGGAATGCATCTTTTCCAGTAAAAAGGGTCTCCGGTTCTCTACACTTACCATACGAAACACAGCAGCTTTAAGCTGCTATTTTACACTGGTATTCTGTGAGGTCGTGGTACCACCCCGGTTCGAGACGGCCCATCCGTGCGACAGCAAAAGCTTTTGTCCAATTAAACCTTAAGCATCCAGTGGATTGACCGCCTTTTACCTACAATCCCGAAGTAACTGACTAAGCTTCGCCTAAATATACCTTACAATATAAAAGCAAAATACTTTGACCGCCGAACCTTCTCAGCAAAGATCTAAATTATCATTTCACTTGCATAGGTAAATACCTCGTTATTTGTGTGGGTATCAACTTGTAATTCTTAATTCCCAGGGTAATTAATAATGGAGAAGTGTTTTTGGAAAGCTACGAGCAAAAACATGCGTCAATATGAAAGTACGCTATACCAGTTTAATCATGTGAATGTATACTTTTACCACGGCATCTCATTTAGTAATAAGCATGTGTTGATATGTTTTATTAACCGATTCTTTGCGGCACCGATTTTCGACAACTTTTAGCTGTGGCGGCGAACAAATATTCCATGACGCGTCTGGCGTGTCAAGCGCACGCCTATTGTGCCATCAGCCATGTGTAAAAGTAATGTTCTTTTTTATGCTTTTTCCACTTTTTTTAGACCTAATTAAGTTTATTTGACATCAAACATCAGTTACAAACGGAAGGATACTTGTTTTTAGTGGGTAACTACGTGTTATCTTTGAAATTGAAGAGTGAATTTTTTAAGCAGAGTTTACAAACCTTTTGTACTATTTTTGTTTTATAAAAAAATCATTTATATAAGTAGGTACAGCTAAATCACCCTGGAAAACCTTGGACCTTATTAAATTAAATTTTCACCTAATAATAACATTTGTAAATATGAAACAATCAATTTCCTTAATTTGGAAAAAAATAAGGTTCATGATTCATTGATATTTACAAATGTTAAATAAAATGTAAAAGTAAAGTCGATCTGAAAACGTCTAATTAGTAAGAAAAGCAAAACAAGTGTTTTCAAAAAGAAAAAATAAACCTTATACCATATCACAAGAGCACATGGTACTTCGTAGGTCTATTCGGCCATATGATAGTAATAAGACGGCAGTTCAAACATTTTAAGGAAAAATAAACAATAACACAAACGCATTTTTTTTACAGGAGACTTGTTTTCCAGAAATTTATTTACAACTTGAGTTTGTGAGCGATCGCAATGAGTGCTATTATTTGTTACTTACTATACTATTTTCCCACAACATGGTTTAAAACCCACAAAGTAAAAAGAGTACTATGCACAAGTTAAAAAAAGGTAGTCAATCCCTAAAAATTTCATCTTCAAAATATCCAGAAACGAAGCTGTAGGCATAAACTACTTGCAAAATAATGACTATTTTGTTCTGGATAAATCTTCCAAAAAAGCAATTTGAGCGAGTCATAACGATTTAAAAAAAGACACGACTCGCGTGTCATACGCCACACAAAAGTAATCGACCGGATGCAAAATTTGAAGAAAAATTGTTTGCAAAAAAAGCAACTATTTTGTACTAAACTTCGTTATGATCGGAAAGTAATAGTAGGTACCTACTATAATACTATTATTATTTACTACTATAAATTTATTCCATGTAATTCAGTTTTTATTCCTTACAAAATAATCAATGCATGTTGTGATTACCCATAAAAAGAAATACAATTATAATTTGTTGAATTTGTTAAGAAAATGATATTTGTATTACTGTTGTAATTTCTGTTGGTAATCTTAATAAATAAAGAAAAAAAATAAGACTATTTTTAGTATGTTACGCGGAGTACCGCATCCAATCCTATATGAGGTTCTATTTTTGTACGTAGGTCAATGTCGAGCATTGCACTCTACTCTATCCGTAACATCATGTTGTTGACTAGCTTTTGGGGAAAATAAAACGTCAGGTTCAATTTTACGGATTTTTTTTTATGTATTTTCATTATCTTTTATAATTTATAAATGACCTAGTAAGAAAGTAGTCTTATCCGTTTCAGCACATACAATCATCATTCATGAGATTACAAAAAGATCCTTTGGCGAGTGCAGTACCGAGGCCGGCGGTCGAGGCGCGCCCGCGGTGCCGCGCTCCGTCCTGCCGTCACTATTTACGATTTAATTACATATAATATCTTACGTACAATTAAATTAACGGAGATTACAAGCCTGAGTTGAGCAGCCGGCCGCGGGCCCGGCCGGGCGGCGGCGACACGCGGCCGCTTAGAAGCACTTCCTGTGCACGATCGAGGGGCCCGACTCGTCGTACTCCTGCTTCGAGATCCACATCTGTTGGAAGGTCGACAGGGACGCGAGGATGGAACCTCCGATCCATACGGAGTACTTCCTCTCCGGGGGTGCGATGATTTTGATCTTCATTGTTGAAGGAGCGAGCGCTGTGATCTCCTTCTGCATACGGTCGGCGATGCCGGGGTACATGGTGGTACCGCCGGACAATACTGTGTTGGCGTACAAGTCCTTACGGATATCAACGTCGCACTTCATGATCGAGTTATACGTCGTCTCGTGGATACCGCAAGCTTCCATACCCAAGAATGAGGGTTGGAATAGGGCTTCAGGGCAACGGAATCGTTCATTACCAATCGTAATGACTTGACCGTCGGGAAGTTCGTAGGACTTTTCGAGGGAGCTGCTGGAGGCAGCGGTGGCCATCTCCTGCTCGAAGTCGAGGGCGACGTAACACAGTTTCTCCTTGATGTCACGCACGATTTCTCGCTCGGCTGTGGTGGTGAAAGAGTAACCTCGCTCGGTGAGGATCTTCATTAGGTAGTCGGTGAGGTCACGGCCGGCCAAGTCCAGACGGAGGATGGCATGGGGCAGCGCGTAACCCTCGTAGATGGGCACCGTGTGTGAGACACCGTCACCGGAGTCAAGAACGATACCGGTGGTACGACCGGACGCGTACAGTGACAGTACGGCCTGGATGGCCACGTACATGGCGGGTGTGTTGAAGGTCTCGAACATGATCTGAGTCATCTTCTCTCTGAAAACAAAAGGGCCGCGGTTAACCAGCTGTCTTTAAGGATGCATAAAATTATCACTGTATCACCAAGTCTCCCACGACCTACCTGTTGGCTTTGGGGTTGAGGGGAGCCTCTGTGAGCAGAACGGGGTGTTCCTCGGGCGCGACTCGGAGTTCATTGTAGAAGGTGTGGTGCCAGATCTTCTCCATGTCGTCCCAGTTGGTGACGATACCATGCTCGATGGGGTATTTGAGGGTAAGGATACCTCTCTTGCTCTGCGCTTCATCGCCCACGTAGGAATCTTTCTGTCCCATACCAACCATCACACCCTGATGGCGAGGGCGGCCCACAATTGAGGGGAATACGGCACGCGGTGCGTCGTCGCCCGCAAAACCGGCTTTGCACATACCGGATCCATTGTCCACTACCAGCGCGGCAACTTCTTCGTCGCACATTGTGAATTACTTCTGTAAAAAAAAATTAAGTTTAATAATTTCATAAAAGCATTTGCCATGTTTTGAAAAGAAAATACTATTTAAATTAAATCCAATTTAAAGTTCTAAGTTAAAATCATTTTGAAATATCTATATATGCAGTGGGCGAACACGATACCATTGTATGATATAATGCAGTGGGCGAAGTTGCAAATTGAAACCAAATAAGGCCGGGTCTAACAAGATGCCACGAGGAGGGGACGTGGCGCGGTTGACATGGCAATGTTAAAACTAGAAATCATATTAAATTTTAATCACGAAATACTGATATTTCCTATTTCCCTAATGAAAATAAAACATAAGATTCAATTAAGACTCATAGAACACTTCTGAATCTGGACCACGCCCTACCGCAACCGGCATCCCGGGGTGTCAGCGTTAATTCGCGGCCGACCGACCTATCCCTGTGTCACTGACCCACATGCACTATAATAGCACTATTACTTTAATCACAACCACAAATAGATTCACTCACAAAAATATCACATCATTGTATCAACTTACTTTAAATTAAATGTCCTATTAAATAAATAAATTATATATCTCTAGTGTACAGCCTCGGTAATGCTGCACTACACCTCAACTCGAGCACACTTCGTGGAATGTCGGCGATCGAGGCAAGCTGAGTATATATGAGGCTGGTTATCGGGCTCCCCTACCCGCGACCGCGTCGAGCTCTCCACCAATCGCACAAATCGTGAGTTTTCATAACCATATATGGTATTGCGCTGCAGGGAGCCTGCGCGTCCCCTCCGCGGCCCCCGGCCCTCGCTCAGCGCCGGTTGATAGCACGCTTCTTGTTCTTGATAACGAAATCCCAACCCAAGTGATCTTAACTTAAATTTAGTGAAATAACTCGCACCTTCGATTCTCTACTGTACAAGTGTTATCCGCGCTACTTCAAAATTTATCCACATACTACACATACACACCTTAGTAAAATTACAATATTTATTTTAAATAAAAATGATTCTTGTTTTTGTAGTACCAGAGTAATTAACGATATTAATGGTAAAAAATAAACTACATGATTATGAATGAGGTCTATAGAACTACTCAAGGTCAGGGACTCTAGCTCTCCCACGAACTCTACAAATGAATATAGGTAGTAGGTACCTAATCAAAGTGATTTACATACCAAAGCATTATTAGTCGTTACGAAGATAAATTACTTATTTAAACAAATTTTGTACAATTGAATAAAACTTTAATGTTACACAATATAATGACTTACCAGCAACAAAAAACAATACTTCAACAATCAATGATTTGTGAGAAATGCCGGCCGGCCAGTTGCGGTTCTTGTCGCTCGTTAGCGGAGGTCGATCTCGATCTGCTTCAATAGAATCTACCGGTACGCCAGCGCTGCGAAATTATCGACTCGTCCAACGGACCCCTGTGGGTTGTGGGCTGTGGGTGTTTAATAATTTAAAAATTTGACAAAACCGTTCATCAATAATTCAGAAATAAGCTGCGAAATGTCACTTTAAATGGGTCTTGACAATATGAGATGTCACATAATTGTTATCTTTTTTAAATTAAGAATCTTTTTTATGACTTATCTTATTTTTAATGGACTCGACCGATCTCCCCACTCGCAGCAACCGACGGTTTTACCATATATGGGCATAGGGAAAATCCTGTATTCTGATTGGTTCTCGCTACAACGGTCACCGCAAGTATAGTACGTAATACACACTCAAACACGTATAAAATAAGCTAAGTTGCGTTTGTGTTTGTGTATAGTAACAATATGATTGACAATTCATTCAACCCATACCGTAGCGATATTGTGGTTATAAAAATTATGAATGTCACATTCACTTCCACACTTTCCGGTGTTCACCGTACTCTTTATCTTGTTTAAGTAATGATTTAACTCCATCCTGTCAGCTGATCGTTTTTTTTTACATGTTAGCGCTTTTTTTTGCAGAATAACGTAGAAATCGAAGAGGGTTATTATATTATTATATCAAAATAAAACGGGTAATAATGAATCCAATTTAATTTTTTTTTATCTTCTAGTTTTTATTAATCCAATTTTAATTTATGTCTGATGTTTTGCCACAAAATGCCTATCCATTTTTTTTCCTAATATGTTGTAATATTTTTGAGACTAGATGGATGATCTTATCCAGACCAGACCACAAAGCATGACAATTAATTGGATATTAATGAACATTGAACAACTCTAAAATGCAATTAAATGCTTAGTCATTTGTCTTTGTCTATGTGACGAATTACGCTTGAGTGACTCATTCCATTACAATACATACATAGACTGGCGCATGGGCGCATGCGTAGTGTGTATGTATCTATGTATGTATGTGTGTATCTACGGCGAGCGATGAGTCTCCTCGTTCCTCGTCCTCGCGCGGTGTACCCCAGCGATGTCAACCTCCGCTTCCGAATTTGAGTGCGTAGCACTGTGGAGGTCAAGGACACGAGTTAGATTAAAGATTGAGATTACAGACCAATCGTACGTCAGCAGTTAAACTTTTATAAAATAATAAACGGGTAAAGACCACGCTCACATAGAATACCGATCCATCGTGGAATAGGGGCATAATGTTGTTGTTTCGAATAATGAGTGACGAGGACCGAAGACCCAACGACTTATGATAACGAGCTAACGGGGGTATCTATTTCTTTGTTATTTTTTAATAAAGGTGAAGTAACAAACAAACTTACCGTCTACCTAATAGGAAGTGGTTACCGTAGTCCATGGACACCTGTCACCAACTTCAAACGAAGAAGGCTACTGGTGCGTTGTCACCTCTGAGTAGGCACCTACTAATTACGTGGTAAAGCCATGCTGCAGCTATATTAGTAGTGTAGTTGTAGCACGAATGAGTCGACTCGACTGGGGAAGGACCACGCTCTCACAGAATACCAGCGTAAAATAGCAGCTTAACACTGCTGTGTTTCGTATGGTGAGCGTAGAGAACCGGAGACCCTTTTTACTGTAAACGAGGCAGTCCATCTTAGTTCTCACGGGTGACGACGCATCTGCATTTTTATTCGCAAACTAGGATAGATGTAGATGTATATGGGCCACAGCAACCATTTACCATCATGTGGACTGTGTGCTCGTTTGTCACCCTATCCTATAAAAAAAAATTGAATAGCCTCACAGCTTGTAATTATACTTCAGCTCGAATCGAATCGAATTAGGTAAGAGGATGGTATCTACCCAGACCCAGACGAACTTTTAGGTGAGAGGAAATCCTACCACTACCATCTATTAAGAGATTAGTATAAGTGATTAGTCCGGAGAGGTGACAACGAATCTGCATATTGATTCTTAACCAAGGATCTGTTCCACAACCTCAACTTACCATCAGGTAGGTAGACTGTGCTCATTTCTTGCATATATTTCTATAAGAACACTTGCATACAATTTCTATACGGCAATCTAGTTTTAAGATTTTATTTTACAAAATAAGCGTGACAAACGAGCACACATTCCACCTGGCAGATGCTGTGGCCCATAGACATCTACATATATCCTTGATTATGAATGAAAATGAACTTTTTCCAGTAAAAAGGTTATCTGGTTCTATGTACTCCCCATCGCTGATACGCTGGTAATCTGTGAGAGCGTGGTCCTTCCCCGGTCGAGCCGACCCATTCGTACCACTATAGCTGCAGCATGACTACCACGTTTAAGTAACTATGTAAGAAATAAAGATTTATATTAACATAATTATACATCTGAAAGTATGTTTATACCTACATTAAGTTTAACAATAAAAAAAATGTTGTTTTATATAAGGATTTATTATGCACTTAGTTTCCGCTCTGAAACCAATAGATCACAATGAGTCAACGGAGGAAACTCGATACAAAGGTGTAGAATTATAAACGCCATTGTATTATAAAATGTATTCGGTGACGGAATACATATTATCATGTTCTTGTACTGAGTCATTATTATGCATAGATATATAATGAACTACGTACGTAAAGTACATTATAATAGTACTTCAGCTTTTTTTTTATAGAATAGGGGGCAAACGAGCATGCGGCTCACCTGATGGTAAGTGACTACCGCCGCCCATGAACAACCGCAACACCAGGCGAATTGCAGATGCGTTGCCGGCCTTTTAGAAAGGTGTAAGCTCTTTTCTTGAAGGTTCCTAAGTCGTATCAGTCCGGAAAATTCGCTGGTGGTAATTGATTCCACAAGGAAGTTGTGCGAGGGAGAAAACTTCTTCTAAATCGCACAGTGGTGGACCGCCAATCATCCAGATGGTATGGATGGTAACGCGAGATTTGTCGCGATGTGCGATGGTGAAATTGAGCGGCTGGAATTAGTCCGAACAATTCCTCAGAGCACTCTCCGTGATAGATGCGATAAAATACGCAAAAAGATGCAACATCTCTACGCAGTGCCAGTGTATCGAGCCGATCAGAAAGAACTCGGTCGTCGACGATTCGAACCGTTCTGCGCTGGATGCGGTCAAGTGGAAGGAGCTGGCACTGGGGTGCCCCGGCCCAGAGATGAGAACAGTATTCCATGTGGGGCCGAACTTCAGTGTTAATATGATGTATATACCTAATATTTTTTACTTCGGTGGTGGCGTTCGACGTGACGCTTGCCATGTTTGTTTTGGCACCTAGATATCCTCCTTAGATTTATCATCACATAATAAATAATAGTACAAGAAATATCATGATGTATTATTTCGCTTTTGGCAATTTTTGACGGCTCTGTGGCGCAGTGGCTTAGCAATGAGTTGCAGTGTTGGGTGCCGCGAGTTGGAATCCCGCACGGAACAAGTATTTTTATGGACTACAAACAATTGTTCCGGGTCTGTATTGTGCAATTTATGTTTGTAAACTGCCTCCACGATACAGGAGATAACCTATTGTGGGGATAACGTTTATTTAAAAAAAAAGAGAGAATTCTGTTGGCGTAAAAGGGTAAGAGGGTGGTGGTACCTACTCAGACGTATTTCTAGACAGAGAAGAAATCGATCGACTATACAAATGTACAGTACAGTCGATCTACTACTTTTCTGCGTTTTCAATTTCCGTAATCAAATTCTGTCATTTTCAATTAAAGGTCAAAAGAAAGCGTGTATTTGTAGTACTGCAAAACATATTGCATGTTCAATTTTCATTCTTGTGTTTGGCTGGGCTTGGCGCAACGCGACGGACGCGGGGACGCACGCGTCTAGCCGGGCTGGGTGAGGCGTAGTAGGGGGTGAAGGCGGGAGGGGAATCGATCGTTCGCCTGCGCGCCGCGAATTCGCCCTTGACCCTCGCCAAGGCGTCTCACACCCGTGCCGTGCCACACCACACTATTGCCCGTTCGAACTATTATTTTATTGTGTCTGTACCTATAGTATCGTTTATTCTGTGCCATAGTGCCTATGTTTTTATTTTTTATTATACATAATTTAAAATAACAAAAACTACAACTATACTACTACTACTAATATAGCTGCAGCATAGCTATACCACGTATAAATAATTCAATATAAATTATTAAGAATAACTCAAAAATCTATTGCCTATTAGTCAGACCTTGATCAAATTTATATGGGACCACATGTGAAGCATCAGCTCTCAAATAAAAAAAGAATCATCGAAATCGGTTCACTCAGTAAAAACTTATGAGAAACATAAAAAAAACTCACAGTCCAATTGAGTACCTACCGGCTCTTTTTGAAGTCGCTAGATAAATACGTGCAAGAGTCATTCGCATAATTTGGCCAATTATATTTTTTTTTAAAACTTTTAACAAAAAGTAAAAACCGACACCGACCGAAAGTTATTTATTTGCTACCAATAGGGGTGAAATTTTTTCTTCAAGTTTATATGGGATACCTATACACATATTTAATAAAAAAGAATCATCAAAATTGATTTACAATCTGCGAAGATATCGCTTAACATACAGTATACAAAAAATACATACACTTGAATTGAGAACTCTCTTCTTTTTTGAAGTAGGTAAAAAATAGGAAATAATATTTTTAATCAAAATATCATTTATTTAAATCATTTATTGTTAGGGGTGGTGTATACTGAAGGCGCAGAATCCTGTACACAAGTACACATAATTAGGTAGGGTAAAATACCCTAATAGTGAGTAGGTAGTAGCCCCCTTTTCCTTTGTTCCTATATTTTAAATTAATGCCTACCTGCTTCTCAAGATTATTTTTGGATTTAAAAATATAGGTGAGATGCCCCTAATACCATCCCCGCTCTTGTTATCAGCCCTTTTTGCCTTTTTACTTCATATATATTATATTGTTATAGCTATAAACCATAGATTAATGATAAGTCATCGCGCGCTCTGACACATTGATCACTAAAACTTCTTCGTAATAGTGATTCAAATTTCACCACACAATTATACGTAAATCATGTCAATTATCATGACCAAGATATAGACCTGATAAAATAAAGGCTTATTTCATCTTTAGTTCTTTAGGACTGTGTTGTTGCATGAATATGACTATAGATAGTAATGCATTTATTTCTTTTCTGTATACATTTCAGTACTATTTTTTTATTTTCTTTTAGTGCTAATTAACGGGGCTGCAATTAGATTATATGAAATAGATTTACAAACTTTTTATATTATTTTAGTGGTAATTGAATTCTGCAATTAGATATATTATACGAAATGCATGGAATGGAGTGCATAATATCAGCCGTCAGACTGTTATCGGGTTTGACGAACGTAATAAGATGTCTTTTATTGATTGCAGCTTGCAGCCCAGAGTCCACGATTGCATTCACGTAATATAAATGGAGGTTGTCAGAAACTGGA
Source organism: Parnassius glacialis (assembly GCA_033319125.1). NCBI lineage: Eukaryota > Metazoa > Arthropoda > Insecta > Lepidoptera > Papilionidae > Parnassius > Parnassius glacialis. The sequence goes on from JAVANC010000005.1 coordinate 45,802,571, forward strand.
ATTTATTCCATTCCCTTTATAAAGGGGACATAAATAATTTTTTGATTTTAAACGGCTACGCTAATGAAGTTAAGACCTCTTTATTTTTTACTGTAATGGATGAATAATGGGATGTTAGGCTGTATAACATCATATCCTGCCATATCGAATTCTATTTACTGCAGGTGTGGCACAGGAGGTCAGCGGCATGTTCGGATAATATTATAGCGTCGGAGACTGGGACGATCGAAACACATCTAGGCTCCTAAACTCAAATCTCAAACCAAAAATTTGTTTTTTTCGTACAAAGACTAGAAGTTGAAAATTAATTATAGGAAGTACCTAATAATATGGCCCGCATGAACCTAGAAAGTTTTCTAGGTCCATGATGGCCGGCTTATTATTTTGGAAAAGTAGCAGATTGATTATTAAGTGGCGAAGCTTGCGAAGTCACTTATTGATTTCACGATGTTTGTCCGTCTGTCCGTCTGTCCGTCTGTCCGTCTGCCCGTCTGCCCGTCTGTCCGTCCGTCCGTCTGTCCGTCCGTCCGTCCGTCCGTCCGTCCGTCTGTCCGTCTATCCCACGATTATCTCGAGAACGGTTTCGAATTTTCAAATTCTGTTTTCAGCAATCGATTACTGATCACCCAGGCATCTGAACATAGATATAATATTTTAATATTTCTATGCATCTGAACCCCCCTATTTTGAAAATTTTTTTCCCATTAGAAACCGCTACAAAGCTGATTGCTTCGCCACTTTGCTATGCTGTTAGCTTGCTAGGTTTATTTTAACCGCCATCGTACGTAGTCAATATAAATAAAAATGTGAATGTTCATTTTTGTTAAAAAATTTAAATCTCAAAAGTTTTTCACGAATTGCTTTGAAATTATACAACCTCAATATGTAATTCGAAAACGCGCGTGTTTTTTTTTTAAATTCTTTATGAATACCTTTTTGAGCCACAGCAACGTATCCAGGTACTTACGGCTAGTAAATAATAATAAAAAAACAACTGCTTTCGCTCATATCATGGATCGCTCGAAAATAGTTGCAGCGTGACGTCACCCGTAGTAGAGAGCAGACGGAACACAGACGAAGTGGGTGTGTTCGTCTACTAATTATAAAAATGTTTGTACGGTATTCCTACAAGTCCAGGCCACGTATTAATAGTTATTTAGCTATTTTAGTTTCGCTAATCTGGACACGAATAACATATTATGTATAATGTATAATATAAATTTTATTATTTTGCTCTTGGAAGTTTACATTGACTTTTTTAGGGTATAAACAATTTTAATTTGTTGGTCTTACTACTAGGAAGGATGTGTATGACTAACTTTTTTTTATAGAATAAGGGTGACAAACGAGCACACTGTACACCAGATTGTAAGTGAAAGCTGTGGTTCATAGACATCTACATTTATCCTTAATAAAGAATCAAAATGCAGATTCGTTGTTAACCCTAAGGTCTGAGATAAAATGCCTCGTCTTCGCTGGTATTCTGTGAGGGCGTGGTCCTACCTCGATCGAGCCGACCCATTCCTGCATACGTACCCACAATATAGCTGCAGCATGGCTCTACCACGTAAGATCATGTTACATTTTCAATATTTTATAGGCATCTTGACCACAAATCTGTATTGTTAATTTTTTAGTAAACTGGAATAAAATATGTACCTATTTGCAAACGAAATTTTTTACGTAAATAATCCTATTTATTCCTACTGCCTCCTGCTTTATACGGGTCACGCTGCGCGTATTGACCAGGTATTGGCCGAACTCATATGTCCTCAAAGTATTTTATTTGTCAGACTTACAAGTTTCCTTTATCACTGGGGATGGGCTGAACCATAAAATTAAATTTCTAATTAAAGTTCTAATTAAATTTTATTTTTTGAGTAACTATCTACACTAAATATTCGATTTTCAGATTTTTAACTTGTTCCATATATGAGCTAGGAATCCGTGACATACTGACGGACAGACGAACGGGCAGACAGACAGCGTGACACTAATAGGACTCCGTTTTGCTTTTTGGGTACGGAATTCTAATAAGTGTACACATCAATGAAAATGTTTTTTTACATTTTTTTATTTTTGTTTGACGTGCAGCTGATAAAGATTTAAGTTCTGCACATTCAGACGAATGTATGCCGGATACACCAAGCCCAAAATGGAGCACTCTGGTCATTGAAGTTATGATACTTAATAGCTCAATCACATGAGTAAACATGCAATAAACTACTCATGTGGCTCAATGACTTAGGAGAATTCTTATCTGCAATGCTACTTATGGTGTTTACGACCCCCACTTATGAGGGGTCGACAAATAAATACATTTTATTATAGCCAAAGGCTTCTTTTTCTTTCTCTATCTTTCTATAAGTGGCGTGTTATATTATAATTTTTACATTCACTTTTACTTAAATACAAGCAAAGCTAAATTTTTAATGGGCGAAAGTACCATAACATTAGAAAACGTTATTAATATTTAAATATGGTAATATTAATATGAATTGCACAGATAATTTATTCAACGTGCAGTGGCTAAAGAAGATTTAATTAATTCTTTACTAATTTGCGCCTTATTTAAAGAACATAATTTTAATTAATTTGTTAAAAAAATATTATTTTAAATAACGATTTTGCCCATAAAGCGGCGTATCCACCAAAGACTTTAAGGTCTGTTCTGTTTTTCAATGTTTTGTTTTACTACTTGACTATAAAAGGGGTAACCTATTCTTAGTTCACTGGTAACATAGTGGTTATAATGTACTTTGATTAATATCGTTAGTCACGGATCAGGTCAAAATCAGATATTGAGTTTTCTGTTAAGAAATTCACAGTGTGTTTCAGCCCTGGCCTTGGAAAGCACATAAAGCCATTAGCCTGACCTCTCTCCGGTCATCTCGGAGTGCCGTCCTATCGCACTATGAGAATGAAGGGATAGAGACTGCACCTGTGCTTGAGCACACAGTTGTATAATCCTGTCTTTCGCAGATGGTAGATTTAAACGTGATATAGCCACGCTGCAGCTATATTATGGTTTTAGCACGAATAAGTGCGCTCGACCGGGATAGGACCATGCTCTAACAGAATACCAGCGTAAAATAGCACTTTAATACTTCTGCTCCGTATGGTGAGTGTAGAGAACCGGAGACACTTTTTACAGAAAACAAGGCATTCCATCTTAGTCTTCAGGGTTGACAACGCATCTGCATTTTGATTCTCAATCGAGGATATGTAAATGTCTATGAGCCACAGCATCCACGTTCTTCTTATTTTATAAAAAAAATATGGCTGGTCCGGCGAGCCTGTGGTCATCGTAACCGAAATTCGGTCCGGAGAACATGATATTGCGCTTTGTCCGTAGGTAAACTGAATGCCATGCGTCCGCGTCGTACCGCGATGAGGTCTTTTACCCCCTTTTACCTCGCCTCGTCTAACTGACGACTATCCATTTGCGATATTAAATGCACTCAAAGCGAGAACATGAACGCTGTTGCTACTACCTTTTACCAGTAAAACGAAAACACCGCTTTGTGAATTTCCATTTTAAAACGCGCCGTAAAGAGAGAATGCGACTAAAAAAATAGACGTTGCAATAAATATTTTTGTTTCTTTAAATTCAGTTTAAAGCGTGAACTTATTTGTTGTATTTTGTAAAAATACTTATTTAAGAATGTTAATATTAATAGTGCCTAACTTTGTTTGAAGTTGGATGCGAGGTAGTGGTAGTGTTGTCAGTTCCAGTGGGTCAAATTTCGAGACGGAAGGTAAAAATAATCGGTAATTTAGTTTTCGAATCGGGACAGCTATAGTGGCTACATAAAGTCAGTTTTTTCTTTGTTGCCATTTTGGCCGCTAAGAGTACTAAAGTCTTTTTGACACAATGTGCCAATCTGTTGATCCAATAAACAAAGCACAGTATTTTGTTCTATTTCGGCGAATCAAAACTTGTTATATGATTTGTTTTCGTTACTCTCAATTTTTTGATCACTCATTTAAAAAAAAATATAAAACTTACGACTTCACAACAACTTCAAAAAAAAATGCTCAAAAAACGGCAACATAGGGTGGATGCCGCTAATACCAGCCTTTTTGGATATTTACTTTGTAAATAAGTTTTCTAGTAGTCATTGTCGGCTAAAAAATTCTTCGTAACTAGAGGAAAGTATATTTAAAATATTACCACACAGTTATAAATCTAAGTGTTAAATTAAAAATCAAAACACGCACGCAACGGAAAACGCTCATTTTCCTAATTTTTTGACAAGATATGCTCCCGATAAAATTAAGCATTAGCTCATCTTTAGGCTTTTTGATTTGTATGAATGTGACTGTAAACATAGCAATGCTATTTTTGTTTAAATTTATAAGCTTTTTTTTATTTCCTTTTAGTGGAAATTAATCGGGCAGTAATTAGATAATCGAAATGTATGGACTCACTCCATAGGTCGAGCTCGACCACTTCCTGTGGGGCCGCTTGTGGAATAAAGAGTTCATCATAAAGAGTCCCTCTTTCTCCACGAAGTAGGTCAGCTGCTGGCCCCTTGGGTTCCGTTGCCCTATTCCAAATTTCCCTACCTTCAGTTCACCGTTCTCTCTTGTGCCTAGTTTTGCGTTGAAGTCTTCCATTAACACCGTATAGTGGGTTTTGGGGGTAAGCATGGCTCTAGAGATATCCTCATACATTTCCTCCACCTCCTCATCGGAATGTGCCGAGGTTGGTCCGTAAGCCTGTATGAACTTCAGCGAATACCATTTGGTGATTCTGAGTATAAGGTACGCAACCCTCGTCGACACACTCTCAATCTTTACAACCTTCTTAACGAGAGACTTGTGGACGATAAATCTGACACCTTCTTGGGTCAAATGGTCGCCCTTCCTGTTATAGAACAAGTTACCGAATTCGAGGATTACCTCCCCCTCTCTTCGGACTTCAGATAATCCTATAATATTCCAGCGCAACTTGTCTATCTCTTCTTCCAGCTCCAGGATTTTCTTTTCAGCCCTCAGGGTGCGTTATATATTGGCAGGTCGAGTCGGTTTAGGTGGCAACCGAACCTCCACCGGAAATTCATGGCACCCCCAACCTCGTCGTTACCATGTTCACCACCGTAGCCAGGAATAACGGGGCCGCCAGGGACTGGGGGCTGTCTTTTCGTTACTTTAATCATGGGGGTATATTACCATAGTTGCCACACTTGGCAACCGCGGGTTGACAACCGCAGTTTTTTTTATTATTGTTTTGCTGTTATCAGAAAGATGCTGCTGCCCATCTTCTGCCTCAGTTTCCCTCTGTCGCCTCTTACGACATCCACGGGAAGAAATGGAGTAGTGGGTATTCTTACCCGCCATTACACGGGAATTTTACTTTACCTTTTTAATAATAATTTTCAGTATAGTATTTGGCAGTAACTATAATACAAGTAACTAACAAAACGAACCCAAACTCGGCACATCTATAGTTCTACTCTTTGAGGAGTTCTAGTAGCATTCACCGAAGTACACCTTCAAATCACTCTGTAAAGTCCGGAGGTAAGGTCTTATCATACCTACCAAAACGTGGCCAAACTCACCACATCTAGTTGTACTCTTCGAGGAGTTCCAGTAGCATTTACCGAATTTCAACTTCAGGTCATTCTATCAAGTCCGGAGGTAAGTTATTATCATAACTAACAAAACGAGACCCAACTCGGTGCATCTAGTTCTACTCTTCGAGGAGTTCCAGTAACATTCACCGAAGTATACATTCAGTTCACTCTATTAAGTCCGGAGGTAAGTTCTCATCATAACTAACAAAACGAGGCCAAACTCGACACATCTAGTTCTTCTCTTAGAGGAGGTCCAGTAGCATTTACCGAAGTACATCTTCAGATCATTCTATCAAGTCCGGAGGTAAGGTCTCATCATAACTAACAACACGAGGCCTTTATCTTTCTGACAATCTACTCTTAGCGAAACAAAATATTGTAATAAAAATCTGTGATTATAAAAATAATAACCTTGGTCAAGTATGAATTTGGTTTTTGGAATATTTTGTATTCCAAACAGCGACCAATATTTTTACTGCCTATTACCGTTGCCGTAAGCAAACGTCCACTCGCGAAGGTGTCCGAGGCCGCCGGAGTGCGGGTGAGGCAAAGTGTATTTAGTAAAATAAATTATTACAAGGCTGCTCAAGATACCGAAAATTTCGGCATTTCTCAGCCGAAAAAAATAATTATAACTAATAAACCAAAATTAAACTGCCATTTACATTCCATGGCTTCCCACATGATAGATTAAGAGATTAAAAAATAGATTGAGTTAAACAATTGATATTTTCAATTGTTTAACTCGAGCTATTTCAATTTTAGTTATTGTATTTACCCCTCCATACGGACTTGATAAATCTGCACCATGAGCCACTAAAACCACTTTTTTTATGTAAAAATAGCAATTAATCGATTTAAAAAAAATTATAAGTTCAACAATCATTTATCTTTCAAAATTATTGTTAGATACGAATTCATGGGACAAAATTTTGGAATCTTGATTTTTAGGCGCTAGTAGAACATACCTACGCGCTTTGCGTTTAAGGCATGGAAAAATGATACCAATCTGAATATTTGCGTGTTAATTCTTCATTAGATTGATTACACAGTGTTTTATTTCGTTTTTGTCTAGCACGTTCCGTTAGGTTCCGTAAGGTTATCTTTCATGTTTTAACAAAAATAGGTTGGGTACAAAAGTGTCATAGCCTAACACAACAACAACAACAAGTATCATGTTACTTTTGTCCCCGTACTGATTTATTTACTTAACATTGTTGTGTGTATTTATTGGAACAGAATGCAGCGACAACGCATAAGAACTACCACACGACAAACTACTGACACGAAAGTGTACCGAAAAGCGGCCGAAGGGCATTCCAAAGATGGTGCAAAAATTAGATCTCTAGAAAAAAATATAATATTTGTCGTGTAACAGACATAAAAAAAAAATAATTAAAAGCAGGAAATACCAACGTGGTTATGGACTACCGTTGCATCAACTGTGTTTTTTCTATTGATGAGGAAAAATGTTTACAGGACTATTTAATCGAGTGCTCTGGAGTTTATTTTGGGTTATCTCCATCTGAAGTACGTAAACTGGCATAATATGCAATATTTCCTGAAAAGTGGCACGACACTCAAATGGCGGGTAAGGAATGGTTGACGGGTTTTTCTAAAACGACACCCGAACCTCTCTTTGAGGTGTCCCCAAGCAACAAACCTGTCGCGGGCCTCGAGTTTTAACAAACATAATGTGAGTAAGTTTTCGTCGGACACGCCCGAAAAATACGCAATTGAAGAAGAATACCAACAAAGAAATAAAGCGACGAAAACGGTTTTACAACCCGATACTGGAAATGGCAAGAGGAAGTTGATATCTACGAAAAGGAATGGAAAAAGAAAAAATACAAATAAGGCAGCTATAGTCAAGGAAAATAAATCTGACGACGAAGATTTCTTTTGTCTCGTTTGTTTAGAAACCTTTATAAACAGTCGACCAAATGAGCAAAGGATACAATGTACCAAATATAAATTAATGTGGTCACATGATGAATGCTTCTGAATTGTTGACGATGATGCAAATTATGTGTGCCATAATTCTGAGTTTGACTAAAAGACTAACACTGAATAGTCTGATTATAAAACATATTACCATATAATAAGTGATCTCATTACTTAAAGTAAGAATAATTTGTTTCGTTATTTTAAATATATAATTTTTGAGCATTTAAAATGCAAATGTTTGTGTGTTATTTAATAAAAAGTCTTATAATAAATACTCTGGCTGAATTAATATGTCACATTATATTCATTATAAACCCTTTTGTTCTGTTACTTTCGAGTTTCGACCCACAACGTGTTACTTTCGACCACGTCGGTAAACTGACGAATTTTTTTGAAGTCTCTGTGATTCATATAAAATACACAATAATACGGTAAATCAAGATACAAATGTAAAGAACACAAACGGAATGTACATATGGCTATATTAATTTCATTAAAATAATTACACTTAACCATAAATAGAGTATGCAATACCGTTACCACAACTTCACAAATTTCGCGCTGTATTTTAGTACCGTAAAAGCATAGGTAAAAGCGAGATTACAGGTGTGAACTTCGCAATATTAAAAACGAACCCGCTGGTATGAAACCGGAGTAACAATGGGAAAATATCTGTAGATATGCTTTGCTTTTTACATAAACATTTCCAAGGTAAAAATTAAGAGTAGGTTTGTACGTGTGATTAATTGTAATTATCTCATGTTAGTGTTCTAATTTAACCATTTAGGTCATTTACACGAGGTAGAGCCATGCTGCAGCTATATTAATTGTATAGTTGTAGCACGAATGGGTCGGCTCGACCGGGAACGGACCACGCTTTCACAGAATACCAGCATAAAATAGCGGCTTAATGCTGCTGTGTTTCGTATGGTGAGTATGAGAGTAGAGAACCGGAGACCCTTTTTACTGGAAACGAGGCATTCCATCTTAGTCCTCAAGGTTGACAGCACAATTTTGATTCTTAATTGAAGATAAAAAAAACCCGTTAAAGTTTTTTTTACACATGTTATTGTTTTAGTTCAACCGCCATTAAAGGATTTTTTAATTTCGCAATATCGCTAATTTCGCGATATTACAAATTCCGATATTGCGGTATTGAAAATATACTTCGGCATTGCATGCTCTAACCACAAACCAAGATAAAAATACAAAATGTTACTTTTGTACCCGGTCCCCTACGACTCCTTTTCTGCCTTCGAGTATATGTACGTAGTACTATTATTTATTCTGTGCTTTGAGCCCGTCTGGGTAGGTACTACCCTCTTAGGTACCTATTTTTGCCGCCAAATGGCAGTGCTTGCACTGCTGTGTTCCGGTTATGTGTACAGGGTAGAATAATTATAGACTGTGAGCTATTCCATTTTAAGCCTCCGGGGATACAACGCATCTCTGCGGTTGCCAACCCGCTCGCAAAGCGTGGCAACTATGGCCAAATACCCCCCTATGATGAAAATAACAAAAAGACGGCCCCAGTCCCCGGCGACCCCGCTATTCCTAGCTACGGTGGCGACCAAGGTAACGGCGGGGCAGGCGATGCTAAGAATCTCCGGTGGAGGTTCGGTTGCCATCTAAGACGACTAGACCTGGCAACATACAACGCACGCACCTTGAGGACTGACGAGAAGATAGTGGAGCTGGAAAAAGAGATAGACAAGTTACGCTGGCATATTATAGGATTATATGAGGTCGAATCCGGCAACTTGCTCTATCACCGGGAAGGCGACCATCTGTCCCAAGGAGGTGTCGGATTTATCGTCCACAAGTCTCTCGTTAAGAAGGTTGTAAAGATTGAGAGTGTCGATGAGGGTTGCGTATCTTATACGCTATATTCGCTGAAGGTCATACAGGTTTGTCCCGATGAGGAGGTGGAGGAAATGTATGAGGATATCTCTAGAGCCATGCATTCCTCCAAAACCCACTATATGGTGTTAATAGAAGACTTCAACGCAAAACTAGGTACAAGAGAGAACGGTGAGCTGAAAGTAGGGAAATTCGGAATAGGGCAACGGAGCCCAAGGGGCCAGCAGCTGGCCGACTTCATGGAGAAAGAAGGACTCTTTATGATGAACTCTTTCTTCCAGACGCGGCCTCACAGGAAGTGGACCTGGTCGAGCCCCGACGGTTTGACAAAAAATGAGATGATGACTTCATTATGACGACCAGACGACAACTGTTCAGTGATGTCTCCGTGATCACGAGAGTGAAAACTGGTAGCGATCACCGAATGGTTAGAAGCACTCTGAATCTGACCCTAAACGTTAAGTTGGAGAGGTCTCGTCTAATGAATGACTTCACGCTTCGTCTCCCTCGTGCTCTATTCCAAAGTCCCGAAACGTTTCAGCTCGAGTTACAAAACCTTTTTCAGTATCTAGAAGATTGTAGTACAGTAAACGATATGAATGGCAAGCTCATGGAAACTGTCCATGCGGTCGGAGCAAAGTTTTGCAAGACCTGCCGCAGAAGAACAAAAAGGCTCTCCAATCACACTCTTAATCTCATGGCTGTTAGACGGGAAATAAAGCTGCAGTTTTTAGTAGATTTGACAGCATACAGGTAACTGAAAAGACAGATCTCCAGATCCATGGGGCGGGACTTACGCAACTTTAGTACTGCTCGTATTGAAGAAGCAATGGAGCGGAACCAGGGCTCCAAAGTCTTTGCTAGATATCTGTCTGCCAGAAAGAGCCAACTGTCGAAGCTGAAGAGTGTGGCAGCGTCGTTTCTGGGACATCTGAGATTTTGAGTGAGATTGAGAGGTTCTATGGACAGCTGTACACACCATCGTTGGAGCAAAACGCAAGTGTGAGTAACGATCCAAGAGCAAGTGTTATCCGATACTATTCCGATGTTATTTCGGACGAAAGTCTGAGGGAGATTATAATGTCTCTCCTGCACCTTAAAAACGGCAGGGCCCCAGGTGAGGATGGAATTACAGCGGAGCTTTTGAAAGCGGGCGGAAAGCCGGTACTGGAAGTCCTTCACAAGCTCTTTAATTCCGTCCTCCATGGTGGCCCTACTCCGGAGGCGTGGAGCAGAAGTGCGGTGGTCTTGTCCTTCAAGAAAGGCGACAATGCTCTCTTAAAGAACTACAGACGGATTTCCCTTCTCAGCCGCGTATACATGTTGTTTTAGAGAGTCATTACGAATCGCCTCGCACGCAGACTCGACGACTTCCAGACTCGCGAACAAGCCGGTTTCCGAAAAGGCTTTAGTACCATAGACCACATACACTCCCTTCGGCAAATTGTACAGAAGACAGAAGAGTATTTTTTTTTATAGGATAAGGGTGACAAACGAGCACAGTCCACCTGATGGTAAGTGGTTGCTGCGGCCCAGAGACATAGATGTCATTTTGATTAGTAATAGAGGATAGATGTAGACATCTATCCTCTATTACAAATCAAAATGTAGATGCGTTGTCACCCGTGAGGACTAAGATGGAATGCCTCATTGCCAGTAAAAAGGGCCTCCGGCCACCTGCACTCACCAAGCGAAACGCAGAGGTGAACCTCTACTTCACGCTGGTTTTCTGTGAGGTCGTGGTACCACCCCGGCCCATCGACAGCAAAAGCTGCCGCGTGGCTCTACCACTGTTAAAAACCTTTGATGACTATGAGAAAGCCTTTGATTCCGTTGAAATTCGGGCGGTGCTGCAGTCCCTTCAGCGGTGCCAAGTTGACTGTCGGTACATCGAAGTGCTGAAGTGTTTGTACAGTAGGGCTACGATGGCTATCCGAGTACAGAATCAGAGTACGAAACCTATCCAACTGCAGAGAGGTGTAAGACAGGGTGATGTTATATCCCTGAAACTCTTCACCGCTGCATTGGAAGACGTTTTCAAGCTACTGGACTGGAAAGGAAGTACATCACTCACCTTCGATTTGCCGACGATATAGTCCTTATGGCAGAATCGCTGGAGGACCTAAGCACTATGCTCAATGACCTCAATAGTGTCTCCCAACGAATAGGTCTTAAGATGTACATGGACAAAACAAAAATCATGTTTAACGTCCATGTCACACCAATGCCGGTAGTTGTTGGGAGCACTAAGCTCAAAGTTGTTGACGAGTGTGTTTACCTGGACAAATAGTCCGACTAGGTAAGTCCAACTTCGACCGAGAGGTCAATCGACGGATTCAATCCGGCTGGGCAGCGTTCGGGAAACTACGACACATCTTCTAGTCAGTGGGCAGTGGGCCGGCTATATAGCTCAAAGAACCAACAACCGATGGGGAAGAAAGGTTCTCGAGTGGCAGCTTCGTACCGGTAGGCGAAGTGTAGGGCGACCCCCCACTAGATGGAGTGACGACCCGGTAAGACATGCAGGAATCCGATGGATGCAGGTGGCACAGGGCCGTGCTTAGTGGCATTCCTTGGGGGAGGCCTATGTTCAGCAGTGGACTTATGAAGGGCTGTAATGATGATGATGATGATAAGCTGTCAAGTCCAATACCAAACATAATCCTCCCGAAATAGGGTAGGAGCACTTGAGGCAGTAAGGTAGTAGTAGTAGCTACCCTACAACGGTCAATACACTGTCAGGATCGATATTAAGAGCATAAATAATTTGACGGCTCCGTGGCGCAGTGGCTTATCAATGAGTTGTTACGCTGGGGGCCGCGGGTTCGAATCCCGCACGGAACAAGCATTTGTATGGCCTACAAATAATTATTCCGGGTCTGGATATTTGTCCTCGTGCAATTTATGTTTGTAAACTGCCTCCACGACACAGGAGAAAATCCTAGTGTGGGGGTAACGTTATTAAAAAAAAAGCAAAAATAAACAAAAATAAACAATTATGCCACAAATAAAATGGATTCGTTTTAAGAAGGAAGCGATTGCGTATGTAAAACTGTACGGACAGTTACATTACTAATTTGTATATTTGTTCAAGCATATCGTATTATTTTTGAACAGGATATTACGCTAACAAATAATTATTTATAACTGCGAGTTATAAGCATAGTATTTACCGCAAAATACTAAACAATGTCATATTTAAAACATTTCCTAGATTATTATTTAAGGAAAATACAGCAAAATACGGTCACAACATCTAATTAATAACTATATAAATAAAAATAAATATTTATGAAAATGTATTTTTAATTGGGACTTTTTGCTCTTAGCACGACGTACTCGAAGCTATGGCTAAGAGTGTAGTAACTATTTGGTACCTTTACAGCCTATTAAAGTCCACTGCTGCATATAGACCTCCACCATAGAATGCCTCATAAGGGGATATTTGTCCTAGTTCTTTTTGTATCTCTTTGCGTATTTTATCGCATCTATCACGGGGAGTGCTCTGAGGAATTGTTCGGACTAATTCCAGCCGCTCAATTTCACCATCGCACATCGCGACAAAACTCGCGTTACCATCCATACCATCTGGATGATTGGCGGTCCACCACTGTGCGATTTAGAAGAAGTTTTAGCTCTCGCACAACTTCCTTGTGGAATCAATTACCACCAACGATTTTCCGGACCGATACGACTTAGGAACCTTCAAGAAAAGAGCTTACACCTTTCTTAAAGGCCGGCAACGCATCTGCAATTCCCCTGGTGTTGCAGTTGTTCATGAGCGGCGGTAGTCACTTACCATCAGGTAAGCCGCATGCTCGTTTGCCCCCTCTTCTATAAAAAAAGTTACCACGCTTAGCAAGCGGGTTGGCTACCGCAGTATTTTATTTTTATTGGTTATTAGGAACACGCTGCTGCCCATCTCCTGATTTGTTTCCCTCTGTTGCCTCTTATGACACCCACGAGATGATATGGGGACTACCCCACTAGGATCCACAACCTCAACCACACAACCTCAACATCATTTTTGAAGACACATCCATAGATATCTCACACGTATGGGTTTGATGAAAAAAAATGTTTTAGTTTCAGCTCTAAGTATGGGGAACCCCCAAAATTTATTGTTTTTTTCTATTTTTGTGTAAAAATCTTATTGCAGTTCACGAAGTACATCTACCTACCAAGTTTCAACAGCATAGTTCTTATAGTTTCGGAAAAAAATGGCTGTGACATACGGACGGACAGACAGACAGACATGACGAATCTAGAAGGGTTCCGTTTTTTGCCATTTGGCTACGGAACCCTAAAAATGGCGCGAAATGGCGGGAATTGATCGCCGCAATGGATGACGGTTACAGATTGTCAATGTTTGACACAGCCGGTATGGATGACATTTGCTGTTGAGGGGACAGCCAACGGAATCTTGGGTGATCAAGGAAACTTCAGTTTTATACCGGTATATAAATTATTTTTTATTAAAAATGTTGAGGTTAGTAACATTCAATAAATTAATCAAAAATCATTTGTCAACAACGGAAACAAAAACGATCCGCTATGTTTACGTAATATGCATATTACGATACCTTACAACCTAGTTAAATACTGCACTTATACAATATATTACAAGCGTGATTTGAGCCGCCCGATTGTGATCTCGGTGTAGGGCATCATAAAGTAGAAATAGTCTCACTTGGCAATTTGAAATTAGAAGCACTTCCTGTGCACGATGGAGGGGCCGGACTCGTCGTACTCTTGCTTCGAGATCCACATCTGTTGGAAGGTCGACAGGGACGCGAGGATGGAACCTCCGATCCATACGGAGTACTTCCTCTCCGGGGGTGCGATGATTTTGATCTTCATTGTGGAAGGAGCGAGCGCTGTGATCTCCTTCTGCATACGGTCGGCGATGCCAGGGTACATGGTGGTACCGCCAGACAATACTGTGTTGGCGTACAAGTCCTTACGGATATCAACGTCACACTTCATGATCGAGTTGTACGTCGTCTCGTGGATGCCGTTAGCTTCCATACCCAAGAATGACGGTTGGAAGAGGGCCTCTGGGCAACGGAATCTCTCGTTTCCGATAGTGATGACCTGACCGTCGGGAAGTTCGTAGGACTTCTCGAGGGAGCTGCTGGAGGCAGCGGTGGCCATCTCCTGCTCGAAGTCGAGGGCGACGTAACACAGTTTCTCCTTGATGTCACGCACGATTTCTCGCTCGGCTGTGGTGGTGAAAGAGTAACCTCTCTCGGTGAGGATCTTCATTAGGTAGTCGGTGAGGTCACGGCCGGCCAAGTCCAGACGGAGGATGGCATGGGGCAGCGCGTAACCCTCGTAGATGGGCACCGTGTGTGAGACACCGTCACCGGAGTCAAGAACGATACCGGTGGTACGACCGGACGCGTACAGTGACAGTACGGCCTGGATGGCCACGTACATGGCGGGTGTGTTGAAGGTCTCGAACATGATCTGAGTCATCTTCTCTCTGAAAACAAAAGGGCCGCGGTTAACCAGCTGTCTTTAAGGATGCATAAAATTATTACTGTATCACCAAGTCTCCCACGACCTACCTGTTGGCTTTGGGGTTGAGGGGAGCCTCCGTGAGCAGAACGGGGTGTTCCTCGGGCGCGACTCGGAGTTCATTGTAGAAGGTGTGGTGCCAGATCTTCTCCATGTCGTCCCAGTTGGTGACGATACCATGCTCGATGGGGTACTTGAGGGTGAGGATACCTCTCTTGCTCTGCGCTTCATCGCCCACGTAGGAATCTTTCTGTCCCATACCCACCATCACACCCTGATGGCGAGGGCGACCCACAATTGAGGGGAATACAGCACGGGGAGCATCGTCTCCAGCAAAACCGGCTTTGCACATACCGGATCCATTGTCTACTACCAGAGCGGCAACTTCTTCGTCGCACATTGTGAATTAGTCTGTAAATAATTTAATAAATAAATAAATATTTAAAAAAAAACTAAAATACATGATATTCATCCTAAATTTAACAAGCTCTCCAAATTCGGACAACTTCAGCAATCTACATGCTACCTTATCACTATACTTCATATTACTTTTTGCTTATCATAATATAGAGACATATAAGCTCGTAAGGAGATAAAGGCGACATTTACTAAGAGTAAGTTAGGTAATATAATTTTATTTATTTCTGTAGATTAGTGGTGTACCTAGAGTTAAAATCAGTATTATACTTTAAATTTGCTCTTTAATACCATTCTATTAAAAATTATAAAGAATACTGTTTTTATCACCGCTGTTATAGTCATGAAACCTAAAATAGAGCTTCTGACTTAATGAAAAAAATGAGTTCCGCATTTATTTGAAATTCGACTTTTGTTGAGGCTAACGAATATTATAAAAACTAGTAAATTACTAAATTGTGCAAGAAACTCCAAAAATAAGTTTTAAGACTTCAAAAAAATACTCTCTGTGTTTCTTAAATACTGTTTATTCTTCTAAATCCCCGACCTTAATATACTTTATTTCTCCTACATAAAGTTGGCAACCCTAAGTGTACCACTAATATATAGAAATAAATAAAATTGAAGTGTCTGTTTGTAATGTCAACAGTTTTCTTCTATTTACTAAATGCATATGAAAGTGTATGCGGTACTTATAACAAAAAACAAATTTTAAAATTTTTGACAGTCTATCTGTCGTTTGTTCCGGATAATCTCCGAAACGTCTGTACCGATTTTGACGGGACTTTTACTTGCAGATAGCTGATGTTATAAGGAATAACTTCAGCTACTTTTATTTAAGAAAAATAATTAAAGTTCAGTGCAAAAAAAAATTAAAACCCATGAAAGCCAATCGTAATAAATTCCACGCGGACGAAGTCGCGGGCAACAGATAGTTGCTAGTACTAGCTAAGTAATAAGTAGCCTAAGTTACTCCCTATAACATCAGCTATCTGCCAGTGAAAGTCCCGTCAAAATTGGTCCTGGCATTTCTGAGATTAGCCAGAAGAAACAGACCGACAGACATAATTTTTTTTTGTTATTAGTACCGTATATGGTTGCCAGGTCTTAAAGCGAAAACCGGACACACCAGCAAATTTAGCCTGACGTTTGGATAAAAAGGCCGGACACCCTTAATTTTTTAGTCTTAGTGTAACACGACATTTTTTTTTTAATAAAACAAAGCTTTTTTATCATTTACTCTACGATAAATTGCCATGAAAAAATGAACAGCCCAAATAAAGCCTTCGTTGAGGTCGTATTCGAAAAACTCTCTTAAAAGTTCTGGATACATGATTCTCATTTTTCAGGAAATATAACAGAGGCTCATATATTTGCAAAATCCTTTCTATAGCCGGGAAGAGACCCAACCAGCGCGTCTTTGAATGATATATCTGTTTAAAATGAACATCTAATTCAGAGGATATAAGTAGGTACTTTTTAGTTCTTCTATACGTATAGTAAATGTAGCATATTGATTGTGTAATTGCATGACAATAGTTTCAAAACACAATGGCAAACAATCAATAGCCCTATGGACGGAATTATTGAAAATATGTATGTGCAATATAGCCAACTCTAACAATATTCTAATTATTTGTTAGAGATTTTAACATAATATCCAACATTACTTTGCCCTCTTATCTTTACCGCCACATGCTTGCACTTTCGATAGAAGGTGAGGCGGGTGAACACATCATGACAAATGTTAAAGAAAATGGTCAAATTGTAAAAAAAACCTAACAAAAGTCGGACAGGCCGGAACCAAAAAGCCTGACTGTGGCCGGCTTTATTGGGACGCCTTTCATATTATGTATTTAGTAAAAAGCTGTTATTTTGACATTACAAACAGACACTTCAGTTATATTTATTTGTTGTATAGATTAGGTACCTACTTTTAAAGAATCGGTGGTGTTAGCAATGAAGACGATTTTATTTTAAAATTTTGATATCAGTGTCAATCTCAAAAATTAAGGATCAAAATAAATTTTGTGGTATATTTGTTTATTTTTTAAAATCTATATTGAGAGGCATAATCGGCATGGTTGCGTCGCTATGTAAATAATATCACCATCATATTATGTTATTTACTGCCTAGAAATTACTAATCTATATTATAAAAATCGCGAGCTACATCTGTCAAAGGCTTACCGAAAATAATATAACGGTCACAAAAATGTTCTATTTGATCTAACTACATTTTATAACATCGTATGTTACTCGTATACTTATAGCTGGGGTTTATAAAAAAAAATCACAGCCTATATATTTGTCCCACCGCTGGGCACAGCCCTTCTCTCGTTTCTGTAGGAGGATTTTGTAGCAAATAGTTTGCTATGTTCGTTACATGTCCTTGAAATATTCTTTCTTCACTATGTCCTCGTTGTAAATCACCACTTAGAATTTCAATGATCAATAATTTCATTGGTGCCGGCGGGGATCAAACCCGGATTGCTCGCGTACTGTGAAATTTAAGGTGAGCCTTTAGCCCTCAAGTAAATATGCTAGATTTTTTCTAGACTCTATGAAAAAAAATATAAAAAAATCGTAACCAGTTCCAAAAAACTTGTAACCCTAATTAGACACAGCTCAATTTTTTAATATTTTCTATTAACTCGTTAATAGAGATAACAGAACGCAAAAAGTTCGAATAAATCGCAGCCAGGTGATAAAGATCTCTACAAAAAACGTTCCACTTCACTGTATTAACATTACGTAACCGTCCCGAATTGCGTAAAGACCGTGAAAAATCACAATTAAATACTGTACTGTTGCAAAAACTTTCCAACACTGTTAATGCTTTAATTTTAATATTATTTATTTTTATTGAAACAAAAACTTACTTTTTAAATTAAATATAAATATAGTGACTAGTACGACCGCTCGCTACGTCCAGCTCACCTCACAAAATGAGGAAAGGTACGTGAGAATAAAGTATATAAAACATGTCTTATCAGAGTTCACGTACTATCGGATACAATTATGCCCCACCAATCCCAAGTTGGTTCATTTTTCGTAACCATATATGGTAAAGGCACTGCCGTATCCACATGCTTACACACTGTGATAAGGCGATGCCTTGATAAGCGATGGTAATAACATTTTATCAATGCTATCGCTCGAATCGTGTACGCACTCTGCAGTCCCACGAAGTAAAGCGGCCACGTACGAGTTATTATGTTGTGCGTAATTTGAACTCTCAAGGAAGCACTAGAATGAGATGATGTAATGCATTAGTAGCAACTCTTGTTTTCATTGATATCGTGCACATACTGCATTCATATTATGCATATAAGATTTCAATAATCAATCATTTTCGATATTTCTATCCTGTCTTGTCGCTATTTTAATACAAAAATGCAGTTTTTTTTATCTTTGTTTAATGTAATATTAGATTAAAACCTGTTACATTGTATCTGTAATATATGAAAACTGAATAAATATATGAAATGTAGATTAAATAAATCATAGTCGTCTTGCACACATAAGACGCTAATCGTATAGTAGTTATTAATTTACATTTAATCTATTATTCAGCAAAGACGGTTCGTTACCCAAATATTTTGAAAAAATTGCTACATGTAGAAGAACCCAATACTATTTTATTATATTTTTTGACTTGCCCATCCTTAAATCTGACAAAGATTTGTTATATCTTCTTCTAATATATAAAATTCTCGTGGCGGTGTTTGTTACCAAACTCCTCCGAAACGGCTCAATCGATTTGTATGAAATTTTGTGTGCATGCAGGTAGGTCTGAGAATCGGCCAACATCTATTTTTTAAACCCCTAAATGATAAGGGTGACCCACCCCTAAATATTTTATTTTATTTTATTGACAATTAAATAAAAATTAAATTAAAAATATGTTTTCTATTTGATTTAGCATTGAATACTACATAAAACTTCAAATTTTCACCCTTCTACGATCAACCCCTGTTTTTTAATCGCGATTTTTAATGTATATGGCAAAACAACGTTTGCCGGGTCAGCTAGTTTAATTATGTAATGTCTTTTGCTTAAATAAATATATTTTATTCTTAGCCCGGGCTGGTTTCCGCTGCGCTGGGAAAAATAAATAAAAAGTTTTGTTTCCGGAGTTACGTACATTTTTATGGCGCTATGCGTAGAGTAAAGAAGCGAAGGCCTTCGATCGGGTTTGGCACAAAGCGCTTCTTTCGAAGCTCCCTTCCTATGGGCTTCCCGAGAAATTGTGCAATTGGATCACCAGCTTCCTTGCAGATCGGAGCATCAAGGTCGTTGTAGACGGTGCATGTTCTGACTACAAGCCTATTAACGCTGGTGTTCCACAAGGCTGTGTGCTATCACCAACGCTGTTTCTTCTGCATATCAATGATATGTTGCTAACTGGTAACATTCATTGCTATGCGGATGACAGCACTGGTGATGCTCTATACACCGGCCGTGCTAATATTTCTCGGGAAAACGTCTCCGAGTACCGGAACAAACTTGTGTCTGAAGTCGAGTCTTTGCTGGACAAAGTCTCGAACTGGGGGCGACTAAATCTAGTCCAGTTTAATCCTCAGAAGACACAAGTTTGCGCGTTTACCGCTAAAAAGAACCCCTTTGTCGTATCTCCTCAGTTTCAAGGCACTCCCCTGGTTGTCTCAGCCAGTATCGGAATCCTC
This sequence comes from Parnassius glacialis, assembly GCA_033319125.1. NCBI lineage: Eukaryota > Metazoa > Arthropoda > Insecta > Lepidoptera > Papilionidae > Parnassius > Parnassius glacialis. The sequence continues at coordinate 45,822,582 of JAVANC010000005.1, forward strand.
GGCGTCGACATATCGAGTGACGTGCAGTTTCGTGGTCACTTGGAAGAGAAGGCCAAATTGGCCTCTAAAAAGCTTGGCGTGCTCAGCAGAGCGGGACAGTATTTCATGCCGGCACACCGCCTGCAACTTTACAAGGCGCAGGTTCGGCCTCACATGGAATACTGTTCCCATCTCTGGGCAGGGGCTCCCCAGTGCCAGCTCCTTCCACTTGACCGCATCCAGCGCAGAGCGGCTCGAATCGTCGACGACCGAATCCTTTCCGATCGGCTCGACTCATTGGCGCTGCGAAGAGATGTTGCATCTCTTTGCATTTTCTTTCGCATCTACCATGGGGAGTGCTCTGAGGAATTGTTCGGATTAATCCCAGCCGCCAAATTTCACGAACGCACATCGCGGCAGAACTTCCGATACCATCCACACCATCTGGATGATTGGCGGTCCACCACTGTGTGATTTAGAAGATGTTTTCTTCCTCGCATGACTTCCTTGTGGAATCGATTACCATCAGCGATTTTTCCGGACCGATACGACTTAGGGACCTTCAAGAAAAGAGCGTAATCCTTTTTAAAAGGCCGGCAACGCATCTGCAATTCCCTCCCTGGTGTTGCAGTTGTTCATGGGCGGCGGTAGTCACTTACTATCAGGTGAGCCGCATGCTCGTTTGCCACCTCTTCTATAAAAAAAAAAAAAGTAAAACACCCAGTAGTCAGCCCGCACCAGTACTCAGCCTTTACAGACATTATTCCCATATAAATAGTGTTGAAATTTGTTTACACCATTAAAATAATGTTTAATTGAATCTGTGTCTCCTTATTGACTAATACGCACACCTATGAACCAATAGCATGTCAGGTTCACGAGCTACACTCGTTAATTTGCTTGCACTGCTGCCAAAGACATGACTAGATGCGTCGCTGTTGCAATTTTTTTGCTCGAGTTTTTGGTAAGTTTTTGAGTGTATTTGCTGTAATTTGTGGTGGATTGTTATACTGTGTCACAATAAAATGTTTATTTTGTAATAAAATTAACTATTACATGCATTTTATTTGTTTAATATGTTGTAATTTAGATGGCCGACTAGTGGGTTTCGAATTTTTAAGGTAGATCCAGTACTCAGCCATAAGTGGCTGACTACTGGTTTTTTCGTGATTTTCTTATATACAGTTGAAATTAACGGAACGCCAATTTTGCTCATTAGTTTGGGATTAACTCTTGTAAGGCGAAAAGTGTATTTTACCAGTAGTCAGCCGCGTACAAATGTAACTGCATGTCAGGGGCCGACCAATGGGTCTACAAATCCAGTAGTCAGCCGTTAGTCATGTTGCACAAAATAGTACCTAAAGCCTTTTCAATAAGGGTTAAATGTATGCACGGTTATATTTGCATGAAAATCATTTGTTTTAGAATTCCATCATGTCAAAAATCCATTCATCAATATAAAGAAGAGCAATTAAGACAAGTTATGGGGGCTATTAGAAATGGGTTGAAACGAATAGGAGCTGTTTCTTCCAAAGAGTGGAGAAAATTTCAGAAAAAAAGAAGAAGTGAAGCAACAGAAAAAGAATGATTTATTGATTAAAAAAATTACGAGATTTGAAGCTAAAACAAAGAAAGAAGAAGAAAGTCAAAAAAATAAAGCAGAATTATAAAAAAAGGAAAGCGTAAAAGCTGTTGAATTCCAAAAATAGCAAAAGGAGGAAGAAAAATATGATACATATCGTATTTTAATTTAATACTATATGTACAATAAACAAAGCTGCAAAAACTGTGAAGAGAAATTGACTAGTGAGACTAAAATTATCGACTTAAAGAATATTGGATGTGACAATTGTCTTGCATAGTACATTTGAAATGTACAGGGGACATATATAAAAATTGGACTAACCTAGTAAGACTATTTGTCCCAGGTAAATATATTCGTCAACAACTTCGAGCTTAGTGCTCCCAACAACTACCGGCATAAGTGTGAGATGGACGTTAAACGCGATTTTGTTTCGTCCATGTTCATCTTAAGACCTATCCGTTGGGAGACACTATTGAGGTCATTACATAGTGCTTAGTTCCTTCAGCGATTCTGCCATAAGGACTATATCGTCGGCAAATCGAAGTCCAACTTCGACCGAGAGGTCAATCGGCGGATTCAACTCTGCTGGGCACCGTTCGGGAGATTACGACACATCTTCTCGTCAGACATACTTCAAAACCTCAAGATAAGATTGTACAACCAGTGCGTGTTGCCAGTGATGACTTATGGATCTGAGGCGTGGTCATTCACTGCTGGCCGTATGCGGAAGCTTAAAGTCGCTCAGCGAGCTATGGAGAGGGCTATGCTCGGAGTTTCTCTGCGTGATAATCTTAGAAATGAAGATATCCGCAGTAGAACCAGAGTAACCTTCAAAGCCCAAATAATTAGTAAGCTGAAGTGGCAATGGGCCGGCAATATAGCTCGAAGAACCGACAATCGATGGGAAAGAAAGGTTCTCGAGTGGCAGCCTTGTACCGGCAGGGGAAGTGTAGGGCGCCCCTCCACTAAATGGAGTGATGACCTGTTAAGACACACGGGAAGTCAATGGATGCAGGTTGCTTGGAACCGTGCTTTGTGACATTCCTTGTGGGAGGTTTATGTTCAGCAGTGGACTTGTGAAGGGCTGTAATGATGATAGTGATGATGATGATGATTTTGATATTTGAAAATATGCATAATAAAGAATTTCTATGCCAAATATGCAAGAGTAAGTGAGAGGCTGACTACAGGGTAAGACATGGCTGACTTGTGGAGAAATGAGGCTGACTACTGATGAAAAGTGCCATAATTTGTTTAATGTTGATTGTTTAAATAATTCTATTATAAATAAAATGTTTTGCTGATTTCTTTAGTAAATTTAGTAAACAACCTTTCTGATAATTATTGTTTTTATACATAATGTATAATATTTAAAATACAATTCAATGAAATTTTCGTCCTCACTAAAAGGCTGACTACTGGGTGTTTTACCCTACCTACTAAGCTTTAGTAGAAAAATATTCGATTACATTGTTTTAGCGATGAAAAATCAAGCATATTTAATACTTTTTGAATAAATAAGGTTTAATTTATATTAAGTTTATTAATATTATAAATATTTATTTAAATATCTACTATTTAAATAAATAAAGTTTTTCTAGTTAGGTGAAATATCTGAGGAGATTTTTTTTCTAACACCTACATGTTACAATCCTACGATATTTCTTTATTCACTTTCCATTTTTGATTTTTGATTCACTGAATGCAATAGTAACAAGTGACCTTATGGAACTGCGAATAAAATATTTACGAGGTCTACAGTTGTCTTTTTGAAATTCCACGGGGAAACTATTATTTATTCTGTACAGATACTGACGCAAGAACAATATTTCTTTTTGTTTGCGTGTATTTTGAATCTTGTCTTATTTGCGATTTTCATGTCATCACGTTTGAATTAATTCAATCGAAATTTTGCAATCTTATACGCAAGTTTTGCATCATCTCATTATTGTTCTAGCCTTTCAAAAGTTTGCTGTTAAAAATAGGCCTCCCTCAAACACTGTCCAGCCCGGTCCTAAGCCACCTGCATCTATCGACTTCCTGCATCTCTTCATTAGGTCGTGACTCCATGTAGTGAGGGTCGCCCTAAACTTCACTTACCGGTAAGACGCGACGCTGCAACCTGAAATTTGCTTTTGTTCCCATCGTTTGTCAATTCTATATGGGCGACCCTTTGCCATTTCAGCTTACTGGTCCGTGTCAAGATGTAAGTCACCAAGTTATTGATCTTAGCAGATAAGTAATATAAGATTAATGCTTTGTTCCCTAAAAAGGCCAATACTTTAACGAGATGGCTATCTTGATTACAGGATGTCGTCCAAAGGAACTAACAAACATACATACATACTTTCAAAAATGTAATCCTTATCTGAGGCAGTCATATATATAACGCATACCTTGGAAAAGTTTCTTTGATAAGTGACTGAAACAACCATCCTAAAATATATAACAAAAGAAGCATGCCCTAGTTTAGAGGCAACTACCATAATTTCCTCAAATCAATTTAATGTTTGTTTTCATTACATGTATAACGGATCGAGGTTTACGTGAATTTATACAACACGCGAACATATCGCGGCAACAGCTAGATAAACACGAGTATTTGCTGCAAGTTTGTAAAAATGATAATATCTTGTTTAAAAAGTGCAAGCGTTCTTTCCAGTAACTGGCGTTTGAAACTCTTTTCACCGCTATTTCTCAGTGCTTTCTCTATGAGTTTGCAGTTTTAAAATAATTAGTCGTAATTAACGGTAAAACATCATCCTAAATAAAATAACGTTACCGTTATAAACATATAGTGCATTACATTTTTTTTAATTAATTGTATTTCTGAATTAATGCAATTGTTAATTTGCAATTTCAAATTCTGGGTTACCATGCGTACAGCGGTGAAGGAAAACATCACGAGGATGCTCGCATGATTGAGAAATAAAAATATATATATTTCGAAGATTATGTGAAGTCCACCAATGCATATTGGCTCAACGCAGTGGATACCTATTTGTCCTAAAACCTTCTCAAAAATGAGAGCAGGCCTGTGCCCAGGAGTGGGACATTTAAATGCTGTAAATTTACTTTTTACTTTACATCTTGTAAGGAGTTTTATTTTATATAAGAGGGGGCAAACGAGCATGCGGCTCACCTGGTAAATGACTACCGCCGCCCATGAACAACCATAACACCAGGGGAATTGCAGATGCGTTGTCGGCCTTTAACCCATCCCTAAATCTGACAACTATAGTATAAGTACTTTTCTCGTAATCTATCCTTATTAAAACTTTTTTTAATATTTTTCTTTTAAAAGACCACAGCATAAATAAAAATAAATAAATATGAACAGTATGGAAACTAAGCCTAGTCGAGGACATAATTAGCTAGGCTTCATTGAAGCTATAGGGTTGTAACTTTTAATATTTTTTAAATTATATTTCTTTTACATTTATGTTCTGTAGTGATCCATCAATCTAATTTAAATCACTAACTTACAAATACAATTTAAATAGGTAATCTCATGGCGTCGGTTAATCTCAGCAAAAGACGATAGTTTAAACACGGAAAACAATTTAATATTAACACACAACAACTTGTAGAAATATATATAACTATAGATCTTTAACTTTTTCATTACGGCGTAACCTTAACTTTTTTTTTCTATATTCTAAAAGATCGGATTTTAGTTTTCTTTTCCGTGGCGTGTCCAATGAAAGAGATCTGGAAGTTTGACTACTGTCACTCGCTGAAAGTATTACAATTTCTTCTGTCTGTGTACAGACTTCAACCAATTTCGGAGCTTCGGTTAATGTTTCTACATCTTTTTTTTGTAGAGCAGGTAGATGGAGAGATGGTAATGAATTGGTTTTAAGCTTTTTGCGATGTGTTCCCGTAAGAATATCCATAGCATTAAAATGTTCTTCACAAACAGTATAGTTTTGTGGCGGTTTGTTCATCAAATCTTCTCGAGCAATCAAGCGAAGCCATTGGGAACGTCTGAAAAAGATAAATTTTTATTCCGTCTTCTAACACTTTAATTAATAATAATTAACACTAATACTTTAATTCCGTCCTCCATGGTGGCACTACTCCGGAGGCGTGGAGCAGAAGTGCGGTGGTCTTGTTCTTCAAGAAAGGCGACAACGCTCTCTTGAAGAACTACAGACCGATTTCCCTTCTGAGCCGCGTCTACGTGCTGTTTTCGAGAGTCATTACGAATCGTCTCGCACGCAGACTTGACGACTTCCAGCCTCCCGAACAAGCCGGTTTCCGAAAAAGCTTTAGAACCATAGACCACATACATAATCTGCGGGAGAATGTACAGAAGACAGGGGAGTATAATTTGCCACTTTGCCTTGCATATGTGGACTACGAGAAAGCCTTTGATTCCGTCGAAATTTGGGCAGTGCGGTGAAGTGTTTGTACAGTATAGCTACGATGGCTATCCGAGTACAGAATCAGAGTACGAAACCTATCCAACTGAAGAGAAATGTAAGACAGGGTGACGTTATATCCCCGAAACTCTTCACCGCTGCATTGGAAGTCGTTTTCTTACGTTAGCTACTGGACTGGAAAGGATGCAGTATTAACATCAATGGCGAGTACATCACTCACCTTCGATTTGCCGACGATATAATCCTTATGGCAGAATCGCTGGAGGACCTAAGCACTATGCTCAATGATCTCAATAGTGTTTCCCAACGGATAGGTCTTAAGATGAACATGGACAAAACAAAGATCATGTTTAACGTCCATGTCACACCTATGCCGGTAGTTGTTGGGAGCATTAAGCTTGAAGTTGTTGACGAGTATGTTTACCTGGGACAAATAGTCCGACTAGGTAAGTCCAACTTCGACCGAGAGGTCAATCGACTCGACTGAGCAGCGTTCGGGAAACTACGACACATCTCCTCGTTAGACATACATCAAAACCTGAAAACGAAATTTTACAACCAGTGCGTGTTGCCAGTGATGACTTACGGATCTGAGACGTGGTCCTTCACTGCTGGCCGTATGAGGAAGCTCAAGGTCGCTCTGCGAGCTATGGAGAGGGCTATGCTCGGGGTTTCTCTGCGTGATAAACTTAAAAATGAGTATATCCGCAGTAGAACCAGAGTAACCGACATAGCCCAACGGATTAGTAAGCTGAAGTGGCAGTGGGCCGGCCATATAGCTCGAAGAACCGACAACCGATGGGGAAGAAAGGTTCTCGAGTGGCAGCCTCATACCGGTAGGCGAAGTGAAGGGCGACCTCCCACTAGATGGAGTGACGACCTGGTAAGACCTGCAGGAAATCGATGGATGCAGGTGGTTCAGGACCGTGCTTTGTGGCATTCCTTGAGGGAGGCCTATGTTCAGCAGTGGACTTATGAAAGGCTGTAATGATAATGATGATGAAAAAGATAAAAGATTATCTTTCTCATTCTCATCAGAGGTGGTGGAGGGGTAGCAATCTGTTTAATAAACAAAAAATTCAAGCTGGTGGCCACTTTTACAACTCAGGAGGAAGGTAAGCAACAACTTTTGTAAAAAATACTGTCCTGTTTTATTTACACTTTGACAGCACTATCGGTTTCAACACCCCCAAAAACCATGAAAATGACACTCATGACGAAAAAATTTAAACCTATTGCAGGCGTCATCTTGGATTTACGTTTTGACGGTACTATCGGCTTTAACACGCTCGAAAACCATCAAAATGACACCCATAACGAAAAATTGATACCTATTGCAGCCGCCATCTTGGATTTACATTTCGACAGTACTATCGGCTTCAACATCCTTGAAAACCATGAAAATGACACCCATGACGAAAAAATTTAAACCTATTGCAGCCGTCATCTTGGATTTACATTACGACAGCACTATTGGCTTCAACACCCTCGAAACCCATGAAAATGGCACCCATGACTATGGTAGATGTACTCTACACTCCATACCCATGACGAACAAATGAGGGCTAATAATCTTACACTCACCAGATGTCGCTAGTTGTGACTGAGGTAAAGTTTTTTGTTACACGGTGTCACTTAATTTAGAAATTAGTTTTAAATAATAGTTTATCATTATCTAGGATATTATATTAATACACAACACAATGCGTCAGTGGTTTGATTTTAAATTTTTTTGCACTTTATAACTTTTTTTTTAAAATCGGCTTTTAGTTATATTTATAGTTTGATTTATTCATTTCTAATGTAATTAATATAAAATATAACTAATAATACAGAAAGAAACCTTAAAGATTACATTTTCCTAAGAAATTATCGTCCCGCTATGAAATCTGTAAAATATTTTACCTCACTGTAAAGTGGCGCCGCCCTGGTGGCAGAAAAAGTCGTGGATGGCCTCATTGATACCTATTGGAGCCGCCATCTTGGATTTACTTTTTGTTACCACTATTAACTTTAAAAAGCCTCAAAACCGCCGCTTTCTGGATTTACAAACAAATAAGTTCACGAATTCATTATGATCGATCACACGGACTTATAATTCGATAAAGATTTTAACAATATAATAAAAATTATTGTTACCTTTCAAAATCACCAGGAAGTTTAAAATACGATAGCTCCGGTTTTGATGATGCGGAGTTCAAACAGCCGTATACTACGCAATACGTTCGTGGCATTTTTAGTCTTGACACGACAATCGCTAGTCGCTACTGAGAGCACCGCGACGGGAGCTTAGGAGTCCCACTCGTCGCGTCAGTGCGCATGTTTGTGTGTGTGCCGTTTCGAGCGTTTGTAGGTAGTTTCCGTACCGTTCCTACTATATTTTTATACCGTGAAAAGACAGATACAAAGATAATTACTAAACTTATTGTATCTTCCATTTAATCTAGTTACATTAAGTCAGCTTTTATATATTGCTACTTTTACAAACAAGACAAAAGTTCAAACTCCGCTTTATTGAACAAAAAAAACATCCAGCGAGACTGTGTAATTATATCTCACCTAAGTTACAAAATAACATTTTGTTTTGTTAATAATCTATCATTTTAAAATATTGGTAGTATGTAATAAAAATATTTAATAAAAAGTAAATGATCAAAAATTATAATAATTCTGAGTCATTGAGTTATATGTACTACGTACGTAGTACATATAACTCAATGTTCTGAGTAGATTTATTCCACAACTTATTGCTACGGCTAAGAATCAGTACCTAGTCGTCTACCAAAGAATATAAAAACTCCCCTGGTGATCCCGTAAAAGAGCCACTCATGAGCCACTTTACTATCGAGATTTAAAAAGCATTTAACTTAAATCCTGAAAGGTGTACATACACCTATGATTTTCTTTATTTAGAGTTAGCTACAAGCGTTTATGAGTCACATAAGTTACTTACCTTAAGCACAGAATATAATTATTATACTTAGTATACTACGTACCATAAGGTGGACTACACGCTTGTTAGTTTTTCTAATGTCATAAAGAGTCATAGTTCACTCTATGGTCATAAAGAAGTTTAGTTATTGGTAACATTTGCATTAATCGTAAATTTTTTCGCAAACAAATTTAATGGCTTTGTTTGTACAAAACATATTATCATTTATAAGTCTAGTATCTTAATCGCAAACTGTAAAGCAATAAAAAAAAATAAAGCTATGCGACTTTACATGCCGACAGTGTAGCGTAGAAAAATTGAAAGATAAACGTTTTTCCTTCGCAGACACAATAAATCAATATCTTGGAGCTCCCTCAGCGAGGTTAAATTAATAAGTTTACTATACATACATACAGAATATTTATATAAAGCTTGCATTTGTCTGACGGTATCGATTTTATTCACCCTCTTCTGTGCAATGCAGCGCCGCATAGGGCGAAGTGAGCACGTTAATGCATCTGAGTCATGGGTCCACGCCCTTAATTTATATTTCGCGTGCTGTGCGTACTGGTTCTAAATTGCGCATTCATTCATTTATTGAAAAACAATTTGCATTTTGATTTCGGACTGCGACTAATGATTTTTGTAGTTTTGTACTTTAGTGACAAAATCCAGTTAGGACGTTTAAATTCATGTTTTGTAAATAAATGCAACAATTTTACACGGGGTACATTGCTATAAGCGGTAATAATCAGTTTTATTAGTTGGTATACATAGTAAGTTTTTAATTTTTGTACTGCACCAAATTAAAAATATTAGTACCTATCTGCTGCAGATAAAACTGATTTGAATTAAAAAAAAATAGAAATAACATTCACTTAAATGTAAAATTTGTTTGAATTTAGAATACAAAGTCACACCATAGCAATTCAAAGTGGTCCACTCCCTTTAACAAAATGGCAATTTCAGTTAAAACCTAATATCACATAATCACATAAAATATTTTTGCAATTACAAACACCCATTTGCATTTGGGGCATAGTACCGTAAAGTAGACCGACGTATGGGAGAACCATAGAATTATTACCGAGAATAGAATATAATAGAATAGAATTATGACGTAATAAGTCTATGGGGAGAAGATACTTTTTACTTCAAAGTTAATTTTGTCCTTCAAAATCTTGAACTAACGTACCAAACATTGCTAACTTTACATATAATTCCCGAGGTGAATGAACTATTAAGACAGATACATTTACCTTATCAATATTTTACGGAACGCTAAAAGCGCGAGTCCTACTAAGATTTGTCCGTTTTCTATTAATAATAATGTCAAATAAAGTAAAGATGTGATAATTTGTATTACTTGACCTACATTGTTAATCAATTATACTTAGCATTTCCAAAGTAAATTCAAATTAGTAATTACGAAGTCATGTTATATAAAAAGTATAAACAAAGTTCCTAGAGGCCCAGCATGAGTCACTGTCTCGTCAGAACTTGGACGGTTGTGACTCATCGTTTAATCGATTTAATCGGTAACGAAAATTTCCTTGATTTTAGGAATTTATTGACGACATCCATTCAGAAAAACCAAGCTATTACAACTATTATTAAGAATGACGTTCACAACCTTTACAAAATATAAATATGTACTACGAAATGTCAGAAATGTTAAAAATATGGATGTATACGTGTTGCCAAATAATCGATTTATTAACCTCACGAATCTCCATCTATTATGATGCAAGTATTAACTCATTTGAATGAAAAATGTTGTTTTTCTAATAGAGTTATTTAGGTAGTTCCGAAAGTATTTATAGTGTTGTTCATTACCTGGCCTATACTTATAAATTAAAATTTTAAATTTACATTTTTTTACAAAAATTACAAATTCCAGTTACCTAATAATTGAAATGCTAACAGAGCTAAAACAGGAAAATCTTACAATTTGGGTTAATTTTGACATTGTAACTAATCTTGTAATTCTTAATTTTAGTATTATTAAAAATTTGCTATATATATAGGTAAATATGTAATTGATTATTTCTTCAAAATCAAAAACATTAAGTATTTCAAATTTAATCGCTACATCTTTTCATCATGCTTCATTTAATACATGAACGGAGTGAGTTGCTGTTTAATATAATTAACATATTTTTTTAATAATATGAATATGTGGCCATCGTTCTAGATTAAGATCATATCAATCTTCTTTTAATTAAAATTTTCATAGATATGTTTCGGTTACTTGGACGCATTCCATTTAGCCGCATCATGCTCGAGATCATTTAAAACATTTGAGCACCGCATTTGAGCATGTCGTCGCGCTCTCTCTACTTATTTTTTGTGTTAAACGAGAAAAGAAAGGAAAGGAATTCTGACAACATAATTTAGACGTTACTCACTTACCGTATTATTTGATAGTGTTCATTTAATTTGGAACCGAATACGGTTCTCGTGGTTTTTGTTTTTTTTTATTGCTACTGTTTGTTACAAGTTTCATTATTAAATATAAAATTGATAAAAGATGCGGTCGAATAAATAAATTAACTTATATAATTATGTGGAAGAGCCATGCTGCAGTTATATCACAGGGTGCAACGCGAATGGGTCGGCTCGCCCGGGATAGGACTACGCTCGCACAGAATAGGTTCCAGCTTTTAATAGCATCATATTGCTCCTGTTGTTTCGAATGTTTGAGAAGTATCAGAAACCTTTTTACTGGTGACTAAGTATTCCATCTTCGTATTTAGTGTTTGTAGCTCTTTTTTTTTTATAGGATAAGGGTGACAAACGAGCACACAGTCCACCTGATGGTAAGTGCTTGCTGCGGCCCATAGACATCTACATCTATCCTCTATTAGAAATCAAAATGTAGATGCGTTGTCACCCGTGAGGACTAAGATGGAATGCCTCATTTCCAGTAAAAAGGGCCTCCGGCCACCTGCACTCACCAAGCGAAACGCAGAGGTAAACCTCTACTTCACGCTGGTTTTCTGTGAGGTCGTGGTACCACCCCGGTTCGAGCCGGCCCATCCGTGCGACAGCAAAAGCTGCTGCCTGGCTCTACCACTGTTAAAATTTTGATTTGCTCATTTTGATTTCAAATCGATGAGAGATGTAGGTGTCTATGGATCACAATATCTACTTACCATGAGGTGAAATGTATGCTCGTTTAACACACGTACTTACGTAAAATTAACAATGTATTGATAGTCTACGTGGTAGAGCCACGCTGCTGCTATATTATGGTTGTAGCACGAATGAGTTGGCTCGATTGGGGGAGGACCACATCTCTTACAGAATACCAGTGTAAAATAGCAGCTCAATGCTCCTGTGTTTCGTGTGGTGAGTGTAGAGAACCGGAGACACATTTTACTGGAAACGAGGCATTCCATCTTAGTTCTCAAGGGTGACAACACATCTGCATCTTAATTTTTAATCGGCGATAAATGTAGATGTCTATGGGCCACATCCACTTACCATCAGGTGGACTATGTGCTCTTTTGTCACAGTTATTTTATAAAAAAAAAGTTTTGTCGCTAAAGCTAATGTTTTATTTATCGATGTTTTGGTCAATTAAATAATAATAAATTTTATTTGTATGCCACAATAGCAAGTTATCATCGTAGCCTCAGCCAAAAAGATACGATAAGGAGAGACTTAGATACTAGATAGGTGTTGAGTACCTACCTACATAATCAAAAATACACAAAAACTTATAATAAATATTATGTTATATTAAAGAGAGTAAGATCAACGCAGCGCCTAAACTAGAGTAGGTACCTAGTCAGAAATCAGGCTGTAGATTCCTTTCTGCGATAAGCAGACAACAAGAAAGGATGTATCATTTTAAATTCAGCGATGAAGGATGTAAAATAGGGAATTAAAATTTGTATTTCTATCAGTTTTAAAACTTTAAACATTTCACCATTAAATCCAACGTAAAAAGTTTGTGGGTGACAGTGAACTTTCCACGGAAATTTAAAATCATCATCATCATCATCATCATTACAGCCAATCAAAAATTCACTGCTGAACGCAGGCCTCACACGGGGGATATTTGCCATAATAGCTTGGCAACCGGGGTGGTAACCACAGGTGGAAACCGGGGTAATTTTGATTTGTTATCAGGAAAGTGTTGGTGCCCATTTCCAGTTTCAGTTTCCCTCTGCCGGTCGACGACAACCACGGGATGGTAATATGGGGAAGTGGATTTTCTTAAGCTGCCACTACACGGAGGCACAGGTTGTTAAAAGTGGTACAACCCTTTAAAACTGATGTTGACAAAGGGGTGGAATTGGTATCAGATGGAAAAACGTGTAATAACGTACGTGAGGATAATATGGTCATCTGGTTAATATGGTCATATCTACAGACTTGTTTGCATGGCTGGATCTGTGATATGATTGCTCTTCATCAGTCACTCAAATAATAAAGATCTAATGGGCGCTACGCGCTGCTTTATCGACGCCATTTTGACAGTTAACATTAAGGTGAAAGCTCCAGGGTGGCCCGCGAAACTCAAATATTCTTGCGTTTTTTGGAATTTGCAGGTCAGGGTTAGTTTGTATATTTAACAAAATATGATTCACGACCGTAGCGATCATATTAGCCATTTGTATGGCTATTTCCAGAAAAACTCATTCAAAGGGCTAATATGAACTTACAGGGTTGTATTGGTGATTTTAATGATAATAATTCTGTAAACGCATAATCGCTACGGTCGCGAATCATATTTTGTTAAATTTACAACCTAACCCTGACCTGCAAATTCCAAAAAAAAAACGCAATGAAATTTGAATTTCGCGGGCCACCCTGGAGTTTCCACCTTAAAGAAAATATTTTTGCCGATTTCTGTATTGAGTAGTGTAGTTAGTTCTTTTTAAGTTGATTTTTCGAAGTGTTAATTATTGCCAAAGCCTAATTGGTTTTTTTTTTCTTAATAAGTATATTAGTTGTAGTAGGATACAAATTTGTATTTTTGTCTCTGTCCTCCTCCTAGTTTTGGTTTTATAGGGCGGCAAATCTTAAGGTGACCATATTACCCTCACGTGCCTTATATAAATATGAATATTAATAAATATTATCACCTAATTTATATTGGAATACTTTTAATATTAGGTAATGTATTTTTGTACGTGTTAGAGCCATGCTGCAGCTATATTAGTAGTATAGTTGTAGCACGAATGGGTCGGCTCGACCGCGGAAGGACCAGGCACTCACAGAATACCATCGTTAAATAGCAGTTTACCACTGCTGTGTTTCGTATAGTGAGTGTAGAGAACCGGAGACCCTTTTTACTGGAAACGAGGTATTCCATCTTAGTCCTCACGGGTGGCAACGCATCTACATTTTGATTCGAAAACGAGGATAAATGTAATAATGTAAATGTGGTCTATGGGCCACAGCAGCCACTTGCCATCAGGTGGACTGTGTGCTCGTTTGTCAACCTATACTATAAAAGAAATGTATTTACCAATCATGTACGAAAGTAAACAAAGGAAATAACTTTAATTTATTACGTTATGACTGTTTAGAAATATTTTAACAAAATACAAAACACAAGCGCAGAGCCGCAAACAACAGTTAGAATAATTAAGGTGTGTCTCTCTGTAACACACACACTCCATAATTCCCCATGGTTTTAGAATTTCCCTGATCCAGTTTGTTCTCTCGTAACTTGAAAAAAAAAAAAAACTGAATATCGCATTAATCGTTTCTGAATAAATATAAATGCTAAAGACAAGTTAATTCTCAGGAATAGCTTTAATTCCAGTACAAAATAAGCTCAGACGAGACGTCGCCACTTCGGACGTGTCCACTGTCCATAGAACAACGCCATAAAACGCATCGCCTAGGTATACGCTTCTAGTCCTTTAATCTATACAAATAAATAAAATTGAAGTGTCTGTTTGTAATGTCAAAATACCAGCTTTTTATTGAAAGCATATGAAAGTATATACGGTAGGTACTTATAACAAAAACACAATTTTTAAAATTTTTGTCTGTCTGTCTGTCGGTCTGTCTGTCTGTCTGTCTGTTTGTTATCCGGCTAATCTCCGAAACGGCTGGACTGATTTCGGCGGGACTTTCACTGGCAGATAGCTGATGTTATAAGGAGTAATTTAGGTTATTTATATTTTAGAAAAATAATTAGGGTTCCGCGCAACATAATTAAAACCCTAAATTACACGCGGGCGAAGTCGCGGAGAACAGCTAGTGTATAAATAAAATATTTTACTTTAAAAACACAGGTGCGCAGCGATGCACAATTATTCAGTGAATTATAGTTGATATGACAATTCCTTTGTTTCAATTATTTAGACGACTTTGAAATTTGAAGGTTTCTTAGTTCAAAGTACTCAAAGGGGTAAAATAAAAAGCGGCCAAGTGCGAGTCGGACTCGCCCATGAAGGGTTCCGTAGCAGCAAATAACATAATTTACGATTTATGACGTATTAAAAAAAAACTACTTACTAGATCTCATCCAAACCAATTTTCGGTGGAAGTTTACATGGTAATGTATATAATATATTTTTTTAGTTTTATCATTCTCTTATTTTAGAAGTTGCGGGGGGGGGGGGGCACATATTTTACCACTTTGGAAGTGTCTCTCGCTACATGGGATACGCGAGAAAAAAATGATATAAGAAACCTCAATATCATTTTTGAAGACCTATGGGTATGATAAAAAAAAAATTTGAGTTTCAGTATGGTGACCCCCCAAAATTTATTGTTTTTTTTTTCTATTTTTGTGTGAAAATCTTAATGCGGTTCACAGAATACATCTACTTACCAAGTTTCAACAGCATAGTTCTTATAGTTTCGACATGACGAATCCATAATGGGTTTCGTTTTTTGCCATTTTGCTACGAAACCCTAAAAATTAACTGACTTCAAATAACTGAAAAGAAAAAATGTGCGTGTCAGCTCCGACGCGTGACTGAAATTTACTCCTGAAAAACGATTGTCTTAAAATATATACAAAAGGCAAAGTAAGTACTGTATTGATTTGATAGAATATATTACATAAAAAAATATTATTCATTTTGCGCTATGAGATGCCCGTAGGTACTAGGTATGTTGCACAGAGGAAAACCATAAAATAACGGCTTCACTTTTATTACCCATCTATTTTTCTTAAAGTGCGCTGTATATGACAATAAGCTCCAATAAAATAAGAAGTCTGAAGATGGGACTTTAACTGCATGTCTTAGCATATTATACTCTTGTGTTAGCATCGACTTTCGACTTCTTCACCGAATGTGAAATTATTTTATATTTTAGTTAGTTCTTAGTTAGTAGTCTCTTTTTAATCCTTCTCAGGGATTTAAGGCTATATAGTTGTGGATTGTTTATGATTTACATGTTGATGGTATTCATACAATTTAATAAATTACATTTTAGTATATTAAAAATTTAGTATTATTAAAAATTTGCTATATTTATAGGTAAATATGTAGTTGATGAGCCGTGGTAGCTCAGATGGTTAGCACTCGTTGTAAGCTTTCCAGTACGCTATCAACCCGGGTTCGATCCCCGCCGCCACCAATGAAATTGTTAATTGCAATTTTAAGTGCTGATTTACCACGTGCTCGGCGGTGAAGGAAAACATCGTGAGGAAACCTGCATGTCTGAGAAATAAGAAAAAAGAAAATATTTCAAAGACATGTGAAGTTCGTCAACACGCATTGGTATTTCAACACGTATTTCATTTCAAATTAAACCGTTACCGACGAAGTGTTATGTTTACAGGAAAGCCGTGTCAGCGGAAATCGTGAATCATTTCTCGATCGACGGTCGACGACATTCTGCAAATGACAATAAGATTACATATTTTCCTTGTTGTTTTTACAAAATATAATTGCAATTCGACTGAGCTATTGACAAGCGTCACCATCATTATCATCATTACAGCTCATCACAAGTCAAATACTCCAATACTTAATATAGGCCTCCCCCATAGAATGCCACTGATTCTGAGAAACCTGTCCGTCACTCCGTCTAGGGGGGCGTACCCTAAACTCGATGACGAGACTGTCACTTGAAAGCCTTTGAACTATATGGCCGGCCACTTCAACTAACTCATCCGTTCGGCTATATTGGTTACTCTGGTTCTACTACGTATGTCGTCATTATAAAGTCTATCACTTCATAGCTCCGATCTTTTAATAAGTTTTATATATGGTGCTAATAAATATGTATTTTACATACACCGATAGCTCGACATCGCAGTGGCTAAGCATTTGGTTGGCGCGCTGTGGGCCGCGGATTCGTGTTTCGCAGTTTTCAATCTGGTGTTGTGATGCTGTAGGGGCAACTTTAAAAAAAATCGGGTGTGGATAACTCTTTTTTTTTGCGCCCAATGCAAGGCTACCCTCCGGAAGCGGGGGAGGGACGTGGTAAATGCTCATAGCATACCACGCAGCCGGCTGCGTGGTTATGTGGGACTCACTAAGAAGTGCCTACCCACTAAGCAGCACCTGTGGGACTGGCTTTGGCCTGTATAGTCTTTCTGCCGAATCGGAAGCGACTAGGGAAGCGATTTAGGGAAAAGGGGGCGCAGGGGAAAACAGAGCGCAGAGAAAACTAAAGACGTTTGCGGTTTATATTTTTATCTCGCACACTGTGCACGCTTTTATCGCAGTGGTCTCCGCGTCACCACAGAGTAAATATTATAGCGTCAGATACAAAGCTTGCAAGGTTTATGTAACAATATAATAGCTATGGACCAAATAATCGTTTCATATTCAGTATTCGGTATATTTGGCATGTTTAACGAATTTTCGTATTCAGCTGAATATTTTGCTAAATTTTGATAAAATTCACCCTTGGAGTATAAATAAGCAAACCGTATTGAGTTGTGTGTGATTGAACATGATTAATTAACGCTGTGTGTGTAATTAATGTCTTACATGGTTGCTTTGTTTTCATAATGTAAGTAATTTATACGCTTTGGAGATATAGTTTTATTTCCAAGAACAGTAGACAAAAAGATCGTTACCGAAAAATGTGGGGCTGTTTATAAGTAAATCGAATTTACAGTGAAATCTTCAGAACTTTAATATAAGGAATGAAGCATAAGCATTTTCTTTGTTTTTATACAATATTTCTCCATTTCGACCGTGTAGTGATGGTGTAAGAATATGAATTATCTCATAATATACGACCGAAGATGAAAATTTAAAATTTATTGAAAACAGTAAAACCTATCTCTACAATATAACTCATTTTAAGAAATGATGGTTACATTAATGAACAGGACATTAAAAGAAAAGGGAATGAAAGTGAACGCAAGTAAGACGAAAGTTATGGTTTTTGAAAGAGAAGAAAGTAATACGATATGTGAAATAAGAATAGAAGGGGAGTTGGTAGAGTAAGTAGATGAGTTTGTGTATTTGGGATGTGTGTTTAGCAGGGATGATAGATATAATAAGGATATAGAACGACGAGTGAATGCAGGAACTAGATTGAATGGGGCTCTATACTCTATTGTGAAAAGTCAGAATGTGTCCAAAAAGGCACGTGTGGCAGAAGAAGCACGAGAGTAGAATAAATGCTGTAGAAATGCGGTCATTAAGGAGTATGTTAGGGATGAATCTGAATGACAGAGTGAGAAATTGTTTAATAAGAGAAGAGTGTGGTTTGCAAGATGATTTTGTGACCAGGATTTGGAAAGGAATGCTTCGGTGGTTTGGTCATGTAGAAAGAATGAATGAGGAAAGAGTGACAAAGCAAATTTATGTTGCAGAGGTGAACGGCAGAGTCGGGAAGGGTCGCCCTAGGCGAAAGTTTATCGACCAAATTGGCGATATATTGAAAATGGTCCAAATCAATAGTACCTTTAACCGATGAGCGTGTATGCGTAGGTATATGGATGTGGAGGAAGCGAGAGAGGTGTGTCAGGATCGTGCCAAATGGAAGTCCATAGTCTCTGCCTACCCCTCTGGGTGACAGGCGTGAGTGTTTATGTATGTATGTATTTAAGAAATTCGCCTCCGAAAAAAAATAGAATAGAATATTGTTTTATTCAAAGTAGATTAAAAATAAGTAGGTAATTCTTATTGAATTTAGTAATTGTTTAGTTTGCCACTGTTTGCGGAAAAACCTGTCCTAGAAAGATTCAGCAAGATACCCAACGGGACTATTTCCAAATTAACATTTTACAAAAAAGTATAACAGTACTTAGTTCATTAAACGTCCTGCTGTTTCACGTAGGCCTCCTCAATGATGTTAGCATATCTTAGGCGTCGTCCTAATACAAAGCGATTACGCGATCATTGCGCGAGTAAGCGATGTGCAACCATCGCGTGCTGGCGCGATATCAAAAACTGAGTGTCCTAATAGAACGCGAGCGGCCGCGAATTCAGCTTCGCTTCGCAATTTGCGCACGACATTAGCGCTACGCATGGACTTCAGAAACGCCCAGTTTTTATTTTCTGGAAACATTTTTTTTTATAGAATAGGGTGACAAACGAACACACAGTCCACCTGATGGTAAGTGGTTGTGGTAACCCATATACATCTATATCTATCCTCAATAAAGAATCAAAATGCAGATGCGTTGTCACCCGTGAGGACTAAGATGGAATGCCTCTTTTTCCAGTAAAAAGGGTTTCCGGTTCTCAACACTCACCATACGAAACAGCAGTTACGCTGGTATTCTGTGAGAGCGTAGTCCTTCCCCGGTTGAGCCGACCCATTCGTGCTACAACTATACTATTATACTAATATAGCTGCAGCATGGCTCTACCACATATATAATATGAATGACCTATTCTGCTGGTCCTGACAGCAATGAAAAAAAATCGTCGCTTTGTTGGAAATGAGACCGATACGTGGTGAATTTCACAATCAATATAGGTCGGATCCCTGCCCTTCAACCCGCTGTCCGACGACACAACGCGATTGTCGCGCGAATGTCAATTAGGACACCATGTCAATATGTTTGATCGCGCGTTCGTGCGAACTAAATTCGCGCGAATAGATTTTGAAACAATAAAGTCGCGGGACCCCATCGCGCTAATGTCAATTAGGACACATATTCGAGATCAGTATGTTTGACCGTGTGTTCGTAGGAGTAAAATTCGCGCGAACTTGCGATGATCGCGCATTCGCGTTATTTAGGACGACGCCTTATATATCTTCGAAATGTCTTTTTATTGTAAAGAAATAATAATAGTTATTTTGAAAATAGTAATGTAGCAAAGTACATATTGTGTTTAAGATTTAATGCTTGTGTAATGAGCTAATATGGCTCCATTGTAGTATACTTAATATCTCGATGTATGGCTATCTAGATTTTACTTATAGTGGGCAAATGATAGTCGACGATGCATGGCACTAATAACACCTTATCACCTATAATTATCTTACAAATTTAAAATTCGTTCGCTTTCTTCCTCAAAGGTGCATCCTGACCCTTCCATTTTGCTCACAATACTATTTTGTCATACCTGTTAATGTTTTTTTTTAATATAGAATAATGGTGACAAACGAGCACATAGTCCACCTGATGATACGTGGATACTGTGGCCCATTGACATCTATATCTAATCTTAATTAAGAATAAAAATGCAGATGAGTTGTCACCCCTGAGGACTAAGATGGAATGCCTCTTTTCCAGTAAAAAAAGGTCTCCGGTTCTCTACACTCACTACACGAAACACACCTGCTAATTAACGCTGGTATTCTGTGAGAGTGTGGTCCTCATAGAATTATTATGTACTGGGTAATAATTCTATGGTGGTCCTACTCCGGACGAGCCGACCCATTCGTGCTACAACTATGAATTAGCTGCACCGTGATTCTACCACGTAAAAAAATGTTTTGCTTATAATATCAGCTGACACGAAGGCCGATGACGACCGTGCAGTACGTAAATTTAAACGTTACGTCACTCTATAAATATTTGTTGATAACGCGTTAAGATAATATAAAATGTAACTTACAAGTGACCGTCACGTTAGGTATGAAACAGAAACAGATTTTTTTTTTATTGAATATAGATTATAAATAATACTTATTGAAAGTCACTCTTTTGTTTAGTTACCACTGGTTTGAAAAAAAGCCTCTGTCCTGGGAAGAACCAGCAAGAAACCCAGCGGGAGTTATTTTTTAAATAACAGCTTATAATCATGTAATTACAATTAACCACAGAAAGCAAATTATAAATATCTTGGTAGCGATCACCTCATTCCCAGGGGTTATTATCATCCATAAATCTGTCTGTTTGTAATGTCGAAATAACAGCTTTTTACTATATGCATATGAAAGTATATACGGTATTTATAACAAAAACACAATTTTTAAAATTTTTGTCTATCTGTCTTTCTGTCTGTCTGTTTGTTCCGGCTAATCTCGGGAACAGCTGGACCGATTTTGACCGGACTTTCACTGGCAGATAGCTGATGTTATAAGAAAACTTAGGCTACTTTTATTTTAGAAAAATAATTAGGGTTACGCGCAAAAAATTAAAACCCATGAAATCCAATCATAATAAATTACGCACGGGCGAAGTCGCGGGGAACAGCCAGCTCCTTAATATAATAATACCCTTTTTAGACAAACTTAGTTTAATAAAGTTTTCAAACTTTGAGCAAGTTACATTTTGTATATTTTCTGGGATTTTGTTGTAAAAGCGTATACATCGTCCCAATAATGAATTACTGACTTGGTGGAGTCGAGTACCTATATCTATATTTATATACCATATAAATAAAATTGAAGCTTACCGTGTACTTAGATTAATCTCACCGTGTAGTGGCAGTATAAGAATATCCACTACTCGATATCATCCCGTGGGAGTCGTAAGAGGCGACAGAGGGAAACAAATAAGGAGGTGGTTAGCAGCGTTTTCCTAATAACGACTAAAAATTAAAAAAAAACACTGTGGTTGCAGACCCGCTTGCCAAGCGTGATAACTATGAAAAATATCCCCTACGAAGTAATCTATGGGGGAGGCCTATCTTCAGGAGGACATTAATAGGTTGTAACGGTAACGGTAAAGATAAAATTAAAGTCTATCTGTAATAGCGAAATAAAATATTTGCATCCATTAAGACACGAATTACCTTTTGTAAAATATTTATTTTGTCTGTCTGTCCATCCATGCTGATACTAGAATTGGTTGAATCGATTGTGATGAAATTTCACGAATAGAAGGAGGGCAATGCCAGGAGTGATATAGGCTGCTATATTGTATTTGTATCCCAAAAACTTGAGTAAATTTTTGTAAACCGAAAAATGTATAGTGTAAAACATGCTAGTACATACATAAACACTCACGCCTGTCACCCAGAGGAGTAGGCAGAGACTATGGACTTCCATTTGGCACGATCCTGACAGACCTCTCTCGCTTCCTCCACATCCATATACTACTACTACGCATACACGCTCTTCGGTTAAAGGTACTCTTGATTTAGCCCATTTTCAATATACCGCCAATTTGGTCGATAAACTTTCGCCTAGGGCGTCCCTTCCCGACTTTGCCATTCACAACTGCAACATAAATTTGCTTTGTCATTCAGTCTTTCCTCATTCATTCTTTCTACATGACCAAACCATCGAAGCATTCCTTTCTTAATCCTGGTCACAACATCATCTTGCAAACCACACTCTTCTCTTATCAAACAATTTCTCACCCTGTCATTCAGATTCATCCCTAACATACTCCTTAATGACCGCATTCCTACAGCATTTATTCTATATTTATTATGCTAGTATTATATGAAGAACATAAAAAGACACGTAATAGGAAACGACAGTTTTTGTAATGTTTTTTATTCATCTTTAGTGCACAATAGCTGTTCAGAAAATAACTGCAACATGTTCGTATACCTAATATATCTTAGTTAATTGAAAGGCAATTTTGGATACTTGCTTGACAGACTTTGATAAAAACTTACTTGACTTGAGTTTTGAATTACATACTAATTGTGCATCGAATGAAACTAGTTCGACGTCGATATCATTATTTGTTCTCTGAAAATTAATCACAAACCACATACGTACATACAGTAAACACACACAAAGATCTTTCTAAAAACCGAAGCATCCAACTCTAGAGACCTTGAAACGTGGAGATATTATGTCAAAAACTAAACTAATAAATAACAAGCAATAACCTCCTATGTGGAAGTTAAAAAAGTTAATATTAAGAGAGTGATGTCAGGAGAAAAGTCTGAAATAGTAAACTTATGAAAAAGGCTGAACTGTGGAGTATCGGAAAGAAAAATTCTTAGCTCGTCAGCGTCTTAAGAAAATATTTTATTGTGTACACTTGTTGTAAAGACATTAATTCGTTTTTATTTGCTGAAATAGTGAGCTTGCTAAGATGTGTATGGACTTGATAGATAAATCTATGAATCCTTAATTTTTCCCATTTTTTTAACATTGGTAGGTCGATTGTCTCATAATTGACAACAATTTTCGTAAGGAGTTTAGTGACATCTCCTGGAAGTATGCTTCTCAAATTCAAGAATACAAACCGTTTCATATTTAAAAAAAACTTTTTAGGTTATTTTTTTAAGAAAAATGAGTTCACAATATATTTTGCAGTCATTTATCTAATATTACCTAATCAAACTATTATTGTACATGGTAGAGCCATAGTATAGTTGTAGCACGAATGGGTCGGCTCAACCGGGGAAGGACTACGCTCTCACAGAATACCAGCGTAACTGCTATTTCGTATGGTGAGTGTTGAGAACCGGAGACCCTTTTTACTGGAAAAAGAGGCATTCCATCATAGTCCTCACAGGTGACAACGCATCTGCATTTTGATTCGCAAACGAGGATAGATATAGATGTCTATGGGCCACAGCAACCACTTACCATCAGGTGGACTGTGTTCTCTTTTGTCACCCTATCCTATAAAAAAAAACATTTTGTCCCAGGTATACAACTCGTCAGCTCGTCACCATCTTCTAGTGTAGTATTCATATATTCATAGGCACATTGGCGTGAGTCATCACCTTTGCCTTGTCCATGTTCATCTTAAAACCTACGACGTACCCTAAACATAACTAATATTCATCATCATCATCATTAAAGCCTTTCACAAGTCCACTGCTGAGCATAGCCTTTCCCAATCCCAGGTTAATGCTGCTGTGTTTCGTATTGTGAGTGTAGAGAACCGGAGACCCTTTTTACTATCCGCGGCGCTGCCCAATGCGTATCGGTGGACGTTACATATATTACATGGCTTCGAAATATTATTTTTTTTATTTATCAGGCGTGCAGGTTTCCTCAAGGTGTTTTCCTGCCACCGCCGAGCACGTGATAAATCAGAAATTAAAATTGCAATTAACAATTTCATGGCTGCCGGTCCGGATCGAACCCGGATGGCTCGCGTACAGTGAAATTAATTTAGAGCGAGTGGTTAGCCCCTGAGCACCAGGGCTCATATTTTTGCTTAGGTATATTATTAGGGAACAAACGTTACGACTGTCAAAATTGGAATCTCAGTTGCAGCTAGCAGTAAAATTTTATAAACATCTTACGTTGTGTCGATTTTATCACGGATTTTTTAAAAAGAAAAATTTTCCAAGGGCATACTACTTTTAACTTTTCGCGATAATAGAGTTAAGTGGCATCCTCTTTAAATCACTTTATACACACATTATATTATCTAGGTTTATTTTCCACATGTAATTCAATTTTACTTCCAATTTTAACAGTCAATTATTTTCTTCTGGGTTGTTAGTTTTTACTTGTGTGTGAAAGTAGCATAATTTTCTAATAATTGAAGGGCTAATTATACGTATAAAGAGAACAAGAACCATCATTATCATTAAACACTCCACTGCCTTCAAATGTTATGTACGTTTTCTATTCCCAGATTTGTCTGCGAATTATAGACCATTAAAATAAAACAATTTAAAAAAGTTCATAGAAAGTGAATGTTGATTTTAGGTGTAAAATAATGTTATGTAAATAGTCATATTTAAAAATTGCATGAGTATATCAGACGCTTCCAATCTGGCATGATCGGTTTAAGAAAACAAAGTAAATATAAAGACAGGAGTCCACGAGTTATAAAAAACAGGATTTACTGCACCGTCTACGCGACTCCGGTTGGTTAGGTCAAAGTGAAACGAACATTTTTTTTTCTTTTTTTTATAGGATATGGGTGACAAACGAGCACACAGTCCACCTGATGGTAAGTGGTTGCTGCGGTCCATATACATCTACATCTATCCTCTATTATAAATCAAAATGCAGATGCGTTGTCACCCGTGAGGACTAAGATGGAATGCCTCATTTTCAGTAAAAAGGGCCTCCGGCCACCTGCACTCACCAAGCGAAACGCAGAGATAAGCCTTTACTTTACGCTGGTATCCTGTGAGGTCGTGATACCACCCCGGTTCGAACCGGCCCATCCGTGCGACAGCAAAAGCTGCCGCGTGGCTCTACCACTGTTAAATTGCATGAGATAAATAAAATCAAGTACAATAATACATAATTTTTTTTCCAAAATTAAATCTATCTTGTCGTCTAAACTATGCGAAATAATACAACATGCTTCAGAATATGGTACCACATCTAAGGTGATCTTAAATTAATTCTAATATTTTATTTAGAGAATATTGGAACAGCATGAAGGACATTCTTGTTGAATTTTTCACCAGGAGAGAGATTTGAGGCAACAACCTATAAAAACATCATTACCATCAGGTGAGCTGTGTACTCGTTTATGACGAAATTATTATCAGAGTGAAGTATTATTTCTTATATTTTACAAAACTCTTCATATTACTATTAAATTTTTGGCGGAGACGCCCAGGGTAATAGTAAAACAGTTTAATAGTTACAAGTAGTTTAAAAAAAACAGGGTAATAGTAGAGCAGTTTTTGATAGCAAACTTTCCTAAAAATTCTCAATTAAACGCTGGTTGCAATAGAACAGTAAATCAATTTAAAATGCTGCATTTTACACTGACTTTTTTTTTATAAAAGTTAAAGGGTAAAAACTAGTAAACAGCCCACCAGATGGTAAGTGGATGCTGTGGACAATGTACACCGACATCTATTTACACAACATGTAACAAAAACCCTGTGGTTCCCTTTGAGTGCGTATTCAAACGGTATTCAAACGTATAGAAATAAATTTACTTCAGAAAATTTGACTATTAAAAATTAAATTAAATTTAAATTAATTTAATTTTTAATAGGCTTATTATCTATGCATTAGCCAGAGTAAGAGTATTGTCAAAATCCCCGCTTAACCAATCCACGTAAGAAGTCAGAGGTAATAAAACCACATACAATTTGCAAACAAAAATCTATTTTAATTAAGTTAAATTTTTTTTGTGGACGAATTTTCGATGAGTTAAGTTTGAATACTGATTTTGATAACGCACTTAACAGAAACCACAGGATTTTTCTTTCACGTTGCATAAGTAAAAATCGAAATGCAGATGCGTAAAAAAGTCGTATCCAGTTCTCGTCACTCACCATATGAAACAGAGCAGCATTATGGTTCTATTTCATGCTGGTGTGCGAGCGTGGTCCGTTCACGATTGAGCCAACCTATTCGTGCTGCAATAGGTACGTACGTACGTGGCTCTACTGAGAAACAAATTTAATATATTTTCGCTGCATAATGAAGGAAGTTTGATAGAAGCCAGCATTCAGCATCCCAATACATCACTGTGTCATCGACCCCAACGCGTGGGTTCGTTATGATCAACTGTATTTTAATAGACATGTGGCGCTGTGAAAGCGCCTCAGACTCTCAGACTAATTATAACGCGTTTACAGACACTAGTTTTTTAGACTGCGACTTTGTTCTCATGCTTGTTGAAAGTAATACGACTTAAGCCGAGCTTGAATTAAATTATCTGTTTCAATTAAAAATATTTTCCTATTGTCACTGAATTTCATAAATTTACTTATTTTATTACCATGTTTTTATTATTTCACTTTCTTGTTTGTCTGTCGTTCCGGGTGGAAATTACCTAGTAATTGATTTTAAACTCACTTTCCGATGAACTTCTCAAACTTGAAATTTTGAATATAGCTCAAATTCGGTTGACAATGCAATTTCACTTGTTTATGTATTACTGACTTGTCGAGTGCTTTGCATACATCCTGAAGTCCTGAAGTCACCTTCAGGCTGCTAGGGCTATATTCAGCTTTAATTTTTTTTGATCCAATTTCAACAGCCTTTTTAGGTATGTAAAAGTGAAATTTTAAAACCAAATTTTTTGTCAAATATAGCGTCTTAAATACATGGTAGCACCATGTATTTTAGACCAGCCATTTTCTCTTTAGAAGTTGGGATGTCCTTTAATTCCAATAGCTTCACGAATTATTGTTAGTTGAAATCAGTGTTGTTTGTGGTGTATACAATGTATAAAATCTGATGTAATGACAGGGCTATCCATAACATGTTCATAACTGGAGACTTCCCGGAGCTCGGAGCGTTTTACATCGGTCATATCTTTTATGCGGTTTTTATTGATCTTTTTGATTGCCCTTTCGCAACCCAGCTTGAATTTTTTTAGTAATGCATTTGCTTTGTGTAAGTAGAATGTATTTGTGTGTTTATCTTTGTATTTATGTAAGTACATAATTATATATAGATACTTTATTTTAAACCTGGGTTTTCAATACATTAAGACTGATGAAACCAATTTTATAGTTTTACGTGTTAGAGATTTACGTGGTAGTGCCATGCTGTAGTTATATCGTGGTTGTAGCTTGTACTATTGTTTATTCTGTAATTGTACTAGTTTTTTTTATGTATGTTTACTCATTACTCGAAGACGCCTGGACCGATTTGAAAAATTCTTTTCTTTCAAAGGGTATACTTTCCAGGTGGTCCCTTTTCAATTTTATCGAAATCGATCGAGTGGTTTAAAAAAAATCAACAATAAATTATAATTATGTTGAAGTCGGTTGCAGAAAATATTTAATTTTGCAATTACCACTTGTCTAATTCAATGAGGACATTCATAACTTTTCTGCCACCAGGGCGGCGCCACTTTATTTCATATACTTGAAAAATTATAAAAGTTAGAAATGTGTAAAAAATGAAGAACACACCACTCAGGAATTTTTTGTCTATATACACTAGAAATCGAAAAGATTATCTTTTTTTTTTCAATAATGGTAACAAAAGTGTACCATAGCCTCTAGCGACATCTGGTGACCGTAAGATTATGAGTTCTCATTGTGATATCGTAAGACATAATCGGAATTTAGTATTTTTAATTAATGTAGAAATGGGATTTCTTCTTAGTTAATAAATTATATTGATTTAATATTTATTGTTACAAAATTACATTAAAATTCTTTCCACTTACGTTACCTTGTTTAAGATAGGAATCCCGAGTGGAGCTGGATATTGATGAATTTTTAAAGTAAATTGTTTAGATAATACCTAAACCAATAAGTAAAAAAAAAACACCACAATAAAATAAAAATTTAGTTATGTCTTTATCAAGAAATATTCTGAGTCAACTATTTTTGGCTTTGTGGCTGGCTTATTGTTTGTTTTCACGTATGCTAGTAACTAGATGGAGCCACATATACTTATAGTCGTGCTATGGTTTGACTTTAGTGAAAGTATGAGTATAGTTTATACCCATTGTGTGGTATTCCCTCTGTCGTCTCTTACGATTAATATTAATTTTTATATGTCCGACGAGAGCCTATTGGCAGCTCATACGGGCACATTATCATTTATTATTATTACTTTTAGTTTTATTATAATACAGGTACAGCCATCCAATTACAATTAATCTTTACTGCACTTGCACAATGCACATACTCTAAAAGAATTTTGCAGAGTGAAGATGCATCAATCATCTACATTTTCATTTTGAATTACATCCCATTGAAAGATAAAAATAAAATATTATGTTGACACTTGACATCGACCATGCGAGCTTAAGCTGGTATGTTTCGTATGGTGGGAGTAGAGAAGCGGAGACCCTTTTTACTGGAAACAAGGCACTCCATCTTGTCCTCAGGGGTGACAATGCATCTGCATTTTGATTCTTAATCGGGGATAAATGTAGATGACTAAGGGCCACGTCAGCCACTTACCATCAGGTGGACTGTGTGCTCGTTTGTCACTCTTATTCTATAAAAAAAGAGTTTATGTAAGAACTTGATATAAAAAAAAAATCGCAATGCATTTTTTGCTAGCTAATTCAAAATAGGTGGTAGGTAATATTTTTTTTTCAATAATTATAAATATAAAAAAGAATTCTGTTGTCATTTTAAGCAATAGCATATAGCACAAATACACACTAAAAATAACTTCTAGCTCAATCAATAAAGGCTATTTACAACGCTGTAGCTCAGCCAAAAATCAGCTACGTGCTTTTAATATAGACTGTTGTTTTGTCGAAATACACGAGCACTGAGGACAATGAACATAGAGATGACAAAGCCACGTCCTCCGTCAACAGTCCTGTCCGTTGATAATAGTAAACAGTCTGAGCACTAATGAATTAGTCTACGTTTAATTTACTGAATGTTTTGTGATTATTTAACTAACTTTTTATTTAGATATCATAAAAATTTAATTAGAGATATTTATTATTACAATAAATAAACTAAAACTAAGAATTTAAATTATCATACAAACAACACAGAAATATTTTTGAAGTTATACTTCTTTTGGCGCGTTTGAGAAAAAACATGAGAGGGAATTTTGTTAGTTATTATGAGACCTTACCTCCGCAGCAGTGGCGTAGCGTGCCTTCGAGGGGCCCTGTATCAAAATTTGTTGGGGGGCCCCAATGAAGAGTAAAGATTTCATAAAAGGAACAAAAACGCTTGCATTGAATTCAAATTATTATATATTGATTTTAAGTTATTCATCATCATCGTTACAGCCCTTCATAAGTCCAAGGAATGAAAAAACGAATAAAGGAATAAAAAACATATACATAAAAATGGTCTTCAGTTCTCTATGTACACATAAATTATCGTCAATTATCACGACAACGGCAAAAGAGTACTTTTGCCGAACTAGTGGAATTAGTAAATTCCACTAGTTCATCATCATCATCATCATCATAACAGCCCTTCATAAGTCCATTAAAGAGCATAGGCCTCACCCAAGGAATGCCACAAAGCACGGTCCTGAACCACCTGCATCCATCGACTTCCTGCATGTCTTACCAGGTCGTCACTCCATATAGTGGGGGGACGCCCTACACTTCATCCGCCGGTACGAGGCCGCCACTCGAGAACCTTTTTCCCTATCGGTTGCCGGTTCTTCGAGCTATATGTCCGGCCCATGGCCACTTCAGCTTACTAATTCGTTGGGCCATGTCGGTGACTCTGGTTCTACTGCGCATATCCTCATTTCTAAGTTTATCACGCAGAGAAACTCCGAGCATAGCCCTCTCCATAGCTCGCTGAGCAACCTTGAGCTTCCTCATCCGGCCAGCAGTGAAGGACCACGTCTCAGTTCCGTATGTCATCACTGGCAACACGCACTGGTTGCACAATTTCGTTTTCAAGTTTTGAGGTATACCTGACTAGAAGATGTGCCGTTATTTCCCGAACGCTACCCAGTCGAGTCGAATCCCTCGATTGACCTCTCAGTCGAAGTTGGACTTACTTAGTCGGACTATTTGTCCCAGGTAAACATAAACGTCAACAACTTCGAGCTTAGAGCTACCAACAACTACCGACATAGGTGTGACATGGACATTAAACATGATCTTTGTTTTGTCCATGTTCATCTTAAGACCTATCCGTTGGGAAAAACTATTGAGGTCATTAAGCATAGTGCTTAGGTCCTCCAGCGATTCTGCCATAAGGACTATATCGTCGGCAAATCGAAGGTGAGTGATGTACTCGCCATTGATGTTAACACCGTATCCTTACCAGTCCAGAAGCTTGAAAACGTCTTCCAATGCAGCGGTGAAGAGTATCGGGGATATAACGTCACCCTGTCTTGCACCTCTCTGCAATTGGATAGGTTTCGTACTCTGGTTCTGTACTCGGATAGCCATCGTAGCCCTACTGTACAAGCACTTCAGCACTTCGATATACCGACAGTCAACTTGGCATCGCTGAAGGGACTGCAGCACCGCCCGAATTTCGACGTAATTTTGATTGAAAGTCTTTGGGCTTTCTCATAGTCCACATACGCCAGAAATAGTGGTAAATTGTACTCCTCGGACTTCTGTACAATTTGCCGAAGGGTATGTATGTGGTATATGGTGCTAAAGCCTTTTTGGAAACCGGCTTGTTCGGGAGTAATGACTCTCGAAAACAGCATGTAGACGCGGCTCAAAAGGGAACTCGGTCTGTAGTTCTTCAAGAGAGCGTTGTCACCTTTCCGGAGTAGTGCCACCATGGAGGACGGAATTAAAGAGCTTCTGAAGGACATCAAGTATCGGTTTTCCACCCGCTTTCAGAAGCTCCACTGTAATTCCATCCAGCCTGGGATCTTGCCGTTTTTAAGATGCTGGAGAGCCATTCTAATCTCGCTCAGACTGACGTCCGAGATATCATCGGAATAGTGTCGGATAAGACTCGCTCTTGGATCGTTACTCACACTTACGTGTGGCTCCAACGATGATGTGTACAGCTGCCAATAGAACCTCTCAATCTCACTCAAAACCTCAGGTGTCCCGGAAACGACGCTGCCATACTCGGTCTTCAGCTTCGACAGTTGGCTCTTTCTGGCAGACAGATCTCTTGCAAAGACTTGGGAGCCCTGGTTCTGCTCGATCTTTTCTTTAATACGAGCAGAATTAAAGTTGCACAAGTCCCGCCGCATGCATTTGGAGATCTGTATGTTCAGTTGCCTGTACGCTGTCAAATCTACTGAAGACTGCAGCTATATACCCCGTCTAAAAGCCATTGAGATTAGAGTGTGATCGGAGACTTTTTGTTTCTTCTGCGGCGGGTCTTGCAAAACTTAGCTCAGACCGCATGGACAGTTTCCACGAGCTTGTCATTCATATCGTCCATTGTATTGCAATCTTCTAGGCACTGAAAACGGTTTCGTAGCTCGAGCTGAAAGGTTTCTGGACTTTGGATTAGAGCACGAGAAGGACGGAGCGTTGACTTCATTAGACGTGACTTCTCCAACTTAACGTTTAGGTTCAGTGTGCCTCTCACCATTCGGTGATCGCTGCCGGTTTTCACCCTCGCGATCACTGAGACATCACTGAATAGTTGTCGTCTGGTCGTCATAATAAAGTTAATCTCATTTTTTGTCGAACCGTCGTGGCTCGACCAGGTCCACTTCCTGTGGGGCCGCTTCTGGAAGAAAGAGTTCATCATAAAGAGTCCTTCTTTCTCCATGAAGTTCGCCAGCTGCTGGCCCTTTGGGTTCCGTTGCCCTATTCCGAATTTCCCTACTTTCAGCTCACCGTTCTCTCTTGTGCCTAGTTTTGCGTTGAAGTCTCCCATTAACACCGTATAGTGGGTTTTGGAGGAATGCATTGTTCTAGAGATATCCTCATACATTTCTTCCACCTCCTCATCGGCGTGTACCGAGGTTGATGCGTAAACCTGTATAACCTTCAGCGATTACCGTTCGGTGATTCTGAGTATAAGGTCCGCAACCCTCGTCGACACACTCCCAATCTTTACAACGTTGTTAACGAGAGACTTGTGGACGATAAATCCGACACCTCCTTGGGACAGATGGTCGCCCTCCTGGTGATAGAACAAATTGCCGGATTCGAGGATTACCGTGACCTCCCCCTCTCTTCAGACTTCGGATAATCCTATGACATTCCAGTGCAACTTGTCTATCTCTTCTTCTAGCTCCAGGACCTTCTCGTCAGTCCTCAGGGTGCGTGCGTTATAAGTTGCCATGTCGAGTCGTCGTAGGTGGCAACAGAACCTCCACCGGAGACTCTTAGCACCCCCTGCCTCGCTGTTACCATGGTCGCCACCTTAGCCAGGAATAGCGGGGCTGCCGGGGACTGGGGGCCATCTCTTCGTTACTTTCATGGGGGTATATTGCCATAGTTGCCACGCTTGGCGAGCGGGTTGGCAAGCGCAGTTTTTTTATTGTTGTTTTGCTGTTATCAGAAAGATGCTGCTGCCCATCCTCTGCCTCAGTTTCCGTCTGTCGCCTTTTACGACACCCACGGGAAGATATGGGGTTGTGAGTATTCTTACCCGCCACTACACGGGCTTATGAGTTATTACTTACAATAAATACTCCTAGGAACTAAGCTAGCCAAACAATTTAATTTTCGTGCCTTTTGTTCGGCGAACATAGCTGAAGACGATTTCAGTTTTACTAAATTCTTTACTTCTTTAGAGAATAGTGATAGCCTTTCCTGTCCCATTAGAAGTCCTTGGAGTTTTTGCTTACACACGTTGGGGGCCCCTGTAGCCCGGGGGCCCCGTATCATTGATACGGCTGATACGGCGGTAGCTACGCCCCTGCCTCCGCACTTGATAGAGTGACCTGAAGGTGTACTTCGATGAATGCTACTGGAACTCCTCGACTAGTAGAACTAGGTGTGCCGAGTTTGTCCTCGTTATACTAGATATGATGAGACTTTACCTCCGGACTTGATAGAGTGACCTGAAGGTGTATTTCGATGAATGGAACTCCTCGACAAGAACTAGTTGTGCCGAGTTAGTGCTCGTTATGTTAGTTATGATGAGACCTTACCTCCGGACAATGAATTTTGAAAGTATATTAATGAGTTATTGGCAAAAACTTGAGTATTTAAACTACCTTAAAAAATTTAAATGCACATTTGTATTTACCAAATATTTTATTTATATTTTTATATCTTTATAAAGATAAAAGAGGTTAAATTTATTCATCAAAAGACGTGATTTATGTATGTTTATTTTGTGAAACAGTATTAAGAGTAAATATAGGATTTAAATATCTTAATAAAAACAAAATTATTTTTTTTTAAAGAGACGTTACCTCCATACTAGGATTTTCGCCTGTATCGCGAGGACAGTTCACTTACATAGATGTTACATTACAACATTACATTTATTTTTAATTTCTCTTTTTTTGAAATTTAAAACCTCAAGCCGCCTCTCCACCAAAGTTTTGTTGTCAACACAACATTTAGCAACAAAAATTGTTTCCATTTTCGGCGGCAACATCAAAGGAATAAGCTTGTTGCCAACATTTGTTCCCTCGGTAGAGACGCTTGTTGACAGAAACATTTGTTGGCAACACGTGTCGGCAACTGTTGTGTTGGCAACAAAACTTTGGTGGAGATGCGGCTTTACTGCATTTAGTAACCTTTCCTGGATTTAAAAACCTTGGGACGGACGCATAAATCGCCTTTCAAAGGTTTTTTCTTTGTTCAAGCGGATAATCTATTCTATGCTAGCAGCGTTTGTCCCTTCCTGACGACGCTACAATCATGATTTCTCGTTTCCTTTCGTTGTTCATTTGCAAACAATATTGCTTATAATTTTCATATAAACCTCCGACATAAATTACCATACATAAGAGTTGGCATTTTATGTCTCTCATGTAAGCTTAGGTACTTAATTTCTATGTATATTTTACCGGCCAAACCCGATTTTAAAATAAACTGAATCCACCGGACCTCAACCTACTGTCGTTGATATTACTTCTTGTACCTACTATTATTTATTCTGTGATATTACTTGATAAGTGCTTTCGTATCTTTGACATTTTTATTCACTAATTCTACGGTATAATAGTAATTATTATACATTTCCCATACAATGTCTAAGAAATTATAAATTTCCCAATAATATTTTTTTTATAGGATCGAGTAACAAATTAGCACTCAGTCCACCTGATGGTAAGTGGTTGCTGTGACCCATAGACATCTACCTTTATCCTCGTTTGCGAATCAAAATGCGTTGTCACCCGTGAGGAACAAGATGGAATGCCTCTTTTCCAGTAAAAAGGGTCTCCGGTTCTCTACACTCACCATACTAAACACAGCAGTGTTAAACTGCTATTTGACGCTGATATTCTGTGAGAGCGTGCAGTGTTGCCACTTTGGGGAATTTGTCGCTAGATTTAGGGAATTCTGCAATAGCTCAAAGATTTTTGCATTTGCTAAGTCACTAGATATGGATTTAGTGATTTTTAGCGACTTTCTCAAGACGACATAGGCGACGATGACCACTTACCATAATGGTGGCTCGTCAGCTTCTTTGCCTCTGGTTGTTTAAAGAAAATTTAGTAAGGTATATTTTTATTATAGTATTGACAACACTGATTATTCTCAGTACGACCGATCGTCCCACGATGGCGTTAAAATCGAGATTGGTGCTCTCTCTCTCTCTCTTACGTACTGAATTAGTAATTTGATATCCCTGTCCGCCATAGATAGTTTATCATGAACACGGATTTTCCCTTGCAATAACCATACAGCTTTTAATTGTTGCGTAATGCGTTTTCGTGGTGTGAATACGTAAAACTTTTGTAAAAAAAAATTGTACATCGAAAATCAAAATGGAAATTCCTTTGAAAAGGAGGGTTTATGACCAAAAATATCGTAAAGAATGGGAAACTATTGAGGAGTTTAAAATATGGCTTAAACCAGTTGTGACAGACCCTATGAAAACTCATTATGCGTATTGACGGACGGACTTACAAGCTAGAATAAATAATTTAGGAAAGTAGGCTAGCTCTTTTTGTAACAAAACATATTGCCTAATCTCAAATTGATCACCTTACTGAAACTATGAAAAAGTGTCTTCCTGATGAAGCCGCGAATATCAAAATGCACAGAACGAAGTGTACTGAAGTGATTAAAAATGTTTTGGCTCTCCACTTCATTCAGACGTGAATAAATGACATCGGTCACATAAGTATAGCATCTTGCTCGATGAGTTCACCGATCTTAACGTATCAAAATATTTGGGAGTGGTGTTACGATATTTCAGTCCCGCAAGAAACACTGTAGTGTCATCTTTGACATGATTGATGACGAGTTGTTCCTAATTCTTGATGATTCTGTGGAATTTTAAACGTTTGATTAAAAATTGAAAACTAATAATAAAAATTTTAAACTTCTTACTAAGAACTATAACTTTAATGTTTAAGCTAAATAAAAATTATTAAAAATAATTGAAACATTAATATTTTTTGTTTTTATTTCATCTTTATGACCATTTAGTGAAAAACTGTGGTCGGTCATGACTAAATAGAATCTAGGGAATTCTAAAGAATTTTTAATATCCTGAATTCTCATAATCTAGCGACATTCGATGGTACTTCTAGTGACTTGTCCAAATTGAAGTTGGCAACACTGAGAGCGTGTTCCTTCCCCAGTCGAGCCGACCCATTCGTGCTACAACTATACTACTAATATAGCTGCAGCATGGCTCTAACACGTGTAATAATAATATAATATATAGTAATAATTCCATAAAATATCAATAAAAATGCATTATATACTTTTTTTTAATAAATCATGATATTTGATATTACCTGGTGTAGACTTTTCATACAGTTTTACCTGTCATACGTTTTTAAACAATTTCATACTGTATATAGACTAGGTCAAACCGGTTGATCTTGTCAGGAATCCAAAAAAAAAACTAATTTGTCCTTAAAGCGGGTTTGGCCGGTGACATATTATGTTTATATATACATAATCGAATGTAAGTAGTTATAGGTATCCCAATTTTAAATAAAATGACCTTTTAAATAAAATTTAAATCAAACAAACTGAATGTTCTTTCTGTATTGTTTGATTTAAATTCTGATTTGTAAAATGTTTTAACTTTGTAGTAGGACGTTATTGAAATGGGTCCGCTTTTTAAGTTCAGACTGACATATTTTCATGTTTCAGGGTCTCTATGGTTATGATACTTTGGTTTTCGTGAGGATGTATGTGTGTATGAATCTTTATAAGTCCATGGTTAAATTTCGCCTCGCATATCTCAAGAACAAATAATGACATCGTATATGATATAGGTATACAGGAATGAAGTCCCATGACGTGTCAAAGCGAGACCTTCCAACAGAAGTCCATGGACACTCTTTTCGGTATGTAGTAATGATGGAATACAACGATTATAGAACTAATGTTTCGGACACTATGTACTATGCAGAAAATATAGCAAAAACAAAGATAATTTGTTTCTCCAAGATAATGCTCGAGCTCACGAGTGCACCGTTGCGATGGCTGCAACTCGAGATGCTGACTTTGAAATGTCTGAGCAGCCTCCATATTCACCTGACCTTGCACCTTGACATTTTCATCTATTTCTTAGATTAAAAAAGTAACTGACAAGACACAGATTTTGAAGATCATCATCACAAGTCACTGTGTCGCGTTTTTTTTTAAATTAATGAGTATTGTAGTTTCTTATAGTTACTGAAAAAAATTATGCGGTGTAAAGTAAACGGTGTAAAGGATTGCCTATCAATGAACACAAAACGCTTTAAATTAATATAAATTAGGTATATTGTGTTATTTTTAACTAGGATGAATATTTATAAAAATATAGGATAACAAATGAGCTGAAATAAGTGTTTTTAGAAATAAAATTAACTGGCCATGATACGTACGGAACCCTAATAGGGAGGCCCAACTTGCACTTGGCCAGTTAGACTAATTCTTAACTATTTAAAAACTAAAAAAAATATAAGTAACAAATAAACGGGCCAAAAATATCCAATATTAGGAGAATATTTTTTTAACATACTACCGGAAAAGGTATTTATAGCCTATTGACCGGTCAATCATTATAAAATATCCGACCGATATGTTGCAATTGAGTAATGGAAATTCAGCATGCGATCGATGCACGCTTCGACGGTACGCAAGGTCGAGGCAAGCGACTTGCAACACTTATGTATTTATATTCTGTGGCAAAACGAAACCGATGTAGTGCGCTCAAGTTCATTGATCATTGCTCATAGCTTGGATGTTTAGATGTTACCACAGGATAAATAATAGTTTACTCTCAGATTCATGCGTTTGTATGTTGTTTGTTTTATTTAGTCTCTACTAAAAACCTTTTAACCTTGGGATTAGAAGATATAAAAATATAAAGTTATGTAGGTGTCATACATAAGTTTACAAGAAACGTACATAAAAACACGTATAACATAAATAGTTCTTAGACGCCTATAGACCTATATTTTTAACTTAGAGTAATTAGGCTTTGCAATAACTCAAATTGCAGGATTATTACGATGTTTTTCGTCAATGCCGAGCACGTAGTAAATCAGCACTTAAAATTGCAATTAATAATTTCATTGGAGCCGACGGAGATCGACCCGGGTTGCTCGCCTACTGTGAAATATACGACGAGCGCTATATCGTGCACATTTCCTTGCCACAAAACTCTCGGATATGAGAGGAGGCATGTGCCCAGCTATATGGCACATACAAAGGTTGTATTTTACTTTACTTTTCAATTTTTATGTCGTTATTGTTCCCTTGCCTCTGACACTGTATCTTGATCCTCCAAACCAGCGAACGAATATGCACTATCTACGAATACCAATACCTCCTATCGCTAGAACTTTCGCAAAAATAAATATATGTACATATAATATGTTATTAAAAGCACAAAGATAAAAAAAACAAGTCGCAGAAACATTTTAGGAACTTCGCCGCATAATGAAAAATACCAGTACTTAGGATGTTTTTTACCTTCAAAATGCTATTCTGGTATATCATAAAAAAAAAAACATGGCAGCCCTACGTGAGACCTACGTGCTTGCACTTACTTCTGAGCGAGTGCCTTTGTAAGTGCACGTGCACTTGCCTCGGCCAGGACATCATCGTCATAATTACGTTTTGAAGTATCAAAATCTTTCTAGTTCTTTTTATTTATGTGTTTTTTTTTTGTTTTGAATTGGTGGCATGGTAATAAAGAAAAAAAGAAAATGAGAAGTCAAATTCAATGTCTGATCAAATTTTAGTTGGATAATCTATTTAATATTTCCCATACATTTAGTACTCGATTAAAATTGAAGCTGCTAACCGACTGGAAGGTTCTTGGGAAACCTTAAATGGCCTAAGAGCCGCGCATGCGCGTCGAATGGCCGACAGAACCATTTTTGGGTGTACTTCGAGGTTGCTGCCTTATCCAGTAACCATGCCTACGTCGCCATTACAGATCGGTAGAAACTTGAGGTAATGTCTTTAATAGAATAATTGTTTACCGAAATGACTCCTTTGTAGGATTAGAATGGTAATTCGACTTAATTTTATTTCTTACCGAGTTTATTTATTTAAACAGGAATACCGTTAAATTATGGAGTTAAATTGTTACACTATACTATTTATCATGATCATTAATACCATCTTTACAGCAGGACAAGTCCACTTACATAGGT
Organism: Parnassius glacialis; assembly: GCA_033319125.1. Taxonomy (NCBI): domain Eukaryota; kingdom Metazoa; phylum Arthropoda; class Insecta; order Lepidoptera; family Papilionidae; genus Parnassius; species Parnassius glacialis. Next base: position 45,861,730 of record JAVANC010000005.1, read on the forward strand.
CTCCCGAAACACTAAATACTTCATGTCTTACACGGTTGAAATTCCATCTAGGGGAGAGCCACCCCATTATCCGCTTACCAGTACACGAGGATCCCACCTGAGAACCTTCGTCCTGGCAGGTAATATACGACTGGATATTTCATTAGGATATTAGTCACAGACAATCAGTGTGCGCTTAATCGAAAAAACTGCAAAACATAAAAAATATTGGTAAAGCAAGTTTTATTTATAATTCTCTTCAATCCACATTTATTATAAAGAAGCCTTCTTTCTTGAGCCGTGGTAGATCGCGGTTAGCGCTCATTGTAAATTTCACAGTATGCGAGCAACCCGGGTTCTATTCCCACCGGCACCAATGAAATTGTTAATTGAAATTTTAAATGCTGATTTACCACGTAGGTACTCGGCTGTGAAGGAAAACGTGAGAAAACCTGAGAAATAAAAAAAAATTAAAGACGTGAAGTTCGCCAACACGCATAGCGGCAACGTGGCGGACATCTCCTTCCGCAAAAACCCTCTCAGAAATGCTGCCTGTGCCCAGCAGTGGGACGTATATAGACTGTAACTTTAACTTTTAACTTTAAGTCTCTTCACAGGTGATTAGATTTTTGGGAAATAAACTAGCGCCTAATTTTTAACTTAATGCTCTGTTCGGTGACGTTCACCGGCCTGCCCTTCAAGTCATACGTCAATGACTCCGACATTATTCTCGCATTTCACTATACAGTAACCGGGTAAGCCTGCCAAGAGATTTAAAGTACCCGGATTAGGCAACAGCGAGCAGGGTTAAAGGTAGACGATATTTCCGCATACGTCAACTCGTCAGAGGTAATGGTACGGTAAGTCCTTTCTACGATGGAAGAGGCTCACTTATGTCCTGCATTGGACCTTTAAGGACTGATAAAGAAGTTAAAGATTGACCATTCAAAAACGAGAAACGTATAGTAACTGTTTATTGCAATTTTTAGTGGCTTGTTGTTCGTGACTCTGGGTGGTATTCAAGCCCGCGACGTAAAAGCCGGACACCCACTTTGAACGCTGTTCTACGCGACTCAATTATAAAGTTTATGCGATAAGGCCGGAGAAAGGCTGGCCCTTGGCCCCGACTACAAATCCAAACTTGGCGCTTACTTGCTTATCTATACTCTAAGATTCCAAATTAAAATTCAATAGACTAGAGTACTTACTTCGAAATCACGTAGCCGTATAACTTTCTTATCAAGTTATTGTCATGTTTCTTTCTAAAACCATAATATAAGTATTGGTTTGCATTCTAAATAAATATGTTTAATGTTTTTCTTTTGTTTTCAAAGCTGTGATAACGGAACGATATCTAATAAATATTGCGGTTTGTAACTAACATAATAAAAGTGTTACAGCCATTGAGTTATATGTACTACGTACTAGAGAAGCCATTCCAAACAAAAATTGTGTCCTACTCTATGTCTTCGCGCATGCGCGGTAGTAGTAGTCGCGCATGCGCGGTAGTAGTAGTCGCGCATGAGCGAAGACTTTAATTTGATATAAAATAAGATAGTGATATAAAATAAATATAAGAATTTATTATAAAATATCTTCATTTAATCGTAAACAAACATATTTCTAAATAAAATGTAATAATAATTATTTTATGGAATAAACAAATCTTCAATTTACACAATATTTAGTTTGTATGGACTGTAGGGACTGCACTACAGTTCAGTTGAACATAGTCAATGTTCGGAATTGCTTCTCTAGTACGTAGTACATATAACTCAATGGTTACAGCATGTTAACAGGAAATAACTTTTTACCAACGACGAAAACAGGTGTTCACAACTCGGAGGGCATGTTGCCGCATCTGGCGGAAGGAAGTTGATACTCGCAATGAAGTCAAGGTGAGCTGAGTCGGGACTGGCACAAATAAAACTATCCTTATAAGTATATAAACATGAGTTTTATTTTGCCGCCTTGAGAATAAGGTTACGCGAATTTTCAAATTAGGAATTATAATTTAACTTTAAAAATTCGTGGTAGAGCCATGCTGCAGCTATTGTACAGAAGTATAATTGTAGCACGAATTGGTTAGCTCGACCGGGGAGTAAAATAGATGCTGTGTTTCATATAGTGAGTGTAGAGAACCAGAGTCCCGTTTTACTGGAAAAGAGGCATTCTATCTTAGTCCTCACGGGCGACAACGCATCTGCATTTTGATTCGTAATCGAGGATAGACGTAGATGTCTATGGGCCACAACAACCATTTACCATCAAGTGGACTGTGTGCTTGTTTGTCATCCTTATACATACATACATACATATAATCACGCCTCTTTCCCGTAGGGGTAGGCAGAGACCACTTCTTTCCACTTGCTACGATCCTTACATACTTGTTTCGCTTCATCCACTTTCATTATTCCCTTCATACATGCTCTACGGTTTAGGGTACTCCTTATGCTATGTCATCCTTATGCTACAAAAAAATCGTTAATGTACCATAAGTGACATTTTTACAATTTTTGGCATGCCCTGCCAAAATCAGAAATACTTCGAAATCGAGCCACAAGGACTTTTTTTTCTAAAATTCTGGAAAAAGTAATAATTATATAGTTTCTTGCTTGCTCTTTTCTGTGGATATGTTCATAATAGTCATAACTAAACCAAAAAAGGAATATTGCCGGAAAATTGAAAAAAAAACAGGAAACAATCCGCCGGCGGCCAATTTTTCGGCAAAATTCCTTTTTCTGCTGATTTCCAAAAAGGAGACGGTACTCAATTCGAGTGTATATTTTTTTTTGTGTGTTACCTCATAACTTTGTTCTGGATGAACCTATCTCGATGATTCTTTTTTTATATGAAAGCTGATAGTTCTCGTGTGGTCCCATATGAATTTGATCATGGTCAGACCAATGCTTATTGAGTTATTCTTAAATAACCTATATTGAAGTTGCTTATATTGAAGTCGGCTGTACAAAATTTTAAATTTTAAATTATTGGTTTAGAATATATATAAATCTATTGATTTGATACATAGGTTTATGCTTAGAGTAATGATAAGTCAGAGCGCGCGATGACTTATCATTAATCTAAGGTTCGCATATTTATATGAACCTCAGGTCATTTTGTCCGCTTTAAATTTTTGAACAAATCATTTTAAAAGATAATTTTCCATTACTTGCCACTAGGAAAGGTACAAAAAATACATACATACATAAACACTTACGCCTATCTCCCAGAAGGGTAGGCAGACACTACGGACTTATTTACATTTAGCACGATCCTGACACACCTCTCTCGCCTCCTTTACATCTGTATACCCAAGCATACACTACTTGATCTGACCCATTTCAATATATAGCCAACTTGGTCGATAAAGTTTCATCTAGGGCATCCCTACCCGACTCTGTCGTTCACTTCTGCAACATAAATTTGCTTTGTCACTCTTTTCTCATTCACTCTTTCTACATGACCAAACAACCGAAGCATTCCTTTCTTAATGCTGGTCACAACATCATCTTGCAAGCCACACTTTTCTCTTATCACACAATTTCTCACTCTGTCATTCAGATTCATCCCTAACATACTCCTCAATGACCGCATTTCTACAGCATTTATTCTATATTTATGGTAGTATTATATGAAATACATAAAAAGACACGTAATAGGAAACGACTCGACGGTTCTTGTAAAAAAGACCGCATTTCTACAGCATCTATTCTACTCCCGTGCTTCTTCTGCCACACCTAACTTTCAATACAATACCTTCAATACATTGAGATAAGGACTTGCACAGCATTGTGAATTGCCGAGCCTATACATTATATAAATATTATTAAACTAATAACTAAAACAGATTACTGATACTGCTATATTGATGTATGCATACACACATAAAACAATAAAATAAGGCACAGTCATGGACGTATAAAAAGGGTTTTTTTTTATACGTCCATGAGCACAGTGTACTTTTATTTTTACTACTTACATATATACTTTCTTTTCCTTGTCGATGGTCGAAGTTGTTTTTTGTTCGAATTTTATTTACAGACATTGAAATAATATTATGTACTTACAACGTACGTAAGTACATAATATATACCACAGCATAAATAATAGTACAAGAAATTATACTTTAATGATAACAAGACTGTGTTAAGCGACAAAAAAGCTTAAAGCTCACAGGGTGGGCGATATATGGCAATATATAGCCATGTAAATATAAAAATAAGGAAATGGTCCATTGTCTGCCCTGAGCCAAAATAACATATTATATCAACGAATTTTCAGATATGCGCTGCGTTCCTAGCATTGTCAACTCTACAAAAATCATTTCCCAGATTTTGTACTGTGATATCCTGTACTTCATACAAAAAGAAACACTATATAATTATAATATGATGATTAAGATGCGAAAGTTGAGAACGATTTTATTAATATTTTGTTCAAATAGGTACATATAAAATTTGGAACAAAGCTGTTGTTTGTCGTATTATGTCAAATTTCATCATCTTTTAGGTAAAAATTAAAGAAAAGTCACAAAAAATAGAAGTTGCAATGACAGTATTTTAAGTACACTTATAAATACACTGAGAGTTGGAATATGGCTCGGATATTTTTTCTATACAGATATAAATAAAATTGGAGTATCTGTCTGTAATATCGAAATAATAGGTTAAGGGGTTATTTGCGTGCTATAGACCGGATTTCGGTCACGGCGCGACGGTCCGTCTCAGCGGAGACTAGCCATCTGCGTTCTGCGCAGGACAGGATTATAGTGCCAGAGTGTGTATACACTGCAAGCACAAGTGCACTCTTCATAGTCTGATGGGCCGGTAACTTGACACAACTGGAGCACAGAATAAATAATAGGACCGGAGGGAGATCAGGCGCAGGACCAACTGTTTTACGTGCTTTCCTAGGAACGGGGCTTAAGAATCGCCAACTTTCTGATTCCGAAAAAAAACCCAATAATTGACTATAGCTCGACACGGCATTCGAATCCGTAATAATCAGCAACCGCGGTTACGACGATAGACAAAGGATGCAGTCAAATGCTATCAAGACATGAATAACCGTTTTTTTTAATTTGTTTGTCTCTCTGCCTGGGCTACTCTTCGGGATGGAATTCTAAACCGATTGTAATTAAACTCCACGAACAGATAGAGAGCAATGCTAGAAGTGATCTAGCCTATTTTTATTAGAAAAGATTGAAGGTTTTTTTTATGAGAAATCGAAAAATTTTTTTTTATAGAATAAGGGTGACAAACGAGCACACAGTCCACCTGATGGTAAATGGTTGCTGTGGTCTATATACATCTACCTACATGTATTTTCGTTTGCGAATTAAAATGCAGATGCGTTGTCAGCCGTGAGGGCTAAGATAGAATGCCTCTTTTCCAGTAAAAAGGGTTTCCGGTTCTCTACACTCACCATACGAAACACAGCAGCATTAAGCTGCTATTTTACGCTGGTATTCTGTGAGAGCGTGGTCCTTCTTCGGTAGAGCCGACCCATTCGTGCTACAACTATACTGTTAATATAGCTGCAACATGGCTCTACCACGTGTAAAATATATTATAAAGAATGACCTTTGATTATCTTAATTCTAATTAATCCTACTCAGGCGAAGTCAAGGAGGGTCGCTAGATTATCTATATATATATATATATTTATAGGATAAGGGTGACAAACGAGCACACAGTCCACCTAATGGTAAGTGGTTGCTGCGGCCCATAGACATCTACATCTATCCTCTATTACAAATCAAAATGTAGATGCGTTGTCACCCGTGAGGACTAAGATGGAATGCCTCATTTCCAGTAAAAAGGGCCTTATATAAAAAGAATTTTAAACAACTTTGAAAAAATTAATTATGCTATACTTAATTTCCGGGCAATTAGGCGTCCTGCAATGCTATTTGTCGGGACGACTCAATGTCCACCGTAGATACACCTAATATACTGAAAATGTTCGCGGCAAACCCTTGTTCTCAGTTCGTGTACTGTTATTTATTCTGTGCTCTCAGGACTAAGATGGAATCAGGACGGTAACCGGTAAGAGAATTTACCTTCTCGGAAGGACTCCTAGAAATTATTACCTAGAACATTTAAGTTTCTTTTTTTATATTTGATTAAATTTAAAAATATATTACAAAGGTAAAAATGTGAGTGGTTCTGCTTGCCTGTCGAAATTCGCGCGTAAACACACCATTACTACGTCGCGAATCGCGATAACTTCAAATAAAAAAAATGGCTGACGAAGTCTTTGGCCTCGCAATCGTTCCATCACTCACGTCCGTTGTTATTTAAATTCAAAGCACAACGGATCGGATTTGGTTAACGGATGCTCGTCCGTATATGAATAGCGTGTACTATCGCCTATTATGTTTGTGTAAGTTTAAGAATTGGAAATTTACGGATAATTATTAGAAAAATAATAGCATATGTAGTTTAAATACCCGTAAACTGTTGAAACAAGATTATCATTAGAAAATACAAATATTATTTCTCAAAATGAATTCGAAATGTTTCCAGTCGGTGTGTTTTAATATCATCACCATCTTGGTGAAAGAGCAACACCTTCTGCTACCATTTTTTCACCCTGCTGCATACCTGCTGCATACCAGGTCTCAACATTGTTCTGTAAATTTAAGAAAAAAATTAATACACATTATAATAATATATTATTGTTATCACCATTGGGTTATAACATATAGATCAATGGTATGTACCCCTGTACATTTTCAAAGGTTATAGCGTTTCAAATGTAGGTAGGGTGGATGCCCCTAATACCAGCCATGTCCCTAATTCCAGCCTTTTCGCCTTTTTACTTCGTAAATAAGATTTCTATTAGTCTTAACTACAAATATTGTCACCAAAAAATTCTTCGTAGTTACGAAGAATTTTTTGGTGACAATATTTGTAGCCTCTAGTTAGAGGAAAGTATATTTCAAATATTACCTCAGTTTTAAACCTAACAGTGTTAAATTAAAAATCAAAACACGTACGCGACGAAAAACGCTCATTTTCCTAATTTCTTGACAAGTAGGTAATGATCCCGGTAAAATTATGCTTACTTTACATTATCTCATATATAGGCTTTTTGATTTGTATGAATATGACTATAGACATAGTAATGCAGTTATTTTTGTTTAAATTTACAAGTTATTTATTTTCTTTTAGTGGAAATTAATGGGGCTGTAATTAGATATACGAAATGTATGGAGTGCATAATGTCAGCTGCCCGGCTGTTATTTGGTTTGACGTACCTAATAAGATATATATATAATAAGAGTACCTGATTTCAGCCACGTAATATAAATCAGGGCTGTCATAAACTGGAACAAATACTATTAATTAGATCATAACTTATTTTATAGTTAAAGGAGTTATGATCAATTCCTCTGTTTTAAAATTGGTTTTAGATTTTAAAGTATAGCAAAAGATGTACTAGCATTTCTATCTTACATTCGGCGTATATTAAGGACAGCTTGTGTATTCAATTATTTTTTGAGAAAGAGGAAAAAGCAAGCAATAAATATAGTAGGTATATATTACCTGTTCCCCGAAACTTCACTCGCGTGTAATTTAGGGTTTTATTTATGTTGCGCGGAACCCTAATTCTTTTTCTAAAATGTAAGTAGCCTAAGTTACTCCTTATAACCTCAGCTATCGTTCAGTGAGTCCCGTCTAAATCGGTCCAGTCGTTTCGGAGATTAGTCGCAACAAACATACAGACAGACAAAAATTTTAAAAATTGTGTTTTTGTACCGGGTACCAGTACCTAGAGTACCGTATATACTTTCAAAAAGCTGTTATTTTGACATTACAAACAGACACTTCAATTTTATTTATTTGTTTATCTATACAAAAACTATAACTTAGTAATACTAATTACAACTTAGAACATAAACGAAAAACTCATAACAATGACAAGTAGTGGTTTAGGACCAGGCTTTGCGGCAGTCTATGGAGGAGGATGTTCCGTAGTGGACTTGTGTAAGGTTATAATGACGATGATGATTTGAAAAATTTGGGTGATTAAATTATTAGAAATCGATATACTACATAATATTTTATCATAATTTGCTTTAATTTATTGAACTGCTTTAAACTAAAAGACAGTAACTTAAGTAGTAAAACATTAAAATAAAATAATGTTATCGTTTATCTTAATAATATCCCATGCTTGTCACATGCAGATTCAAAATTAAAAGTTACCTACAATAGGTACTTACCAAAAACTCAAAAGGCACAACCCTATGCTATGCTGACATTAAGTACACAAAGGACGACATTCGGTACAGGCTGGCTGGCATTTGAGCCAGAACGCCTTTTTTTGCTTATCGTCGTTTTTAAAATTGTTCTTGAAATAATATGATTGTAAATAAATGTTCATAATATTTTTAGATAAATAACCTATCGATTAAAACAAATGTTCAAAAATATTGTGCCCTAATTAAAACTGCACTAAAAGGCTGGTAATAGGGGCATCCACCTAAGTAACAAGACATGTGCCCTTAACTTCATTTGTTTGGACTTTGGAATAAAGGACTTCTTATTTATACCTCTTAGTAAATAATATATTAATTTCTAATTTCCATTTTTTTTATCTTATTTGTTTGAGTAATCGGTAACAAAACCACATCTTACCATATGAGTGGTCACTATAAAATAAAGACCAAAAGACATTCCAGGCTTGTTTATTGATGTTGAAAGATCAAGGTTCAAGGCCGTTCTGTGGCTTGTGACAGCCAATATGAAATACCCCATTCCTTGAAATCGGTCGTCATTCACTGTACGGAATATGAAACACAGCAACAATCTATTGCAGCTTTTCATTATTACTCTATGAGAAGGTGAAACTAGGTTTTTGGGATGTAATTGTGGCGTTTGTGACGGCGCTGTCCTCGCGTCACAAGCGAAACACATCGAAGCCTAAATCGCACTAACAAAGTTCAGATTTCAGAAGTTAAAGCAGCATATATAGAATAGCACCGAGCTACCAATCGGAGCGTCGGGCGCTCCCCGGGCAGAACACCTTGCCCCGCGGCAGATCTCCCCTTTTCCTTCTACCCGCCACAGTGGTGAACACCCGACGTGATTTGAACACGCAACCAACAACCTTCGGAAACTACAACTTCAAACCTTCGTCATCATCCTCAAGTACCCCATTCATTCGCTCCCGAGCAGATATTGTCTGCAGTCTTCACATTCTGCAAACCATCTAGCTTTATAAAGGTTCATCGCAGCACTGGAGTAACAATGCTTCCTGTTCCTTCAAGCTACTCTCTGCGCTACAGTGTTCGGCACGGCTCTGAGCCTTACTGCTCGCCTCTGCTTCACGGCACTCTCGCAGAATACTTGCCTTCTTATCGACTTACCGCAGACTACAAGGCAATCCCTGGCACTTGCTCCGGCCCATCGTTCTCACCGGCATCACTTGCAAGTGCGTAGTATGGTATACATTACACACCGGCATATCGTTCGCACCGGCTTCACTTGCCCTAACGCACACAGCATGCATTCCCCACGGGCATTAAGGATGAATCGGCAATCGGACTGTACTATCCACCCCCGGTCTGAGCAGGGGGGTGATGTGGCAGCGCTGTTCTCGCGCCACAAGCGAAACACATCGAAGCCTAAATCGCACTAACAAAGTTCAGAAGTTAAAGCAGCATATTATATAGGATAGCTCCGAACTACCAATCGGAGCGTTGGCCGCTCCCCGGACAGCACACCTTGCCCGGCGGGAGATCTCCCCTTTTCCTTCCATCGGCTACACGTTCATTGCAGCCTATCGAAATCCACAGCTGATAGTAAGCCTCCCTCCCCATAGACTGATTTATAAGGTGGATGTTTGGCATAGTTGCGGCGCTTGGCAGCTGGTTAGCCACCGCAGTTTTTTATTTTCTAATTATCACGAAGACGCTACTGCCCAACTCCTGGTTTGTTCCCTCTATCGCCACTAACGACACCCACGACGATATGGTGTGGTGGATATTCTTACACCGTCACTGCACGGTAATATCAGTCTATTGTAAATCCTTTTTAAAGATACTCTCAACTTTTTTTTATAGGATAAGGGTGACAAACGAGCACACAGTCCACCTGATGGTAAGTGGTTGCTATGGGCCATAGACATCTACATCTATTCTTGATTACGAATCAAAATGCAGATGCGTTCTTACCAGTGAGGACTAAGATGTAATGCCTCGTTTCCAGTAAAAAAGGGTCTCCGGTTCTCTACATTCACGTTACGAAACAAAGCAGCGTTAAGCTGGTATTCCGTGAAAGTGTTGTTCTTCCCCAGCCGAGTTTTTGTGAACATAGATTAATTTACAGATCTCGATATGTGCATAATAAAATATAAGGTAGTTTCTCTATGTCCCGCCAGAAGGCATAGGCACCATACGAAACAGCAGCGTTAAGCTGCTATTTTACAATGCTATTCTGTGAGAGCGTGGTGCTTCCCCGGTCGAGCCGACCCATCCTTGCTAGAACTATACTACTAATATAGTTGTAGCATTACTCTGCCACGTAAAAACTTGAACATTATGGGGAAAATCGCCATGATTAGCAGACGTATTGGCGACCGTAGTATAGCAGACTTCACACACTCGCAGCTTTGAAGTTACTCTTCGTCGCCAGTCTGTTACAGCCGGCTAGCATACGCGATGACTTTAATCTCGATCTGATGTGATGGGATGATAGATTGATTAGGGCGCCTTTTCTGCCCTATTGTCAGTCTTTTTTTACCCATTTACCTATTCCTCTGGAAAATAGCAGTGAATACGTTGCCAAGTATCAACGTATTTACTGCTATATTCCAGTTTGCAGCAGCATAATTACAGGCCTTGACACATTCCAAGTTAGTCCTAATATGACAAAAAATCTATAAATTAGATGCAGGTGTCAATGACCTCCGTTCGTCGCTTTCTATCAGATAGACTGTTAATTCGCTTCACTCACTCCCAGTAGTAGTGGTTGTAAGCACGACTGTTGATTATGTGGTCCCGGGTTGGAATGTCGAGTCAGGTCAAAAAAATACGAAGAACGAAGTCAGGAAGTTGCGGTGCGAGGAAATATAGATTGCATCTATGCTTGTGCCCACAGTCGTCCACTATAAATACCTATGTCTTGCGCAGATGGCTAGTCTACATGGAGACTGAACGCCTTGACCGGAATTTGGCTTAGAGGACATTATTATTATTATCTGTTAGCTAGTTGAGCTTTCAAATATTAAATAAAAAATTTCCTCACGCCGCCAATACGCGGCGTCTCACACATGTTTAAGACAAAGTTGATTTTAGTAGGTAGGAATTAGCAAATTACCTGTCACGCTTAGGCAGATCCACTGCAGAGTGCAGACAATCGCCAGACGTTTCGCACCTTCGAATGCTGACCGACGCCGGCCATCCGGTATTTTATTATAATTATCTATGGCCGGTTTGAATACTTAACGACTGTATCTATGAACGAGATGGTTATACGGCTATCAATTGGAAGACATTTCTCACAGTTTCCTCTTACGACTACGACACCCGTGGCGCGAAACGAGAGAGTGGATTATCTTACACCGCAACTACACGGTTTAATAAAAATTAAAGGAAATCAACCGAAGAAAATATAAATAATATAAATTGGCAATAAACGCGTGGCGCAGCAGTTGTGTTGTTACTTGTTAGTGTTAAGCCGCGTATCCACCAAAGTTTTGTTACCAACTGTTGTGTTGCCAGCACGTAGCACGTACCAACAGTAACAAATGTTTCTGTAATTACCTAGTGTAGGCATTTGTTCCCTCGGTGTAGACGCTTCTTGGAACATTTTGAAACATTTTCGGAAACAAATGTTGTCAACTTTTGTTGATTTGTCAACAGTTGGAAACATAAATGTTGTCAACATTTTTGGTGGAGACGCGGCTTTAAGGATAACTCAAAAACTATTGGTCAGACCTTGATCAAATTTATAAAGGACTACATGAAAAACACCAGCTTTTAAATAAAAAAAGAATCATCGAAATCAGTTCACCTAGAAAAAAGTTATGAGGTAACACACATAAAAAAACATACAACTGAATTGAGTAAGTATACCTCCTCCTCTTTGAAGTCGGCAGAAAAAAGTACTTTATTGGTCTGAGCTGGCTAAGTATAACGCCACGGGACGAATCCAAACCTGAGTCAATATTATTTGTTAAATCATTGAGCTATTATGTACTTTATGTATATGTACTATTATGTACATTGAGAAATATGTAGATATTTCTTTGTATCTTGGCACAACCACAATTTACATGGTAAATTATCAATGGCTGCTTCTTTTTGTTTGTTGTTATAGTATAAGGGCGTTAAAGGGGCTAACAAGCCTGACAAAATAATTAAGAAAAAAAATTATATCTTACATGCAACGCTGCAGCGTATGGCTGCAGTACGATTGGATCGGCTTGATAAAATTCAGATGCATTGTCACCCTTGAGGACTAAGAGAGAATGCCTCGTTTTCAGTAATAAGGGTCTCCAGTTCGCTACATTCATCACAGGGAACACAGTACCACAGTGCCGCTAATTCACTCTGCTATTCTGTAAGAGCGTAGTCCTTCCCTAATCGAGACAACCTATTCGTGCTGCAACCACCATAACATAGCTGCAGCGTAGCTCTACCACGTATATGTCAAAAGGAGTACGCATTCTGCATATCATCTTCCTAACATACCTGCTTCTAAAACAAACACACTGCTGCTATAGACAACCAAAATCGGCCAGGGGAGCATCTAATATCAATCAAAAATGCGGAATAACTTTGCATGATATAGTATTATCCATGTGCTTATTTAAAATGATCAATGACGCGATGTTCGTTATAAATTGTACATGTCTTAAAATTCGCATGACATCGCGTTGACCTTCAACGGAGCCGAATGAAACCGTTTGTTTGAATTTCATACCTTACAATACAATTTATCAATTTGGGTTACAAAATTACATCATCATGTTGCCATCTAGAAAGATAAGAGCAGAATTAAAGATTTCATAATTTTGTTCTTCACCTCAACATGTTAAATAATTAATCTACGTTTACGTTTAGGAAGTAAGGATGATAAACGAGCATACGATTCACGTGATGATAAGTAGATACAGCTCCACCTTCTATTACCGGTTAAGAATCAAATGCAGATGCAATAAAAAGAGTCTACGGTTCCCAACACTCACCATACGAAACAGAAGCATTTTGCTGTAATACGCTGATGATAATCTGTGAGAACGTGGTCCTCAGAGGCGGACCACGAGTTAGTGGGACCTTGGGCTATTACTACTTGGGCCTGCCTAATTAATCAAACTAATTGCCATTTTGTCAAAAAAATATTTCCTTGATTGATGTGTACTGATGTATCTCTTTTTGAAAATTTGCTTTCTCATCCTCATTTTCACTAAAACTCATAAAATTTTCATAATATCATCATAATTATTTTTAAAACTTTGATAGCCATTGTATTCGATGGCTTGGGGCCGTTTAATATCCACGGGGGTCTGGGCTGCAGCCCAAAAAGCTCATATATAGATCCACGCCTAACCAGGCTACTGAATATAGGCCTTTTTAATATCTAGGTATATTCAATGATATTCTGTGGTACATATGAACCCACAGAAATCTTAACAAGTAGATTTACTTCTATTTTGCGCATGTAGCCTTAAATATTTGCTCATTACTCCTCACAGTAGTAATGCTGCTACGAGTATCATTAGTCTATGGGATTTGGTTTTTTTTAATAGGATACAGTGACAAACGAGCACACAGTCAACCCGATGGTAAGTGGTTGCTGTGACCCATAGACATGATTGTCTATCCTCAACAAAGTATCAAAATGCAGATGCATTGTGACCCGTGAGGACTAAGATGGAATGCCTCTTTTTCCAGTAAAAAAGGTCTCCGGTTCTCTACACTCACCATACGAAACATAGCAATGTCAAGCTACTATTTTACGCTGGTATTCTGTGAGAGCGTGGTCCTTCCCCGGTCGAGCCAACCCATTTGTGCTACAACTATACGCTGCAGCATGGCTCTACCACGTAAGACATTTCGTTCGACATTTCTGAAAAATATACCTATATATAAATATATTATGTTGATCGTGAAAACCTATAGATTGATGGTACAGTATAAGAATAGAGCAGTTAAAATTTGGGGAAATACTTAGCTGCCTATGTTACGCTATACTTTTAACATACTTATAAGAGGTAGGTACTTAACATATAAATATCATAATACAAACCTATTTTTACATAGACAATCATCTAGACCGGTAAAATTATCCAATGTAGGCTATACAAATAGATATAACGTACGGGATTCAAACCCTCACCACCAGCACTTAGGTTCATTTACTGATGAAAGTTGAAATTAAACTTTTAATAAAAATAAAAACCGCCTTCAAAGTTCTAAAAACAATAGATAATTTGTTTCCGAATTTGGTGCTATGAAACAGGTGTATTAAAGCCCCCGACTTGACCCGACTGAAGAGTCATTAGCGACGTAGAAATCGTTTTATCATTTTTACTTCTTTGGTATCGGGTTTCACTTTAAATATATTTTAAAATTAAAAATTTTGTAACGCCGCATATTTTACGAAGAGATCACATCTCCACTGCATTCAACTTACTTTTATGCTTCTTCTGGCATACCCAGGTTTCGCTGCCATATAACAAAGTCGGTACCAACACTGCGTTATGTATTGCAAGGCGTGCACTCTTCACTACGCCTTGCCTTTTGACTAACGCAGTCAGGGCGCCATTGAGTTTGTTCCCGGCAGCGACGCGCCTGTCCACATCTAAATCACATCTTCCATCCCGGCTGAAAGCACTCCCCAAGTATACAATTTCATTTACCTGTTCTAGACATTCCTGATTTACCATTATTTCACACTTCGTTCTCTCTTCGTCCCTTTCAAATACCAGAACCTTAGTTTTATTAGCATTCAAACGGAGACCTTTAATTTCACATTCCTCTTTCATACACGTGACTAATGCCTGCAGTTCTGCCTCTGATGGTGCAATAAGCACTGCATCATCAGCATACAGCAGACAATTTACTTTAATGTCACCCGATTTCACACCTAAACAACTATCTTTCAGCTTCTGTAAACAGCTGTCGAGATACAGTATGAACAGCTAGGAAGACATGACACAACCATTTTTTACGCCCGTTTGGACGCTAAACATGGGTGACAGGTCATGCCCTACCCGCACACAGGCTTTACAGTCACAGTAAAGTGACTGCACAGCCCTTAGCAATCTACCATCCACACCATACCCCGGCAACAGTTCCCACATTTTCTTCCTTACAACCTTATCAAATGCTTTCTCAAGATCCACATAAGCACAGAAAATCTTCTGGCCACAAGCTTCTCCGTGACCATGCGGAGAGAAAACATTTGATCCGTGCATCCTCTTCCAGGTCTAAATCCGCATTGTGCCTCCCATAGAAATCTTTCCGAATTCTCTTGCATCCTACGTGTCAAAACCTTCGAGTAAACTTTACTTGCTAAACTGGTCAAGCTGATCGCCCGATAGCACCCGCAGTCAAAATGTGAACCTTTACCTTTATATAAAGGCACAATGACTGCGGATCGCCAATCATCCGGGACATCCCCCGTCCGCCAGCACAAATTGCACAGCAGATGAAAGCTGTCCCAGACGCGAGGCTCACCATACTTGACCATTTCAGCAGTAACTCTGTCTAGTCCCGCAGACTTACCACATTTCAAACTTCAAATCGCA
Source organism: Parnassius glacialis (assembly GCA_033319125.1). Taxonomy (NCBI): domain Eukaryota; kingdom Metazoa; phylum Arthropoda; class Insecta; order Lepidoptera; family Papilionidae; genus Parnassius; species Parnassius glacialis. The sequence goes on from JAVANC010000005.1 coordinate 45,877,477, forward strand.
CGTTCAATCTCTTTCATACTGATGACCTCAGTGTCATTGGGGTCCGGGTCTGTCGTATCAGTCACGGCGCCACCCCCGGATCCCTCACTAAGATCATCACACGCATACATTTCTCTATAAAATTCGCTCCATCGCTGCATGACGTCCGATTTTTTTGAGAGGACGTCATTGGTTCTCGAAAGCACTTTGTTCATTCTTAAGGCCGTCGCACCACTTCGGGTCCTTCCAACCTCTTTCCAGAAGAGTTTTGAGTTCTCCTTAAAGTTGTGCGACAACCTTTCGTCCGCTTCCATTCTACACCTTTCACGCACTTCCTCAATCAATGTTTTCGTATGAACTTTCTGCAGCTTATATCTTTCTTTCATCTTCTCTCTCATATTCTTATCATTACTATAGGCCAAGTAGTCTAACCATGCTTTCTACTTCTTCTTTACAGCTTCTTTCACTTCATCATTCCACCATGCATCTCTTCTTTTACTACTACCTCTTTTTATCGTTCCACACACTTCTTCCGCTGCACTTATCATTCTATCCCTAAGGTTCTGCCATGTTCTATCCACACATTATTTTCTGCCATCGATGGTAACAAGCTTTTCGGCTACCCTCGCATGATATTTGTCCCTAGTATTCGCTTCCTGAAGCTTCCAGCTTCGGATGCGACAGACCGACTGTGGTTCTGTCACTGCCGTCCGGTAGCGCCAACCCGCGAACAGACCCCTAAATCTAGTAATCACTAGATAGTGACCTGTTCCCAGGTCAGCACCCCTGGACACTCGCGTATCCATCACCTGTTTTCGCAGTCGGTCATCCACCAGGAACAAATCGATCATACTTCTCTCATTCATTCTTTCTCTAGTATACATATGGGTTTTCTTGTGATTAAACATAGTGTTTGTCACAAGAAGACCCTTTTCCTTGCATACAACCAGTATAAGCTTGCCAGCATCATTAACCCTTTTATCGCCAAACTTTCCAAGCACCGACCCGTAGCCTGGTCGAGCGGTACCAACCCATCCATTCAAATCACCACATACAACAATTCTTTCGTTTCCCCTAACTAAATCCAGAACTTCTCTTACATTCTCCCAAAACTCCTCCAGCTCCGCCCTGGACGACGAAGCTACCGGCGCATAAACAGCCAAAAGGAATAACTCCGTCAGTCCCAATTTAAAGCGAACCCAGAGAAGTCTTGAGTTCACAACCTTATATTCAGTCATAACATCGACCAACCGAGACATCCCCCACACAGCACCCCCACTCCTTGGCAGGCGCTCTCGCTCTCCGGTACTCCGGACCATAGAGTTAACGCCCCGCCAGGGAGCTCTTCAGTACCACTGCCCTTCCGTTTGGTCTCCGACATACACACGACATCTAATTCTCTTTCTTTCATTATTTCGATCAGCTCATTCGTCTTATCTCTCATGCCTCCTCTAACATTCCCCGTGCCAACTCTGCACACTGTCCTCCACCTTCCGCCGTGTCGGGCTGTGCGTGACGGGTGGCGGTCCCCATCGCCGCTTTGCGCGCTGCATTTCACACCAACGGGGACGAGCTTGTGTGCGTCGCCTTGGGGGGACGCCATAACTTTCGTTGGCATGGGTGCGCAGCTGTGTAGAATTGCAGCCCTGAAAACGGCTGGCAGGGGTCGCGACGAGCAAGCTTCTACAATGACCCCCAGTGAAGCGAAACGAAGAGATTCGCAATATGGCAGGTTTGAAAAATGACCTTATCACAAAAATTGATAAGGGCGTGCTTCGATGGTTTGGGCACGTTGAACGAATGAGTGAAGACCGAATGGTGAAGAAAATATATAGCGCGAAAGTAAATATTAAAAGGTGTCGAGGTAGACCGAGACTAACTTTCGAAGAACATGTGAGCAAATTGCTCGAAGAGGGGAGGGTCAAGAGTACTCGGATACCTAGACGTGCATGTATGAAGAAGATAATGAATCTGAAAGAAGCGAAAGAGGTATGTAAGGATCGTGACACTTGGCGATCTGTTCTCTCTGGCTACCCCGTCAGGGATTGTGCGTGAAGATAAGTAAAGTAAGTAAAAAATTTGTACAGCCGACTTCAATATAAGTTATTAAGAATAACTCAAAAACTATTGGTCTGACCTTGATCAAATTCATATGGGACCACACGAGAAGTATAAGCTTTCATATAAAAGAAGAATCATCGAAATCGGTTTACCCAGTAAAAAGTTATGAGGTATCACACAAAAAAAGCATACACTCGAATTGAGTACCGTCTCCTTTTTGGAAGTCGGCAGAAAAGATTAATGTTTTAATTTTTTAACCCTTTGGAGTGGACTAAGGAATAAGAGTAATTAATAAAATTTCATCTAAATTCTAAATACAGTTACTCTAAAAACTCACTCCTATATCTTCCTTTCACCTTTAGGTATTATTTTTCAAATTTAAATGGGAATATACCCCTGAGGTATATCCTATATTTAAAAAAAAAAACTGAACAAGAGCGAGTAGGACTTGCGCCCTGAACGTTCCGAATGAACTTAACGTATTTAGATGTCATCCATCCCAGGAATCGAGTGTCGACAATTTTTGTTTGTTTCCGATACCGATACACGAATGCAGAAAATTCGCAAAGATAATTTTCATTTCTATACAACTAATGATCGGCCACGGATTTGCACGGATGATGTCTGGGTCTCAGCAACAGCTCCACCAACTTGGTTCAATAGTGAATATAAACTATACCAATCATACACACAAAAAATTCATTAAAATTTTTTTTTTTCCATTTATTCAAAATATTAAAAAAAAAGAACAAAATTATTTTTTTTAGCCCTACAGCAGAAACCACACACGGTTTAGTTGCTGTGGTCTATTAACTATAAACTATTATCTTATACTAAAAACTATTATAGATAATAATGGTACATTTATATATTTATTAACTAATCACTAAGTATATTATTAATATGTAATTTTGAGATAAATCAGGTATAAACACATTATAATATAGATCAGGCAATTTACAGTAATTATGTTATCATTTAAGATACTATTAATATATTATACTAACTTATAATAATACAAATACACATACCATACCGACCATCTAGTTATTTAATTAGAAACTCTTTTAGTGTTCTTTTAGCTTTTTTTACTTTATAATATTTTACTTTATTTAAGACAGTGAGAGGAAGTTCGTTGAGTAAAGAGGGGAGCAGGTATTCCCACGTGCGCTTACCATAAATATTTTTGTAAGTTGGAAGCTTAAATGTCGGTAACCTATTCAACTTACGTAGGGTTACAGGTCTACTATATTTTTTTAATTTACTCAACTGTTCCCACTCTTCATATAGGACTGCCAATTTAATTTCTTCATATACATTTAACGTTTTACAGTATTTAAATAAGTTTGAATCATCATGTCTGTATAGTTGCTTAACATAGTTAGGAACTATTGCTTTTAAGATTTTTAGTTGTATTTTATAAATTTCGTGTATATAAGTTTTAAATGTTCTACCATAGCTACTCAGTCCATAGTTTATTATTGAACTTGCTAATGCCAAATATAAAAGTCTCAACGTTTGGTAAGGAATTTTATGCTTAAGTATTGTTAAATTACAAAGTATTGCTCTTAGTTTGTTACAAATGTGAATAACATTAGGTCTCCAGTTAAATTTACTATCTATCCGCCTAGCCATTTAGGAGTTCAGTGACAAACATGCGTACAGTAAAATTGTATATATGAATAAAGATAAATAAGTATAAACAGTTAAATAAACACCTACTTTCACGAACATAATTAATTTTATAAACTAATTATTACTTATAATTTTTCTGGTGAATAATAAAATTCATAAATTTTAGGCTCGTTGAGCACCGAGCATTGCTCTAACATAGATACCTAAGTCAGATTGAAGGACAAAATTAACGTGCTCTCATACATCGGTCTACATCACGGTCAATGCTCCAACTGCAAATGTAAATTACACTAATAATTTTGAGTAAAAAAAAATTAATTTTATAACTACAAATTAACGGTTCACGGATTTTTTCCTTAACTAGTGCTGTGACTGTGAGCCATTGTTTCTCGTCAAATTTAATTCTAGGTCAACGGGAAGTACACTATAGGTTTTGATGTGTGAGTTACCGAATATTAAAATACGTGACACTAGCTGTGCCTGCGAATTCGTTCGCATAGAATCGTTTTTAGTAATGTACTTTTACATAATATAGTTTCCTATTTGAATCGGATTTTGTTCATAATTTCATTAGTTTTCATTTTTTTTGCGCAGAATTCATTTTCTAAAATAAAAATAGCCTAAGTTACTCCTTATAACATCAGCTATCTGTCGGTGATTCCCGTCAAAATCAGTCCAGTCGTTTCGGAGATTAGCCGGAACAAATAGACAAACAGACAGACAAACAAATATTTAATTTTTTTTGATATAGTATCATAGGTATATACTTTCATATGTATTTATTTAAAAGCTGTTATTTTGATATTACAAACAGACACTTCAATTTTATTTATTTGTAATGTCCGTATCTTTTGATTGCGTTGCCTTAACAGCTTGACGTTTTTACTCCTTCAAGGGACCATAGACCTCAGTATTCGATATTAATTTCAACTTGATATCTCTATCCGTTGGTTCCAGAGAAAAAAAAGATCTTGATAGACGGACATCGGACAGGCGGAGGGATGAAAGGACAACACGGTAATTCTATAAGAGTTCCGGTTTTTTTTTCATTTGAGCTACGGAATGGATAATTTAAGTCGGTTTCCAATTTTATAAATTCTCCTTTTATTAGATAGTAATAAGGCAAAAACATCGCATAACATACATACTAAAAGAATATACAGTCTACATCATATTACATATATATAATATGTAGATAAAATTTAGCGTTAGCAGAGATTATCTACCTATTCCTTATCTCTACATAGAATAAAACAAAGTCGCTTTTTGCTGTCTGTACGCTTAGATCTTTTAAAGTATGCAACGGATTTTTATTCGATTTTCATCAATAGATAGAATGATTCAAAAGAAAGGTTTATATGTATAATAAATGCATATTATACATTATATAATTCTTCTATCCGTGTGCATGTGACAAACTCCTCCTAAATGGCTGGACCCATTTTGATAATATTTTGTGTGTGTGTGTGTGTGATTATTAAGTTGATTAGAGAATGGTTAGATTTACAATTGGACCAGTAGGTGGCGTTGTTGTCGAAATCCAGTAATCAACCGTGTGAAGCCGGGCCGGGTCGCTAGTCTTAATCATAAATGCCGGACGCTTTCAATGAAAACAAAACAAACTTGTAACGTTTTTAGGATTTTCAAGGAACATGTAATCAGTAATCACATAATAACCACACCAGATACTACATTTTTTATATTGTCAAAGTAGCCAAAGACAAAATTTAGTATACTCTTTCTCATTTTCTTTTTAAAAAACGTTATCCCCACCTTAGGATTTTCTCCTGTATCGTGGAGGCAGTTTACAAACACAAATTGCACAAGGACAAGCATCCAAACCCAGAACAATTATTTGTAGGCCATACAAATACTTGTTCCGTGCGGGATTCGAACCCGCGCCCCCCAGCGCAACAACTCATTGCTAAGCCACTGCGCCACGGAGCCGTCACATACCGATACTTATACCGATTTAATAAAAAAATGTTAATACGCAAAAAAAATATAGTCATCCTCTGTCATTTATTAAATCTTATTAAGTTCTTTAAAACATAAAATAGGACCTGGCAATACTAGGCTTAGAGTTCACAAGGTTTCGGCCTAGGGGACTGTATTCTAAAACCGATGAGGATTTTTGGTTTCTACAAGAACTCATTATTAGTACATTCGTTTCCCAACTGTAACGTCTCAAGAATGGAGGACATAACAAGCAAATGTTTAAAACAATGATACTTCTTTTTGTATTTATAATATCATTGGTTTAAAATACAACGCAAAAACTTGCGTTTAAAGGTCGTCTTTATGACTTTCACATATCCTACGAGTGTTAACGTTTATACAAAGAATTAATTAAACTTTTGAAAAAGTAAAAATCATATTCAAAGACGGAATAAATAAAAATGCTGACCAAGACTGTCTGCAGTAGCGGATCTGAACTCTAAACTATGGTTCTGCCACTGACTTAATAACCGTTCGTCTGCTAGGTACATACAGGTTAATAATTCGAAAGCATTGTGAAGCGAGAAGAATGTATGAGACGTTTGAAATTTACTCTAGACACTGAAAAATGTGCGAAAAGTCAATCTATTAAGTATTTAAAATGCTTAACCCTTTTTCATTGTTAAATATATAATAATAAATCTTAATAAAAAACTTCAAATCAATCAAAGAACAATCGATATAATCGTGTGTAGCACGCAACGAACTTTTTCTGCGAATTTATCCACTAACCCACATTGCGAGATTGCGACTACATAATCGTATAATTTGTTTTAGAGGCATTTTTAATACATTCCAGATTTGTGGGTGTTTTTATTAGAAATAGGGATATTGCTTATTTTTGAATATCAAAAAAACAATCAACATCCTCTCTAAATACATAGCAACTTAAATATCGAAAACTGGGTCTTATTTCGGATTTATTTTATAACGGTATCTAAGGTACATAATATTTCATTTGTATTTTGTAATACACATGTGACAAGTGCGTAAAGTTACTGAATACTTAATCAAAGTAAAAAATCAAAGAAATAAATGAATTCACCACATTTAATAATACACAGGGTTATTTTACAAAGAGTAGTCAAATTTTAAACTTAAATTCAAATATACATGGATATATAAATAATTATATACCGTTATTGCAGTTTTTGAAAATACGAATAAATAAGGCTTCTACTTTTAAAATTGAATGTGATTTATGGGCAACAACTACGCGTACGCGCACTCCTCTGTGCGATTTTGCCAACCGAGCGACCCTTATGAAATTATTAAATTCATTTTACGAATGTATGCGTGCGTAGTAAAATCGATATTTGTCATTTTGAATTTAAATGATAAAAAGGACAGAAAGTTTTTTTTTATATATAATGAATAAATTTTCATGTAATAATAATTTAAACTTGACATTTAATTGTTATAATTATAATAATAAATTTAATTTAATAGACATAAATAATTTAATTAAGAAATTTTTGACTAATGATAGGTATTACCTATCTAAATATATTTTAAGACAGATAGCAAATGTGCTATCTTATTGTTTATATATTAACTCAGCCAAGGACTTGGCTACACAGACATCTGCTCCTTTTGAGCAGTGTAATGACTTAATATGTAATTTGGAATCAGTTCCAAGTAATTTAAATTAGAAAATGAGACAATAGAGGTAATCTCTAGCAGTTGTAATAATTTAAATAATTTTGAATGTAGCTTACAAATCTTTAATTGTATGACTCCACAGAGTGATAATGAAAATTGTATACACCTGGTGCATCAAAATATACAAGGCATGGTAGGCAAAGAGCTAGAAATTGAGTTGTTCTTAAATAGCAACAATATTCATATTTTATGTATTACTGAACATTGGTTAAAAACTTATAACTTAATGTTTGACTTCAGTAATCACCAGGTGGTCAGTTCTTTCAATGGAGAAACGGTTTTAAGAGGTGGCTCCTTAATATTAGCTAGTAAATTATTGTCATGTAAAGAACGTAAAGATATTGTAAGCCTCTCTGTTGAGCGAACTGTTGAAATGGCATGTGTTGAGTTTGAGCACCTCATTGTTGTGAGCGTCTACAGACCCCCATGTTCTATATACGATACTTTTGAAAAAATTATGGAGGAAGTTTTTGCTAAGCTTAATAAACGGAATAAATCTGTTGTAATATGTGGAGACTTTAACATCAACCTCCTAGAAGCTTCCTCAATCAATATTAAATTTAGATCATTGTTTAAATCATATGGTCTTTTTAATTTATTTTTAGAGCCAACGCGTATTGCTCAATCTAGTGCAACATGTATAGATAACATTTTTACAAATGTGAAGCCGTTGCATAAATGTATAATTCAAAAATTAAGTTCTGATCACTGTGGACAAGTAGTTTCGTTACCATATGTTCACAAAAAGCAAGTAGATAAGAAAGTTGTGTTTGTTCCAGTAAATACACGTCGCTTGGAGAAATTTAGAAGTAACATAGTGAAAAAACTTCCATCACTTACATAACAAAATGATCCAAATTTTTTGTATGGAACATTATTTAAGCTTATTTGCAATGAATTTAATAATACTTTTACTTCTAAAACATTCTCCTTGAACAGTCGGAAGTCATTTAATGAATGGGCGACAGTAGGAGTCCATAAGAGCAGACATAGGTTCTTTACCATGTTGTGTGTACCATGTGTACCATCTTTACCATGGTAGATCTTTACCATGAAAGGTCATATAATCACAGCATCGTTTTTAGGGAATATGTAAAAAAATATTCAAAAATATTTAAAAGAGTGTGCTCCACAGCCAAGTCTTTGCATTTGAGCAACAAAATTAAGACGGCTTCTAATAAAATTAAAATGACATGGAGTATAATTAATAGCGAAACTGGTAAGATCAACTCTCGCAATTCAAACTACCAGTTAAGTGTTAATAACAAATTAACCGAATCATATCAGGACGTTGCAGTGTTTTTGAGAAATATTTTACTGATATTCCGATATTAACCACTGAGTCACTGAATTCTTCTCCTGCGGTCGCCGAATCATTACTTAAACAAAATGTAAATGCTTGTACAAAGAATTTTACATTTCATAAAGTATCATCAAAAGACATTGTAAAATATTTTAAAACTATTGATGTTAAGAAAACTGCGGATCTGTGGGGGATTTCCGTTAAAGTTATTGCGTCTATAATAGATACCATCGCGCCTCATTTAGCTACTATTTTTAATACTAGTATCGAATCTGGTGTGTTTCCTGATTTAATGAAGTATTGTAAAGTAATACCTTTATTTAAATCTGGTAGTACATTAGACCCCGCTAATTTTAGACCTATTTCTGTACTACCAACACTTAGTAAGATTTTTGAAAAAATTATTCTTGATCAAATGTTAAATTTCTTTAATATAAATAATTTACTTCATAAAAATCAATTTGGTTTCACAAGGGGTCGCTCGACAACTGATGCCGGTGTTGAGCTGATTAAATATATATTTAATGCATGGGAGAATTCACAGGATGCTTTTGGGTATATTTTGTGACCTATCCAAGAAACATTAATCAGGAAACTTCAACACTACGGTGTAAGAAGTGATGCTCTTAAATTAATTATTTCATATTTAAGTAAGAGAACGCAAAAAGTTGTCATTAACAGTACGAGTTCTTCCGGGTCGATGGTACAGATGGGCGTGCCTCAAGGCTCAATTCTAGGCCCCTTTCTGTTTCTTGTATACATTAATGAGTTACCTTACATAGTAGGAGATAACCATGATATAGTATTATTTACAGATGACACTTCTTTAATTTTCAAATTAAGTCGACAATTGCTAAAATATGACGAAGTAAATAATGCTATATCTAAATTAGTAAATTGGTTCAATGTTAATAATTTGCATTTAAATGGCACTAAAACGAAATGTATGAAATTTATGACTCCAAATGTCAAACAATTAAATACTAATGTAATTTTAAATGGGGAGAAACTGAGTCTTGTAGATACCACCATTTTTCTTGGAATCACACTAGACGCGAAGCTTCAATGGAGCCCCCATATATCAAAACTAGCAAGCAGACTTAGTTCTGCAGCATATGCCGTAAAAAAGATTAGAAGTCTTAACTAGTGTTGAAACAGCTAGACTAGTTTACTTTAGCTATTTCCATAGCATAATGTCGTATGGTATTTTGCTATGGGGACACGCAGCTGACACTGAAATTATATTTGTTTTACAGAAGAGGGCCATAAGAGCAATTTATGATTTAAAGCCTAAAGAGTCGCTGCAAAAAAAAATTTAAGGAAATTAATATATTAACTTTGGCCTCTCAATACATTTATGAAAATGTAATGTACGTACACAAAAATAAAAGTAGTTTTACAAAAATAAGTGATATTCATTCTGTAAATACTAGGAACAGACACAAGCTAGTAGTACCAGTTACTCGACTCCATCGAGTCAGTAATTCATTCTTGGGGCGATGTATACGCTTTTACAACAAAATTCCAGAAAATATACAAAATTTGACCTGCCCAAAGTTCAAAAACTTTATTAAACTAGGTTTGTATAAAAAGGGTTATTATAGTATTAAAGAATTTATAGATGATAATAACCCCTGGAAATGAGGTGATCGCTACCAAGCTATTTCTAATTTGTTGTGTTGTTAATTTGTGTAACATACATGATTGTAAGCTGTTATTTTAAAAAAAAAAGTCCCGCTGGGTTTCTTGCTGGTTGTTCCCAGGACAGAGGTTTTTTTTCGAACCAGTGGTAATTATACAAAAGAGTGACTTTCAATAAGCATTATTTATAATCTATATTGAATAAAAAAGTTTCTGTTTCTGTTCTGTTGTGTTTAAATATTTTTTTCATCATTTGCCTATATTACTTATTCTGAACCTTCTCCCTAAATTTGACCGGTTATTGCAAAATTACCCCTAGCTGGTACCCAGCACATTGCTCCGCAGTAGTAAAAAATAATTGTGAAAATATCGTTTTAAATTTGGAAGAGTCCTATTGTTTAATTAGGAATGATAATACATTTCTCGAAATTGAATCATACATAACGTTCAACAAATTTTGTCTGTAATTGTACTATGCCTATAACCTTCGCACAAGTGCAAGTAATATGTTGATTAAGTTTTACCGGAATCTGATGAACGGTATGGCAGCGCATAAAATACGAGCAAACAAATATTAATTTTTATATATTAGATATAAATGTCAACGCATAATGTAATATTTCGATATCGTATCGCAATTTTTTACAGGACTGCATCTACAACAATGAAAACTTGATTCGATTACCCGAGTTTGCATACAATCTCGCTGCTCTCATTAGCAGAGACGAGCTAACTCTTCGCTCTGTGAAAGTGACGAGAATATGTATGAATAGAGAAAGTATAAATGTACTAACAAGTTGGTCTATACGAAGAATATCTTCATATTTTTCTGCGAAAATTGAATTGTAATATTGTAAATTTTGGAATGTCGTTGCATAGGTACGAGTACATATTTTGCATTTGTTTATTAAGTATTTATAAAAATATTTATATTATTCTTTGATGAATGAAGTTTTTACAAATTGTAGATAATAATTATTATTTCGTGTCTCATATTATAAAACAAAAGGCACTTTTTTATATTTGGATTTGGAACTACTTAAATATTTTTCAAAAACCGTTATTTTATTAATGAAGTTACTTACTTCTTATCAATTAATTATTCTTTTTCCTTTTTCAAAGTCCACTCCACACAGGCCTTTTCAATAATGTGCTATTAGGCATGGCTTTCTTGAGAGAGGGCCTCTGATCACCACACTGGGCATTGAGATAATATATTTTATACTTCAACAGCAGACTGAGCCAAGATAACTCGGCTGATATTGGTGGAACAAGTATGTGGGTTTAGCATTTTCTCAGCCTTCAGTCGGTCGTCAATAATTCTATGGTCGTCAGCAGTCGTCAGTTTGTCAAAAATAATGTTATTATATGATGTTAATTATTTACTAAAATCTATATATATACTACGCGGTACGTAGTACTTATAACTCAATGTTTACTAAGCAATTTAATGAAAATTGACAACAATAATATTTTATTATAATACCCTAAAACAATAATAAATATATCGAGCTACAGTCACACAGTCAGCAGTGGAATGATTTGAGGGGTAGCAAAAAGGAAATACTGTATCTGTAAGCTACTACTATGTAAGTACTCTGTACCGATTGAGATTTCAGTATACAAAAAAAAACAAATTTAATTAAAAATTTATTTCTCTTTATTATGATTCAAAGATATTTCACAAAGAGATCTTTTCAAGGTACTTAATAGTTAAGTTATGAGGCGATTGGCCTAGGACGTCATTGGACGTTATATCTAAATCTCTTGCGGCCATTCATATTCGATATATATGTATTACGCACTAGATTTCGCATTCCGAACATTGACTATGTTCAACTGAACTGTACTGAAATCCGTACACTAAACTAAATATTGCGTAAATTGAAGATTTGTGATTTCCATAAGATAATTATTATTACATTTTATTTAGAAATATGTTTGTTTAGATTAAAATAAGAGTATTTTATATTAAATTAAAGTCATCGCGCATACGCGACTCTACTATCTCCCGCGCATGCGCGAAGACATAGACTTTCAGTATATAAAAAGTACTCTGTGACATAGACACAGTATAAATATGAACATACTATTTATACTGTGACATAGAGTAGCGCACAATTTTTGTTGAGAATAGCTTCTCTAGTCTCTAGTACATAGTACATATAACTCAATGCTTGCGGCATATTTGTTAACAAAATAAAGGGAAACAGCTTATTTACATTTTACAAATTTTACTTAAATCCTTTACATAGGGAAATTTATATTATTCTAAGTCAGAGAGAAAAGAAACTATCTTTAAATCTCATTACTGAGTTTGAAGCGAAAGAATAACGAATGCTAAATTTCTCAATAAATCTATGTTCTCTGATATAGGTTACGCTGTGTGATTTCCCACGCCCTATTTTACCTAATAACAATGGGTTGTCAAGGTGCGGTTGAATCAGCTCTGTCGGTAATAACCTTGCCATATATGGAGCAAATTCCATACAACGTCGGCAGTGCGGATCAGATAAAGCTATGATCACACGATCCATGAAAAAGTTTAAGTACAAGTAACAAAAAATAAAAATAGTAACACTGACTTCGCCAGACAATCGTAATCTTGGTATTTTTTCTGGACAATATGGACCACGTCAACTTTCGAATACTGCCAGAAGCTATTGAAAGTCCCGAAAAATAGATTCTAGTGACACGAGTGTTCTCGCTTATGAGGAGTATTTTATTTATTTATTTATCTATTGATTTACCAAAATGTGTTGGTAGATAAATAGTTAATAAGTATAAATATTACAAATGCTAGGTGTAACAAACACTCATAGGCAAATACCTCATGTCAACATACTTCTAAATAAATGAGATTTATAGGTATATTATACAAGGTGGCCCATAAGTCGTTAGAAATGTAAATTTCGAATAAAATACAAATGGCGCGCAAGAGTGGCGCGCGCGGTGCGGGGGGAGTACCGACGGTTTCTGGGAATTCAGTTCAGTGTCCACACCTTAGGGTATTTTACCCTAAATTTAGGGCATTTTTACGCGTTTAGGGTATTTTTTAGGGTAGAAAATTGTTTAGGGCATTTTTCAGGGTATAATAAATAGGTATAATATGTCTAGGGATTTTTCATAGAGTGTTTAAAACTCCTTGCAAACAAATTGGTGATTGATTGAATACGTGTTTCCGAACGTAACCTAACTTGTTGTGACGATGTACCGTTCTCTTCCGTTAGCAATAGACAAGAATCGATTTTTCTCTTTCACACTCGAAGGTTTGTGTACACGGAAGAGAGATAGTGTGCTTAGAGAGAAAAACCGGTTTATTTATGTTTGCCACCATCTTTGCATTGCACGCGTCGTTGTTTTGTGTCTTCTTGTTTTGTTAGAGACCGAAGCAAAAGAAGTTTTATCTAGGAAAGATGCCTCCTGAAACCGCTAAATATAAACAAAAATATAGCCACCAATGGGAAACGGACCCTTTACTGAAAGGTAAGTGCTATTTATGTTATAATAAAAATATTCTAGTATTCTTTCATAATATCATCCGATAAGTAGTAATCGTGTATCAGATTCCAATAAGTGTCGTGTTGAATTATTATAAGGCAAGTACGATGTTAAACAAGAAGTAGAAGAACGTGCAGGCAGTTTACTTAGTTCTACGAATATTTGTCAACTGAGCATTAATCTTAAGCCCTTAAGCTCGCTCTTACACACACACACACACACACACACACACACACACACACACACACACACAAATAAAGCGACAAGCGTCATTCTGACTTCTGTCCATCACATTTGGTCTCAGCTCAGTGTTACCAAATAAATGACATTTACCCAAATATGGAGAAATTTGCTAGTTGATGTTAAGCCTGTATTTTTTTTTTAGATTGGATTGCTCCGGATCCAGCTGGAGAAAAAAGTGCATACTGCAAATACTGTCATGTATCCTTAGTGCCGCATAAAAAGAGCCTACTATATCACGCTCAAAGTAAAAAACATAAAAAAACTGTTTCTTTTAATAAAACAGCAAAATCTTGTAAACAAATCACATTTAAAAAGTTAATACCAGATGAAAGGAAAATTGCCGAATTGAAGATAGCCGCATACATTGTCGAACATTCTTCAACAACAAATGTTGACCATTTGGGTGAAATGCTCCCCAAACTTGACCCTAAGTCCGAAATATTAAATAATATAAAACTGCATAGAACTAAATGCACTATGTTAATAAAAAATGTTCTAGGTCCATGTATGTTTCAAGATCTACTGGAAGAAATTGGAAACTCTCCTTATTCCATAATTGTAGACGAGACTACCGACATAACTACCACAAAGGTGTTATGTATGATGATTCGCTTTTTTTCAAAGAAGAAGAATAATTTGGTTACAACGTTTTATAGAATAGTCAAAGTTACAGATTGCGATGCTACATCTCTTTACAATTTAGTTTGCTCCACTTTGCAAGAAGATGGACTTCGTATCGAAATGTTAGTTGGCATTGGTTTAGATGGAACTAATGTCATGGTAGGAAAAAATAATTCGCTTGCCGCTCTTTTGAAGCAAAAGTTACCTGATCTGATCGTGATAAAATGTACAAGTCATTCCTTGCATTTATGTGCAGAAAAGGCGGCGGAAACTCTACCACGTCAACTTGAGTTTCTGATACGTGAAACGCATAACTGGTTCGCCTACAGTTCCAAACGTCTAGATGCATATAGGGATCTATATGAAATAATGAATAACAGCAGGAATCCAAAGAAAATTGCAGGTTTCTGCGGAACTCGTTGGTTAGTGCGATACAACGCCATAACTACAATCCTTGATCAATGGGAAGAATTGAAACTTTTGTTCTTACTCTCAAAAAGAGAAGACAAATGTTACATGGCAGAAAAAATACATGATGTAATGAAATGTCCTGTATTTAAATGCTATCTTAATTTTTTGAAAGAACGACTGAAACCCGTTACCAGTCTCAACATGTTATTTCAGAGTGAAAATGTAGAATCTGTTAAATTACTGGAGGACGTTTATTTGTTATTGAGAGGATTGCTACAAAAACTAGTTGTACCCGCACAACTTGAGAAAGTGAGTGACAATGATTTAATAACATTTGATTTCAAACAATATTTAATGCATACAAGTGCTATTAACCTTGGACATGACACTGAGGTCTTATTGCGTGGAATAAATGAGAATGAAGCGTGCGAACTACGTGACCGCTGCAAAAACTTTATGGTCACTTTGTGCTCAGAGGTGCAAAGTAGAACTCCTGAGCACATTCATATATTAAAGTCGGTATCATTGCTGACCCCACAAATTGCCACCTCGCAAGTGAAACCTACTCTGACACTTTTTCTGCAAATGTTCCAAAGAGAGGAGGTTTATGGTAATAAGACTGAAGCAGCATCTGAATGGCACAACTTGCATCACAAAGAATGGAGGTATACGTCATCCAGCGTATCATTTTGGGCCGAGGTCAATGACGATTTAGATGCAGGAGGAAATAAGAGGTTCGCTGCCATCTCTAAATTTGCTTTGGCTGTATTGTCAATGCCGCTATCAAATGCTACAGTGGAAAGAGCTTTCTCCATTTATTCGATAATCAAAAATAAGCTTCGGAACCGATTATCTGTTGAGATGTTACAACATTTGATGCTGGTGAGGTACAGCTTAAAAATAAATTATAAGTCTTGTGTTACATTTACTCCGACAGACGCAATGTTGAAAAAGTTTTCGAATGAAATGTACGATTTTAAGAAAAAAATGACTGCAGAAGACATAGAAGCCCAGACTACTATGGATGCATTCCAAGAATGTTTGGAAACGGTGTAATAGTTTAGCTTTATTAATAAATTGCATTTGTACGTAAATTGATTTCTTTTTATTTTATAAAAATTTAGGGTAATAAGTGCCTAATTTAGGGTAATTTCGCTGAGCGTTAGGGTAAAAAATAAATTGGAGGTGGCAACACTGATTCAGTTTCAGTCGCCATGGAGCGTTTCACCGGTGTGGACCGTGCATTTTGTGTGCGCGAGTTTTATCGAAACAATGATTCGGCTACCATTGCGCGGCGTAAATTTCGAGAATATCAGAATTTACGCAACTTTAAAGACATTCCAAGTGTTCAAACGATTAAGAACTGGGTTATTAAGTTCGAAGAGAGTGGTTCGACGTTGGATAAACAACGATCAGGTCGACCAAGGACATCACGGACGGAAGAAAACATCGATGTAGTGAAACACTCAATTCGTGAAAATCCTACCCAGTCTACTCGTAAGCGTTCCAGTGCATTAAACTTACCCAGAACATCGTTACAGCGAATTTTAAAGAAAGATTTACATCTTCACCCGTACAAGATTCAGTTAGTACAGGAATTAAAAGATACTGACACTATCCACAGACTAAATTTCGCAAATGAAATGTTGAACCGCTTTACTTCGTTTAATAACGTGTTATTCTCTGATGAGGCTCACTTTCACATCAACGGCCATGTCAATAAGCAAAATTGTCACTACTGGAGTTGCGAAAATCCAAATCGCAAACATCAAAAGCCCTTACATAGCCCTAAAGTGACAGTTTGGGCGGCTATGTCAGCGCATGGCATTATAGGCCCTTACTTTTTTGAGGACGGCAGAGGCCGCGCGCTTACTGTTACTTCACAACGGTATGTAGCTATGATCCAGGACTTTTTTACACCAGAGTTGCAGAATTTTCCAGGCTTCAATACGCGGACCTGGTTTCAACAAGATGGAGCAACTGCCCATACCTCTAACGTCGCTATGCCGGTCGTCCGTCAACTTTTCCCTAATAAAGTGATCTCTCGAAGAGGAGATATTCCTTGGCCACCACGTAGTCAAGATCTGACCCCAATGGACTTTTTCTTATGGGGTTATCTTAAGACTAAAGTGTACGAAACCAACCCGCGGACAATTGACGTCCTGAAAGAAAATATCCAAAGAGAAATGGCAAACATTACAGAGCTTACTTGCCGCGCAGTGATGGATAATTTTAAACGTCGCTTACAGGAGTGCCGCGATCGTAACGGATTACATTTAGATGATGTAATTTTCAAAAAATAATTCCCATTTTATAAGGATTATGACAAAATAAAAACCTTTTTCATAATGTCATTAGTTTTTTTTTAAATTATTTTTTTACATCTCAAGGGACTTATGGGCCATCATGTATAAAATAAAAAAACTTTTTCACCTAAAGTTCTATCGCTCGATATAATTTACGCAAACAAGATTAACGAAAAAAGTACCTCTGGTTTCGAACCCAGGTTCAATAAATAGGTTCTCTGAGCACTTAATTATTTAAAAGAGCGTAAATATCAAAAAAACTCCATGACTAAAATGAATACTTTTACGGCTATGATATTATATTAATTTCTTTTCGTTTCGGAATTATTTTCAACTCGTAAGGTTTTTTACTTAATAAAAGTTAGTGGTTGACTATTATCCTATCTAAGCTAGGCTAAGCATTTTCCTGTAGCACTATGGATCGCAGGTTCGAATTTCGCTTGGAACAATTATTTGTATGGGCTACAAACAATTACCGTCGTATGTCGATGTTTACCCATATGCAATTTACGTATCTATGCTTAACGCCTCCACAATATTGGAGATAATCTTGGTGTGTAACTTTAAAAAAAAAAGAAATAAAGACTAACTTACAAGGTGGTGTAAACTCAAATAAAACAATTATTTGTACTTTTGTATTATGTTGCGCACTTAACTTTCTTGAAGAAATACTTCCATGTTTTATTTGAGTTTACTGACCACTACTAACATCTTGCTATAGCTATTGAAGTCTAAAGGCAAATAATATATTATGTATTTCTAAAGGTTCGAAATGGTGGCCGTTGCTGCACGATTGTGTGCTTGGCCTGGTCTCGGTCTCGCCGGCCAGCGGTCACTGCACATATAATTATAATATGTATTTTGTGGGCCACTGCTAGCTATTCGGGCTCGGGCCTGCATATACACCATATACAGTAATCTATGATATACACGCTTCGTTTAACATGAGACGTAAACGTCTGAGCATCAACCTCCAAGCAAGACATTGTAACGGAATAGTTCTAACTTCAGCATTCATTTATGCAAACTCTCTCACAGTTTAATTACATTTATAACTTTTATAAAAGTAATGAATATAAAATAGGTACCTACCTAACATTAATATTTTGTAAGTCGCGCCGCTACAATATAATTTTGAACATGTGAATTCATAGCTGTAGACATAAAATGTACGATGAATTTTTTATTTCAAAAAGTATTTCTACCCTCTATTCTCTCTATTTTTTTTTTACGAGTAATTATTGGTATAAGTGTTATAACAATATGTATTATACACGGGACATGACGATTAAATAGATAAAGAGAGCACAAAATAATTTTAGAAAAAAAAATTATTAGTTGTGTCTTAAATTATTTTAATTTAAAAAGGAGCGAGAGCCGCTTGCACTTGCAACCACATTCACACTGTATCTTTCGATAGTAGACACAGAGTATCTTTTTATAACCAAGGAAGTAGATACAGGCAATAAAGTACCATCTGCCTTCGGAAAACAGAACCTTATGGCTGTTCTCGTTTGCCATATAAAGACGACAGCATATCTCCTTGCAAGCCTTTTTTGGCCAGAAATCGAACCAATGCATTTCCAGACGTGGTTGCCCTAAAAGTATACGCATTACATATGAGTTTATAATGAGAACTTGTCTCTTTACTCTGTATGAATCTCGTAATTAAGTAAAATCAAATCTTAAAATGTAATTAATTTAAAAATAATTTATGATTAACATTACAAATATAATATGTACGTATAACATAGGCTCACCCTATGAGGCAATCTAATTAAGCTGTGGACTTTTGATGGATTGTGGTAATATGTACAATCATACGGTGACATTCCTAAAAAAAATTCCTACATAATCTCCAAATTTTTGTTTTCACTTTCTGCAAGTAGCTAACCTGTATCTCTCAAATTTCTAATAAAATGCTAATGTTATTAGAAGTGTGTGATTCATTTTAATAAATCTTCCGCATTCCAACGAATTTAGAAACTCCACATGTCAGTCACGTTGCATTTAAAAAACTTTTTAACTGTAAGTACTTGCGTAAAGTTACTATTATTAAGTCTTATTAGCGTATTATCCACTGCAACGAAATAATTACCACGAATCATTCATTCTCCACTGCCTCGTTTTATTATGCCCCACTGCCACGAAAATATATATATTTTAATATTTTTCCAATTGCCACGATTAAATATGTACCTTTGCCCCGACATATATTATTGCATGCGAGTGCGAAGCGCGCAGGTATTTTCTGCTAGGACCTAAAATTAAGATCCCAACGTTTCGTCGCATGAAATCGTATCTGGCAATCATATTATTATACATATAAATGATATAAAACGCAGATTGTCAGAAAGATAAATCATTGTTGTACTTATTAATATTTTTTTAAATCGATTAATTAATATTTTTACATAAAAAAGGGGTTTTAGTGACTTATTTTCGTCAATGAGGTCATCCACGACTTTTTCTGCCACCAGGGCCAGGGCGGCGTCACTTAAAAGCGAGGTATAATATTTGACATATTTCAGATTCAATAGTCAGATTTAATTAGTTTGGAAAATGTAAAGGTTAATGTTTATTTAGCTATACTTCATATTAATTAGATTAAAAATAAAAAAAATAAACCAAGCCACAGAATTAAAGTAGAGTATTCATAGAAATACAAAAATTAAAAAAAAGTTAAAAATGTGCAAGAAATTAAAAATCAAACCACTGAGGAATTGTTTTGTGTATTAATATAATACTCTAGAAAACAAAAAAAAAACTTTTATTTAAACTAACTTCTCAATGAGGGCACCCACGACTCTTTTTCTGCCACTAGGGTGGCGCCACTATAGAAAGTGAGGTATAATACTCGTATTTGACAGATTTCATATCGGGGAAGTTAGAGAGAAGCCACACGGTGCGGTGCGGCGCCGCACCGCAAACATTTTGCCGCATCACTGTACACATGTGGTATAAGTTGCCGCAATACGGCACCGTTGCTACGCCTTAGTATGCGGGGCGGGGACCTAGCCTAGGACCGGAATAGACGTGTTTTGTTGCTTCTACTACTACGCCACCGCCGAAAACATAGAATCAGACGATATTGGGTCAGTCCAATAATCGCGTTAAGAAACAGTGACGGAGATTTTTTTCTTAAAGAATACAATGAGCTATTGTTGGATCCAAAAAAAATTATAACTTCTGTCGAATGAGTGTGTCCTCTTTCAACAGTTTATTAAATACCTTACCACATTTACGGAAGCAATATACTAATAAATATGAGAAATCCAGTAGATCCAAGAGAAATGCTACGTATAATCGAAGTGCGGTGTGCCTGCGGTGCGGCGCCGGAACGCACCGTCTGGCATATCATTGATTTTAATATGCAGGACGCCGCAGCGACATCGCTCCGGCGCCGCGCCGCGACCGCACCGCACCGTGTGGCTTCTCTCTCAATTTGTTCGAAAAATGGAAAAGTTATTGTTTCTTTCTTTATGTACTGTAAGCTATATTTGATATTAATAACATTAAAAAATAAATAAACCAAACAGATATTCGTAAAAGTAGACAAATTAAAAAAAAGTTAAAAATATGCAAACAATTAACGAGCAAACCACTGACGCATTGTTTTGTGTATTAATATAATACTTTAGAAACTGATAAACTTTTATTAAAAATCAACTTCTCAATTAAATTACATTGTGTAACAAAAAAACTTTACTTCAGTGTCATGTACTAGCGACATCTGGTGAGCAGAAAATTATTAACCCTCATTAAATGACATTGAGTAACAATAATAATTTAAAGTTAAACATTTTGTACAGCCGATTTCTATATAAGTTATAAAGAATAACGCAAAAGCTATTGGTCTGACCTCGATGAAATTCATATGGGACCACACGAGAAGTACCAGCTTTCAAATAAAAAAAGAATCATCGAAATCGGTTCAGCCAGTAAAAAGTTATGAGATAACACACTTAAAAAAACATACCGTCGAATTGAGTACCGTCTCCTTTTTGGCAGTTGGAAGAAAAAGTTTACCTCAGTGTTAACTAGCGACATCTGGTGAGCAGAAAATTATTAGCCCTCATTTAATTAATGACAATATTGTAAGCTAAGCTTTTTTTATACAGGAGAGGGGGCAAACGAGCATGCGGCTCACCTGATGGTAAGTGACTCCACCGCCCATGACAACTGCAACATCAGGGGAATGCAGATGCATTGCCGGCCTTTTAAAAAGGAGTACGCTCTTTTCTTCAAGGTCCCTAAGTAAGTCGTATATGTCCGGAAAAATTGCTGGTGGTAATCGATTCCACAAGAAAGTTGAAGAAAACTTCTTCTAAAACGCACAGTGGTGGACCGCCAATCATCCAGATGGTATGGATGGTATCGCGAGTTTTGTCGCGATGTGCGATGGTGAAATTGAGCGGCTGGAATTAGTCCGAATAATTCCTCAGAGCACTCCCCGTGGTAGATGCGATAAAATACGCAGAGAGATGCAATATCTTTTCGCAGCGCCATAGTAGAGGCTATAAATTATGGTAGTGGCACGAATGGGTCGGCTCGACCGGGGTAGGACCTAACAGAATACCGGCGTACTGGCGTAAAATAGCAGCTTAATGCTGCTGTGTTACGTGTAGGGAACCAGAACAGTTCTCAGGGGTGACAACGCATTTGTATTTTCATTCTTAATTGAGGCTAATGTATGGGCCACATCATCCACGTACCGTCTGGTGGACTGTAAGCTAGTTTGTCACCCTTATAATAATAGATAATATTGCCTCTTTATTTCCATAATGAATGACTTAAAAAATATATCTTAAGATTACGATTACATAATTATACATGCATAAAACAAAATATTACAATTCATAATTATCACGATTAATAATTTACAATCGCATAACAAATAATTTTTAAATTTTATAAATTTAAAAATTATTTGTTATGCCTTTGTCACTTTTATTCTATAAAAAAACATAGCGTTCTTTAAATTATTTTTCCTGTGGCTGGGTCCAAATAGGACCGATCTTTTAGCTCCATAGATTACCTCCATCTATGTTTAGCTCCAGATAAAACTGTTAAAATTCCGTATTTTTGCCAAGAATTTTTCACGTTTCTTTCTTCTTTCATATTTTGTGGATTAGGTACCTTTTTTGTACCTTTACCTATATATAAAAATTACGTGTCACGTTGTTCGTCCGCGATGAACTCCTAAATTACTCAACTGAAATTTTGCACACTGTGTGAAGTTTGGTCCAACTTGAGAGATAGGATAGTTTTTATCCCGATAAGTGACCCTCAATTTTTTTTATTGCTAATCTCAGGAGTCCTTTTTTAGTGAAGCAAATGGTCGTCGGAAAGGGCAGAACAACATCTGCCTAGTCAGCTAGTACTCATAATATAATATATATTTAAATATAAGTGGACATCGAAAATTCTTAACTATCCTAATGCTAGTCTATTGGTTTGGTTCTGACCTATGTACGTCAATAAAGTCGTGGACAATCAACACTCTTTATGGGAAGAATAATTTAATCGCTAAAATATACTATTCTACTTACGATGATAAATATTTTGCTGACGATTCACGGAGATTATTCGAATATTTCATTTCATTCGTTTGTGGCATTGGCTTATAATAGTACAATTTCAGAATAATAACTTGCTATATTTATGGTTACTTTCTGAAAGTACTACATAGTGAACAATAGACAAAATAAAATAATATTATAACATATGAGTATCCCATAGACTTAGATGGAGTGTTCGACTATGATGTAAAGTGAATGCTTTACTAAGTAATAATAGAGACAATCATTCATACTGAATGGGAAAGCACAGGTGCAATTTCTATTCCCTCACTCTCATAGTTCGATGGTACGGTAATACGACACGACAGGAGACAGAACAGGCATAGAACGACGGCTTTCCGAGGTACAGGTACGGGGTTAAAATACCACTAACTTCCTCACTCCGGGCTGTTACTGAGAGTTTTATGACAGAGAAACCCAATCACTGATTTTAGACCGAATTCGTACCCGGAGCCCCATGAACAGCAGATGCGCTTATGACGATGGAACAATAAAACAGACAAAGGTTTGTTTTCACGATTTTTCTGTTTTTATTTCTGTGTTGCAGGACGAGCGACAGTTCGGTATCGTTACCTCTAGTAATCGGTAGCGAAGTTGCTTAGCGTTTGCTGCTTCCGAGCGGCGGGTTCGAAATAAAATAAATAATTTAAATAAAACTAATTTTACGGATTTTATCGCGTATATTAACTTATTTTACATTCCCGACGTTTCAAGCACTTTACAGCACCCATGGTCACGGGGGGACTGAGGTATATGATGTCCCAATGTCATAGTTAACCACGGCTACCTTCAGATTAAAAATTATTAATAATGATTTAGGGATGAGTCGCTCGCGTCCGTAGGCTTCCACCACCTAACCCTAGGCCCACCCTACACGTGTCCCCCGGGTGGTGCTAAACAAAGCCGAAACGACAGACTCGGCTCCTCGCCGTGTGGTAGCGGCGTAAAATCTACCACCCCTTATGTCGCACCATGAGCCAAAAATTCAAAGAAATGGCCCCGAGTTCCCGGCGCCCCTTTAATGGGGCAGGGGTGCGAAGAATCTCCGGGAGGAAAACCGGCGACGAGGTTCGCCACCCGTCACGTCCTGTTTCCTGGAGGGGCGAAAAGTGGATTGCGGAGGCCCGTCTGGCTACGCTGAATGTATGTGGAGCAATGAATGATAAGATGGATGAAATATGCGAAATGATGAATGATAGAAGAATAGATGTGTTATGTGTGAATGAGACGAAACGAAAGGGAAGAGATGTCACTGCACATGGCATGTATACCGCTTACTGGTCTGGTGTAGACGAGACCGAGCGGGCATGCCAGGGAGTCGGTGTCATCCTTTCAGAAAGAATGGGTCAATGTGTGAAAGAGTATGAATGTGTAAGCCCAAGACTGCTGTGGATACGAATGAAAGTGGGCTTAAAGAAGTTGTTTGTGCTTGGAGTGTACGCCCCAGATATGTCTAAGCCCACTTATATCCGAGAGCAGTTTTGGGACATGGTAAGGCTGGTGTTGACGAAATGCAAGGAAAATGAAAGTATTATTATGTTAGGAGATTTTAATGGAAGGGTTGGAGTGAAGAGGTCTGGTTATGAAAGGATATTAGGAGCGTTTGGCGATGAAAGAATAAATGAGAATGGTGAAGACCTCCTCACCATATGTGTGGAAAAGAATCTTTTTGTGGCGAACACTTTCTTTCGCCATAAGAGGATTCACATGTATACATGGGAAAGAGGGGATGATAGAAGCATGATAGATTTTATAATTGTGGATGGAAGAATGAGGAGCGCAGTGGTAGATACAAGGGTTTACCGGGGGTCCAACGTAGGGACGGACCATTACTTGGTCTTATGCCAAATTAATGGTCTATTCAAGCGTTGGCGGCATCGGACATCTGTGTCTACCACTGCGTTACAGCGTATAAGAATAGAGAGGTTACAAGATGAAGGTGTGAAAGAGAAGTATAAATGCAGACTGAGGGAAAATATAAGTGTGTTGAATGAATTTTGTATGAATGATTTAGACTTGAAGAATGTATGGAATAATGTTAAGAAAGTTTTGGTGGATACAGCCACCGAAGTATGTGGTGTAAGTAAGAGAACGAATGAAAGGAAAAGTAATACGTTGTGGTGGGATGATGAGGTACGGATAGAAGTTGAAGCAAAAAAGAGGGCATGGCTAGATTTACTAGCAACTAAAGCTGGTAATTCTGGCGGTAAGAATGATGATATTGAAAGAAAAAAGGCAGACTTTAGACGTATAAATAAGAGAGTAAAAAAAGTTGTTGAAAGGAAAAAGCAAGAAAGGATAGATAAGAATGATAGAAGAATATCTGTTAACTTCCAGGCAAATATTAAAATGTTCTGGAAGCTCGTAAGAACTGCCAGGGGAAATTCAAAACAGCCTAGAATTAATGCTATACGAGACGAGAATGGCTGCATGCTGAATGATGAAGTTTCGAATTTAAAGAGATGGAAGGAATACTATGAAAGCTTGTTTAAGAGTGAAGAGTCGTCTGAAGTAAGTGAAATAGAAATTCCGGAAGAAGCGGAGAGAGGTAGAGAAATAAGTATAGATGAAATAATGAAAGCAATGAAAAGCATGAAACCAGGTAAGGCAGCTGGGTATGATAGAGTATCACTCGAAATGCTAAGGGCTGGAGAGGGTGTGGTTGCAGGTCTGCTGTACACCTTGTTTAACTTGTGTTGGGAGCTGAAGCGGGTACCGGAAGACTGGTGCAAAGCCGTTATAGTCCCAATATATAAGGGAAAGGGGTCGCAGCAGGACTGTAAAAACTACCGTGGTATCAGCTTGCTTAGCATTGTGGGTAAACTGTATGCTAAGGTGCTAATTGAAAGAGTTATGGAAGAAACTGATGGAAAAATTTGGGATGTGCAAGCTGGATTTAGAAAGGGGATGGGGTGTACGGATCAGGTCTTTTCCGTGCGCATGATTGCGGAGAAATTTTTGGCCAAAAACCAGAAAGTTTTTTGTGCGTTCGTGGACTTGGAAAGGGCTTATGACAGAGTGGACAGGTACGTGTTATGGCAAACACTGACTTCATTTGGGTTGAGCGCTGGTCTGATACGGGCATTGAAGTCTCTATATAGGGACTCTAGTGCCTGTGTCAGGATCAACGGGGCCTACTCGGACTGGTTTGGCATCCATAAAGGTGTCAGACAGGGCTGTGTGGCTTCCCCGTGGCTGTTCAACCTATTTATGGACAGTTGTTTGGAAAATTTGAAAGTAGAAGAATGCGGGTTAAGAATGGGTGAGTTAACCGTCAAATGCCTTTTGTACGCCGATGATCAAGTCATACTTGCGTCTTCGGCGGCCGAGTTGCAAATGATGGAAACATTAATGAATAGGACATTAAAAGAAAAGGGAATGAAAGTGAACGCAAGTAAGACGAAAGTTATGGTTTTTGAAAGAGAAGAAAGTAAAACGATATGTGAAATAAGAATAGAAGGGGAGTTGGTAGAGCAAGTAGATGAGTTTGTGTATTTGGGAAGTGTGTTTAGCAAGGATGGTAGATATGATAAGGATATAGAACGACGAGTGAATGCAGGAAATAGAGTGAATGGGGCTCTACACTCTATTGTGAAAAGTCAGAATGTGTCCAAAAAGGCACGTATGGCAATTCACAATGCTGTGTTAGTGCCTACTTTAATGTATGGTAGTGAAAGTTGGGTGTGGCAGAAGAAGCACGAGAGTAGAATAAATGCTGTAGAAATGCGATCACTAAGGAGTATGTTAGGGATGAATCTGAATGACAGAGTGAGAAATTGTTTAATAAGAGAAGAGTGTGGTTTGCAAGATGATGTTGTGACCAAGATTAAGAAAGGAATGCTTCGGTGGTTTGGTCATGTAGAAAGAATGAATGAGGAAAGAGTGACAAAGCAAATTTATGTTGCAGAGGTGAATGGCAGAGTCGGGAAGGGTCGCCCTAGGCGAAAGTTTATCGACCAAATTGGCGATATATTGAAAATGGGCCAAATCAATAGTACCTTTAACCGACGAGCGTGTATGCGTAGGTATATGGATGTGGAGGAAGCGAGAGAAGTCTGTCAGGATCGTGCCAAATGGAAGTCCATAGTCTCTGCCTACCCCTCTGGGTGACAGGCGTGAGTGTTTATGTATATGTATATATGTATATGTATGATTTTTATAATTAATAATCTAATAAATTTAATTTTTAATCTGGAGGTAGCCGTGGTTAACTATGACATTGGGACATCATACACCTCAGTCCCCCCCGTGACCATGGGTGCTGTAAAGTGCTTGAAACGTCGGGAATGTAAAATAAGTTAATATACGCGATAAAATCCGTAAAATTTGTTTTATTTAAATGTGTAGTGTTCGCGTAAATATAAGAAATCATTAAAATAAATAATTGTTCCAAAGATTGGATTTCCTAACATGCTGTGGGTGTCCTAAAAGACAACAGAGGGAAACAAACCAGGAGATGGCCAGCAGCGTCTTCCTAAAAAACATTAAAAAATAAAACTAAAACATTAATAAACTGGGGTGGCTAGCCCGCCTGCCAAGCGTTGCAACTATGGCACAATTCTCTCTAAAGACCTATGTTCATCAGTGGACTTTTGCCAGGCTGTAATAGTAACGGTAAACATCTCCACGATACCAAAGACAACCCTACTATGAGAGTAACGTTCCTTAAAAGAAAAGAAAAAACATTTTTTTAAAGTCTACAGCTGGACGACCTCCCACCATTGATTTATATGTTTTGTATAAATCAATGCCTCCCACTTTGTTGGGAGGATTTGCCTTCTCGTCACGCTTGGCAGGCGAATTGACGATTGGAAAATTAGACATTCCGCATCTAAGAAACTCCTGTGACTCTGTGCTTCTCTTGTCTTCAAATGTCTTCTGCTACCTGCGGCTCCTGCCCGTTGCCGCTATGTAATATGGATATTTTACCGGATTTTTCTGAAATCGCCATCTATCGGGAGCCATAAGATTAGAACTTTATCACACAGTCGCGTCTTATGACACCAAATGGAATCTTTTATCTACAGTCCTGCGTAGTCTAACCCATTTTTACAGATAACTTTTGCGGATAACATACATGTAGCGCCATCTAAAATCCAATCAATACACTTTAAAATAGATAGCGCTGAGATAGCTTACATTAATTTAAAACTATTTTAGAAAATTCTCACTAGATGTCACTAGTTGGGACTAAAGTAAAGATATTTGTTGTTATGTTTAGTTTTAATATAATATATAGTTCATCATATGTATTTCATTGGTTTGATTTTTAATCTTTTTTGATTTTTTTAGTCTTTTTTTTAATACTTATTTCTACTTCTAATTATATTTATAGGTTGGTTTATTCATTTCTAATATAATTAATATAAATAAAAATATAACTAATTATACGGAAATACACATTAAAATTTACATTTTCTAAGAAATTATCGTCTCCACTCAACAGCAGCCGAGTTCCAGGCTGCTCCAAAATGCTGCATCGCTCCAGACTGCTCCATCGCCGGACCACTTCTTTCTTCACTGTCACTAATTCAGTCTCTTAGCTTCATTGTACATTTAACTAACTTCAATTCGCCGTATATATCCTCGACGCACGTACACAATTCCGCACTCTCACACGAGTTAAATATCGCACAATTCACATATCTACGTGACGAAGAAACACGCACTTCATCTAGCTAATATGCACAATTACTTTCAACGAAGTTACTTAAACCGTAAAACCCCATAAAGGCCTCTTGTACAGGAACTTAAGCCCGATACCACCAAATCCGAGGCGGTTTTCACGAAACCCAATTACGTAGCGAAGCCACGCGCCCAAAATACAAATTCTAGACCCTAATCAAACAAAAACCGGTCTCGCGCGAACTTCTGCAGCGCTAGCCGAAACACTCGGCTTAACGGGGTCGTTGCTAGCAAGCTACTCCCTTCGCACACGCCACCTGCCGAGCAATGCACCTTTACAAAGTCAGCGGGCGGACACGAGTGGAATGCAAATTTCAAATATTAACTGTTTGGCCTAAACAATAATTGTTAAATAGAATAAGGGTGACATACAAGCACCCAGTCCACCTGATGGTAAGTGAATGCTGTGCAGCTGTGGCCCATGGACATCTATTAGGAATCCTTATCCTCAATTAAGAAATGAAATGCAGATGCGTTGTCATCTATGAGGACTTAGAAGGAATGACTCGTTACCAGTTAAAAGGGTCTCCAGTTCTCTACACTCAACAAACGAAGCTGCTATTTTATGCTGGTATTCTATGAGAGCATGGTACTATCCCGATTGAGCCGATCCATTCGTGCTACAACCACGATATAGCTGCAGCGTGGCTCATGGGCAGCCGCGTCTCCTTGATTACAAGTGAAAATAATAAAAAACCGCGGTTGCCAACCCACCTGCATGGCAACTATGACGCAAGCCACGGGGGAAGCCTATTCAACAGAGTAGTTTTAAAGGCTGTATCGGTAACGATGAATTAAAAAAACAACCACGAAGTTTCCACTAACTTCCATTCACACATTCGGTATTTATTTTAAGGTTCCAATATTTTTTGCTTTCTACAGACTTCAAAAAGTAGGAGGTACTCATTCGACTGTATTACCTCTTAACTTTTTCTGCATGAACCGAATTCAATAAATCCGTTTTTATTTGAAAGCTGGTGCTTCACATGTAACCCCATATAACTGTCCGACCAATAGTTTTTGAATTATTCTTAATAATTTATATTGAATTCGGTTGTACAATATATTGAATTAGGTATTGAATTAACTTCTTCAGAATAAATGCAGTTTCAATTTGCACATACGGCACGGTAAGGATTTTCTACTCGTCATATAATTACATCACAAATTCACAAAACATAGATTTTTATTTGGTACACACATATTTATATAAAACAAGTTTACACAATATTGTATATATTTTACCAGATAGCTCACGAAAAAGAATTTGCGCCAGTGTGTGTTTTCATATGTCTTTGCAAATTACCGTTTTTAATAAATCTTTATTCACAGATATTACACGAATAAGGTTTTTCACCGGTGTGTATTTTCATATGTTCTTGCAAACGACTTTTTGTAATACATCTATGTTCACAGATATTACGCGAAAAAGGCTTTTCACCAGTGTGTATTTTCATATGGGTTTGCAAATTCCTTTTTGTAATACATTTATATTCACAGATATTACATGAAAAAGGTTTTTCACCGGTGTGTATTTTCATATTTATTTATTTATTTATTTATTTGTATGGATCTCCAACAGTTGTACATATTAAATTACTTCTAATACATGTCTTACATCTACAAATTACTATGTACTACCAATTATAGGAGAACACATCTTTCTAAAACAGTGTTTATAATTTGCCTATTTTAATGGTAGTTATAACAAAAATAAGTTTAATGAACATAAGATAGATAATAATTTTTGTAACATAAATAAAAGTTAAGTTTAGCATAAAGTTAGTGACTAATTAATTTTCCAAACTATCATTACATTTTTTCATAAAAAGTGTGAGCCCGTCACAACCAATGTCTAGTGTTGCTATGTTTTTTACACATACATTGTATACACGTGATATACGTGTTATTGGAGAATTCTGTCCAAGTTTTGTTCTAGTGCCATCAGTCTTAAAGAAAGGACATGGGTTGCGAGGAGGTCTCCGAGGTACATTAATATTAAATCTACTCAACAGCTCACTGTCATCAATTTTACCATGGAAAAGTTTATGAAGAAATTTTAAATCAAGAAGAGATCTACGAACTGCCAGTGGTTTCATCCTAAAGTAATCAAGTTTCTCTTTGTAGCACTCACTATGACTTGACCTCTTAAAACGAAATATTAGGTGTTTAATGAGTCTTTTTTGAACACGTTCGATTCTTTCAATGTGGTTTTTGTAAGCGGGAGACCATACTTGACAACAATATTCAAGTTTGCTACGGACCAAGCTGTTGTACAGTTGAAGTATTGTTGTTACCTTTTTAAAATCTTTAGACTGTCTAAGAACAAAGCCGAGCAACCTGAAAGAAGCAGTCACTATAGAATTTATATGTTTATCGAATCTTAATTTGCTATCAAATATTACGCCCAAGTCTCTAATGGAATTAGTTTCCTTCAGCTTTTTACCCAAAATGTTGTAAGAACTCATTAATGGTTATTTTTTTCTTGTGAATTTTATAAAACTACATTTGTCTGGATTGAGCAGCATTCGATTTGTTTCACACCATTTTACAAGTCTATCATGATTCGCTTGTAAGTCTATTACATCAGATTCTTGCTTTATAACTTTAGCTATTTTTAAATCGTCTGCGAACAAATAAACCTGACAATTTTTAAATACATTTACTATATCATTAATAAACAAAACAAAGAATAAAGGCCCTAAATTTGATCCCTGCGGAACACCAGAAATAGCATTGAAAGAATCCGAACACTCGCCATCAATTACTACTCTGGCATTTCGATTAGAGAGATAGGATTTGCACCAGCTTAAAAATGTATTAGAAATGCCAAAATATTCGAGTTTTTTAACAAGTATATTATGGTCCACCCTATCAAATGCCTTAGCGAAATCAGTATAAATTACATCTACTTGAAGATTTTTGTCAACTGAATCAATACGATTGGAAACATAATTTAGCAAATTAGTATTAGTAGACTTCTTAGGCATAAAACCATGCTGGTATGGAGATAGGTGGTTTTTAACATGATTGAATATAAATGGATGGACAAGTGATTCAAAAATCTTTGATACGGTAGAAAGGATTGATATAGGCCGATAATTAGATACAAGTTCCTTTTTTCCATCTTTATAAATAGGTACTATTCTTGCTTCCTTCCACTTATCGGGAAAACTCCCGATCTTAAGTGAAGCGTTATAAATTAGTTGTAAGGGGCAGGATATTGAATTTGCACATTTAATTAAGAATATAGGGGGCACATTGTCAGGTCCGGCACTCTGTTTTATATCAAGTCTTTTTATTTTATTTATTATGTTTTTTTGGGATATGTATACATTGGACATTTCAGGAAGCTGTTGCTGCGAATCGTGCAAATATAGTGAGCTATTTGTTGGAGTGTTATAGACACTAGAAAAGTGCGCTGCAAATAAGTTACAGGATTCTTTTGGTTCATTTGATTGTTTGTCTCCTAAATACATTGATGGTGGGTATCTAGAAGAGTTTTTACGTTTGTTAGATATGTGTGTCCAAAAATATTTAGAATTTCTACCTATTTCGTGTTCTAGAGTAGATATGTATTTATCATAACATGTTTCTGTTAGTATTTCACAGTCGTGACGGAGGTATTGAAATTCTAGTAGGTCTAAGGGATTATTATAGATCTTGAATCTTCTATGAAACTTCTTTTTTTGCTTCAATAGATATATCAAATAGGAGTTGTACCATACCGGATGCCTATTGCCACATTTTTTACTTTTAGGCACATAAAGATTTATTATTTTATTAAGTATTAGGTAGAATTTATTAATCATGTCGTTAATATTATCATATTTTAAAAGTTCATCTGCCCATAAGATTTCGTCCAGGGCGTTAGTTATCTGTTCGTAATCGCCTTTAAAATAGTTATTTTTTTGTAATTTCACATGATTCGGATAATAAGTGGATGGTATTGTAATAGATACTTCTAATGGTGGATGGTAAGTGTCAACATTACGTATAGGATTGGAACATTCATTAGTCTTTACTATTTCGGAGTTACACAAAATTAAGTCTAGAATGTTTTTTTTACTATTCTTAATAGAATTGAATTGCTTGAAGTCATTTAATTCCAAGAAATCTAAGAGTAAATTATTTATGTTATTGTTGCTATTTAAAATCGGTAAAAGATACGTACCAGAGCTATGTAGTTCCCAGTTTACATTTGAAATATTAAAGTCACCTGCTATTAAAGTGTGTTTTGTGTTATACTCATCCATAATTTGATTTGTCTTGTTAATGAATGTTCTAAATAAGTTTTGATTTAGGGGTGGTGGTAGGTACACGGCACAGATTTTAAGAAATTCGCATTGCTTGCCAATAGAAATCTTAACCTTTACCCAAAGATCTTCACATTCAGTATCGTAATTGGATATTTTATTAGATGTTAAATTGTTAGATACAGCTATAAGAACCCCGCCACCGAGTTTATTATTTGCACGATCCCTTCTGTACACTGTATATCTGTTGTCAAAGATTTCAGAATTATAAACTGTGCAGTTCAACCACGTTTCTGTAAGAATTATAATGTCAAAAGTATTGTTTTGAATTTTTAATGAGACATCTCTAACGTTCGATCTTAGGCCTCGGACATTCTGGTAATAACATGATATATTATCGTATGCTATGGTAAGATAACCCAACACATTTGTATGAATTATTGTAAATAATCTACTTTAATAAATTAGTTTAGTTAGCTTAGACTGTTGAGAGATTCAATATTTTTAATACATTTATGTTCAGATGATTCGGTTTTCCTTACATATATGCGTCCCGATTTAATCCATACATATCTATAGCCCTTTTCTTTAGCTCTAACACGGGTTGCCGCATGAAGAGACTTCATAGCTGGAGACAAGTGTTCCATAACATAGATAGGTTTTCGTTCTCCTGATATCCCTATATGACTTGAGTTAAGCTTTTTGTCATTGTCTTTCTGTTTCTTATTGAGGACCATTGTCGATGCGAGAAAACCATCTCGGACTCTTGGGCTAGCGAACTTTACGAGTACAGAGCGTGGTTTGGAACTATTTTTATCCATTTTTGATATTCTAGTGCACAAGTGAATATCTGTTTCACTTAATTTATACTCTGTTACATTTGCAATTTGCTTTATAACTGTGACAAGGTTTTCTGATTTGTGTTCTGGTATACAATGTATTTCTATATTGCAAGCCCTCGAATGGTGTTCCATTTGTGCAAGCCTGGCACTGAAGTCCGTGAATGAACTTTTCAGCTCTTTATTTTCATGTTCTAACTTTTTCAGTAATTCATTTTTATTTTGTATATCAGCACGAATTTCTTCATATTTTTCTTCGAAGAAATTAAGTGAGGTCGTCAATTGCTCTACTCGCTCTATGAGTTCATTGTTTTTCGTCTCCAAATTTTTTAACAAATTAGTTTCAAAATGCGAGAAAGCAATGCTAAGTTCATCTCTCACTATACCCCGTATTTCTTCCTTAGATAGGTTCTTCATGGTAGAAACATGTTTATCCTCTAATTGCGAGTCCCACAACGATGTATTCTGGCTGGAACTCCCACTTATTTGGTTGCTTGGGACTTCTTGTCGACTTTTGTGTCGCATGGTAACATTAGAGTGGTCAGAGCCAGGAGGCGAGGGTGAGGTATTTGATGCCTGCGAGGCGCTGATGCGGACCGGAGTATTTGTATTGTCATGCTTTGGTATTTTGCAACGGCAAGCATGACACATCCAGGTGTTTTTATTACCTTTACTCATTAAATTGAATTTATTTTGAGTCAAGTTTGCGCACATGAGATCATAAAAATCATTACATTTATGACAAACCAAATACTCCTTACGAAGATTTGCAGAGCAGCCGGCACAAGTTTTTGTCATTTTTGATGTATTTATTTCAGGCGAAGTTTGATTTTATTGAAATTATTAAGGTGGGTAATCAGCAAACAAAATATCAACGACAAGGGATTTGGCTAGCCGCTGCGATGATTCACACACTCGAATCGTACGCGCTTGAGTACTCACTGGGTAAAGCGGGCGTAATCGTTTATAATGTAGGTAAATAGTAAGTTTTAAATTATCTTCTTAATCACTAATCACGCGTGTTATCACTACTTTTTAATGTCAAACCATAACTTAACTGTTGTTTTAAGTAAATATGCAAGTTAAAACATTTGAAAGTTCAATTTTCCAACTTTAACAAATTTTTATTGCGGAGCAAATAAAAACACTGTTGAGTTGTCGGCGCACGCGTTAACCTTAGTGTGTGTGTAACCTTAGTATATGTGTTCGCAAAGTACTTTTTCTAATACATCTATTTTCACAGATATTACACGAAAATGGTTTTTCACCGGTGTGTATTTTCATATGAATTTGCAAATCACATTTTCTAATAAATCTATGTTCACAGATATTACACGAAAATTGTTTTTCACCGGTGTGTATTTTCATATGTGATCGCATAGTACTTTTTGTAATACATCTATATTCACAGATATTACACGAATAAGGTTTTTCACCGGTGTGTATTTTCTTATGATTTAACAAATTACTTTTTGTAATACGTCTATATTCACAGATATTACACGAAAAAAGTTTTTCACCAGTGTGTATTTTCATATGTGTTCGCAAAGTACTTTTTGTAATACAGCTATATTCACAGATATTACACGAAAAAGGTTTTTCACCGGTGTGTACTTTCATATGGATTTGCAAACAGCTCTTTGTAATACATTTATATTCACAGATATTACACGAAAAAGGTTTTTCACCGGTGTGTATTTTCATATGTGTTCGCAAAGTACGAGGGTGGATTGAAAAGTACTCGGCCTAACCAAGAAAATAAACACATACTAAATCAGTTATATTTTTATTTTTCTACATAATCACCATCAAGTTCAATACACTTTTGCCACCTCCCCTTCCAAGCATTTAGACCGTTGAAAAAAAATGATTCTTCCTTAGAGTCAAAATATGCGTCTACAGCTGCTTTGACCTCGTCGTTTGTCGAAAATCTTTGACCTCCCAAGTGCTTTTTTAGGTTAGGGAACAGAAAGAAGTCTGATGGTGCCAGATCAGGTGAATACGGCGGATGCGGTAACAGTTCAAAGCCACAGTTGTGAATTTCAGCCATTGACTGTACTGACGTGTGAACACGGGCGTTATCTTGATGAAACAGGACTTTTCTTCTGAGCATTCCTCGACGTTTTTCTTTTATTTCCTCTCGTAAACGACGTAGTAAGGTGCAGTAGTAATCAGAGTTTATAGTCTGACCCCTTTCAATATAATCAATCATAATCACACCATTCGAGTCCC
This sequence comes from Parnassius glacialis, assembly GCA_033319125.1. Classification (NCBI taxonomy): domain Eukaryota; kingdom Metazoa; phylum Arthropoda; class Insecta; order Lepidoptera; family Papilionidae; genus Parnassius; species Parnassius glacialis. Next base: position 45,913,432 of record JAVANC010000005.1, read on the forward strand.
AGAATACTGAAGCCATCACCTTATTTGCCGACAAAATCGACTTAGCCTTTTTAGGGGGTGGTGAACCAGGTCTTCTCCACTGTTTTGATTGTTGTTTTGTTTCCGGTGTACAGTAATGAACCCATGTTTCGTCTATAGTAACAAAACGATTCAAAAAATCATCTGCATCGGCTTCAAATAACTCCAAACAGTCGCGTGAAATAGTCAATCGCGTCCTTTTTTGTTCAACTGAAAGCAGTCGCGGAACCCACCTCGCAGACACCTTGTGGAAACCCAACTCGTTGACAATGATGTTTTGAGTTCGTTCATAAGAGATGCCTATAATCTCGGCTATCTCTCTAATTTTTAATCTGCGGTCTCCCATTATTAAATCAAGTACTTTTTTAATATTTTCGTCAGTAGTTGACGTCGAAGGCCTTCCAGAGCGGGGTTCATCTTTCACACTCTCTCTACCACGCTTAAATTCTGCTATCCATTTTGTCGTGAAGCGACAATTATAAGAGAAGGAAAACCTAACCTACGATCAGCAAAACAACCAAATAGACCAAGACAATAATATATTTAAGATTCGAAAATATTTACAATTTTATATATCAAAAATGGAGTATGAGTATGAGGATGGATGATGTGATTTACAAATTATATTTTAAAAAAAAGGTAATAAAAAAAGATTTATGTCGTAGCTGAGTCCGAAAATCCCAAGCGTGCTCTCAGCGCCTGGAACGAGCACGCACGGCGTAGGTGGGTAGGCGTGGGCGTCTCTAGGCGACGACCTCAGGTGAATGCGGCGATTGCAGGATCGGCGACTTCAGCCCAGACAGGAGCTTGCAGGATCCTCAGCGACTTCAGACAGCGCAGTGGCCTGCAGGATCCGGTGACTGCAGGCGGGACAGAGGTTTGTAGGTTCCGGTGATTCCAGGTAGAGTAGAGACTTGTGGGATCTCGGCGACTTCAGGCAGAGCAACGTTTTGTAGGATCCGGCGACTTCAGGCAGAGCAACAGATCGTAGAGTCCAGTGGCTTCAGGCAGGATAGAGGCTTGCAGGATCCCGGGGCTGAGCGGCCCCGGGATAAGGCCTTTAGAAGATGCTTCCGATACGAGAACTGAAGCAAGACTGTCTTTCTTCACCGATTGTTCGGCTTTTATATCTTTCTAGAGAGAACGGAAAAATTATTTAAATTAAAAGGAAATTTATTGTAAATGACCTAGAGCAAAAGAGTATTTATGTGAAAATATCGAGATAAACATCATATCGGTAACGAATTTGAATAAAAATTGCCATGACAACGGTATAAATAGTAGTTGTCATAAAAACCAATTTTTGGTTTTTGGACTTTTATTAAGAAATTATTACATTTAAGTATGAATTGAGATATGATTCACATAGGAAAAACTTATGCACGGCTGCGTGCATGAAGCCTGAAATTGTAGAGTTACAGAGAATTCAATAAAATACCATAAAAGGTAAGACTTCATTGACAGCTATTTTAAAAGTGATAAATAGTGTGAAAATACGAAGTAAAATGATATGTTATTGTGTAAAAACGTTACAGGATCCTATAGAAATAAAGGTGATGCAAAATATAAATGCAGAAAATCAAAAACAGAATGAAAAAAATAGTATAAAGTGATGCAAAACATGAATGCAGAATATCAAAACAGAATGAAGAATTAGTGTACAATGAAATGTAAGTAGTATAACACTACATTTTCCCCCCGACCCTGGAAAATTTTTGACTCAGCAAAAATTTTGATATATACATTCTAAAATAAACCATAAAAACACAGCTTTGCAGAAACAGACATCACCAGTCAAAATCAGATATACTATCTCTTACATTCATCATCTGCATTCAGGTAAGGGTGGAGTTCACATTCAATGACTACCACTCTAAAAGTGTGTTTTCAAAACGACATTAAGGCTTATTTAAGGAGTAGTCAACCGCTCCTGTGTGGAAAAAAAAAATTAGTCGAAGAAACACCACTCTTAGAAGTGTGTTTTCGAAAGGACATTCAGGCTTATTTAAGGAGTTGTCAACCGCTCCTAAGTGAAGATAAAAAATTAAGGGAGTAGTCAGCTGCTCCCAGGTGAAGATAAAGGTAAAGAAAATTAAGGGAGTAGTGAGCCGCTCCCAAGTGAAGATAAAGATAAAGAAATACCTCAAGTAAGCTTTAGTCGCTATGACTTAAGTAAAGATTAAGAACGGCCAGAGCGGTAGGGCTCAAAGCCAGAGATCAGCAACATCACCAACGAGATGTGTCTGAAATAAAAATAAAAAGTGACGATTAACTAACGAAAGTTCGAGGTCCTAAAGCAAGATGTGTTGAAGAACACTGGATCATCAAACAAACAAACAAATTAAAAGAAAATAATAAGGTGAAAATGGTGATATTTATACATATATACAAATTAACAGTTATATTTATACATATATACAAATTAACAGTTAATAAATGTTTAGAAAAGTATTTAACAGTTAATAAATGTTTAGAAAAGTTATGGTTTGTTTCGCTTCAGCTTTCAAAAACAATTTTGTATAAAGTGCAAAGTGTAAAGTTTAAGAAATAAAAATATTATTAAAAATCGTACCTCTAAGTTATCTAGAATAAAAAATATTAGAGTGAAGAATGTAACTTAGAGTGATGAATGTAAATGAAGTGTTATATGAAGGCCTAAATACAATCCAGATAAGTTGAAAAACTAGAAGAAGTTTTGTTTTAGAATTTTGAAGGTATGAAAAGGATGTGTAAATGAATGATGAATAGTAAGTTAAGAACAAAAAGGAAAGCAATTAAATCAAAAGGAACTAGACAAGGCGCAGTAAAGGTGAAGAATTAAGAGAGAAAGAGGACTTTTACGTTGGGCGCCAAACTGTCGTGAAGCGACAATTATAAGAGAAGGAAAACCTAACCTACGATCAGCAAAACAACCAAATAGACCAAGACAATAATATATTTAAGATTCGAAAATATTTACAATTTTATATATCAAAAATGGAGTATGAGTATGAGGATGGATGATGTGATTTACAAATTATATTTTAAAAAAAAGGTAATAAAAAAAGATTTATGTCGTAGCTGAGTCCGAAAATCCCAAGCGTGCTCTCAGCGCCTGGAACGAGCACGCACGGCGTAGGTGGGTAGGCGTGGGCGTCTCTAGGCGACGACCTCAGGTGAATGCGGCGATTGCAGGATCGGCGACTTCAGCCCAGACAGGAGCTTGCAGGATCCTCAGCGACTTCAGACAGCGCAGTGGCCTGCAGGATCCGGTGACTGCAGGCGGGACAGAGGTTTGTAGGTTCCGGTGATTCCAGGTAGAGTAGAGACTTGTGGGATCTCGGCGACTTCAGGCAGAGCAACGTTTTGTAGGATCCGGCGACTTCAGGCAGAGCAACGGATCGTAGAGTCCAGTGGCTTCAGGCAGGATAGAGGCTTGCAGGATCCCGGGGCTGAGCGGCCCCGGGATAAGGCCTTTAGAAGATGCTTCCGATACGAGAACTGAAGCAAGACTGTCTTTCTTCACCGATTGTTCGGCTTTTATATCTTTCTAGAGAGAACGGAAAAATTATTTAAATTAAAAGGAAATTTATTGTAAATGACCTAGAGCAAAAGAGTATTTATGTGAAAATATCGAGATAAACATCATATCGGTAACGAATTTGAATAAAAATTGCCATGACAACGGTATAAATAGTAGTTGTCATAAAAACCAATTTTTGGTTTTTGGACTTTTATTAAGAAATTATTACATTTAAGTATGAATTGAGATATGATTCACATAGGAAAAACTTATGCACGGCTGCGTGCATGAAGCCTGAAATTGTAGAGTTACAGAGAATTCAATAAAATACCATAAAAGGTAAGACTTCATTGACAGCTATTTTAAAAGTGATAAATAGTGTGAAAATACGAAGTAAAATGATATGTTATTGTGTAAAAACGTTACAGGATCCTATAGAAATAAAGGTGATGCAAAATATAAATGCAGAAAATCAAAAACAGAATGAAAAAAATAGTATAAAGTGATGCAAAACATGAATGCAGAATATCAAAACAGAATGAAGAATTAGTGTACAATGAAATGTAAGTAGTATAACACTACACTATCCATTTTTCGACGGATGAATATGACAGAGCACAATCGCCTAATGTACTGACCATGTCATCATGGATGCCTTTTGATGATAGCCCCTTCTTATGGAGGTACTTAATGACGGCACGCTGCTCGATTTGCTCCATTCGCGGAAATTATGTCCGATTACTTTGTTAATAAATTTATAAAATCACAACTAATTATCGCACACGTTTCGAACTTCACACAATGAACTAGTCTGAACTGAACTAAATAATGTGGGTAGATTTGATTTTTAGAATTGAATGGCTCTGTGTTAGGCCGAGTACTTTTCAATCCACCCTCGTACTTTTTGTAATACAGCTATATTCACAGATATTATACGAAAAAGGTTTTTCACCGGTGTGTACTTTGATACGTTTTCGCAACTCACTTTTTCTAATACATTTATATTCACAATTATTACAACAGTACATTTGTTTAGCGACGTGCGCTTTAAGATGTGACAAAATGCAACGTTTTTGAGATGTTTTAAATTCACAAATATCACAATTAAATATTTCTGTTTGTTGTGGTACTGGAGTTAGTTCTACTTGTGTCCGAACTGCAGTGGTGTCAGAGTTGTTTTGCGTCTTATGACTGTATGAAATGTGTTTGGCGAGAATGTCTTTTGTTGAAATTTTTTTACTACAACCATCACATTCAAAAATGTATTTAGTTGATGTCCCAGATGTTTTTTTCTTAAGCATATTTACGCTCTTTTGTTTCAAAATTTTCGTTTTCATAATCTTTGCAGGATGCTTTCCTTTTTTATTAATTGCTTGATTATCTTTTTTCACTTTAGGGTTTGATTTAATAGTAGGGCCTTCAAAATCGAGGTTTTCTTCAAGAATATCGTTTATGTTACAATCAGTAGAATTTGATTTAATCTTATTCTCAGAAGTTTCTGAAACATCATTTGTCGAAGTTAAACATTTTATTTATTGTAAGTTATTGCAACTTTATTGCAAGACACCTTAAACGGTTTACAATGGGCGAAGTTTATGCCAATAAGTAAATATTGTTGCCAGATATAAATTATTTTAGTCAAATACTCCGAACAATGCCTCTCATATTCATTTTCGGAGGGAAAGAATGATTTTTCTGACCATGTTACATTTACATTAATCTAATAATCGATGTTTCGAATTCCACACAGAACTAGTGTTATACACACAGTACAATCTATTGTCACGTGGGTTTCGTAAGAGGCGACTATGGGTTTGCCAGAAAATCTGATGGCTTCCGACAGATGTCGGTATAACCACCTCGTTTACTTCTGATGTAACATATCCAGACCGGCGCCAGGCGACATTGCCAGAGGTGCTCACATCTGGTTCTGCGATCGTCAGTCCTATGCCAAGCGTGACTCTCAAGGCAAATTCTTCCTGCGTAGGCAGAGATCCTTCCATGTTCAGCAGTGGAAGTTTACGGGAAGATTAAGATAGAGAAATTATTTGTAGGCCACATAAAGATTCAAAACTAGGCGTGGTAGCTCGGGGGCTAGGAGTTTGCCGTAAAATTTCTTAGTGCGCTAGCAACCCTGGTCCCTTCTCCACTGGCACCCATAAAATAGTTAATTTTGTAAGTAGGTGTATATTTATTTTGTATTTGTGTACATATATCCATACACACCGTTTCCTTCCTATCGATCCTAATAGCTTCGACGGAAACCGTATTGAAGGTCACTAATCACCTTATGCTCTTCAAGGTACCGCGTGACGCGTGAGCTGGCAGTTAATAATGGATTCCATTATTTTGGAGAACTAGAATGTGATGGTGATAGGCCTGTATTTGGATAGGTCTCAGCCTTTTTTAGGAATCGCATGCACTAAGGCTGTCTTCCATAAGCTTGGAACGACACCTAAGGAGTAAGAGAACATGACATAAATATAAAAATAACATGAACATAACACAACAACTGCATTATAACTTTGTAATCTATACTAATATAATAAAGTGGAAGGGTTTTTTCATGAGAAATAGTATAGGAATAATATAGCATTAGGCTACACCTCTCCGTTAACCTTAACACGTTCACTGTCCGGTTTTAAAACACAATAGTAAGACAATAGCAGTGACCTATATGTAGTGCACGGGACAGCGAAAGGGTTAAATACTGATTTTTGCTAACCCGTCAAGCGCTAGGCCATTTTATTTTTTACGCGCCAAACGTCTAAATAAATAGGCTACGATTCTCGAGAGGAACGATATCAAAGAGATAACATCAAAATGGAGAAAAATTTAATAAGAGCTCTCTCTGTTTAAAAAATGTCTACCAAAGATATACACAGCGACTTGGTGAAACATTAGAGGGACTCTGCTCCTCCATATTTCACAGTTGCACGCTGGGCTAAGGGGTTTAAGCTAGGCAGAATATCCACGGAAGATGAACGCCCATTCACATCCCTCATTGAAGATAAAGTGAAAAGATTTCAAGATGTCGTATTGGCAGATCAAAGAGTGATCATCAGGCATATATAGCTGAGGTCACAGGGATCTCATATGGCAGTGTTCAAAGAATCCTTGCAAAAGAATTACATATGAAAAACCCTCTGCGCGTTAGGTACGAGCAAAAGATAAAATTTGTCAACATTTCGAGGGTTAATCTCGAGAGGTTCCAAGCAGATCAGATTTTTTTTATCACGTTTCGTGACTATGGGCGAGACCTGGATCTACCATTTCGATTCTGAAAACAAACAACAATCAATGGTTTGGAAACGAGCCTCCTCCAGACGCCAAAGAAATTCAAAGTGCCAAGTTCGGCGGGAAAGGTTATGGCGTCCGTTTTTGAAGGAATAATTACGGTGGAATATTTGGAAAAGGGAGCCATTATTTCGGGCTAATACTCTCGACTACGCAGGCCAAATAAGAAGATTGGAGGAGGCTATTAAAGAAAAAGACGCGGCAAATTGCGAGCTGGAGTGCTGTTTCACCAAGACAACGCAAAGCCGCAGTTGCGATGGCTGCCACTTAAGAAACGGGATTTGTACTGTTCGAACACCCGCCCTATTCGCCAGATCTAGCTCCCAGTGACTTCAATCTATTTCCTCGGCCCAAGGAACACCTTCGACGCAAGAAATTTGCAGACGATAGCGAAGTGATGGACGCTGTTGAGGCTTTTTGGAGGGTCAAGATAATTTTTTTTCGAAGAAAATTCTGGGATTAGAACAAGAATGGACTAAATGCAGTAACTTGTTAATCACCGTGTTTAATATTCACTATCAATAATTACTTTTGGATCACCCCTCGTACTCACATCTTAAAAATAAAACCAAAGCGAAAAGTTGACTGAAATCGTAAAGGATGTTAAAAAACGGCAGAGGTGGCTTCGACCGTGTAGTAAGGCAAGACAAAAAGATTATTAGTAGAATCAGGCGTTACATTGCGAAAATCCATTATATTAAACACTAGCTGATAACCGCTCGCTTCGCTGGGCGCACGATATTTTATTTCGGAACCTAGATGTGACTAAAGTAATTAAGTAATTAAAGAACAAAAATTTGTATGTATTGTACATCTCCAACTATTTGATGCAAGAGAAAGGAGATGAACTTGGTTCCATACAAGCTTGGGCCCGGCGTAAACAAACTTAAAATGTGTCTTGGTTTGAAGATTTAAACATTTGCTACTTATATCGTCCTATAAAAAATTACATTTTTGTGGGACCTGGGGTTTTGTTTTTATTTTATGTTATATGATCTGTAAGTTATGTAGTAAAATCCCTCGTTCTTGTGATAAGTTGTTTGAATAAATTGAAAAGAACAAAAGAATACAGTTTTGAAGTTATTATTAAATACAGTAAAATCATGGACGTATAATTAAGGCGGACAGAATTTTGTTAAGAAAGAAATGATGCACTGTAATGGCGGTGGTGCAAGTATGTTTGCGTGTTATACAGGCTTGTCATGTGAAACAAAATTTCCCTATATTTTTTTTATAAAACAATCTGTCAAAATATAACATAACTTTGACGAAATACCAATTTATTATTACGTAACTAATATAAATAACACATTTGACGATTAAAAAAATCTATGAATTTAAGATTTAGATTTTGATTGAAATCGAATTATTCTATTTCAATCAATTTAGGTTTAAATTATTTTTTTTTTACAAACATTATATTATACAAAAATTGTAATATATTATTGGAACGAAATATATTATAACAAATAAACATATTATAGGTAACCAAAAAATTAATATATAACTAATTTACAATATATTATTTTAGAATTAGTATGAAGACATTTATTTAGAAACAGCGTGGTAGCGATCACCTCATTCTCAGGGGTTATTGTCAATCATGTACTCTTTAGTAGTATACCCTAATCATCCTTACTAAACAATTTTTACTTGGTAAAAATTTTAAACTTTGATAGATAAGGCCAGCATATTTTCTGGGACTTTGTTGTGAAAGCGTATACATGAAGAATTTACTGACTCTTTTGAGTCGATCAACTGGTGTAACTAACTTGTGCTTTTTCCCAGTATTTACAGAATGTACATCACTAAATACAAACACATACATGAAATTTTTGTAAATACACTGAGAGGCCAAAGTTAATATATTTATTTCTATAAATTTTCTGCAAGTGTAGATTGTAGTTATTATTTATCACAGTAAGTCATAAATAATTACTATAATTTACTCATTTTCAGAACAAACAATTTTGTTGAATATTTTTTTTAAATAACTGTCTTTTACTTTCGAAGGTTCTTAAAATCCCCTCTAATTTAGAAATATGGTGGAATCGAATCGCCAAATATTTTTCTGCTATATATTTAATAAGACTTATCTTGTGCTCTATCCCTGCGAATATATGCGCAAATTCCAAGCTTACAAAATACCTGTCATTGGCAATAAACTTTTCTAATATTTTTGTAACTATATACTTTTGTTACCTTTCATTGTACATTGTAATGTTTTCCTTAATAATCTTTCGCACAACCATTTCGCAAGTACAACAAATATTAAATAAATCGTTAGATGGAAAACGTAAACTACCTAAATTTAAATATTATTTTTCAAAATTATTTATTTATGAAAGAAATGCCTTTCTACAATATACAAACACGCGGTGCATTTTTGGCATTTAATTTTTTGTATTGCATAATAAGCAATGCTACCCGCCAGATATCCTATTATTAACTTACGATAGTCATTATATGATTTTACCCCTAGTCGCTTAGCTAGCTCATCATCTTCTTCAGTAATTTCATTTAAAAATTATAATGAATCACACATACTATCACCATCTTCTTCGTGACGGTATGATGGTGTGGTGGAATTGATTATTTGAGTAGCCGAAGTGCAATTAAGCACAGCTATTTCTTCCAAAGGAACACAATTTCCTGTAGTTAAGCACCTTATTTCTAGATGTGCCAGCAGTTTTCTGTAGCAACTTTTGAACTGTCTGACATTAGGGTTGTCATTAAAGTCACCTTGCATTCGAATACAAGAAAAAAATATTTCTAAATGACCCTAATTTAATTTGTAGGTTGGCAGGTGCATTAGTTTTTCTTTCATTATGAATATATTAAAGTACCAAGGAAAGCCGTTTTGCACTTATCTCTTATTAAAGATATATGATACCGAGTAATAACAAATGTTACCCTCCCATCTCGCTTTACTTTTCTTTTGCTGGAATAATTCATTTCTAATTTTGATATATATTTTTGATTCGATATGATATTTATATACTAAGTTAAACATGGCAACACATTTAAGAACCTTCTTAACCGTATTATAATCAGTCCAATTTTCAGGAAATAGTAACATAGTAAAAAATAAAAATCATAATTACAGCACAACATAACGAACTATGACCAGAAAATGCATATAACTGCATTATAATCAATCGGGTAATTTTTCAGGAAAATTGTAACAAATAAGTGCACATAAAACAACCTTAAGAGGTTGTTGGGCAAACATATACACCGTATCCGTGCCAACGTGGGTAAAAATAACAATTTCCCAAATTTCGGGTAATTTTCCCTATAAATAATTAACAACACTGATCACGTGACTCATGTTTTGTGTGCTAAAAATAGCATTTTAATTAAAGACAAAATTCTCTAATAAGTGATTATAATTACTGACACACCTATGAAAGGTGATTCCTTTAAGGTTTTTGATAAAACAACTGTGATTTTTATAAAATTTAACGACGCAAGACGGCATATTGATTTTTGTTTTTACTTACGACAACTACTTCTCACGGACGACGTTTGTTGCGTAATGGCGGGCGCTAGACTTATTATTAGTGTGAATGTGTGCGTGACCCCTTGTACGTACAAGCGAGCTGACTTATTATGGGTGCCTCGGTGAGTTGTATAGCGAGATTCAGTCCGCCTTATTTATACGTCCATGAGTAAAATAAGACTTAACCTTTTTGAATTAACTATTTTCCGCAATTATCAATAAAACGTCATCTGAAATAATTGTCTGTAGGAATAGACCTCTCAAAACTTATTACAACATTATATTCATTATGTGGGCGCAACAAACTACTGTCCTGTGATCCGAGATAAAATCCAAGGGTCAAGTTAAATAAATCCACGAAAGTAAAAACACGAAATATGCCGCATGACAAGCTGAAACTTGAAGTTACCAAGTTAAGTCTCCTTCGGAATATGCAATGGTCAATGACCATACAGCCTATTCAGTTGTTAATATTCAAATATTTTTTAGTTTAATGACATAGCCTATTTAATCATTTTCTTAATATATTACTTTATTCAATTGAATATTAATCACTACAGATTCCCATCAATGTTTCAATATTAAGATTTTTTTTTAATAAGGAATAAGGTCTTTTTATTCTAAAAATAGCCTTTATTATCTATTGCCATAGACAAAATACAGAAAGATATTTAAAAACATTTCGTTTTTGCTAAAGCAAAAGCATTAGCTTTTTATTTCAGTTTAAAAATAATGTTTTTATCATTGTCACAAGCATTACAGAGATAAAAACCATTTATTTATGCTTATAATTTATCATTTTATTACCTACATATTTTTGTATGACAGTTAGAAACGATGTCAAGCACCCAATTTTATACATCTCCTTTGTGGTGATTTTTTTATTTGTTGATACAGGTTTTTTTAACATAAATTCATTTACCTATGTCGTCGTCATCTTTTTTACTCTTTGAACCGAATGCAATAAGCGGCAAATCGTCCTCCGAATCCGTAAGTCTATCTTCAAGTCTTCTTGTTTTTCAGCAGTCTCTAGAATGAAACACATTCTGACTCAATATATAAAATAATTACTGATATATTTTTCAAGCGACTATACTCCGGCCGCTGAGTTATTACCGATTTGAGACATGACGAATTGACAATACTAGTGAAGTGACTGAACCAGTAACCCTAATATCATTTGGGAACAGTTTGTTTTTAAATATTCTAGTATAGTGTGTAATTAAATAAAATCAAAACAATAATAGTTAAAGACACAGGTTCTTTATTAGGTGGAGTATCCTTGATGGGCGTAGATAATTGGTCGAGGACATATCAAAATAAAACAAATTTGTAAACACTGTTACACATTTTAATGAATAGAGTAGGTACAAGATGTTTTAATAAATGACTACCTATCATTTATTAAAACAACTATTCAGACTCTGAACCAGATTCGCCAGAGCTGTCATCGCTATCAGTCACTTGTATGACAATTTCATTGTCTATAATGGTGTCCACTCTTATATCGCGTTCATAATCTTCTGTTATTAGTTTTCGAGTCTTTTCGACGACCTTGACCCAATCTTCTTTCGTTATTTTGCTGCAAGCATCTTTTAATAGACCCATCATTTTATTAGTACTGAATGGCGGAGTCGTATTATTACGAGCTGCGTAACCTGCAATGTAAACATTAAATAAACGAAATGTTACACAATTACCTACATGTAAGGGACATGAGATATTTATTTCTTAGTTATGTATCTTTTTACTTATATGCTGAATATTGGATGTTATAATAGTACAAATTATTCATATTCATAACTTATGCGATAAAAAACAATACCTTTGATTTGTGCCCATATTAGCTCAATGGCATTGTACTGGCAGTGATAAGGCGGAATTCGAAGTACCCGATGTCCATGTGCTAGAGCTATCTCATCTACTTCATAACGGACTCTTGATGTTTTATTTTCGCGTACCAACTTTACTAAGTCAGACTTTAGCATTTCGGCAGTAGTTTCAATTCCATTTTGGTGTAACCATGCTACGAGATCAGCTTTCTTGTCGGCCTGAGTAGGCGCTTTATTCACTTGTTTCGAGTGATATGAAGCGTTGCCCATTATTATGATAGAAGGCTCTGGCAGGCTGGGTAATAATTGATTTTCGAACCAATTCGTAAAAGTGTCTGTATCCATCTCCTCGTGGTAATCGGAAGTACTTTTTGACGCGAAAGCCAGCAGTCCATTTTCAAAGAAACCACTTCCAGCAGAACCGGCGTGACAAATTATCAGTCGCGATCCTTTTCCAATTGGAACCTTTGAGGTTGATGCTTTTGTTTCGTCAGTCCAAGAGCGTGACACAGTGTGGTTCGCATTTAACCATGTTTCGTCAACAAAAACGACGTTGTCCCAAGACTCGATTTTTCTGGCTTCTCTTAAAAACTCGCTCCTCTTAATTATTAAATCAAATCTTTCCATTTATATTTTCCTTTTATTCGTTTTTTTTATATTCAAACCCAATTTCGTGCAATAGTTTTGACAACGCCGTTTTACCGCCTTTAAACAAGCCAGCTTCTTTTAAAGAGACCAAAAGCAAACGTCTAGTTGGAAACTCGTTCCTAGTATAATAACCATATATGTGGTTTCTTATTGCATCTGCATCAAAAACATCAACACCTGTCACGGGCTTTTGTCTTCGTTTTTTCTTAGGAGTGCGTAAAACATTATCTTCACTTCCAGAAGCACCAAATTTTTCTTTATTTATATTATATAGTGTTTTTGCACCAATTCCAAGAGCTTGTGAAACCCGATCTTTCACTTGAGTGACAGGAATCAAAGGGCCGCCATTTTGTGACTCACGCTCAAAGTAATCCTGTAGCTTTAGTACAAGCTCACGACATTGACTATTCAATGTTTTTTCTCGTTTCGGCATTTTCAACAAAATTACCAAAACACAAACAAAATTAGTCCAATAAAGCGCAACGATAAACAGGAGAAAGCCGAGTCAAAAAATAACGGTTACACAAGAGAACGTAGTCTGTGCGCACGAGAGTAAGGAAGACGACTAAACAGATTAAAATAGCGGTGGTAAGGGTGTTGCCAGAATAGTATCGCCAATTACTTAAAAAAATACACCTATAACATTGCTTAATTGAGGGAGAAAATTATATTTATTAAATGTTGTTTTATATATTATGAATGTTAAAAATTATACATAATCATTTTAATTGTATTTATTTTTAAATCATAGAAAACAGTATTTCTGTCTTTGGATCACACATAAATCTTAAAAATCATAGAGATACTGGCAACACAGTGCAATTAGGAGACGCAAAAAAATGGTAGCATTATAGTCTAGTTGCTCGAAGGAATAAGTAAAATAAAAATATCCAAATAAAATAAATATCATATCTATTCCAATGAATTCGGACCGAATACTATCAAGCACATCACTATGAAAACTAGACGAACGATGTAACTTTGTACAAGCGCGCCAAAGAACAAAAAATAAATGTTTTCATATTATTTACAAACTATTTTAAGTTTTGAAACAGAGTTTATTGGAAAATTACTTGATTCTGACATTTTGACATAAAGTTTTATATTAAAGAGGTATTCTAAATCATTCGGCAAATGTGTCGCTCGGTCAAGGTTATATCGATTAATTTAAGAATAATCTGTCAAATCGGTAATAACTCAGCGGCCGTACTATAGATCATTACAGTTATAACACAGCTTATGGACCTGAATCACCCATTTTCATTACCATACTGCATGTTTCATAAACTAAGTGTAAAAGCTGAGGTGGCAATGGGCCGAAGAACAGACAACCGATGGGGAAGAAAGATTCTCGAGTGGCAGCCTCGTACCGGTAGACGAAGTGTAAGGCGGCCCCCCACGAGATGGAGTGAGGACCTGGTAATACATGCAGGAAGTCAATGGATGCAGGTGGCTAAGGCCCGTGCTTTGTGGCATTCCTAAAGAAATTGGCAAAGACAGGTTGCTTACCAGTTGTAAGTATATCATTAATTCCTATGAAATTAATCCATCTTAGTGACACTGGCTGCATTTATACAGGATCAAAATATTTTAAAAATATATTAATACATAGGCAAAAAATAATGTCGAAAGATGCTCATTATTTTACATTGACAATTATTTATTAATTTAAACAAACAACTATCATGACAGGAATAACCTAATGCGACAGTGTAGTTCTTTTCATGCATAACAAAAATGTGGTCATTTACTGTAACAAATTGTAAACAATCTTACCCTAGTGAACTCACTCAAGGTGCAACAGAATAGCTCAATTTTTTCATTCTATTAAGAATGCGTAATGTTCGTGTAGTGGCGGTTAAGAATATCCATAACCCCATATCTTCCCGTGGGTGTCGTAAAAGGCGACAAAGGGAAACAGACAGGAGATGGGCAGCAGCATCTTCCTGGTAACCGCAAAAATACAATAAAAAAAACTGCGGTTGCCAACCCGCTCGCCAAGCGTGGCAACTATGGCAAATACCCCCCAATGACGAGAGTAACAAAGAGACGGCCCCCAGTCCCCGGCGGCCCCGCTATTCCTGGCTAAGGTGGCGACCATGGTAACGGCGGGGCAGGGGGTGCTAAGAATCTCCGGTGGAGGTTCGGTTGCCACCTTAGACGACTCGACCTGGCAACGTACAACGCACGCACCCTGAGGACTGACGAGAAGATCGCGGAGCTGGAAGAAGAGATAGACAAGTTGCGCTGGCATATTATAGGATTATCTGAAGTCCGAAGAGAGGGGGAGGACACGGTAATCTTCGAATCCGGCAACTTGCTCTTGCATCTGTCCCAAGGAGGTGTCGGATTTATCGTCCACAAGTCTCTCGTTAACAACGTTGTAAAGATCGGGAGTGTGCCGACGAGGGTTGCGTACCTTATACTCAGAATCACCAAACGGTATTCGCTGAAGGTCATACAGGTTTACGCACCAACCTCGGCACACCCCGATAAGGAGGTGGAGGAAATGTATGAGGATATCTATAGAGCCATGCATTCCTACAAAACCCAATATACGGTGTTGATGGGAGACTTCAATGCAAAACTAGGCACAAGAGAGAACGGTGAGCTGAAAGTGGGGAAATTTGGAATAGGGCGAGGGAACTCAAGGGGCCAGCAGCTGGCCGACTTCATGGAGAAAGAGGAACTCTTTATGATGAACTCTTTCTTCCAGAAGCGGCCCCACAGGAAGTGGACCTGGTCGAGCCCCGACGGTTCGACAAAAAATGAGATTGACTTCATTATAACGACCAGACGACAATTGTTCAGTGATGTCTCAGTGATCGCGAGGGTGAAAACCGGCATCGAACACCGAATGGTTAGAGGCACACTGAACCTAAACATTAAGTTGGAGAGGTCTAGTCTCATAAAGTCAACGCTCCGTCCCCCTCGTGCTCTAATCCAAAGTCCCGAAACCTTTCAGCTCCAGTTACATAACCGTTTTCAGTGCCTAGAAGACTGCAATGAAGTGGACGATTTGAATGACAAGCTCGTGGAAACTGACCATGCGGTCGAAGCTAAGTTCTGCAAGACCCGCCGCAGAAGAACACAAAAACTCTCCGCTCACACTCTTAATCTCATGGCTGTTAGACGGGAGATGAAGCTACATTCTTCAACAGATTTGACAGCATACAGGAACTTGAACAGACAGATCTCCAAATGCATGCGGCGGGACTTACGCAACTTCAATACAGCTCGTATTGAAGAAGCGATCGAGCGGAACCAAGGCTCCAAAGTCTTTGCCAGAGATCTGTCTGCCAGAAAGAGCCAACTGTCAAAGCTGAAGACCGAATGTGGCAGCATCGTTTCCGGGGCACCTGAGATTTTGAGTGAGATTGAGAGGTTCTATGGGCAGCTGTACGTGTCATCGTTGGTGCCGCACGCAAGTGTGAGTAACAATCCAAGAGCGAGTCTTATCCGACATTATTGCGATGATATCCCGGACGTCAGTCTGAGCGAGATTAGAATGGCTCTCCAGCACCTTAAAAACGGCAAGGCTCCAGGCGAGGATGGAATTACAGCGGAGCTTCTGAAAGCGGGTGGAAAACCGGTACTTGAAGTCCTTCAGAAGCTCTTTAATTCCGTCCTCCATGGTGGCACTACTCCGGAGGCGTGGAACAGAAGTGCGGTGGTCTTGTTCTTCAAGAAAGGCGACAACGCTCTCTTGAAGAACTACAGACGATTTCCCTTCTGAGCCGCGTCTACGTGCTGTTTTCGAGAGTTATTACGAATCGTCTCGCACGCAGACTTGACGACTTCTAGCCTCCCGAACAAGCGGTTTCCGAAAAGGCTTTAGCACCATAGACCACATACATACCCTTCGGCAATTTTTTTTATTCTAATAAGCCAGCGCTTATCTACGATCCCACCTGATGGTAAGTGGTGATGTAGCCTAAGATGGTGAAGCGCACTGACTTAACAAAAGCCTATTCACTCTTGCTTTGAAGACACCCACACTGTAATGGGATGGAAAGACAGATGCTGGCAACTTATTCCACTCCTTTGCTGTACGCATGATGAACGACGTGGCAAACCGTTTGGTTCGAATGCATGGTAAGTCAACAAAGAAAGGGTGGAGACTGGTCGAACGTGTGGTTGTCCGATGGTGGAAGGGAGAGGGTGGAATTAAATTATGTAATTCCTGCGCACATTCTCCGAAATGCATCCTGTAGAAAACCGAAAGGCTGGCTACTTTACGTCTGTGTTCGAGGCTGGTAAGATTGGTTTTAACCAAATTCGGGTCACCAATAAGCCTCTTAGCACGCCTTTCCATTGAGTCTATAGCTCCTAGGTGGCATTTTGCAGCACCAGACTCAATGAACCGCCCGAAGTTCAAATTTGAGAATATTTCAAACCCTAACAACTGAAGGCGGTCGGTATATTTCAGTGATACATTTCGAAAAGAAGGAGCCAAGGTGAGCTGGCTCCTTTTTGCAGTGAAGAGACACGCTTGTGTTTTGGAGGCGTTGAACTTCACAAGATTGGCATCGCCCCAATCGGAGACTGCCTGTAATGCGAGATTCACACGCTCTACCATAGCTTCTCTTTCGGACTGGATTTGATCCCGACTGGCCCGAGGACTTGGTTGGTATCTCTCAACAACTGTGCTATCGTCTGCATACCCATAGATACCTGACATAAGCAGATCATTTATATGCAGCAGGAAGAGAGTTGCGGAGAGAACGGACCCCTGAGGAACACCGGCGTTAGTCGCCATAGCATCGGATGAGCAGCCATCGACGACGACCCGGAGAGACCGTTCACTCAGAAAGTCCTTTACCCATTCAATCAGACCAGGGGAAAAGCCGTACGCAGGAAGCTTACCCAAAAGGCTAGTATGCCAAACTCTGTCAAAGGCCTTCGAGACATCAAGGGAAACAGCAAGTGCTTCCCCACTGTTCTCGAGTGCCTCGCCCCATACGTGTGTGGCATACGCTAGAAGGTCCCCAGCTGACCGATTTCGGCGAAACCCATATCCGCCGGTCACTAAGGAGGTCATTCTGTTCTAGGTATGCCATTAAGCGGGCATTCAATATACGCTCCATAATCTTGCAGAGTATGGAGGTAATTGAGATTGGACGATAATTGGCAGGGTCAGCGCGGCTGCCTTTTTTTGGAACAGGCTGCACGTTGGCCAGCTTCCGGGATTTTGGCACTATTCCAGTACTAAATGAGAGGCGGAACAAGCGTGTCAACACAGAAGACAACTCAGGTGCACAAGCCTTTAGGACTATGGCTGGTATACCATCTGGTCCACTAGCTTTATTCACGTCTAGACACCGCAAGGTTTTAAGAACCTCCTTATTCGTTATACGAATCTCCGACATAGAGGTCCCGCAGTGAGGTAATTTTGGTGGAACGTTTTTGCCACTGTCCAGACGTGAATTGTAGGCAAAGAGAGACGCGAACAAGTCCACTTTCTCCTTAGCCGTATGAGCCAGTGTGCCATCCGGTTTTACCAATGGAGGCAGTGTAGGCCGACAGAAGTTTGTCTCGACCGCTTTGGCGAGAGACCAAAAAGCTCTAGTGCCGGATGGTCTGGCAGAGAGTTTTGCGCCAATATGTTTAATGCGATCGAGACTAGCCTGCCGTAATGCTTTTTTGTAGGACTTGGCGATCTCGTTGAAAGTTCTCTTCTTGGAGCTAATACCCGGAGCTTTGCGGTTTCGAGCGTCAACCCAGGATAGGTAAGCTAAATGCTTGCGCTTTTCAGCTTGGGCGCATTCAGCGTTAAACCATGGGCGAGCTTAGCTACCGGTGGGAGCGTCAGAGAAGGGGACAGAGTACTCCATAGCTTGACGCAACAGATCCGTTATCGCAACCGCGCAGCTCGACGGATCCGCAGAAGAGAAACAAACCTCCTGCCAAGGATAAGATGCAAAAAAGTGTCGCATCTCATCCCAATCAGCTGACTTATACCGCCATATTCGTCGAACACCTTGGGACTCGTAATCAGGTGGAGAATATGATGATACAGATTTCACCAGACAGTGGTCAGATGTACCCAAAGGAGAAGTAACCTGTACTTCATATCTGTCTGGTTCGGTAGTCAGCAGAAGGTCCAAGCAATTTGCTGTGTGACCGTCTACATTGGGTACCCTAGTCGCCACCTCTATCATCTGAGAAAGACCTAGCGTCAAAGCAAAATTCCACGCTTCTCTTCCAGCATGGTCGGTCTTTTGGTATGGGAACAGCCAGTCTTGGTGACAAGCGTTTAAGTCCCCCAGAAAGACCAACTGTGCAGTAGGATACCGATTTAGGGCCAGGTCAGCACCCTCACTAAGGTGATCAAATAACCGTGTTGTCTCCTGGTCACCGCTGTGCGATCGATAGACACAGGCATAAACGATTTTATCAATACCTGTATCTACCATCACCCAGATTGTCGAAAAAGTGGGGTCTTCAAAGTGACAGAGACGCTGGAAGCAGATGTCATTGCGGACGTACACACGTACTCCGGCACGTGGATGGAATTTGTTCTTCAGGGAGAATCCAGGATAGTCAAGGTACGCCGCACTCAATGGACATCCAATTTGCGTCTCTGTCAAGAAAAGTAGGTGCAGCTTTTCAGTCTCAAGATGGTGATGGACTGCGCTGAGATAAGAGTGTAATCCTCGAATATTAGTGAGGTGCACTTTTAGTGAGAGGACGTGCAACCGCTGTTTAACACTACTTTTCTTTTTTATGTTCATATTAAGTGTTGAGAGTGAATAAGGATGGAGAATGGTTCGAGTTGAGCGAGGCGTTGCATTAGCAACCAAACGGTACTATCAGAGTTACTGTGCCCATGGGAGCTTGATCTGGAGACTGTGGGGACGCCCAAACCCCCCCAGAGATCGCCATCGGGTCCTCACGCCCGGTCGCTAACCGGCACGATGGGGCCACCTTGGGATTTTTCGCCAGTTGGCGGGGCAGCCTTTCATGAGTAGCTAATTCACTAGTTGGGCCCCCAACTACCTGTACAGAAAATATATATAATAAATTGTACAGAAGTCCGAGGAGTATAATTTGCCACTATATCTGGCGTATGTGGACTATGAGAAAGCCTTTGATTCCGTCGAAATTTGGGCGGTGCTACAGTCCCTTCAGCAGTGCCAAGTTGACTGTCGGGTATATCGAAGTGTTGAAGTGTTTGTACAGTAGGGCTACGATGGCTATCCGAGTACAGAACCAGAGTACGAACCCTATCCAATTGCAGAGAGGTGTAAGACAAGGTGACGTCATATCCCCGAAACTCTTCACCGCTGCATTGGAAGACGTTTTCAAGCTTCTGGACTGGAAAGGATATGGTATCAACATCAATGGCGAGTACATCACTCACCTTCGATTTGCCGACGATATAGTCCTTATGGCAGAATCGCTGGAGGACCTAAGCACTATTCTCAATGACCTCAATAGTGTTTCCCAACGGATAGGTCTTAAGATGAACATGGACAAAACAAAGATCATGTTTAATGTCCATGTCACACCTATGCCGGTAGTTGTTGGGAACACTAAGCTCGAAGTTGTTGACGAGTATGTTTACCTGGGACAAATAGTCCGACTAGGTAAGTCCAACTTCGACCGACAGGTCAATCGACGGATTCAACTCGGTTGGGCAGCGTTCGGGAAATTACGGCACATCTTCTCGTCAGGTACACCTCAAACCTTGAAAACGAGACTGTACATCCAGTGCATGTTGCCAGTCATGACATACGGAACTGAGACGTGGTCCTTCACTGCTGGCCGGATGAGGAAGCTCAAGGTCGCTCAGCGAGCTATGGAGAGGGCTATGCTCGGAGTTTCTCTGCGTGATAAACTCAGAAATGAGGATATCCGCAGTAGAGCCAGAGTAACTGACATAGCCCAACGGATTAGTAAGCTGAAGTGGCAATGGGCCGGCCATATAGCTCGAAGAACCGACAACCGATGGGGAAGAAAGGTTCTCGAGTGGCAGCCTCGTACCGGCACCCCCACTAGATGGAGTGACGACCTGGTAAGATATTTGCAGGAAGTCGATGGATGCAGGTGGCTCAGGACCGTGCTTTGTGGCATTCTTTGGGGGAGGCCTATTTTCAGCAGTGGACTTGTGAAGGGCTGTAATGATGATGATGATGAATGTTCGTGTTAAAGGTGCCTTGTCGGGTAAATTGATACACGTCTGGAACACACAGCCTAATCCGCCCCAATATGTCAGTATAATATTATTTTGTGTTCATGGGCTACAGTAACCACTTGCCATTATGTAACTTGTAGCTTAGGTTAAACTATAGACATCCGGTACTCGCGTACAGGGATGGCAGGGGGAAGGGGGAGGGTGAGGGTTCAGGGGAAGCCTCCCCTACCCTTCCCCCGTTGCGGAAATGTATAGTTTATGAGTTATTTTTTTTTTTGTAAAATCATAACCTCAATTTTTACACAGGAATATTGACACAAAGTTACTTCTGCAACGGCTTCGGCGCTGCGGGAAGTGTAGCCCCTTCGCCTTTCCGTAGCAAATCACAAGCACCCATGTTCACCTCCGCAGCTTCGGCTTATTGGTCGCCTTCGGTGACCAGCCTCAGCCGCTACGGCTCACGCAGGGGCCTGCGATTTGCTACAGCGGGCTGGGGCTGCTCTCCCTCCGCGCCTACGGCTTACAGAAACACTCTAGGGGTGGGGTGTTCTGATTCAGTTTTAGTACAAATTTGATCTATCTTATCTATAAAGTCAGGTTTCCCTAAAATCTGCTATGATAGTGATAAATGAAACAATGTAATTTTAAATCGAATAAGTTCAAAAACAGAGCAGAAGTCGTCGAAAAAACAGGGAAAACACACCACTAAGCACAAGAGAGAATATTCGTGTGACCACTAGAAAAACGAAATGACAATTGACATCATAGATAATATATTGTATTTGACATTTACGGTTGCCCAAATTATGGCCGTCAGCACCGTCCCGTTTCACACTTTTTTACATCAATTATTGACATCTAATCTCATAACACTATACAAAATGTCATATTTGCGTTTCATTATACGGAATTTTTAGTGCAATTTATTTTTATCGTAATTAATTCAAAACTCATTTCCGACATTCAAAAACAGTGTAAAAGGTTCATGCTTAGCCCAGACAAGCCTCCTAAACTGAAAAAGTAATTAAAATCAAGTACCGGATATCTATAGCCAACCCGTAGCTTATTTTAATAATATCACAAAATGTGTATATCTTACCTATTTCATGATTCCCATTTTCTTCAAATTTGGAATTCTCAATTTCAAAATTCTCTTCCTCAACTTTAACAGATTCAAAGCTAAACATTTCGTCCATACAATCATTTTCTACATCACACTTTACTGGCCTAATATCTATGTGACTAATTGGTGTGAATTGAATGTTATCTCCAGCCTCATGCGGTTTTGGTATTGACTGAAACCAAATTCTTTTGTTAAATAAGAAAAAAAGCCAGCGTAGTATTGCCGTAGGAGAATCCATACTACCATACCATCCTGCAGATGTCGTAAAAAGGGACAGAGGGAAACTGAAACAGGAGATACGCAGCAGCATCTTCCTGACAACAACTCAGACTAATATAAACTGCGGTTACCAACCTGCCAAGTTTGGCAAATTGGGTAAAACCCCTCCCATATGAAGCAATCTATGAGGGACTTTTATAGGTTTTAATGGATGGAAGGGATAATATCATGTTCCATCCTGCAAGTAACTGCTCCAGAACTGCTTTTGACTCAACAGCCTGTTGTTGCAATGTTCTACAACGAATCAGTCTTGCATGACAAGTGAAACAAACAATTATAGGCTCCTCATCCTCATCCATCTGAAAATATGTAACTTCGTCATAAATACGGAAAACTACTTAAATATACAAGTTTGTAATAAAATTTATTGGCTACCACAATTATCTTCATCATCATCTTTTGTCATTGAAGTGACAAATAAACTTACAATCCACCTGATGGTAAGTGGCTGCTGCAGCCCATAGGCACCTGCAAAGAACTTCAAGCAAGACTACAGATGCGATGTTACCTCTAAGGACTAAGATGTAATGCTTCACAGCTGGTTATTATACTAGCTCTCAATGTCCTTCACATCGGGACACATACTGCTGCTGGTGGTGGCAGAAATAGGCAAGAGGATGATAACTACCCAGACAGACTCTTACTTATTTTCTCCGGCGGTAGCAAAAAATTACCGCAACTTCAATTTTCAATATTAGGAAATGTTAACAAACTTACAAAACTGTTCGTCAATGATTTGTACAAATTTCGGAGACTAGTCTTCTTAAGTACAAGCATGCGTACATTAACGCATAAGCAAATTCTACAAACTTCACTAAAGGCCATTCCTGTTTCCATTAGCTGGTCGTGCTTTAGTTTACGGTCGCACGCGGAGGGGGGTGGGAGGTGGTTGGGGGGGTAGGGGGGGGTAGTGGTGAACCCCCCCTAAAAGGGGGGGATGCGGAAACGTATAGTTTCTGAAATATATTAAAAAATCTATCCTAACCTATAAAATATTGATATTAATTAATTTAATATGGTATTTGTTTAAATCAAGTGGGGAGGAGGCTCTATTGTTTACCTACCAAGCTATGTCAATTGAGTCCTGCTATGTAGGGCCAGTATTTCTGGGTGGTTATAAAAAAATAACCACGAAGGCTAAGGCGGGAGCAAAGCTCCCGCCTTAGCCTTCTAACCTAATCTGTCCGAGTCGGATTGCTCTGAATCGGGCTGTCAAACATGATATCAAAAAACTTAACCAACTTAAAAGACCATTAAAAAATATAAATACCTTTGTTATATTTTCTCTTTGTTTTTTTTTAAAGCAAAGATTTACCATATACAGCCAAAAAAAAATTTTAGGTCTGAAATAACACGCGGTAAAAGGAGATGCAACCATTATGTTGTCTCTTTCTAATGCTTTAGAATGTCATTATGTAAATGTCAAAG
Source organism: Parnassius glacialis (assembly GCA_033319125.1). Lineage (NCBI taxonomy): Eukaryota > Metazoa > Arthropoda > Insecta > Lepidoptera > Papilionidae > Parnassius > Parnassius glacialis. The sequence goes on from JAVANC010000005.1 coordinate 45,937,198, forward strand.
GCCGAAAGCCAAAACAATACTGTTCTATACGATTCCTAGTAGTTAACCTATAAAACTTAAAAAATTAATTTCTCGAAAACTATAAGTTTCCGCAGAAAATCCTTTTAGCATTTACTTCAATGACCTGTTACCTACCTATTAAAATTAAAATTATCACGAAAATCGTGCGACCGTAAACTAAAGCACAGCCCATTAGCTTTATAATTTATAATTGAATTCACTTTTTCAGCAATAAACACGAATTTTCATTTTTCAAAAATATTACAAACACAGACTACTTAGTGATTATAACCTTCCTGTATATATTTCTTCACAGAACACTATTACTCCTTTATTATACTCTTTGATTATAACCACAGAATACTTTACTCCTAGATTATAACGCACAAGCTAGGGATGCTCGATGATCATCGATGTCAAGAATGGAAACATTGATGTTTTATCATCGATGTTTCCACATGTCAAACATCGAAACATCGATGTCAATAAATCCATAATCGATTATTTGGTACTTGCGAATCCGCGAAATATAAAATATCAACTAAATCTTGCATCTCCTCTAAAATATTTAAAATTTTGAATTATTCAGAATTCTTGAACGCATTGATAACCTAAAAATATATCATTATGGGGTATCAGATTTAACTGTCAAGTGTCAACTGTAATGTCGATGTTGTCACTGATTTCGTTTGTTATTGGTGTCAATGTTGGTTATCTGTTTCTTTATCGGTTGTTTTAAAAAAAATCCGATACTTGATCTTAAACATGCACGTTTCGAACAATGTTATCGTTTCTACTTATCTAAAATTAAAAAGAAAACTTGCGACGAGATATTTGACCACAATTGCTACATCAGCGCCATCTGAGCGGTTATCTACCGACTTCAAAAAGGAGGAGGTACTCAATTCCACTGTATGTTCTTTTTTTAATGTGTGTTACCTCATAACTTTTTTCTGGGTGAACCGATATCGATGATTCTTTTTTTTAATTTAAATTTGGTGCTTCACATGTGGTCCCATATAAGTCTGACCAATAGTTTTTGAGTTATCCTTAAGTCAGTAAAAATTGTATTTTTAAATTATTTTCAATAGCTGGCTCAACTCTTTATCAACAAAAAAACAGATTGAAAGGTTGTTACGGCCAACAGCTGCTTATCTAACAGTAGAGTTCCTCCGCGGCCCATTAACGGAAGAACCTACAAGCAGCTGCAGGTCGGGCCTCATAACGGCCAAGGTGGAAAGTTTCTAATTACAATAAACAATCAGGGGGGAGCGTTCTATTCTATTGAACCGAGCTTACGTACCTCTCTCCAAGGCGACTGGTCCCTCAGGATTCGGTCAGGTCGCATGTGGTTGTATAGTGCTAGGAAAGTAAGGGTCAGTGATGTGTATCTGGGTGTGGCTGGTAGTCTTATTGACCTTATTAGACCGTTACTCTCTGCAGCAGTTCGGACCTCAGCACCGCTCCAAACTGCGGTATCCTTCCACGGCGCTGTCGACAGCCACTTTCTTCGTTCGTCACGATGACAGTCCATTAACTCTATCGGACGATTAACTAACATACAGACGCCACTAACTCTCGTTTGTTATAAAGCTTAACACGCGAAACCGAATCAAAGGTCACTACCGTTTTGCGTGGCAACAGTTATTTCTAGAATATCAAATGCCGCACTAGCTAATATTATCCAATGCACTTATACAGATTCTGAGTTAGACACAATAAGTCCCAGCAAATAAGCAAGGAATGCGCGTTACGTATCCTAAACAGTATATTTCCTAGATGCTCGTGTCGTATCCCGCTTCCGAGTTCCCGACAAAAGGACAGCGTGCCGCCTATAGCACCAGTGAATTTGGACTCCTATTTTTTCTCGCGCGTTCTCGACACCCACCGCTCAACACGCTCGGCCGAACTTCATGCCGTATCGCGCCGAGCCGAGTGCCATCTAGCGTCGATTCTTGACATTAGCGCTTGGCGCGAACAAACCCCCATCCCGGACATAAGGATTTAGGTCCGCGAGTAAACCGGTCAGCGGGACAGGGTCGCGACGGCAAGTTGCAAGACCAAATCTACACCAAACTAGGCCACCTTAGGCACCCCATCAGATCTTGCAACCCTAACCAACGCCTTAAAATGACAGCCCCAACGTGGGCTAGCCGGAGGGTTGAACTGGATGCCATTCCTGGACATCGCAGCACATAAAAAGGTCCTATACCTAGACAGAAGTCCGACGACCTCCTTCAAACACCTATCTGCGCTCCAATGATTAGTTCCACAATCCGACCGGATCAGGTCTGCAAACAGCGACGCGACATGAAGCGGCGCAGAGGGACCTCCTAAGCTTCAGTACAGAGAGCACCCCCAAATTCCCCATGAACGTCGTCTGTGGAGAGCCGAACGAAACGCACAGATAGTCCCTAGTATGAATTTTCAAACAAGTAGGCATAGCCAAGCCATCCACCATATAATCATTTACCAAATGGTGCGACAGCTGATTTCCATCTGATAATCTACAACTAGCCAGCCTGTTAGACAAGTAGTCCTTTGCTCATATTTCAACAAATTTTTCAAAAGCATCAATGTTCAACTACAGAATCAATTCAACCAAATTAATCACCGATGCACATAGGTTAATTTGACAAATTAAACAAACAATAAACGTAAGAGACAGCCCTATTTCATATTTAAATATCTTAGACAGTGCCAACAAAATGTAAACCAAAGGAGAATTGACTCTTATTCCCTTCGGCACAAATAGGGTTATCTAATTTCAGCTTTCCTTTTCACAAAGCAAAATGATTAAACACTATCACAAAACATATACATAATTTTCAAATAGCGCGTCTTTCAATTTCAAATGAATTCAAACTTTCCTTTCAGCAAACAGACGCAACAATCAAATACAATTACAAAGCATATGCACAAGCATTCAAAAGGACACACAATTTTATTTCAATTTTCCATGCAACAACAAACGCAGTGATCAAATATATTTACAAAACATAATATGCAGCAGCATTTAAGGGGTTTTTTAAATTCAATATTTTAATCACAACCGCTACAAATATGAAAATTTCGCGGAAAGCCCAAAGCATTTTTAATTTTCAATTTAAAGCGTCAATAATTAAGTACTCGACCAAACCCAAATCTAATACCCCTTGACAGCGTGATTCAACGCTCCAGGGGAGCCCTAATCTTCTCACCACCAAGTGGAGGCCACACGGCGTGAACCCGAGACTAATAGAGCGCAAACTGCTAACAGTCGCCACTCGGGTTGTACGCCTTCACTGAGGTCGTCGGCAACAGAACATTTTGACAAGTGGACTGTTGACGGCTTAAGGCTCAGTAGAGGCGGCCGTGGTGGGAGCTAAGGCGGCAGCTAGCTAGGGCCGCCTCCATCAAATGGGGAACAGTGGTACACCAGTCGCGGCCACTCAGCTACCGGAAGTGAGAAGGATCTAGCGAACTAATGAGTGGCCGTGAAGTTCCTCTCCACACGATGAGGGGGGGTGATGACACCTCCGTCCCTGGGGGAATTAACCCCCGACTGGTCGGAGGAGGGACCCCTTTCAAATCTAGGGGCCTGGTGGCTAGCCGGCGTGTGTCGAGCGTCGCCAGTCAGAGGGCGTGGTGGAGCGCCCCCGCCCGTGGGGGTCGAGGGCCTGTCAGAGCCCCGAGAGGAGACGCCGTTCGCACCCAGGCACAGAACTGCATGGTGATTGCCCTGGCAATGCAGACAGGGCCGCCGGTGCGGACAGTCTCGCTGGAGGTGCCCTTCCAAAAATGAGTAGCACCAGCGGCGCTCCTTGGCGATAGTTTGCCTTGCCGGAACCGGCCTACTTAATAATTTCGGGCACGTTACCCGGTGATCAGATGCTCGACAATAGGAGCAGGGGGGGGGGGGTTGACGACGACTTGCCCGGCGGATTCCGCCTCTCACTGGGCACGGATCGTAAGTCGTCAACGGTGCCCGCCGCGTTCTCGATCTGCCGGCACTGCTCCTCCAAAAACCGCAGCAGGTCATAGAAGGGCGGAATATAGGAGGCCTCGTCCCCACCGTACCTCTCCTCAAAATGTACTCGAAGGTCGAGAGGTAGACGGGACAGCACGATGCGGAGCAACAAAAAAGCCCATTCGCCCACTGGTAAATCCAGCCGCCTCAACGTATTACAGGCCACCAAGACTGGATCCAACAGGTCCGGACGTAGTCTGGCCCGGTCACTAAGCAGCGGGAGGCTTAGAAGCTGCTGAACATGTTCGTCCGCAATTCGCCGGACGTTGGCGTATCTTCTGGCTAGGAGGTCCCGAGCAGTCTGGTAGGCATCGTCCGACAATCTCAAATGGCCGATAACGCCCAGGGCCTCCCCCTCCAGTGAGGCCAGGAGGTACGTCATCTTCTGGCTCGGGGTCAAGTCACTCCGGGCGTCCACTAGGCTGTCGAAAATACCAACGAAGGTCAGCCATTCGGAAAGGACCCCGGAGAACCTTGGCAGGTCAAGAGTTGGGAGTCGTCCCAACAGCTCCGGCTGAGGCTGCTTCCGAGAGGACTCGCGCAGGTCACTCATCCGAGCTTCACGCGCCTCCTCGGCATACCTGCCTTCAACCTCGATCAACTCGTCCGTGAGCGAAAAGAACTGCTCGTAGTCCGCGAAGCAGGAGTCTAGGACTCCCTTTTCTACATCCGAATCCTCGAGGATTCGGATGTAGAAAGCTCGAGCTCAGCGTAAGCCTCCTCCACTGCGGCCCTTCGAGCATCGACCTGCTCGAGCCGCTTCATTAAGTTATGGTCCCTATCCGGTCCACCTATCAAAGCATGGGCGCTGATGGCCCAGCGTAACTCAGTCCGCAGGCAACGGGTTAGTAGCTTGGGCGATGAAATCACTACTAAATACAAATTACGACGCGGCTCGAGCACAAATTAGAAAAATAACAAATAACAAATACAACAAAAAATTAACAGTTAACAAATGTAGTTCCTATCAAATCGAGTTTAATAGAAATTACACAAATACGAATTACTACTTATCAAACCAAATACAAGTTAGCACACAAGAAAAGACACAAATCAAATTAACAAATAACCAATACTAGTGCGATCAAATCAAGTTAAATTCAAATTGCGCAAATACAACTTACTACTCTTTAGTTCAAATACAAATTACAATACGAAAGATATATAAACGAAGATACACATCACGGTCGATCAACAAAAATGCCTAGCTCGAAAATCGACCCTTCGATAAGTAATCCACTACAACTATCCGACAACGATAATTAACCGATTACGTTAAAAATAACCATCTACCTACATGACGCAAACTCCCGCCTGCGCACTAAACGGGCGCGGCTTTTCAAATTTACCCGCTATCAACAAAAAAGCAAACCACAAAAGAAAAGAATTTTATTATTACGTTTATAATATAAAAAATATATTTTTACGTATTACGGACGGGCGTGATTGTAGACACAAAATTAAACCAATCAACCCAACGCTCCCTGCCACCAAAATTGTTTAATTTTTATCAAACCATATGGTCGGGATCGACCGGGAATCGATCCCGGAATCGCGCTTTGCTACCAATTTGTTACGGCCAACAGCTGCTTATCTAACAGTAGAGTTCCTCCGCGGCCCATTAACGGAAGAACCTACAAGCAGCTGCAGGTCGGGCCTCCTAACGGCCAAGGTGGAAAGTTTCTAATTAGAATAAACAATCAGGGGGGAGCATTCTATTCTATTGAACCGAGCTTACTTACCTCTATCCAAGGCGACTGGTCCCTCAGGATTCGGTCAGGTCGCATGTGGTTGTATAGTGCTAGGAAAGTAAGGGTCAGTGATGTGTATCTGGGTGTGGCTGGTAGTCTTATTGACCTTATTAGACCGTTACTCTCTGCAGCAGTTCGGACCTCAGCACCGCTCCAAACCGCGGTATCCTTCCACGGCGCCGTCCACAGTCACTTTCTTCATTCGTCACGTTGACAGTCCATTAACTCTATCGAACGATTAACTAATTTACAGAGGCCACTAACTCTCGTTTGTTATAAAGCTTAACACGCGAAACGGGATCAAAGGTCACTACCGTTTTGCGTGGCAACAGTTATTTCTAGAATATCAAATGCCGCACTAGTTAATATTGTCGAATGCACTTATACAGATTCTGAGTTAGACACAATAAGTCCCAGCAAATAAGCAAGGAATGCCCGTTACGTATCCTAAACAGTATATTTCCTAGATGCGCGTGTCGTATTCCGCTTCCGAGTTCCCGACAAAAGGACAGCGTGCCGCCTATGGCACCGTTGAATTTGGACTCCTATTTTTTCTCGCGCGTTCTCGACACCCACCGCTCAACACGCTCGGCCGAACTTCATGCCGTATCGCGCCAAGCCAAGTGCCATCTAGCGTCGATTCTTGACATTAGCGCTTGGCGCGAACAAAGGTACTTTTTTGTCAAAATTACTATTTCTCAATCAATCTGCAAAAATTTTGGACGATATAACAAGTGAATTAGATATTTGTGAACTTCTTCCAATTTTTTTTAATTACTGTTTTATACTACATTATTTATTAATTTCTTTTATTTTATTAATTATATACCATAAACAACATGACAATTTTTTTATTCATTTATTTATAACCTATTATATAATTTAACAGTGGTAGAGCCACGCGGCTTTTGCTGTCGCACGGATGGGCCGGCTCGAACCGGGGTGGTACCACGACCTCACAGAAAACCAGCGTGAAGTAGAGGTTTACCTCTGCGTTTCGCTTGGTGAGTGCAGGTGGCCGAAGGCCCTTTTTACTGGCAATGAGGCATTCTATCTTAGTCCTCACGGGTGACAACGCATCTACATTTTGATTTGTAATAGAGGATAGATGTAGATGTCTATGGGCCGCAGTAACCACTTACCATCAGGTGGACTGTGTGCTCGTTTGTCACCCTTATCCTATAAAAAAAACCTATTAAAGACATGTGCAAAAAAACATCGATAATGGCCAACATCGATGTTTTGAGTGGGATAAACATCGAAAATCGATGTTGAGTTGTCGATGTCAACATCGATGTCATCATCGATGTTTCTACAACATCGACCATCCCTAGCACAAGCTAGGTTTGGGCAAAAAATATCGATATATCGTCCTTATCCTTCCATCATGCAATTGATGACGATATATAGATATTTATCAAGCGACATATATCGATACTGTTTAAAAGTATAGATTCGATATATTTTTCCCCTTGCCCATCCCTAGCACAAGCAGTGACAGGATTGCGCTAGCACTTCTTACTAGTTTGTGGACATGATTGACACCAAAGAGTATAGTAATCATAGAACACATACAACCCTAAAGGGGATAGTAATATGATCAGTGCTGCCATATGTCAGTTTAACAAATCTGTACTGTTAATGTAAAAAAATGTGTATAATAGCTGTAAAAAGAAATCAAAGAAAATCTGTATGAATCTGTGCTGCTAGCATAGACTTTGTATCTTATCCAATTTTCAATCCCATGAAGCTAATACAAAGAGAAAAGGATGAAGTGTTGTGTTTTATTGTGTAAAAACTACTCAGATAGACGCTCTGATGTTATGGATGGCATCACCTTTCATTTGTAAATAATTTTACACCTAATGTATTAAAATACTTCTAGAAAAATCTTCGAAGATTCGACACTAGATGGCGACACTTTGTGTCATGTGAACTGAAAATATAAAGGTCCGTAGAGCTCAGTATTGGTAAAATAATCATACGAAGGTGCTGAAATTTGTTTTGCATTCAGACATAAAGAAATTTTAATCGCAAAATATTATTTTTATAGTTTATAATCATTTTGAGAACAGGCCGTCTCGTCAAGTAAACCTCATAAAAATGACAAAAAGACAGGGCCCTAATTAGAATTCAATTACTTTTCCCAGTAATCAAACTTTTAATATTAAAATGCAGGAAAATGTACTTAGGCTGATTTTTACGAAATGTTTAAGTTATATTTAAGTGACATTCTATATGCAAAGAATCACTTAAATACAATTTAATGTTCTTAGATTGGCATTCAAAAAGTGCATTCGGATGCACTTTTTGAATGCCAATCAAATTTTTTATTTGGAATAAAATATTTATATTTTTATTGATTTGTAAATAAAATTATATTAATTATAATAATTTGTCTATTATTTGTTCTCCCTCAGAGATATTAAGTAGTATAACCCACACATAAATAATAGTCCAGCCGTTTCTGCGTGATAAGTAGGATATTTAGTTCCAAATTAAATATCCTACTTAATATTGAACATAGAATATTTAGTTTCAAAGAGACTTTATTTTATGGATAAAATAAATATTTCTTGAAGGTTGACTTTCACGAAAAAATAAACATATTTAAATTGTATTTAAGTGATTCTTTGCATATAGAATGTCACTTAAATATTTCGTAAAAATCAGCCAAGTGCAATTTCCTTCATTTTAATATTGAATGTTGGGTTACTGGGTAAAATAATTGAATTCTAATTGCGGCCCTGTCTTTTTGTTATTTTTTATGAGATTTACTTGACGATAGATGGCGGCCTGTTCCCAAAATTATTATGAAAACAATAAAAATATTACTTTGGCGATTAAAATTTCTTTGTCTGAATGTATTTGCTTCATGAGATAGACGCTCCGATGCTATGGATGGCATCACATTTCATTTGAAAGTAATTTTACACCTAATTTATTAAAATAGTTCTAGGAAAATCTCTTTGCGTCAGCTTTCAAATATAATTAAACATATTCCACACTAGATGGCGACACTTTCTGTCCTGTGAACTAAAAATATAAAGGTACGTAGAGCTCAGTAATGATAAAATAATCATACGAAGGTGCTGAACTGAAATTTGTTTTGCAATCAGACATAAAGAAATTTTAATCGCCAAAATATTATTTTTATAGTTTATAACATTTTGTGGACATGCCGCCATCTACCGTCAAGGTAGCTAAGCTACATTGCAACATCGATATGGAAAGATTCGAGTAGTTTTACTATTTATCGGTAGATGTAAATAGTGTAAAGTGGGCGGAGCTTTGCATCCCCTCACCCCGCAAATTGTCACGCGTTGTTACATAGTGAAATTTAATTACAACGTCTCCTCTTTGTATTTGCTTCATGGTCAATCCTCTATCTACGGCTGCTAGTGTGAAAAATCTGTACAATATCTGTAGAAAGGAATCAAAGTAAAAGATTTTGACCTATGTAAATTGAGGGAATGAGATGTGATAATAAAAAAAAAGATTAAAATTTTAGACATATTTATTTAGATTTATATATTTCTTTGTTAATTTCATCCAACATAGTTTTGTCTGGAGAGAAAGAGTGTGTAACAACATTAATTTTTATTGTTAAATAGCTGTTAGGTTAAAATTAATACCTCGATAGTCGCAGTGTTCAAACTATTCTTTCTCTTGGTTTTAATTAAATTAATTGATGAAAATATTCTTTCTATAGCCGCCGTAGAGTATGACAAACATAGAAGGTTCTGAATAAATTCTTTTAATGTGGGGTATAGCAAATTTACGTCTGTATCCACGATGCTAAAAATTTCGGTCCAGAATTTCTCTAGATCTTCTTCGTTCAATTTTATAATATGTTCATTTAATCTCAACTGGCGCCATTCATTGTCCAATGCCTGCAATTTATTTTCCGATATTAATTGTGGAAACTTTCGTGATATGTGTACAAGTGAGGAAGGAGTGTTGCGTTGCCCAATTTTATTTGGATTTAAAAAAGTTAAATCTCTTATAATGTCATTATTAAAATTATAACGTTTAATTTGTTTGGATCCCTCTATAAAAAATCAAGGCAGCGTAGCCAAAATATGTTTACGTCACTTGGGATGATATTGGGATTCAAATTCAATAAACCATTTATTGCTTTAACGCCTAGATATACGTCTTTCATTGGTTTGTAGCGTCTAGGATTCTCAATTTCGACTTTCGACAGCTCACTTTGTTTCAGATATGCTGTGTCAATATAACAGTCCAACAAGCTCCGGAACGTGTTGCAGACATTCTGGTGCAATTTATATACTTGCGATTTTTCACTTTGCATCATTTTATTAAGGTCATTAAAAAAACCTAAAGCAAATTCTAAAAACACGAGGTACAGTTTATTATAAATGGATTATTGAGCATTGTGAAGATGGCATCTGCTGAGTTAAGTCGATCGGTAACAACGGCATCAGTGAAGAATAACTTGAGTGCATCGTATTGCTCCAAAATTCTAGCAACTGCAGGTAGTAAAGACAACCATCGAGTTTGGCAAGGGTGGAGAATCTTATGCTATGCTATAATTATATGCTTTAATAGCTCTGATCGCTTTGGGCTATTGCTTATGTAATTATAAACATATCTAACAAGCCCTGCAGGTTCTTTTGGCAGTATCGCACAAGCGTAAGACGCGCAGAGATTGAATGAATAACAAATGCATTTTACAGTGTATAGATGAGGGATGTCAGAGAGAGGCCGACTGCATAAAGAATTATGTGCACCCATCATAGCGTTTGGGCCGTCTGCAGCGAACCCAATCATATTCTTTTTATAAGGTTTATTATTTGTATTAAATAGGTAACTTAACAATATGATCATAAATATCTTTTCCAGTGGCACATTTCAATGGCACTAACGCAAAAAAACATCTTTAATATTGTTTCCAATACACAATCTAGTGACATCACATAAATGCTTAGTGCGACTTCTAACTGTGCTCTCGTCGATCAACAAAGAAAATATATTATTTTCTTTGTTGTTTTATCTTAAGTTTAAATTAAGTTTTCTTTTTCTGTTATCCCTGTAACAGATTTGAGGATTTCCGTAGTTTTAGTTCGGCTGCAAAATATTTCTTTAGCTATATTTGAATCTGGACAGACACTCTTAATAAGTTATGAAAGGTGTTCCATTATAGTCATGATCAGATTGTGCTCTGCAATAGAACGAGCTAAGTGGACTTCTCCTTTCTTAGTATCAGTTAAAATATTAATATATTGAAAATAATCATTCACGGGTCTCCGCTGCGACAAACAGGATGGAACAGAATTTTGGTGCTTTAATGTGACGTGCCAAATCATTTTTACCTCCGCCAGAGACAAGAAGATCTTGTAAACAAAATTTCCAGAGAACATATTTAGCTCCTTTTTGACTTGGCATTAGCCAAACTTTAAAGTATAAAATTCGTAAAAATTAGTTTCATTTAGTGTGTAGTCTTCGCGTAAATATAACAAATCATTATTTTAACAGTGGTATACCCCACGGCAGTCTTTGCTGTTATACGCATGGGCCGGCTCGAACCGGGGTGGTACCACGACCTCACAGAAGACCAGCGCTCAGTGCGTAAAGCACTCCTCTCCCTGGACGTCAACAAGTCGAGTGGGCCTGATGGAGTCCCACCTATTGTGGTTGGCACCGGTTTTAACGCGTCTTTTCCAGTACTTCTACTCCCTAGGCGTAGTCCCGAATTCATGGAACGTCGCTCGCGACCGCTCAGATTCGTCCAACTACAGGTCTATCGCCATCACCTCCATGTTCTCTAAAATAATGGAGTCCATTATTAACAGCCAGTACGGTACCTTGAGGTTCACCAGCTGATTAGTGACCGTCAGTACGGTTTCCGTCGCAGTCGCTCGACTGGTAATCTTCTGGGTTACCTTACTCATAAATGGGCGGAGGCATTAGAGTCCAAGGGGGAGGTGTTGGCCGTTAGTTTGGACATAGCGAAGGCCACAGAACACAATTACTCTTTATCAAGAGAAGAACGCAAACTTCATACTAAAAAACGGAAACACGTGTTTGTGTGTATACGAAAAGCGCTACGGTGGACGCCCATATAAAACTTTTTAGCGGGAATTTCAAACCTTTGTATTCTGTAACTTTAAACTTTTTATTTAAGGCTTATTCGAGTAATTTTGGCTCAAGCCTCACAAACCTATAGGGTAAATTCCCATATATTTGAGAGGTTGCACCAAAATTACTCGAATATAATTTAGATTAGTATGTGGGATAAAATAAAACTATAAATAAGTATAGTTATGTAATTTTATTTTCTGGAAGACAGATTGTTTTATAAACTACACATTATTATTGAGGTTTTTTATTGCTTTTGCACGTAATATTTTCACGCACGTTACTAATATAATATAACACATGTTATTGTCGGAGAGTTATTCTTCACAGAACATTAACGTAAATTTAAATCATCAAAATTCTCACGATGAAAACTTTACTCAGCCCAAATACGTGATCTGAAACAGATACAATGCGAGTCAATATAGTTATAAACCCTACACATAACGGCCAATAAATTCGAAATGTTTATAGCCTTACCACAATATTGTCATAAGTTTTTCTTTTCCTGTCATAGGAAACTTGCAGAAAGTGATCAGATGATTTTGTGCTTTTTATTTACACAACACTTAACTTACTTTCGATGATGATCACAAATCGTGCATAAAACTTTGAAATAATGAATTCATTTATAGTCAATATCTTATACAGAATTAACAATCTCACAAAAAATCTTTACTGTACATTCACGACGATATTATGACTGTATATTTGCGTACACACGAAACTGAAGTCCATCTAACTGAATTTAAGCAAAAATGAATAATAAATATTCAAAACTAAACCTATGAACCAATTTTAAATTAATTTTAATAAATTTCAGAACATATTTTCAATATGAAAGACGTTGACAAACAAATGTCATTTTTTTCTTCTTCTATTAATTCATGGCTTCTTTTGATAAAATTCTGCTAATATTTAATAATTTTATTTAAATCAATTAATAGGTAAACTAATTGTGCGAATCTCAGAGTAATATGTATGTAATTATACTTTAAAAAGCAAACCAATAAAAGTTTAACACCGAATTAATATTTTTATTTTCTTTCCATATAATGTGAATTTGTTTATCTAATTTTTAAAATGGCAATCTAAAACAAAATTAAAGAAAGAGACAGCGATATTTTATCTTGCTTTATTTTAACAAGCCCAACACGCATATTGACAAAATCATGATTGTGTGCACATTTTTCAGCTTTCATACAAAGTTGCCCCACCCTGGCGAAGGCCTTCGACCGGGTTTAGCACAAAGCGCTTCTTACGAAGCTTCATGCGCTTCTTACGAAGCTTCATGCGCTTCTTACGAAGCTTCATTCCTATGGGCTTCCCGAGAAATTGTGCAATTGGATCACTAATTTTCTTCCAGATCGGAGCATCAAAGTCGTATTAGACGGTGCTTGCTCCGATTGCAAGCCCATTAACGCTGGTGTTCCGCAAGGCTGCGTGCTATCGCCAACGCTGTTTCTTCTGCATATCAATGACATGTTGCAAACCGGTAAAATTCATTGCTATGCGGATGACAGCACTGGTGATGCTTTATACACTGGCCGTGCCAATATTTCTCGGGAAGACGTCGCCGAGTACCGGGACAAACTTGTGTCTGAAGTAGTCTTTGCTGAACAAAGTCTCGAATTTGGGCGAATAAATCTAGTCCAGTTCAATCCCCAGAAAACACAAGTTGGCGCGTTTATCGCTAAACAAAAATCCCTTCTTCACATCTCCTCAGTTTAAATTAAAAACCGTTTTCTAAACAGTTTTTGATTGGAATAAATAATAATTTAATATTCCCAGTATGTTTGACTATCATACCTTTATATTTGATATAGTCGCTGTTACGGCGTACAGCTGCCTATCCAAGAGTAGGATCCTCCCGGCCCATGAAGGAAGAACCTACAAGCAAATGCAGGTCGGGCCTCCTAAAGGCCAAAGTGGAAAATCTCTAATAACATTAATAAGGGGGAGCGTTCTATCCTACTGAAATTCAATAGGGAGAATATTAAAACCGAGCTTACTTACCTATATCCAAGGCGACTGGTCCCTCAGGGTTCAGTCAGGTCGCATGTGGTTGTATGGTGCAAGGGAAGTAAGGGGCAGTGATGTGTATCTGTGTGTGACTAAGTGTGATAGACCTTATTAGACCGTTTTTTTTTATAGGAGAGGGGGCAAACGAGCATGCGGCTAACCTGATGGTAAGTGACTACCGCCGCCCATGAACAGCTGCAACACCAGGGAGGGAATTGCAGATGCGTTGCCGGCCTATTAAAAAGGAGTACGCTCTTTTTTTGAAGGTCCCTAAGTCGTATCGGTCCGGAAAAATCGCTGATGGTAATCGATTCCACAAGGAAGTCGTGCGAGGAAGAAAACTTCTTCTAAATCGCACAGTGGTGGACCGCCAATCATCCAGATGGTGTGGATGGTATCGGGAGTTCTGCCGCGATGTGCGTTCGTGAAATTTGGCGGCTGGGATTAATCCGAACAATTCCTCTGAGCACTCCCCATGGTAGATGCGAAAAAAAATGCAAAGGGATGCAACATCTCTTCGCAGTGCCAATGAATTGAGCCGATCGGAAAGGGCTCGGTCGCCGACGATTCGAGCCGCTCTGCGCTGGATGCGATCAAGTGGAAGGAGCTGGCACTAGGGAGTCCCTGCCCAGAGATGGGAACAGTATTCCATGTGAGGCCGAACCTGCGCCTTGTAAAGTTGCAGGCGGTGTGCCGGCATGAAATACTGTCCCGCTCTGCTGAGCACGCCAAGCTTTTTAGTTGCCATCGGCAGCAGCTCGGACTTCAGCACCGCTCCAAATTGTGGTAATCTTCCGCGGAGTCGTCCACAGTCACTTTCTTCGTTCGTCACGAGGACAGTCCATTAACTTTATCGTACGATTAACTAACTTCCAGAAGCCACTAACTCTCGTTTGTTATAACGCTTAACACACAAAACGAACACAGAATGTCCGGATCAAAGGTCACTACCGTTTCGCGTGGCATCAGTTATTTCTAGAATATCAAATGCCGCACTAGTAGCTAATATTGTCGAACCTGCCTTCAGCCTCGATCAACTCGTCCGTGAGCGAAAAGAACTGCTCGTAGTCCGCGAAGCAGGAGTCCAGGACTCCCTTTTCCACATCCGAATCCTCGAGCTCAGCGTTAGCCTCCTCCACTGCGGCCTTCGAGCATCGACCTGCTCGAACCGCTTCATCAAGTTATGGACCCTATCCGGTCGACCTATCAAAGCATGGGCGCTGGTGGCTCAGCGTAACTCAGTCCGCAGGCGACGGATTAGATAGGCGATGACATCACTACTAAATACAAATTACGGCGCGGCTCGAGCCCAAATTACAAAAATAACAAATAAAAAAAAAAAAATTACAGTTAACATATGCAGTTCCTATCAAATCGAGTAAAATAGAAATTACACCTAGCTTACTTACCTATATCCAAGGCGACTGGTCCCTCAGGGTTCGGTCAGGTCGCATTTGGTTGTATGCTGCAAGGGAAGTAAAGGACGGTGATGTGTATCTGTGTGTGACTGAGTGTGATAGACCTCATTAGACCGTTACCGTCGGCAGCAGCACGGACTTCAGCACCTCTCCAAATTGTGGTAATCTTCCGCGGAGTCGTCCACAGTCACTTTCTTCGTTCGTCACGAGGACAGTCCATTAACTTTATCGCACGATTAACTAACTTCCAGAAGCCACTAACTCTCGTTTGTTATAACGCTTAACACACAAAACGAACACAGAATGTCCGGATCAAAGGTCACTACCGTTTCGTGTGGCAAGTTATTTCTAGAATATCAAATGTCTACTACCTACACTAGTAGCTAATATTGTCGAATACACTTATATACGGATTCAGAGTTAAACACAAATAAGTCCCGGGAGAAGCTCTCTGCAAGGAATGCGCGTTACGTTCCTAGACAGCATATTTACTAGACGCGCTTACACTATTCCGCGTTCCCGCACAAAAAATGACAGCGTGCCGTCGATAGCACCGCCGGCAAAACACTCTTATTTGCCCTCGCGCGTTCTCGACACCCACCGCTCGACCGAACGTCAAAACCGGTATGGCGCCGAGCCGAGCGCCCTCTGGCGTCAATCCCGAAACCAGCCTTCGGGCGTGAACAGTCGCTTTTAAATAGGATTAAAAACAATTAATTATTAAAACGACTACGCGGACATGGACTCTACTTTGGTGAGTGACGTATGTAAAGTAGAGCCGCTTCTCATAAGATCCTTAAATAATTTATCGCATACCTCACACTTGAATGGTTTCAAGCCGGTGTAGATCTAACATATTCGTTAATTTTTTAAATAGATACGAGCACACAGTCCACCTGATGGTAAGTGAATGCTGTGCAGCGTTGGCCCATTGACATCTATTAAGAATTCTTATCCTCAGTTAACTCTTTCACAGCGAATCACGAGTACCGCTCGGCATTCATATTTTTCTCCAACTCGCGAATCACGAGCGGCACTCGTTACCGCCTTTCATACTGTTTATTAGAAAATCACGTCGCCTAGTCGTGATTCGCTGGGTACGCATTTGTAGCCGAGTTTATAAGCTATACACACATCTGCAATACATGTGCGAAGCGGGAACAGGAGAGCTACAATATGCGATCCCCCGCGCCGCCCGCTCAGTCTGCCGCCGGCGAGTAAGCAGGGTGAACGTTACTGCATTTTGGCGCGAAATGGCTTCCTCGTAGCGCAATCGTGCGATCTCTATGCGCGAGATTGCTGATTTTTTACAGGATGATGATGACTCTGATATTGAGGAGGCTCAGAATGAAGAAATTGAAGGTAAATAATAATTTATATTTATATTATTTCTATGTAGGTAAACCATTTCCGTATTGAGTATGCTTTCAATAGAAATTTCTTTTGTAGACTTGTTGTCTGACCTGCAAGTGGTTGTGGCCAGTCAAGAAAGGCACGATGATGGTGCAGTTGAGGAGCAGGAGCAATTTCGTGAACCGGTCAACCAGCGAGGGCGTACTCGGGAGCGTACACAGAGAAGGTTTCGGCGCGGGCGTCAGCGCGGCGGCACAGTGCGCTCAACTACACACGGGCGATCTTCACAAATGCAGATTACTCTAAGAGAAATGGACGAGGCCAATGGATGGACGTATGTGCCAAGAGAACGTCCATTAGAAGACCCTGTCTTCGAAGAAGTATGTCGTGTCTTAGCCCCTATAGATGAGAATTCATCAGAAATCGACTGCTTTTCAGTCTTTTTCACAAACGATTTTTGGAAGCTCCTGAAAACTGAAACGAATCGATATGCCGCGCAGATGAAGACCAAGCTGGCTAGACGAGGACTGCTAAAACCAGGGAGTATGCTCGATAAGTGGACACCCGTTACGTTGGAAGAGCTGAAACTTTTTTTCTCCATAATAATTCATATGTCGCTAGTGCATAAAGAAAGCTTTGACGCGTACTGGTCCACAAGAGAAATTATACACACCGCATATGCGGCCAAACTGATGAATAGAGATCGTTTTAGGGCTATTTACAGTTGTCTACACCTGAACGACAATTCTAAATACATACCTCGGGGTCAAGATAACTACGACGCCTTTTTCAAGCTACGGCCATACTTTGACGAGCTCTGTCAGCTGTGTGCTACCAGTTTTTATCCTGGGGAAGCCTTGACGATTGACGAAGGGACGTGTGGCTTTAGAGGCAGAGTACACTTCCGAGTTTTCAATAAAGATAAACCCGACAAATACGGAATGAAAATTTATATGTTATGTGACGCAGCGACGGGGTATATTTTGAACATGGTTCCATATGTCGGTGATTCCAAAACGGATGAGCAAATAGTCACAGAACTAAGTGAACCGTACTATGACTACGAAAAATGGCACACGATATATATAGATCGATTTTTCCCAGCCCAATGGTTGCAGACTTACTCTGGCTGAAAAATACTCGTGTTGTCGGCACTGTGATGCCGAACCGGCGTGGCTTGCCCCAAGAATGGCGACAACAGCTCTTGGAGGTGAATGAAATGTCTTTCTGTCACCGTGGGAATCTCACCGCCTGTAAGTGGAAAGACAAGCGGGACGTCCCCTTCCTGACGACCAAACACGCCGCAACCTGGACAAAGGTGACTGTAAAAGCTAAAGGAGGTCTGGCAAAAAAAATAAAACCGGACTGCGTCTTAGACTACAATAAAAATAAAATCGGGGTAGACCTGAACGACCAATACGTGTCCTATTATGCCCTGCAAAAGAAATGTATGAAGTGGTGGAAACAAATGTTTTTCCATTTAGTGGCAAGGGCCATGGTGAACTCCATGGTAATTTACAACAAACAGCAGCCTGCACGCCGCCAATTGCGGTTTTCCCAATTTTTGATGGCTTGTGGTGAAGGCATTGTGCCAGCTAGGTCTACTGATGATGCAGGTCCATCTCATGGAGCTCAGCTGATCGGCAAGACTTCGAGATTAGTGGGAAGACACTTCATTGAAAGAATTCCAAGTACAGAAAAGAAGACAAAAGTGACGAGAGTCTGTAAAGTTTGTGCCGACACTATCAAACACGAAACTGGAAAACGAGGACGCAAGGAGACTGTTTTTTACTGCCCGGACTGTAATGTGCCACTGTGCAATGACACGTGTTTTAAAAAATATCACACGGTAAAGAATTACCATCTATAAAGAGGCATATACATTATGTAAGACTTATTTTTTTTTTCAAAAAAAGGACTATATTGTTTTTTTTTATAAATATAACAAAAATAATATAATGTATTTTTATTTACTAATCATAAACTACAATAGTATATCTTATATACACAAAAAGAATTATCTGTGTTCTCATTTTAGTTAAGTTTATATGACATTCACAAATATACATAAAATCGCCCGCGTACCGTATCAAGCGGCGCCTTAAATGCTCCGCTGTGAAAGTGTTAAGAAATGAAATGCAGACGCATTGTCACCGTGATAACTAAGAAGGAATGACTCGTTACCAGTAAAAAGGGTCTCCAGTTCTCTACACTCACCATACGAAACACTATTTTCTCACGAAAGCTGCTATTTTATGCTGGTATTATTTAAGAGTGTGGTCCTACCCTGGTCGAGTCGATACATTCATGCCACAACCACAATATAGCTGCAGCGTAGCTCTACCACGTACAGACAGCCACCACCACACACCATCATAACGTGATATAGTTATGGTGTTGTGTGGTGATGGTGTAAGACAATCCACTACCCCATATCGTGCCGTGGGTGTCGTAAGAGGCGACAGAGGGAAACAAACTACAAGATGGACAGCCGCGTCTCTCTGATTACAAGTGAAAATAATAAACAAACCGCGGTTGCCAACTCACCTGCATGGCAACTAAGGCAAATATGACGCAAGCCACGGGGTAAGCTTATGTTTTAAAGCCTGTACCGGTAACGATAAAAGTCGAGGCGAAAAAAGTAATACGTAAACTATCATTTAAATTTAAAAAAACATGAAGGTCTAGTCTGTTTCCACTAACCTCCATTCACACATACGGTATTTATTTTAAGGTTCCAATATTTTTTGCTTTCTACCGACTTCAAAAAGGAGGAGTTACTTAATTCGACTGCATGTTCTTTTTTATGTTTATTACCTCATAACTTTGTTCTGCATGAACCGATTTCGATAAATCCTTTTTTATTTGAAAGCTGGTGCTTCACATGTGATCCCATATAAATATGATCAAGGTTTGACTAATAGTTTTTGAGTTATTCTTAATAATTTATATTGAATTCGTTTGTACAATATTAAGAATTAGGTATTGAATTAACTTCTTCAGAATAAATGCAGTTTCAATGTGCACATGAGGCACGGAAAGGTTTTTCTACTCGTCATATAATTACATCACAAATTCACAAAACATAGATTTTTATTTGGTACACACATATTTATATAAAACAAGTTTACACTATATTGTATATATTTTACCAGATAGCTCACGAAAAAGGTTTTGCGCCAGTGTGTGTTTTTAAATGTTTTTGCAAACTACTTTTTGAAATACATCTGTATTCACAGATATTACAAGCAAAAGGTTTTTCACCAATATGTATATTCATATGTTTTTGCAAACTACTTATTGTAATACATCTATATTTACAGATATTACACGAAAAAGGTTTTTCACCGGTGTGTATTTTCATATGTGTTTGCAAATTACTTTTTTGAATACATCTATATTTACAGATATTACACGAAAAAGGTTTTTCTCCGGTGTGTATTTTCATATGTCTTTGCAACTTACTTTTACTAATACATTTATATTCACAATTATTACAACAGTACATTTGTTTAGCGACGTGCGCTTTAAGATGTGCCAAAATGGAACGTTTTTGAGATGTTTTAAATTCGCAAATATCACAATTAAATATTTCTGTTTGTTGTGCTACTGGAGTTTGTTCAACTTGAGTCCGCACTGCAGTGGTGTCTGAGTTCTTTTGCGTCTTATGACTGTATGAAATGTGTTTGGCGAGAATGTCTTTTGTTAAAAATTTTTTACTACAACCATCACATTCAAAAATGTATTTAGTTGAAGTCCCAGATGTTTTTTTCTTAAGCATATTTACACTCTTTTGTTTCAAAATTTTCGTTTTCATAATCTCTGCAGGATGCTTTCCTTTTTTATAAATTGCTTGATTATCTTTTTTTACTTTAGGGTTTGATTTAATAGTAGAGCTCTCAAAATCGAGGTCTTCTTCACGAATATCGTTTATGTTACAATCAGTAGAATTTGATTTAATCTTCTCCTCAGAAGTTTCTGAAAAATGATTTGTCCAGTTAAACTTTTTATTTATTGTAAGTGATTGCATCTTTATTGCAAAAGACCTTAAACGGTTTACAATGGGCGAAGTTTATGCCTTATGGCATTTTCTATCAGTTAACCCAGGGAGAAATAGAGAAATTATAGTATTTTACACAATAATACTAAATATTGTTGCCAGATATAAATTATTTTAGTCAATTAATCCGAACAATGTCTCTCATATTCATTTTCGGAGGGAAAGAATGATTTTTCTGACCATGTTACATTTACATTAATCTAATAATCGCTATTTCGAATTCCACACAGAAATAGTGTTATACACACAGTACAATCGAAGTTGGCGTAAGTGCGGCATAAATGAATTTATCATCACATTTTATCCCGTGGGTTTCCTAAGAGATGACTACGGGTTTACCTGAAAATCTGATGGCTTCCGACAGATGCTGGTATAACCACCTCGTTTACTTCTGATGTAAAATATCCAGACCGGCGCCAGGCGACATTGCCAGAGGTGCTCACGTCTGGTTCTGCGATCGTCAGTCTTATGCCAGGCGTGACTCTCAAGGCAAATCCTTCCTGCGTAGGAAGAGATCCTTCCATGTTCAGCAGTGAAAGTTTACGGGAAGATTAAGATAGAGGAATTATTTGTAGGCTATACAAAGATTCACAACAAGCCCTGGTAGCTCGGGGGCTAGGAGTTTGCCATAAAATTTCACAGTACGCTAGCAACCCAGGTCCGGTCTCCACTGGCACCCATAAAATAGTTAATTTATAAGTAGGTATGTATGTATTTTGTATCTATGTACATACATACATGCCGTTTCCGTCCTATCGATCCTAACAGCTTCGACGGAAACCGTATTAAAGGTCAGTAATCAGCTTATGCTCTTCAAGGTACCGCGTGAGCTGGCAGTTAATAATGGATTCCATTATTTTGGAGAACAAGGAGGTGATGACGATAGGCCTGTATTTGGATAGGTCCCAGCCTTTATTAGGAATCGTATGCACTAAGGCTGTCTTCCATAAGTTTGGAACGACACCTAAGGAGTACGAGAACATGACATAAACATAAAAGTAACAAGAACATAACACAACAACTGCATTATAACTTTGTAATCTATACTAATATAATAAAGTGGAAGGGTTTTTTCATAAGGAATAGTATAGGAATAATATATCATCAGGCTACACCTCTCAGTTAACCTTAAATATTGATTTTTGCTAACCCGTCAAGCGCTAGGACATTTTATTTTTTACACGCCAAACGTCAGGGCCTGTACGGAAGGTCTCCAGATACTGGCAGGCACTAATGTGCTATAACTTAACAATCGAAGCTAGACGCCGAGCAACAATGAAAAGACTTGCATGAAAGTTAAAAAACCGCTATTCCACACACATTTATTCCTCTATTGGAAAACAGTGGAGAAAAATATAAATAGAACCGGAACCTTAATGAAAAATCGTATTCCTAAATACGAGGGGTGATCCAAAATGATAATAGTGTTATCTATAATAATAATAATATATGATAATAATGATAATAGGTTATTTCCAGTGCACATTAAGATCCGAAAAAAACTTTTTTGCTTGCTTATGTACCCACTAGATCAGAATTTAAAAATATCATATAAATAAGCTACGATTCCCGAGAGGTACATTCATTTGAATACGAATCATCAAGGAGAACATCAAAATGAAGTAAAAATTAAATGAGAGCTCCCTCTGTTTAAAAAAAATGTCTACCAAAGACATACACAGCGACTTGGTGAAACATTGAGGGACTCTGCTCCTTCCACAACTGCACGCTGGGCTGAACATCCACGGAAGATGAACGCCCATTCACATCCCTCACTGAAGATAACGTGAAAGCAGTCGAAGATGTCGTATTGGCAGAACGAAGAGTGATCATCAGGCATATATCTGAGGTCACAGGTATCTCATATGCCAGTTTCAAGGAATCCTTGCGAACGAATTGCATATGAAAAGGGTCTCTGCACGTTGGGTACCTAGAATGTTAACCGACGAGTAAAAGAAAAAATTTGTCGACATTTTGAGGGTGAGTCTCGAAAGGTTCCATCTGCTTGCAGTTTTTTTTATTACGTTTCGTGACCATGGTCAAGACCTGGATCTACCATTTCGATCCTGAAATCAAACAACTATCAACGGTTTGGAACCGAGCCTCCTCCCGACGCCAAAGAAATTCAAAGTGTCAAATTCGGCGTGAAAGGTTATTGCGTCAGTTTTTGGGGACGCTGAAGGAATAATTATGGTGGAATATTTGGAAAAGGGAGCCATTATTTCGGGCTTATAATCTCGACTACGCAGGCCAAATAAGAAGATTGCAGTAAGCTATTAAAGAAAAAGACGCGGTAAATTACGAGCTGGAGTGCTGTTTCACCAAGACAACGCTCCGGGTCACAAAGCCGCAGTTGCGATAGCTGCCATTCAAAAACCGGGATTTGAACAGTTCGAACACCCGCCCTATTCGCCAGATCTAGCTCCCAGTGACTTCTATCTTTTTTAAGTACCGGATATCTATAGCCAACCCGTAGCTTATTTTAATAATATCACAAAATGTGTATATCTTACCTATTTCATGATTCCCATTTTCTTCAAATTTGGAATTCTCAATTTCAAAATTCTCTTCCTCAACTTTAACAGATTCAAAGCTAAACATTTCGTCCTTACAATCATTTTCTACATCACACTCTACTGGCCTGATATCTATGTGACTAATTGGTGTGAATTGAATGCTATCTCTAGCCTCATGCGGTTTTGGTATTGACTGAAACCAAATTCTTTTGATAAATAAGAAAAAAAGCCAGCATAGTATTGCCGTAGGAGAATCCATACTACGATACCATCCCGCAGATGTCGTACAAAGGGACAGAGGGAAACTGAAACAGGAGAGACGCAGCAGCATCTTCCTGACAACAACTCAGACTAATATAAACTGCGGTTACCAACCTGCCAAGTGTGGCAAATTGGGTAAAACCCCTCTTATATGAAGCAATCTATGAGGGACTTTTATAGGTCTTAATGGATGGAAGGGATAATACCATGGTCCTTCCTGCAAGTAACTGCTCCAGAACTGCTTTTGACTCAACAGCCTGTTGTTGTAATGTTCTGCAACGAATGAGTCTTGCATGACAAGTGAAACAAACAATTATGGGCTCCTCATCCTCATCCATCTGAAAATATGTAACTTCGTCATAAATACGGAAAACTACTTAAATATACAAGTTTGTAATAAAATCTATTGGCTACCACAATTATCTTCATCATCATCTTTTGTCATTGAAGTGACAAATAAACTTACAATCCACCTGATGGTAAGTGGCTGCTGCAGCCCATAGGCACCTGCAAAGAACTTCAAGCAAGACTACAGATGCGATGTTACCTCTAAGGACTAAGATGTAATGCTTCACAGCTGGTTATTATACTGGCTCTCAATGACCTTCACACCGGGACACATACTGCTGCTGGTGGCAGAAATAGCCAAGAGGATGATAACTACCCAGACAGACTCCCAGGCAGAAAAAATTTGTACCAACTAGTTAATCATCATCACTGCAACAACACAGTCTTAAGCCACCTACATCCATCGACTTCCTGTGTTGCCAGATTGCCACTATCCAGTGGGGGGCCACTCAATAATTTGCTTGCCAGTATGAGGCTTTCAAAATTCCATCTTACTAAACCTACTTTCAAATTTTAACTACTAGCATCACTATTAACATTACAAATACTTCTCTTATTTACTCCAAGTAAACTGAAAATGCTTGCGCAATACAACAATAGACAAATGGCAGATTTGAACTTAATACTTTCTTGAATTGCAGTTCACACCCTTAACAATTAGGCCATTGTCACTTAGTTTCAAATGGAAGTTAATAACAATATACATCCCCTTGCAGTTTTAAGTTTTAATTTAATATAATTTGCAGTATGAAGTAACTAACAGGTAGGTTTGGTTATCTAACAGTTTGATTATTTTATCTCATAAGAATATATTATTCAGCAGCATTATTCTCATAACAGGTCAGACTAATAAAAAAAATGCAGTTGACAACCAGCCTGCCTAGCATGGCAACTATGGCACATAATAATAATAATACTAGAAATTATACCAAAAAATTTATAAAACATATTTTCAACCTATTTTGTAATATACATTCCAATTTATATTGAGTTGCCGAAGAAGCTTAAACACAGATATTGAACATTTTCTAGAGCATTGTAAACATACTATATGATGAAAGTCTAAAAGCACTTGAACTTTCAACTTTAAAAGATCACAGAGAATGAGGACACTCGATTGAAACATATAAAATAATATATAAACACTATGTTCTACAAAATTTTGACAAACTATTATTCCAGTACTTAACACAGACCTTAGGGACATCACTTCAAATTGATTAAAGATGTGTCACCTAATAACTTGTGTATTTTAGCTAAAGAGTGAAGTATGGAACAAGCTGCCAGCAAGTGATATCAGCACAAACCATAAACCAATTTAATAACATATTGGATAAACAAATAAAATAGAACTACAGATATGAAACCAGGATACAGGCTTATGTCCATTGTTAAAACAACTGATATAAGCCTGTATCTGGCCTGTAAACGACAACCGAGCACACATTCCACCTGATGGTAAGTGAATGCCCAGACACATCTACAATTTATCCCCAATTAAGAATCAAAATGCAGATGTGCTGGCACCCCTGAGGACCAAGACGGAACACCTTGCCTCAGTAAAAAGGATATCCAGTTCTCTACACTCACCATACAAATATTATGCTAGTATTCTGAACGACTATGGTGCCACCCCAGTAGAACCGACCCACCTGTGATACAACAATAATATAGATGCAGCTTGGCAATAATAATGTCCTACGGACAGAATTTCGATCACAATGGAAACCACTCATTGCACTTTATTCCCTTCTTTGATTTCTGCCTGATAGGAATATGAGAAATATGAGAGTGCTAGAATATCTGTGTATGTAAGCACATGTGCACTCTAATCTTCACTGACAGAGCCGTACGGTCAATTTATAACTTCAATTGTAATGACTGCTTTAGAGAAAAATTTGAAGAAATAAACATATTAACTTTGGCATCACAATATATTTATGAAAATGTAATGTATGCACATAAAAAGCTTTGATAAGAATAAAGATGTTTGTTGCGGACAGCGAGGGAACCGCCGCCCCGTCGCCCCTTCAGACCCCGTTGCGCCCCGCGCACCCCGCACACCGGCAGCAGATCACGCGATGTCGACAACCAATGAGCGCGCAGCATCGTCGTGCGACGCTACTCACAGGCTAAGACGCTCTCTTGCGGCATATAAGAAGGGCGTTTTGGTCTGTGAGTTGTTCATTTCGGAAGCGGCACTCGAGGACAACAGCAAGAGAAATCAGGAAGAATCAAGACTCCATTGAAGACTCCCCTCTGTGTTTATAGTTAATTAGTGAAAGCCGCATTTGTAAATAGTTTAATACAGTATAGTATACAGTACCATCTTTTCTTTAAGCAGTCCCCTAGCGTAGTATACCTCAACATCAGTCAGTCAATTAGTCAATACAGTCCACTAGCTCCAGTTAAATAAATACAGTCCACTTCGATCCCTTATATTCTTGGTCCTTCGAGCCGGATAAGAAGCCAGAAGAAAGAAGAAACAAGAAAGAAGATAATTATAGAAGAAAGAAGATCATTACATAAGATCTTCAAGGAAGAAAGAAGTTCGTCGACGAAGAGAGAATATAGTCGGTACTAATTTCTTCCCCGTTTCTTATTACGTCTACGTCATATACGTCATACTGTCTGTTTCCAGACAATTTCTTGTTTCTTAACCGCGTTTACGCGGCCAGGTGGTTGCTCCCTAACGGTGCCAAACTGTGACCATCTGGTAACGCCCTTGCGGCGGGAACGGCGTCCAATACGTGCGTCTTTTTGAAGACGATCAGAGGTCGCAACGTGGGACGTCATGAGGAAGACACGAAACGACGACGAAACGCCAGTAGGAATGCGGGTATTCGAGGAAGCACCCGCGTCCCCGTCCGATTATCTCGCGTTGGCACAAGCGCCCTCCGCCGCGCCCCAGGCCCCGCTCGCGCCCGCATCTGTGCCCGCGCCCGCGCCCGCGCCGCCGCGCCCCGCTATATCCGTGTCTACGACCGATCGTTTGGGAGATGTTAGCACATCCGCGCCGCGCACAGAGACACTCGCTGCGATTATAGAAGATCTTCCGACGACAGAAACTAGTTCGATAGTGCGTACCGTCGCGCCTGTAGCAGACGTTGTACATAGACCCGCGCCCCGTCAGTCCGTTCAGCCCGGTCGACAGTTAGCGCGATAGCAAAGTTAAAGCATATCGAGTATAATGCCGCGGAGGAACTAGCTGCAATTAGAAGGAAGCAATTGCAACTCGAAGAAGATCGTATCAAGAAGAAATACGCTAGGGACGTCGCTCAACTGCAGGAAGAAACATATAGGGAAAGTCTAAACGAAGACGACTTAGTGGAAAATAGGGTACGCGTTGATAGGTGGTTAGAGAACATGGAGACTGTGCGGGGGGAGCCGCCCTACCGCCCGTCTCAGCCCGCGCCCCGCATCTAGATAGAGCAGGCCCTACCGAATAGGGTAACCGATTACGACCACGCTGAAGATGCCCAGGGGAGGTCGGTTGCGAATGATGTTCAACCGCGTCGCGTAGATACGACACAGAGGGATAATGGAGTCACCGTAGAAATGAACCAGGTGGATCGCCGTGTACGGGTTACGTCGCCGTCACGCGTCCAACGCCGCACTCTATCGCCTATACATAGATCGCCACATCGCCACACGGATCGTAGATCACCGTCGCCGCGTTATCGAGATGTAGGTGTACATAGGTCGCCAGCGCCACAGCGTAGGCTAGAGGGAAATAGAGATAGAGATAGGTCGATCACCCCGCGAGGGAAAGATAGGGGTATAGAACGACTAGCGGAAGCTTTAGAAAGCATGATTAGAGTTAGGCCCGCCGCCGCGAAGCAAACGCAGGACTTGCCTATTTTTAACGGTTCGGCCGCGGAATGGTTAGCGTTTAAAGCCGCGATGAAAGAATCCACGCGTTTGTATGGATTCACAGATACGGAAAATATGGCAAGGTTAAGGAATTGTTTACGCGGTGAGGCTAGGGAAGTAGTATCGGCGCTGCTGTTTACTGCAAAGGATCCAGCAGATATTATGCGAACACTGGAGCAGTGTTTCGGTCGCCCGGAAGTAATTATAGATCGTGCGTTAGAGGAATTAAAACGCCTTCCGCGCCCGGGGCAAACCGCCCAGGAGTTAAACTCGTTCGCCATTAAATTACAGAATATAGTGTGTATTATGCAGAATGTCGACGGCAAAGGATATTTACAAAATCCGATGCTAACTAGGGAGGTCACTAAGCAAACTTACCCTCACTTACGGTCACGTTGGTGCGATTATGCGGAGCACTACGGAAGTGCAGACGAACCGGGCATTGTCACGTTATCCCGGTTCATAATGAGAGAGGCTGACCGTGCGTTAAGTCACGCTTATACGTCCGTAACGCCGACTAAGGAATCGCCCGTAAAACGAGAGGCGCCGCCGTCGAAAAGAGTAGTGTTGACACGCCGCGTACAGAATAGGGCCCGCGACGTAAAGACGTTCACCGCCCAGGAGGACACCAGTAGTGCCTCATGTATGTGTTGTGGGGGGTGAACACCCAATCGCCAAGTGTAGGAAGCTAGCGCAAATGGGTTTGGACGATCGGTGGAAGTGGATTAAGGAAGATGGGGTGTGCTTTAGGTGTTTAAGCAGCAAACACCGACGATTTAAGTGTAAAGCTAGGAAGTGCGGCGTCGACGGCTGCAATGCATGCACTCCTTCACGCCCGCAAGGCCCGTACGGCTGAAACATCGGCAAAAACCGGATGAGACCGTGCTCGTCGCGTCGAACGTTGGTAGTAGTGCGTCCGTATTGTTGAAAGTGTGTCCCATTACCGTACGCGGACCGCGCGGTAAGGAAATTGATACTTATGCGCTACTCGACGAAGGTTCTACTATATCATTAATCGACGACGACTTAGCTCGCGAGTTAGGAGCGGAAGGACCGACGAAGCCGCTTAACATTCGAGGCGTAAATAACAGTCAACGCGAGGCCGATAGTAGAATAGTTAACATAGGCATACGTGGCAAGACGCGCAGTGAGATGTATAATATAAGTGCGCGAACGATAGCGAATTTAAAGATAGGCTCGCAGTCCGTAAGTAGGGAGTGCTTGCGTTTAAAGCACTTACGCGACTTACCAAGTGCGGTTTGTTACGACGACGCAAAGCCGAGACTATTATTAGGCGCCGACAATTGGCATTCAATAATCACCCGTAATTTGAGAATAGGACATCGAAGGCAGCCCGTAGCTGCACGTACGTTGCTAGGGTGGGCAATTCAGGGAACCGTGCCGCGGTTAACGTGTAGGGAAGACGGCGAGACCGTATTACACGTCGCAAGCACTAGCGGACGGTCAGATGAGAACATCCAGGCGCTCGCCAGTCCGGATAGGAAGATTTCACGACTGCCGAGACGCTACGCTCCCACGGGGGAGTAATAGGGAACCAACCGCGCGACGATAAGGCGTATACGCATCGCAACGGTAGGGACAGGCCTACGTTCTTAACGGCCAAGGCGAAAGTCGCCCCGATTAAGGCGCAAAGTATACCGCGATTAGAGTTGCAGGCGAATTTAATAGGCGCGCGACTCGCGGAATTCGTGCAAGG
Source organism: Parnassius glacialis (assembly GCA_033319125.1). NCBI lineage: Eukaryota > Metazoa > Arthropoda > Insecta > Lepidoptera > Papilionidae > Parnassius > Parnassius glacialis. Next base: position 45,966,628 of record JAVANC010000005.1, read on the forward strand.
CGAGCACAGAGTGGTAACCGATAAGGTAGTGTTTTGGACAGACTCCACTACGGCGCTCCACTGGATACAGAATGATACGGCGCGTTACACCCCATACGTGGCTCATAGGTTAGGGGAGATAGCGGAGAAGACGTCACCCGAGCAATGGAGGTGGACACCGACCGCAGAAAACATCGCGGATCAGACGACGCGCGTAAACTATGTGAACAAGGAAGAGAGTGACAAATGGTTCACAGGACCGCCATTCCTTAACGAAGACGAAGACAGATGGCCTCGCCGTCAGGAAGAGAAGGCAGGGGATGATGATGAAGAACTTGAGGAAGTCGTGGCGCATCAGAGCGACACCAAGGACGCTCCACACCTGCCAGACATAGAAAGATTCTCTTCATACGAGAGATTAATCAGGGCCACAGTACGAGTATTGCAGTTCGTCGATGCCATACGAGGAAGGGCACACGGACTGACATTGCAGCACATCCAGAGGGCAGAGCGGATGTGGATAGAGCACAGCCAACATGAAAGCTTCGCTGAAGACATCAGTCGACTTCAGCGGGGGAAGAACCTGGCAACCGGCAGCGCACTGAGGAAGCTCGACCCCATACTAGAAGATGGCGTACTATGAGCCAGGGGAAGAATCGACGCAGCCGACGTGGACAGCCAGATGAAGAGACCCATCATATTGAGTGGACGCCACCAATTCGTCAAGCTGCTTGTAGAGAAGGCGCATCAGGAAGCAAGCCACGCCAACAGAGAGAGGGTGGTCAACGACCTACGTTCCAGGTTCCATATCCTCCGATTACGACCTACCGTACGAGAAGCGGAGTGAAGATGCCTGCGGTGCAGGGTACGCAAGGACACCACGGCCAGTAGTTATAGGGGATCTACCACCTGAACGATTAGGGGCATTCGCGCGACCATTCACCTACACCGGAATCGATTATTTCGGGCCTATAACAATAACGATAGGACGTCGGCACGAAAAACGGTGGGTAGCGTTATTCACCTGTTTAACTACGCGCGCGGTGCACTTAGAAGTAGTATACTCCCTTACGACGGATTCGGCAATATCGGCATTGCGGCGCATGGCGGCTAGGCGTGGGTGGCCACGGGTCATATACTCGGACAATGGGACAAATTTTCATGGGGCAAATACTGAACTGCAACGGGCAATGGAAGAGTGGGCACCACAGCTGAAGGACTACGCGCTGACTCGGCGGACAGATTGGAAATTCATCGCACCGGGCGCGCCGAACCAGGGAGGCGCATGGGAGCGTCTCGTACGCTCAGTGAAGACCGCACTCGAAGCCACTCTGCACCAGAAGAGCCCACGGGAGGAGACGTTAGCGACGCTCCTAACAGAAGCGGAGAATACAGTGAACTCTCGACCGTTGACGCACGTACCGGTCGATATCAACGACGAAGAGGCGCTGACACCCAACCACTTCCTATTGTGGGGACCATCGAGCCTACCAGTCACCGCGCCGTGCACACCTATTGATCGTCGGGCGTGGAGAGCGGCGCAAGGACTCGCCGATGAATAGTGGAGGCGCTGGGTCAAAGAGTACCTGCCGACGCTGGTTGCGCGCGGGGACTCCCGAGATGCTCAGCAGCGCCAAATCCAAGAAGAGGACGTCGTTGTGGTTGCAGATAGCAACCTGCCAAGAAACGTGTGGCCGCGGGGAATCGTGACGAAGACCTTTCCTGGACCAGACGGCGTGGTGCGCAACGTCGAAGTCAGGACCAGGGGCGGAGTGCTGCGGTGGCTGGTCAGGAAAATCGCCGTCCTCCCGAGGGAAGCTTAGGCTCGCAGGCTACGCCGGGGGGAGGATGTTGCGGACAGCGAGGGAACCGCCGCCCCGTCGCCCCTTCATACCCCGTTTTTTATAGAATGGGGTGGCAAACTAGCACACGGTCCACCTGATGGTAAATGGATGCTGTGGCCCATTGACATCTAGGTTTTCCTTGATTAAGAATTAAAATGCAGATGCGTTGTCACCCTTGAGGACTAAGACGGAATGCATTGTTTCCAGTAAAGGTCTCCAATTCTCTACACTCACCATATGAAACACAGCAGCATTAAGCTGTTATTATAGTATTCTGTGAGAGCATTGTCCTATCCCAGTAGAACTGACCCATTTGTGCTACAACCATAACCATAATATAGTTGCAGTGTGGCTCTACCACATGAAAGACCAAACCAGGGTGGATGTTAATATCTTGACAGAAAATTGCAATAACTGAGTTTTATTATAATATGTACCTAGAACATACACCGGGAGAAATCTATGTAGCAGTGCGCGTCGCGTGCAAGGAGGCACAAAGTACCTTTTTATGGCACAGACTCAGTAATTTCTATCTCTCTAACGCGTGTGCAAACATTTAAGTCTCGTTGCGTCTTCTAGGACGTAGTAGGATTTCAGCCTAATTGTTGTTTTTCAGACTGATTACCTAGCTGTCTATACACTTTTATCAGGCAAGTAATAGTGTATTTCTCCGGCGGTAGCAACAAATTACCGCAACTTCAATTTTCAATATTAGGAAATGTTAACAAACTTACAAAACTGTTCGTCAATGATTTGTACAAATTTCGGAGACTAGTCTTCTTAAGTACAAGCATGCGTACATTAACGCATAAGCAAATTCTACAAACTTCACTAAAGGCCATTCCTGTTTCCATTAGCTTTATAATTTATAATTGAATTCACTTTTTCTGCAATAAACCAGAGTTTTCAAAAATATTACAACGCACAAGCTAGGGATGGTCGATAATCATCGATGTTCGATGATCATCGATGTCAAGAATGAAAACATCGATGTTTTATCATCGATGTTTCCACATGTCAAACATCGAAACATCGATGTCAATAAATCCATAATCGATTATTTGGTACTTGCGAATCCGCGAAATATAAAATATCAACTAAATCTTGCATCTCCTCTAAAATATTTAAAATTTTGAATTATTCAGAATTCTTGAACGCATCGATAACCTAAAAATATATCATTATGAGGTATCAGATTTAACTGTCAAGTGTCAACTGTAATGTCGCAGTTGTCACTGATTTCGTTTGTTATTGGTGTCAATGTTGATTATCTGTTTCTTTATCGGTTGTTTTAAAAAAAATCCAATACTTGATCTTAAACACGATCCAATGCACGTTTAGAAAAATGTTATCGTTTCTACTTATCTAAAATTAAAAAGAAAACTTGCGGCGAGATATTTGACCACAATTGCTACATCAGCGCCATCTGAGCGGTTATCTACCGACTTCAAAAAGGAGGAGGTACTCAATTCCACTGTATGTTCTTTTTTTAATGTGTGTTACCTCATAACTTTTTTCTGGGTGAACCGATATCGATGATTCTTTTTTTTAATTTAAATTTGGTGCTTCACATGTGGTCCCATATAAGTCTGACCAATAGTTTTTGAGTTATCCTTAAGTCAGTAAAAATTTTATTTTTAAATTATTTTCAATAGCTGGCTGAACTCTTTATCAACAAAAAAACAAATTGAAAGGTTGTTACGGCCAACAGCTGCTTACCTAACAGTAGAGTTCCTCCGCGGCCCATTAACGGAAGAACCTACAAGTAGCTGCAGGTCGGGCCTCATAACGGCCAAGGTGGAAAGTTTCTAATTACAATAAACAATCAGGGGGGGAGCGTTCTATTCTATTAAACCGAGCTTACTTACCTCTATCCAAGACGACTGGGCCCTCAGGATTCAGTCAGGTCGCATGTGGTTGTATAGTGCTAGGAAAGTAAGGGTCAGTGATGTGTATCTGGGTGTGGCTGGTAGTGTTATTGACCTTATTAGACCGTTACTCTCTGCAGCAGTTCGGACCTCAGCACCGCTCCAAACTGCGGTATCCTTCCACGGCGCCGTCCACAGTCACTTTCTTCGTTCGTCACAATGACAGTCCATTAACTCTATCGGACGATTAACTAACTTACAGACGCCACTAACTCTCGTTTGTTATAAAGCTTAACACGCGAAACCGGATCAAAGGTCACTACCGTTTTGCGTGGCAACAGTTATTTCTAGAATATCAAATGCCGCACTAGCTAATATTGTCGAATGCACTTATACAGATTCTGAGTTAGACACAATAAGTCCCGGATGAAGCTACCAAGCAAGGAATGCGCGTTACGTATCCTAAACAGTATATTTCCTAGATGCGCGTGTCGTATTCCGCTTCCAAGTTCCCGACAAAAGGACAGCGTGCCGCCTATAGCACCGCTGAATTTGGACTCCTATTTTTTCTCGCGCGTTCTCGACACCCACCGCTCATCGCGCTCGGCCGAACTTCATGCCGTATCGTGCCGAGCCGAGTGCCATCTAGCGTCGATTCTTGACATTAGCGCTTGGCGCGAACAAAGGTACTTTTTTGTCAAAATTACTATTTCTTCAATCAATCTGCAAAAATTTTGGACGATATAACAAGTGAATTAGATATTTGTGAACTTCTTCCAATTTTTTTTAATTACAGTTTTATACTACATTATTTATTAATTTCTTTTATTTCATTAATTATAAATCATAAACAACATGACAATTTTTTTATTCATTTATTTATAACCTATTAAAGACATGTGCAAAAAAACATCAATAATGGCAAACATCGATGTTTTGAGTAGGATAAACATCGAAAATCGACGTTGAGTTGTCGATGTCAACATCGATGTTTCTACAACATCGAACATCCCTAGCACAAGCTAGGTTTGGACAAAAAATATCGATATATCGACCTTATCCTTCCATCATGCAATTGATGACGATATATCGATATTTATCAAGCGATATACATCGATACAGTTTAAAAGTATAGATTCGATATATTTTCCCCTTGCCCATCCCTAGCACAAGCAGTGACAGGATTGACACCAAAGAGTATAGTAATCACAGAACACATAATATAACCCTAAAGGGGATAGTAAATTAAGCATGGGAGTTTTCAGATTTTGGCTGCAACGGTTACATAACTGATATTTAGTTTTAATATCGTTATTGAAAACCGTTTTCAAATATCGATATCAGTAGTAATGGTTTACAATAGAAACATAACCTAAAAGCAGGGTTATGAAAGTCCTCAGTAGCTTGATTATATTGATACTAGTGCCATCTCACAGTAAAAGTACTATTTTTCCCGATATTTTTACATAATCCATTAAAAGATGGCGCCACTGTGGGTATTTATTATTTATACCGAAGCCTAAATCATGCTAGCAAAGTTTTGAAATACGCCGGTATATATATATATATATATATATATATATATATATATATATATATATATATATATATATATATATATATATATATATTTAAGGAAGCGATTCACACCATGGTTTTCTCAAACAAACGTAATAAATATTTGCTTAAATCAAATTTGTTAACATTTAAATTAAATTGATTTCTTTTTAATTTTATTGAAATATGTACGAAATAATACTGAACCTAGGTAATAGCGCCCTCTAGTGTAATTTTCAGTAATTTATAATCCCTACGCCATCTATAAAAGCGCAGCAGAAACTTTCCTCGTTTCGTCACCTAATTATTGTTCAGAGTGGCTCATCTATGCCTGAAAACTGTAAAACGAGTGCAACCAATGATATTATAAAGGAAAGATACGCTACGTTCATAATGAGCGGCGTTCAGATATCGTTGCGTTGTTATAACAAATGTAAATACATATACGTGTATAGTAATTTTCAACTATGACTGCGATAGATAATACGGAACGTAAAATACAGAAAGAGATAACTGTCAGTAGTGTATTGCACTTGAAGTATACGAGTGAATTATAGAGTATGCGGATTTGCCACAGAAGAGACATTAAATATAACAATAGGCATATTACACTAGTAATGATATATTAAATAAAACTATAAACAAAATTGTTATATATTTATTCACAAAGAAATTCTAAATAAATTTGAGTTCTGTCAATCGTATTTTCGATAAATTATGTACCTACTTATCGAATACCTACATAATTTACTGTTTACGTTTTTTCACTGATGGGCGCACTACTTGGCAAATAGGAGCCAAATGACCAGACTGATAAGTAAGCCAAATTTCGGAACATCATCATTGACCTGAAAAAGAATAAAAAGTCTTAATTGTTACGGTAAATTATACAAGAATGATAGTAGTAATTAATTAACCAAAATTGACTGCACAGGTGGTCTAGTGATTTAAGTGTCACTAGAAACGCTGCGCCAAGTGCTGTGGATTCGATTGCTATACGGGACAAAAATGTTTGTGACTTCTAAATAAAAAAAAAACTTAAACTGCCCTTTTACACACAATACTTGTAAAATTGAAATTGTGAAATTACAGAAGTTACGACCTTTTTTTTGTTAAAATAAAGAAGTATCGTGATTTTATAATAATAAATTTTACCGAGGCTATCACAGGTAAATATAACATAATGAGAAAAATTATGTTCTATCTAGGTACTTTACATACATTTTAATTTTACTAATAAAATATTTAATAGCCCGCTATTACTAATCTCATTCTATATCATCTTAATTTTAAAACGTTGAAAGTCACAGTTATATATTATATTATAATATTATGTTAGAAAGGCACTCACTAACTAACAAGAAAACTCGCGATCAAGCTGCTATTGTGCCTACGATTTCGCTTTTGGTTGTTAATCTATGACGCATTTTATTTGTCCTTGTCGCGCTATATTGGCAATCATATTCTCTATCCTTTTCGAACCAACATATGAACAATTCAACATTTATTTGTAAATGAGAAATAAAATCGTGACAAAATATAAATATGTAATATTATTTTATTATACTTACGTATGTTATGAAATTCCTTCACTCTTATTTATCTTCGAACCATAGTTTTTACACTTTCTTAAGACACAACTTGGCATTTTGGATATGTTATTGTCAATATTGTCACGCCACGGACACGCTTTGTTTCGCTCGCTGCTATTCGCCGACTAAATAAAATTACAACAATTGTTTTAATTTGTCTGCAACAACTTGCGCGCACTAGTGCGATATCTACATCTTTTTTATATATAATATCATTGAGTGCAACATTTATTTTACGAATTACTTCGATTATTTTAGTTTCGAAGTCAGAGGCTCTAATATAATCTTAGATGTAATATTTAGACATGTATGTTTATATATAATTTATGATTATTATGCAGTAATATAGTATTATAAATGTCTAAAATTACATTCTTTCTATTCTCATTTATGTCTATAATTTTTATACCCATATTCTTTTAAGGTGAGACGTAGGATCAGAGTTTGATTTTGAAGTCTATAGTTAAACTGTATTCATAAGTAGTAAACATAATATAAATATAGAAAATTATTATAGGTACATAGTTTATTTATTATTATTATATTAATAATCATTATTTTTTATAATCATTATTTAAGTTGGCGATTTACCTTCAAATACTTAACTATGCTTAGGACTGACAGGAAAGTTTTAAAACAAATGTACAAAATGCAAATAAATATTACAAATAAATGTACAAACGCAACGTCAAAAATTAATAATTTTATAGATATTTTACAGTTAATTTTGCATAGTGAATGGCCCACACCACTAAAGTCAAGTGCGTAATTGTTACGTTTGAAAAAAAAATCAAATTCTAACTTTCACATAAACAAAAGTTGCCTAAACGAAATATAATGTGATGAAACAAATCTAAATCTAGTGCCTAATGTCCTAAAGATCATTTAAATCTGACAAGTCTCACAACTACAAAAACTTAAAAAATTAGGCAATTTTAACCAATTAAAATTCGACCTTATTGTTAAGAATCTTATAATTATATTTCACTACGTGCACCGTTTTATGATAACAACCAACATCGCAACGAAATCCATATTCGCTTCATCTCTTTCATACGTATTTATGATACTGTCGTTAGAACGAGAAACAACGAAAATCAAAGGACCTCGGTTAGTTTTGGTTTTGCGCAGTTTTCGGTTTTTGGCATATCGTTACAGTTTGCGTTTTACGTTTCGTACGATGGTTAGTTGATTTTGGGTTTTGGTTGGATATGTGATAACGGTTATGTTCTTAGGTTTATCGATATGATATGATATTTGATAACAGAAGGTTATTAGTTACGTTTTGATATATCGGTCTCATGCCTATAGTAAATAGTAATATAATCAGTGCTGCCATATGTCAGTTTAACAAATCTGTATTGTTAATGTAAAAAAATCTGTATGAATCTGTGCCGCTAGCATAGACTTTGTATCTTATCCAATTGTCAATCCTGTATCTACGGATGCTAGTGTGAAAAATCTGCATAATATCTGTAGAAAGGAATCAAAGTAAAAGATTTTGACCTATGTAAATTGAGGTAAGGAGATGTTGTGATAATAAAAAAAACGATTAAAATTATAGACATATGTATTTAGATTTATATATTTCTTTGTTAATTTCATCCAACATAGTTTTGTCTGGAGAGAAAGAGTATGTAACAACATTAATTTTCATTGTTAAATAGCTGTTAGATTAAAATTAATGCCTCGATAGTCGCAGTGTTCAAACTATTCTTTGTCTTGGTTTTAATTAAATTAATTGATGTAAATATTCTTTCTATAGCCGCCGTAGAGTATAGCAAACATAGAAGGTTCTGAATAAATTCTTTTAATGTGGGGTATAGCAAATTTCCGTCTGTATCCACGATGCTAAAAATTTCGGTCCAGAATTTCTCTAGATCTTCTTCGTTCAATTTTATAACATGTTCATTTAATCTCAAATGGCGCCATTTATTGCGCGAAGGCCTTCGACCGGGTTTGGCACAAAGCCCTTCTTACGAGGCTTCATTCCTATGGGCTTCCCGAGAAATTGTGCAATTGGATCACCAATTTTCTTCCAGACCGGAGCATCAAAGTAGTATTAGACGGTGCTTGCTCCGATTGCAAGCCCATTAACGCTGGTGTTCCGCAAGGCTGCGTGCTATCGCCAACGCTGTTTCTTCTGCATATCAATGACATGTTGCAAACCGGTAAAATTCATTGCTATGCGGACGACAGCACTGATGACGCTTTATACACTGGCCGTGCCAATATTTCTCGGGAAGACGTCGCCGAGTACCGGGACAAACTTGTGTTTGAAGTAGTCTTTGCTGAACAAAGTCTCGAATTTGGGCGAATAAATCTAGTCCAGTTCAATCCCCAGAAAACACAAGTTGGCGCGTTTATCGCTAAACAAAAACCCCTTCTTCATATCTCCTCAGTTTAAATTAAAAAACGTTTTCTAAACAGTTTTTGATTGGATTAAATAATAATTTAATATTACCAGTATGTTTAACTATCATACCTATATATTTGATATAGAGTCACCCCCGGGGCAAGTGTGACATAAATTAATTAAAACGAAATTGAACATTTAAATACTTCTACTCTGTAAGGGTTTAACGTAGATAATTCCGTTTCAAAACATCAATTATTAAGTGGTTGTTTGTTTGATCAAACATTTTAATATCTATAAGTAGCATTTTGTAATTTGAGGCAGTTAAAACTAATTAAGGTGGAAGACTGTCACACTTACCCCATCAATGGGGCAAGTGTGACAGTACGCTTCTTTTTGTAGTTACTTTATTATTATCTGTAATTTTCGTTATTATATATTTTTTTTGTTTATGTTAATATATTTTATGAACTATTAGAACGATTTGAACGTCCATTTTTATGTAATAATGGATTTTTCCCCGTTTGGGGTAAGTGTGACAGTTTTTGACCGATATAGTGATGTGCCTATAAATGGATTTATGTACCACTTGCCCTAAATGTTTTGAAAGAGTAATAAAAACAATGCTAAGTGAAAAATAACTTTAAATCAGAAACCTTAACAATCAATAATAAAATAATATAATCTTTGGTATGTACTTGTATTATACTATTTCTGTTGAATAAAAACATTATTAATAAATATATTATTTACTTAAAAGATTTTTTAAATGTCGATCGCGGCTTCAATATTGGTTCTGTATGGATATCAGGTTGTATCGTAAGAATGTGCGTTGATTTTTCCTTTTTGCTTCTAAAATTTTTGTTTTTTTCCCGACTGAATTGATTTACTTGAACACTTCCAGAATCGCTGTCACTGATAATGTCTATTATATCAAAGCCTGAATGCGTACTCCAAACCAAAACCATACCGTTCCATGGTGTGGAACATTGCAGCCATATTTTTTTCCAAGTCTGAGTTTAACGCTGTTGACCTACCATGAGTGTTCGATTTCACACCTCGATCACCATTTACGTGTGCGATTATTGTTGTTCTATGGACATCGTAAACCTTGACTGCCTTAAACGTTGTCATATGTTGCTCCCGTACAGCTTTGATAGCCTCCAGCAGAATTTCTCGAGAGTATTTATCAGATTTTTTCTTATATAGTTTTTTACCATCTAAATCAAACAAAATAAACATAAATGATGCTTTTTCTATAATTAGTTTTAGGCTAAAAGCATACCCCATGAACTGATATGTTCACCCTTTTGCCCCCCCCCCCCCTTCATATTTAAAAACCCATAAGTTTTTTATTTGTATTATATATATATATATATATATATATATATATATATATATGCATTTTAAATTTAATTAAAATCAGATAAGTCTACAAAACATACCTCACTGTACATACAAAACCGTATCACCGTACGTACAAAAACATATATACATACAAACACAAGTACAAGCTAACATACAAACAAAAATTCGTAAAATGTGACTCTGAGATCTCACACGCTTCGCTCGCTTATTTATTAAGTATAAATATAAAAGTAAATACTTAAATATAAATACGTAGAAGAACACAGGTAAATAGCACCCTCGTTTTTTGAAAGTCGGTTAAAAAATAGGCTGTCCCATCACTAGTTACGATATTCTCATACAAGATGACCGGGGTAAGCGTAACACTGTCACACTTACCCCAATGTTAGGTATTAGGTGACCAAGTATAACTGTATCCGTATTTCAAGGAATAGTCGATTTCAGGTCTCAAAAACATATTACACTATAAGTATCAATATTATTCTTTATCACTCACCTTGTATCTTATTTAAAATAACTGAAAGACGTATCGAAAAACATAAAAACTTCGGCTCTTAAAATTGCGCGAGCTTTCGCTAGTTGAGTAGTTTTAAAAAAATGATCTCTGTCGATAAAATAGTTTAAGTTATATACTTAACTGTCGGTATAGTCAATAGCGTAAAAGTTTCTGCGTTGTTCAATAGATGGCATTAAACAAAAAACCGCATTTATGCCGCATAATTTGCATTTGTCACACTTGCCCCACTGTCACACTTGCCCGTCTACCTTAGTTGTTTTTAAATAGGATTAAAAACAATTAATTATTAAAACGACTACACGGACATGGACTCTACTTTGGTGAGTGACGTATGTAAAGTAGAGCCGCTTCTCATGAAGATCCTTAAATAATTTATCGCATACCTCACACTTGAATGGTTTCAAGCCGGTGTAGATCTGACATATTCGTTAATTTTTTAAATAGAATAAGGGGGACGTACGAGCACCCAGTCCACCTGATGGTAAGTGAATGCTGTGCAGCTGTGGCCCATTGACATCTATTAAGAATCCTTATCCTCAGTTAAGAAATGAAATGCAGACGCATTGTCACCGTGAGGACTGAGAAGGAATGACTCGTTACCAGTAAAAAGGGTCTCCAGTTCTCTACACTCACCATATGAAAGACTATTTTCTCACGAAAGCTGCTATTTTATGCTGGTACGGGGTAGGACGGTCGAGCCGATCCATTCGTGCTACAACCATAATATAGCTGCAGCAAGCTCTACCACGTATAGATGGACACCACCACAGTGCATCATAACGTGATATAGTTATGGTGTTGTGTGGTATGTTGTAAGACAATCCACTACCCCATATCGTGCCGTGGGTGTCGTAAGAGGCGACAGAGGGAAACAAACTACAAGATGGACAGCCGCGTCTCCCTGATTAAGCGCTTATTACATTATTCAATTTTTAGGAAATCTAATTAGAAAGTAGGAAAGTGTAATCATAGTTAGAACAGTTAGGATACGATTTAGTTAAAGTTGGAGGTCCCGACCGCTCTGGTTTATAAATTGTCTACAATTTAGGATAGTGTAATCGCAACGTTACGATTTAGAACGACAAGTCGGCGCTCGCGCTTCGACCTAAGTGGATGTCTTGATTGCACGTGCGACATTTGTTTGCGTTGGCGAGTGAAGCGACAGTATTGAGCAGTGGTTCGTGTGGCAGCATGTCCACAGAAAAAGAGGTGTTATTACAAATTATAGACCTGTATAGGGTAAATGCCCTATTTGTATAATAAAAATAATGAAAACTATTTAAAAAAAACAATGCGTGAAGAGGGCTTCAAGGTGTTGTTAAATATTTATAAATACAATGACAAGTATTCCTTAACCCAGCATATTCTCTTTTTTCTTTTTTAATATCCATTGTTCCCACCACGGCTAAGGCAAGTCCTATTTTCTGCTGTTTTGATAAATACGGCGCCATCGATCAAACGTGCAACTCCGTCGATACTTCTTTTACGAATGTGCTTCGTCACGATTTAGAATTCAATTTAGTGTAATGTGATCACTAGCATTCAACTTAGGTTCCTAATTAGATTTTCTAAAAATTGGATAATGTAATAAGCGCTTTACGAGTGAAAGTAATAAAAAACCGCAGTTGCCAACCCACCTGCATGGCAACTATGGCAAATATGACGCAAGCCACGGGGGAAGCCCATGTTCAACACAGTAGTTTTAAAGGCTGTATCGGTGACGATAAACGTCGAGGCGAAAAAAGAAAAACGTAAACTATAATTTAAATTAAAAAAAAACCCGAAGGTCTAGTCTGTTTCCACTAACCTCCATTCACGCATACGGTATTTATTTTAAGGTTCCAATATTTTTTGCTTTCTACCGACTTCAAAAAGGAGGAGATACTCAATAAGACTGTATGTTCTTTTTTATGTTTGTTACCTCATAATTTTTTTCTGCATGAACCGATTTCGATAACTCTTTTTTTTATTTGAAAGCTGGTGCTTCAAATGTGATTCCATATAAATTTGATCAAGGTCTGACCTATAGTTTTTGAATTATTCTTAATAATTTATATTGAATTCGGTTGTACAAAATTTTAAATTAGGTATTGAGTTAATTTCTTCAGAATAAATGCAATTTCAAATTGCACATAAGGCACGGGAACGTTTTTCTACTCGCTATATAATTACATCACAAATTCACAAAAAATACTTAGATTTTTATCTGGTACACACATATTTATATAAAACACGCTTACACAATATTGTACATATTTTACCAGATAGCTCACGAAAAAGGTTTTGCTCCAGTGTGTGTTTTTAAATGTCTTTGCAAATTACTTTTTGTAATACATCTATATTCACAAATATTACACGAAAAAGGTTTTTCTCCAGTATGTACTTTCATATGTGTTCGCAAAGTACTTTTTGAAATACATCTATATTCACAGATATTACACGAAAAAGGTTTTTCACCGGTGTGTATTTTCATATGTCTTTGCAAATGAGTTTTTCTAATACATCTATATTCACAGATATTACACGAAAAAGGTCTTTCACCTGTGTGTATTTTCATATGGTTTTGCAAAATATTTTTTAAAATACATCTATATTCACAGATATTACACGTAAAAGGTTTTTCACCGGAATGTATTTTCATATGTGTTCGCAAAGTACTTTTTAAAGTACATCTATATTCACAGATATTACACGAAAAAGGTTTTTCACCGGTGTGTATTTTCATATGCATTTGCAACACATATTTTCTAATACATTTATATTCACAATTATTACAACAGTACATTTGTTTAGCGACGTGCGCTTTAAGATGTGACAAAATGTTACGTTTTTGAGATGTTTTAAATTCGCAAATATCACAGCAAAATTTATCGATTAGTTGTGGTACTGGAGTTTGTTCTACTTGTGTCCCAACTGCAGTGGTGTCTGAGTTCTTATGCGTCTTATGACTGTATGAAATGTGTTTAGCGAGAATGACTTTTGTTGGAAATTTTTTACTACAATCATCACATTTAAAAATGTATTCAGTTGATGTCCCACATGTCTTTTTCTTAAGTATATTTACACTCTTTTGTTTGAAAATTTTCGATTTCATAATCTTTGCAGGATGCTTTCCTTTTTTATTAATTGGTTGATTATCTTTTTTCATTTTAGGGTTTGATTCAATAGAAGGGCCTTCAAAATCGCGGTTTTCTTCACGAACATCGTTTGTGTTACAATCAGTAGAATTTGATTTAATCTTCTTTTCAGAAGTTTCTGAAAAATGATTTGTCGAAGTTAAACTTTTTATTTATTGTAAGTTATTGCATCTTTATTGCAAAACACCTTAAACGGTTTACAATGGGCGGAGTTTATGCCTTATGGCATTTTCTATCAGTTAACCCAGGCAGAAATAGAGAAATTGTAATATTTTAAATAATTATACTAAATACTGTTGCTAGATATAAAGTATTTTAGTCATTTACCCCGAATAATGTCTCTCATATTAAATTTTGAGGGAAAGAATGGTTCTTCTGTCCATGTTATAATTACATTAATCTAATAATCGCTGTTTCGAATTCCACACAGAACTAGTGTTATACACACAGTACCATCGAAGTTGGCGTAAGTGCGGCATAAATGAATTTATCATCACATTTTATCCCGTGGGTTTCGTAAGAGATGACTACGGGTTTACCAGAAAATCTGATGGCTTCCGACAGATGCCGGTATAACCACCTCGTTTACTTCAGATGTAAAATATCCAGACCGCCGCCAGGCGACATTGCCAGAGGTGCTCACGTCTGGTTCTGCGATCGTCAGTCCTATGCCAAGCGTGACGCTCAAGGCAAATCCTCCTTACATCGGGAGAGATCCTTCCATGTTCAGCAGTGGAAGTTTACGGGAAGATGAAGATAGAGGAATTATTTGTAGGCCATACAAAGATTCACAACAAGCCCTGGTAGCTCGGGGGCTAGGAGTTTGCCGTAAAATTTCACAGTACGCTAGCAACCCAGGTCCGGTCTCCACTGGCACCCATAAAATAGTTAATTTATAAGTAGGTATGTATGTATTTTGTATCTATGTACATACATACATGCCGTTTCCGTCCTATCGATCCTAACAGCTTCGACGGAAACCGTATTAAAGGTCAGTAATCAGCTTATGCTCTTTAAGGTACCGCGTGAGCTGGCAGTTAATAATGGATTCCATTATTTTGGAGAACAAGGAGGTGATGACGATAGGCCTGTATTTGGATAGGTCCCAGCCTTTATTAGGAATCGTATGCACTAAGGCTGTCTTCCATAAGCTTGGAACGACAGCTAAGGAGTACGAGAACATGACATAAACATAAAAGTAACAAGAACATAACACAACAACTGCATTATAACTTTGTAATCTATACTAATATAATAAAGTGGAAGGGTTTTCTCATAAGGAATAGTATAGGAATAATATATCATCAGGCTACACCTCTCAGTTAACCTTAAATATTAATTTTTTCTAACCCGTCAAGTCAAGCGCTACGCCATTTTATTTTTTACGCGTCGAATGTCTAAATAAATAGGCTACGATTCTCGAGAGGTACATTCATTTGAATACGAATCATCAAAGAGATAACATCAAAATGGAGAAAAATTTAATGAGAGCTCTCTCTGTTTAAAAAATGTCTACCAAAGACATACACAGCGACTTGGTGAAACATTAGAGGGACTCTGCTCCTTTCACAATTGCACGCTGGGCCAAGGAGATTAAGCTGGGCTGAACATCCACGGAAGATGAATGCCCATCCACATCCCTCACTGAAGATAAAGTGAAAGGAGTCGAAGATATCGTATTGGCAGATCGAAGTGTGTGTAGTGGAAAAAATTTGTCGACATTTCGAGGATGAATCTCGAAACATTCCAAGCAGATCAGATTTTTTATAAGGTTTCGTGACCGTGGGCGAGACCTGGATCTACCATTTCGATCCTGAAACCAAACAACAATCAACGGTATGAAACCGAGTCTCCTCCCGACGCCAAAGAAATTCAAAGTGTCAAGTTCGCCGGGAAAGGTTATGGCGTCCGTTTTTGGGGACGCTGAAGGAATAATTATGGTGGAATAATTGGAAAAGAGAGCCATTATTTCGGACTTATACTCTCGACTACGCAGACCAAACAAGAAGATTGCAGGGGGCTATTAAAGAAAAAGACGCGGCAAATTGCGAGCTGGAGTGCTGTTTCAACAAGACAACGCTTCGGCTCACAAAGCCGCAGTTGCGATAGCTGCCATTCAAGAAACGGGATTTGAACTGTTCGAACACCCGCCCTATTCACCAGATCTAGCTCCCAGTGACTTCTATCTATTTCCTCGGCTCAAGGAACACCTTTGAGGCAAGAAATTTGCAGACGATAGCGCAGTTATGGACGCTGTTGAGGCTTTTTTGAGGGTCAAAATAAAGATTTTTTTTCTAAAGGAATTCTGGGTTTAGAACAAAAATAGACTAAATGCATTGACTTGTTAGGAGATTATGTGGTAAAATAAATTATTTTATTAACAATAATCACCGTGTTTAATATTCACTATCAATAATTACTTTTGGATCACCCCTCGTACTCACATCCTAAAAATAAAACCAAAGCGAAAAGTTGACTGAAATCTGAAAGAATGTTAAAAAACGGCAGAGGTGGCTTCGCCCGCGTAGTACGACAAGACAAAAAGATTATTATAAGAATCAGGCGTAACATTGCGAAAATTCATCATATTAAACACTTTAGTAAAATTATTTTGTGCGTGCAGTTGGGGTCGTAAATCTAATAATATCTCGGCTTCAGCCCGGCTAGGGCGGTAAGCATGTTGCGCGGGCGCAACGCCATTATCGATAACAACAAATTTAATTTTAGATATAAGTTATTATCTTTATATTTATTTTTAATACAAGTTGTTAGATGCGAAACATTTCTACTTATAGTTTTTTAATAGATAGATAACTAATTAATAATTTATTTAAAATTATCATTATTATTATGTTAATAAATACGTTGTTTTATCTTTTTTTTTTCATTTTTATCACTAGCACACATAATGACAAAACTAAATACAGTATCGATAACACTTATCGACAACATTAATGCGCATCACTATGCTCGCCCATAAAGCCCGTGAGTGGGAGAGAGAGTTAAATACTCCGATAATTTATGACCCAAATTGCACGCACAAAATAATTCTAGTAAAGCTGATAACCGCTAGATGTGACTAAAGTAATTAAGAGCAAAATTTGTATGTATAGTAAGTATCTCCAACTCCATGAGACATTAATCAGGAAACTACAACATTACGGTGTAAAAAATTTAGAGCTTAGACTTATTACTTCATATTTAAGTAACAGAATTCAAAAAGTAGTGATTAATGGTAAAGGTTCCTCCGGATCGGTAGTATCAATGGGCGTTCCTCAGGGCTCGATTCTTGGCCCATTCCTGTTTTTAATCTATATTAATGACTTACCTTATCTTGTAGGGGACAATCACGATATAGTATTATTTGCTGACGATACCTCTTTGATTTTCAAACTCAAACGACAGTTAATTAGTTATGACGATGTAAATAATGCTCTATCGAAATTGGTACATTGGTTTAACGCCAACAATATGCTCTTAAACGGCAATAAGACAAAGTGCATTAAATTTACAATACCTAATGTAAAACATTCGAATACCAATGTGCTGTTAAATGGGGAGGAGTTGTCTTGTGGATACCACTATTTTTCTTGGTATTACTATTGACGCGAAACTTCAATGGGGCCCCCATATATCTAAATTAGCAAGCAGACTTAGTTCTGCAGCATATGCTGTAAGAAAGATTAGAAGTCTCACAGATGTTGAGACAGCTAGATTAGTGTATTTTAGTTACTTTCATAGCGTAATGTCTTATGGAATTTTGCTATTGGGTAATGCGACTGATATTGAAGCTATATTTGTTTTGCAAAAGAGAGCCGTACGGGCGATTTATAACCTAAATTGTAAAGAGTCCCTCAGAGAAAAATTTAAAGAAATAAACATATTAACTTTTGCATCGCAATATATTTATGCGAATGTAATGTATGTGCATAAAAACATAAATAGCTTTAATAAGAATAAGGATGTGCATACTTTAAATACTAGGAACAAACATAAGCTTGTAATGCCAGTTACTAGACTCCACAGAATCAGTAATCCATTTATGGGGCAATGTATACGCTTTTACAACAAAATCCCAGAACATATTCAAAGTTTGTCAATAAACAAGTTTAAAAGTTTTATTAAAGAAAAACTGTACAGGAAGGGTTATTATAACATCAAGGAATACATGAATGAAAATAACCCCTGGGAATAGGGTGATCGCCACCATGCTGGTTCTATGAAAATATCATTTAAAAATTGTATAAACAAAATTATTGTTAAGTGAAATTATGTTTAAAAAAAAGTCCCGCTGGGTTTCTTGCTGGTTCTTCCCAGGACTGAGGTATTTTCCGAACCAGTGGTAAATAAAAAATGACTTTCAATAAGTATTATGTAATAATCAATATTGAATAAAAAATTATTCTATTCTATTCATGATGCAAGAGGAATTTGTGGTGATTTTTTTTATTTTTTGATGCATGTTTTAAACATAAATTCATTTTGATTTCTTATATTTACGCGAACACTACACATTGAATAAAACTGTTTTTTACGGATTTTATCGCGTTTATTTTATTATTTTTATTCCCGACGTTTCGAGTGCTTTTCAGCAACCCACAACAACAACAACAAGTTAGTTCATTCTGCGTAAATCGAACCAAAAATTAATATTAAAAAACTGAAGGTAGCCGGGCTAACTGTGACATCGGGACGTCAAACATCTCAGTCCCCCCCGTGACCATGGGTTGCTGAAAAGCACTCGAAACGTCGGGAATAAAAATAATAAAATAAACGCGATAAAATCCGTAAAAAACAGTTTTATTCAATAAATTCATTTACCTATGTCATCGTCATCTTTTTTACTCTTTGAACCAAATGCAATTAGCGGTAAGTCGTCCTCCAAATCTGTATGTCTATCTTCAAAAGCATCAATCTCCAAATCTTCTTGTTTTTCAGCACTCTCTAGAATGAAACAGATTCTGACTCAATATATAAAATAATAACTGATATTTTTTTCAAGCGACTAGATCATTACAGTCCATTACAAAGATTATGGGCCTGAGCCACCCACTTTCATTACCATACTGCATGTTTCATAAGCTAAGTGTAAGAAGCTGAAGTGGCAATGGGCCGCAGAACTGACAACCGATGGGGAAGAGAGGTTCTCGAGTGGCAACCTCGTACTGGTAGACGTAGTGTAGGGCGGCCCCCCACTAGATGGAGTGACGACCTGGTAAGACATGCAGGAAGTCGATGGATGCAGGTGGCTAAGGCCCGTGCTTTGTGGCATTCCTAAAGAAATTGGCAAAGACAGGTTGCTTACCAGTTGTAAGTATATCATTAATTCCTATGAAATTAATCCATCTTAGTGACATACATACTGGCTGCATTTATACAGGATCAAAATATTTTAAAAATATATTAATGCATAGGTAAAAAAAATGTCTAAAGAAGCTCATTATTTTACATTGACAATCATGCTTAGCGCAAAACGCGTAGGTATGTTCTACTAGCGACTACTAACCTAAAAATCAAGATTCCAATGTTTTGTCGCATAAAATCGCATTATAACAATTATATTGAACATATAAATGATATATAAAAAACCACATTGTCAGAAAGATAAATGATTGTTGAAATTATTTTTTTTTAAATCGATTAATTGCTATTTTTACATAAAAAAGTGGTTTTAGTGGCTTATGGTGTAGATTTATCAAGCCCGCGTTTTTTTATAGGAAGGGTAAAAAACGAGCACACAGTCAGCCTGATGGTAAGTGCTTGCTGTGACCCATAGATATCTACATTTATCCTCAATGAAGAATCAAAATGCAGATGCGTCGTCACCCGTGAGGACTAAGATGGAATGCCTTTTTTCCAGTAAAATGGGTCTCCGGTTCTCTACACTCACCATCCGAAACACAGCAGCGTCAAGCTGCCATTTTACGCTGGTATTCTGTGAGAGCGTGGTCCTTCCCCTGTCAAGCCGACCCATGCGTGCTACAATTATACTACTAAATACTAATATAGCTGCAGCATGGCTCTACGGTTTTGAAAATATTAATTGTTTAACTCTATCTATTTTTTAATCTGTTAGCAGTATAATTTTATTTTGTTTAGATATAATTAACTTTTTTCGGCGTAGAAATGTTGAAATTTTCTGGGTTTTAGCAGCCTTGTATTAATTTATTTTTCGTAAATAGACTGCGGCAGTCTGACTGGTGACTGCCTCACTCAGTTCTGCGTCAACTGTCGTCCTAAGTGGATACTGTATTGGTTGTTTGCAGCGGCTAAAAAAGATCGCTGTACAAATACAAAATATTCCAAAAAACAAATTTCATACATACTTGATTGGTATTCAGAGATTTTTATTACAATATTTTAAAGGTACAGAATAAATAATAGTAGTACGTAATAAAAGTAAGTAGGATGTATATATAGGTTGTCCCAGAACTCAATGTCAAGCCGAAACGGGGTGACAGGATAGATTGTAACCATCATGAGAAAAATTAGAAGAAAAATCTATTCCATGCAGTTTGGAAATTATGGGCATTTAAGAAAAACCTAGAAATTTGGTCAAACTGTAACCATTTTTCGGTTATTGTGGTTAATTTTATTATTTTTGTTCAATTAAACTTTGGAACCGTAACCCTAAATAACATTTCCAGAACCACAATCAAAAATAATGACACAACTGCCCCAAGTTTTCTAGAATTAAGATTTTGTTAAACTATGAATTTAAAATTTTCATAATTTGTCGACTTTGAAAGGTCCTCCTTTTAAAAAAAAGGGGCTCAAGTGCCTTGGCAAGTGCCATTAAAATTTCGCGCATTTAATCAGGATTGTAAAATGGTAGAATACTAGTTAGTTTCATACTAAAAAAAAAACTAGTAAACAAAATAAAAACCTCGAGTAACCCGATTTTTGCTAACCCATTTTACTCAGTTAAAATGTTTTTTATTAATATGAGAGATGGATAGTGGACATATTTGCCATGAGCGACCGAGACAGATAGTGATGCCAATTTTACGAAAGTCAACGAAAGTAAGTAAAATTAATAAAATAATGAAAAATCTTGACCTAGTTTAGTTTAGGTTTATTGGAATAAGTCAGATAGGGAAATAATTTTTTTTATTACAATAAATGTTCAAATTGTTTACCATCAGCCTCAATACATGCCCTACAACTTATTAAAAAAGATCTAGTTATTAGTCCATATCCTCGAGAGTTGAAGTCCTTAGCAGCTTGAGAAATTCGTCCCCGTAGCTCGGCTACGCTGTCAATGGGCTTTGAATTAACTTTTTGTTTGAGAACGCCCCAGTAAAAAAATCCAGAGGATTTAAACTGGGGAACGGGCTGGCCACGAGATAGTGCCTGAACGTCCAATCCACCTTCCCGGATATTCCTGGTCATGGAAATCTCTTACTTGCACTGCGTAATGCACTGGGCAGCCATCTTGTTGATACCACATGTGGCGACGATCTGTTAGTGGTACGTCTCTAACAAAGTTGGTAAATTTTCTCGTAAAAAATGTAGGTAATTCGTGCCATTCAAGTTCTCAGGCAGCTCAAAAGGTCCAACAATTTTGCCTTTTAAAATTCCGGTCCACAGCTTTACTTTAAAGCGATACTGGGATCTGTCTTCTCGCATTAAATGTGGATTCGCCACATGCCACTCGTGAAAATTGTGTAAGTTTATGTAACCATCTTTTCTAAAAGTAGATTCATCTGACCAGAGAATTTTTTTGAATAAATTGGGGATTTTTATTATGCCTCTGTAGCATTGTTCTACAAAATGAAATCCTTTCAGGATAATCTCGAGGAAGAAGACTTTGAATTCGTTGTACGTGAAACGGGTGCATTTCGCTCTTTGTAAAATACGACATTATGTGCTTTTGGGTATTCCCATTCTTGTTTCAATTCCACGAACGGAAATACTTGGGTCATCTGCGACCACTTGCAACACTTCTTCCTCGTAAGGAAATCGAGCTCTACCTCCAGCCCGTATTTAATTCGGGAAATGGCCGCCCTCCGTGAGTGAACGGTGCACATTAACAAACACGCGGTGATCCGGATAGCGCTCTAAATTTGGATATCTTTCACGATAAAGTCTAGCGGCGACACTTGCGTTGCATCTGCATTCCCCATAAATGAGGTGCATGTTCGCATATTCTTGTGAAGTGTAGCGCGTAGGCATGCTAGATAACAAGGATGCTAACACAAAAGTCCAATTCCAAAAGAGAGAAGCCAAAGTTGCCGGTATGTAATCAACAAGTCCAATTCACAAAAATCCAAGTCCAAAAAGAGAAGCTAAAGATTTCAGTACTAAATCAACACAAGCCAATACGGAAAGGTGCGCAGTAGACGAATGAGCGAAATGTACTAACTGGTGTCAGACGCATCTCCGTCTCACTGCGTGGCGTCACTATCTGTCTCGGTCGCTCATAGTGTAGTGTATGTGCCTCCACCCTATTAGTAGTGTAAGTAATACATGTACTCTTATTTTTTTTTAATCAGTATAATTAAAGAATTAGTCTCAGCAACACGTCTTCTCTTTCATTAACACCTGCCGACATTACATGGCGACCCTGCCAGGCGGTGCGCTGCGACAATGCATGCGCACCGCCGGGGCCTACTACATAAAAAAAGATAAATAAAAATATTATAAGAAATTTAAATTAAATAATGAAGTGAAATGACAGATAAAAGAAATTTTATAACGGAATGGACGCAATACCGGATGTGACGAAAAATTAATAAATATGAATACAAGAGGCCACAATAATAATTGACTGAAAATTTAAAAACTATAACGTATATGAAGTAATATAATATATTTACCTTTAATCATTTTTTTTTAAAAAATACGTTACCCCTACACTAGGATTTTCTCCTGTATCGTGGAGGCAGTTTACAAACACAAATTGCACAAGGACAAACATCCAGACCCGGAACAATTATTTGTAGGTAATACAAATACTTGTTCCGTGCGGGATTCGAACCCGCGCCCCCCAGCGCAATAACTCATTGCTAAGCCACTGCGCCACGGAGCCGTCAATTTAATATAACTATGAAGGCAACTAAGAAAGAATGAGGAGAATAAAAAGTGATTTCCTAAATAATGACCAACGACCAAAATTCAAGAAACGGCAAATTAATTTAATAAGGAAAGGAGCAGTTGTACTTTAGCGAGCTTTGTCCAGTAAGATATGAAAATTAAACACAGTAGTAAGTTAAGTTAGTTAGTAACATCGCATCAGCGTAATTTTTAACATTTGATTTTAATAATTTTTTATTATGTTTTATATTAAATAAATAAGTAATGCATTAAATATTAAATGTACGGTATTTACATGTAACTTGTATTTAACATTTTATAATATTTATAATATTTTAGTAGGTATTGTATTAAAAAAAAATACAATTATAACACTTTTTAGGGCGTTACTCACCGGCTACGGTCATCGGAGAGTTAAGAGACTCGAGTATCAAAATAAAAGTATCCCAGGGCGCCTGTTGTTGGATGATTAGTAAATGAAAATTCAAAGTTACATATACAGACAAAAAGTAGTTTATTTCCTTCTAAAGTTCATACGGATAGCCCCCAAATATCACACACACAAATGTTACACAATATATTAAGTTACATTTTACAATGACAAGATTCCTATAAAGTAAATATATTTTTAAATTCAGCCCAATTTTTTTTCCGTGATAAATTTTATTTAAATGTAAGTATACAATTTTGAAAAGGGCTTTACTTATATAAAAAAAAAATCGCTATTATTATAAGTCATAATTAATTTTATTCTTTTCTAAAGGCATTAAAACCTTAAAGTAACTATATAAATAAATACATAACCTTAATAAATCACCTTAATGTTAATATAACCTGCTTAAAAATCAAAAATTGGAAATAAATTAATGTTTTGTTTAATATAAACTTAGTTGTATGTTCTTTTGTGATTACCAATTATTTTCTGTAGGTTATACGGTTTCTTAAATTTATAGCAATCCTAAATTTTTATATGTAAATTAAATGTATAACTAATGCTAATTCAATTATAATTATAATATTATAATTAATATTTTTCGATATAATTAAAAGTAATAGCGATGCGATGTAATTATACTATAAACTTCTGTGTCAGTTAGAAAATATTTAAAAGTATAATTTTAATGTGATAAGGAAAATAATAATTAAAAGAAGTTTTAATAATAATGTTTCTTAACAAAGTTAAACGCGGACATGAAAAGTTGACATATATTACCTCATTTTTTTATATTAAAAAGTATATACAGAATGTCCAGTAAATAGCACGACATACTGCAGGGGGTGATAGCTAGGGTCACTACCTATCAATACAACACAATATATGTTCAGCAAAATCTTACGGATTTACAGTTTTACAAAATTTTCCGAAATACCGAAAAATCTCTACCTTGAAACAGATTTTTAAGCATCTCGTAATGAGAAAATCCTTTTCTAGTATTTTTTTTTACATCAAATTATTCGTGAATAGTTACTTTACTCATTGATAAGTCTTTTTTCTATCAAAGACTGTTTTCAAGAAATACTATTTTTTGTTTAAATTTGAACAGAACTATTTTCTTATCACTTAAGTTTAACCTACAGTGGTGAAAAAAAAATGTATGTGGCAGTTTTGTACAACAAACTTAAAAAATAGCTTGTTTAATGGTGATTTAGGAAAGATACAATACTAGTGCATTTTCATTAAAAAAATACAAAAAAATGCTATTTTAGTTCCAGAGAAGCTGATTTTGTTGAAAATGTAATTAACGTAATTTTGACGAAAACCACTATGAGAATAAGTAATAGCTGCTCATTTACGCGAATTATTATAAAACTAGTTGTGTCTACTAATTTACATAGTTGGCAATTAGAAAATCCGTATGTGTCAAGAGAAGACAGGTCCCAGTACCAATTCAAAATAAATTTATTGTGTGGGATTTTTAATGGCCTGATTGTGGGTCCCGTCGAGCTTCCACCTACATTAAATGCCAATAATTACTTGGAGTTTTTACGAGAAACCCTACCCACGCTCCTTGAAAATGTTCCGAGTGAGCTAAGAGAGGTGATGTGGCTTCAAAATGATGGGTGCCCTGCTCATTATGGCCGGGAAGTAAGAGCCTACTTAGATGAAACTTATCCAGGCAGGTGGATTGGGCGACTGGGACCGATATTATGGCCACCTAGGTCTCCGGACCTAAACCCCCTGGATTTTTTTTATTGAGGTGCCATGAAGAACAAAGTCTATGAAAAACCGATCCAAAATGACAATGAATTGAGAGCAAGGGTTAACACTGCAGCAAGAAAAATATCGGAAATAAGCCTGAGAAGACTCAAAAGCTCATTTTTAAGAAGATGCCGAGCGTGTATTAGGGCACAAAGGAAGTAATTTGAGCATTTATTGTAATTTATTTAAATAAATGTTTATTAAAGTTAACTCCTCTGTTTTTTTTACTATCACCTTATCCTTCAAGATGTCATTTACAGACCGGCCGGCCGGTCGGCTGTAGATTAATTATTATATAATTCGAACCGTAGTACGACCTTACAACGATTCGAATTCAAAGTCACATTACTTGCATTTAAAATAAAATGCTCTTATTAACTAAAATAGCTTATTTTTTTTGTATTTTTTTTAATGAAAATGCACTAGTATTGTATCTTTCCAAAATCACCATTAAAAAAGCTATTTTTTAAGTTTGTTGTACAAAACTGCCACATACATTTTTTTTTCACCACTGTAGGTTAAACTTAAGTGATAAGAAAATAGTTCTGTGCAAATTTAAACAAAAAATAGTATTTCTTGAAAACATTCTTGTCTTTGATAGAAAAAAGACTTATCAATGAGTAAAGTAACTATTCACGAATAATTTGATGTAAAAAAAAATACTAGAAAAGGATTTTTTCATTACGAGATGCTTAAAAATCTGTTTCAAGGTAGAGATTTTTCGGTATTTCGGAAAATTTTGTAAAACTGTAAATCCGTAAGATTTTGCTGAACATATATTGTGTTGTATTGATAGGTAGTGACCCTAGCTATCACCCCCCTTGCAGTATGTCGTGCTATTTACTGGACATCCTGTATTTAAAAGGCGTGAGGAATGAGAGAAGGAATGTTCAAATGTGTGGATACGAATGATGGAATTGCAAAGTTTCGTCAATATTGGACTGATCACCCAAACATTTGATGATGCTTAAAATTCTGGTATTGAAACCATTATGAGCGAGAATTATGAAAGTTAGTAATGGAAATGGAGTATGTAAGTATATAAAAGTTACCAATACAGTCAAGTAGATAACAGCAGGTACTATAAAGATAAAGAAAGAAATAAAAATTTACGAAGAGAATCAAAATAAAATAAAAGATGACCTTGATAAATAAATCGTGGAGAGATACGGGAACGTCCATCACTGGTAAAGCATATAGTCCTCGAGCAGGGTATGTTTCCATGATTGGATGATAAAATCGGAAGTAACGGGTACTATGGGAACAATACCTTCAGTACAAGTGAGATGTGAACGAATTTACTCATATTAGTACTGTTGGGGACCAGAGAAGTCTTAAATTTGTTACCCTTGATAATGGTACATAGAGGTCACGTCCTTCATTGGATCATAGTGTAAACTTAGTTTTCCTCAGTGACAATTGTTGGAGTCTTTTAAAATGACTTAAACGTTGACCTCGAGGTTGTGCGCACAACCCAAGGTACAGTTTTACCTTGTTATAATATGATAAAAAAAATTATGTACCAATAAAATGAAATAAATGTTATGAAAAAGTAATATAATACCCAAATAAATGGGGGGCCCATACGTATAAAGTATCCGCATGATAAATATCATGAATTAATTATGAAATGAGTTTTTTTTTTTATAGGAAAAGGGTGACAAACGAGCACACAGTCCACCTGATGGTAAGTGGTTGCTGCGGCCCATAGACATCTACATCTATCCTCTATTACAAATCAAAATGTAGATGCGTTGTCACCCGTGAGGACTAAGATGGAATGCCTCATTTCCAGTAAAAAGGGCCTCCGGCCACCTGCACTCACCAAGCGAAACGCAGAGGTAAATCTCTACTTCACGCTGGTTTTCTGTGAGGTCGTGGTACCACCCCGGTTCGAGCCGGCCCATCCGTGCGACAGCAAAAGCTGCCGCGTGGCTCTACCACTTTTAAATAAAAATATATAAGTATAATAAAAATGGCAAATAACGCCCAAAGAGGTGAATTAATACTCCGATTCCCGGTATCTAATAAATAAATAAATATATAAAGCTAGCTAAAGGTCAAATAATAAGAAATAAAGTACGTACAACAATCATGAAAAAAAAAAATAGGCCTGACAATCAAAAGGGAATGTAATGAGGTGTGTTAGTATGAAAATAATTAACATGCAAGGACATGAGAACAATTAAAATGAGGTCATAATGGAATCCCCGCCCAAAACAAAAAACAACCACAGTAAAAAAAATGATAAATACGTTTTCGCTTAGATATATTTTATATGAATTTGCAAAACTTTTTCATATTTTCAATAACTCTAACCTAAATTTCTCTTAGTCTTATTTGTTAATGTAAAATTTGTACAATTTTAAACTAAATTTTGTATATTAGTTACTAAAAACAAGTCCAAAATGTATTCTACTCTATTATTATAAGTTTCATAACACAATAGTATTTTTTTTATTATGGACAACGAAACATAAAATTATGTTATCTGCTTTAAAAAAAATTGTCTCTTTTAATGTTAATAAATATTTTGTTTAAACAAACTAGGTGTGTAATAGTGTATATTTTAAATTTCTGTCTCAATTAAGGTAAACATATTCCATAAAAGTCATAAAATAAAAAAAGTAGTAATGTGTTTTCGACTATTATAACTTAAGTAATGAATACTTAATAATGTATGTAAACCTATTATCAAAATGAAATGTTACTACCTAAACTGTGTAAATTATTTTATTCACGGTATCATATTATTGTATTGTTAAAAGTAGGTACCATCATAAGACGTAATCTCAAAGGTTTCCATATACGTGTACTTTGGAATTTAAAACAAAGGTGTCATAAATCGCTTACGCAGATGGGATCACAACATGTATTTTGATCTGTCTGTTGTTATGTTAACAAAATTGATTAGGTACGTTGCTTTGCATTGACTTCTTTGTTCTGGATATCTAAATACGAAATGTAATCAATTATTTTCGGTATAATATTGATTGAACTTTCAAATCATAAACTTTTATTTATTACAATTTATTATTTTCTGAGAAAATAGTAGTGATGCCAACTTAGTTGTATGGATTATGAAAATAATTACTTGATTTAATACGATTTTGAAACTCATTATACTATATTTGCGATTAATTAATTTAATTTTTTTTTGTGACCAGAATATTGTGAGCCTCAATCCCTGACTGACAATGATATATGTACCTAAATATTATACGAGACTATATTATGATATAAATTTGTAATGCCTGTAAAATAGTTAAAAAAACATATTATATATTTATTATATTGCCTAATTATGTCAAATATGTATGTTGTATTTCAACAATTGAGCACAAGCGATCTAATTATTGAGCACAAGTTCTATGTTTTAATTCGTTACCAATTATGGAGAATGGTATCATCGGACGAGATCTTTAAAAAAAATATATAGATGAGTTTCGCATTTTTATTCGAATATTTTAATATTATATGATCATCTAGGTAGATCGTAATTAAACCTATTTCAAACACTTGTAATAATTCCTTGGCAAGTTTTTTTTTCTTCTTTTATTTCACTAATGTGATAAGACGGGTTAAGATACTTAAAGTTTTGTGTTGAATGGCAAGGATTGTAAGTATAATTTATTGAGAGATTTGACTGATAAAAATAAATTCAGTGAGTGTTTTATACACATTGGTTAGAGTAAATTTACATATTAACTTATTTCAGTAATGAAAATACGTTGGAATGTTAATAGGTAAAGCACAAGATCTGGTAGATAATTAGCTATTTAAGTGATAGTCGGGTGCGCAAACGAGTATTATGAAAATGCTAAAAAGTCAATGAGAACTTTTCGTAGACATCAAGGTTTTAGAAAGGATAAAAAGTACATATAATATGATGTCAAGTTAATTGCAAAACTCATTATTATTGTTGCCCACCTATATACCTACCTACTTGATTATGTTAACGTTGTTGTAACGTTGGTTAGTACCAAAAGTAAGACAGGTTTAACGACGTACGAAATAAAATCGCATGCGTATCCTGGATTGACTCAATAATATTATGTATAACCTGACCTGATCATGATCATGGGATTATAATCTTTTTTTTTTAATTATTTTATATTCTATTCAACTACTTTATTTTACTCAATTTAGAAATTATATAAATTTAATGGCTACGTAACATTGTATTTTATTTTAATCTTCAATATTAAATTTATTTTTATGCAATAAGATTCAGGGTTCATATCATATTATAATTAAATATTTTAATTCACTATGTTATTTACATGTAACCATAAATATTTTTTTTATTATATCTATCAAGAAAATAATATGTAAAAAAAAGTAAATAGAGAAAATTTCTTTTTTTTTCTTAAATATCGGGGGAGGTGTAGTGTATGTGCCTCCACCCTATTAGTAGTGTAAGAAATACATGTACTCTTAAGTTTATTATCAGTATAATTAAAGAATTAGTCTCAGCAACACGTCTTTTCTTTCATTAACACCTGCCGACATCACAATAGCAAACATGTCCAGTATCCATCTCTCTCATCATGTTGCCGTAAAATTAAGAACCTGGCAAGAGCTTGTGCGAAAAAAAAAACATTTGAACTGAGTAAAATGGGTTAGCAAAAATCGGGTTACTCGAGGTTTTTTATTTTTTTACTAGTTTTTTTAAGGATGAAACTAACAAGTATTGTACCATTTTACAATCCTGATTAAATGCGCAAACTTTTAATGGCACTTGCTAACTTGAGTACATTTTTTTTAAAGGACCTTTCAAAGTCGACAAATTTTGAAAATTTTAAAAAGGGCCAAATAATATTATTTTGTGTCCATGGACTACAGTAACCACTTGCCATTAAGTTACTTATAGCTTATTTTAATAATATTACAAAATGTGTATATCTTACCGATTTCATGATTCCCATTTTCTTCAAATTTGGAATTCTCATTTTCTAAATTCTCTTCTTCAACTTTAACAGATTCAAGGCTAAACATTTCGTTCTGACAATCATTATCTAGATCACACTCTACTGGCCTGATATCTATATGACTAATTGGTGTGAATTGAATCTTATCACTAGCCTCATGATGATTTGGTATTGACTGAAACCAAATTCTTTTGTTAAATAAGAGGAAAAGACAGTGTAGTGGTGCCGTAGGAGAATCAATACTACCATACCATCCTGCAGATGTTGTAAAAAGGGACAAAGGGAAACTGAAACAGGAGATGGGCAGCAGCATCTTCCTGACAACAACAAAAATAATAAAAACCGGACAAAGCGAGGGTTCCGAATAAACTTACATAAGAATATATATAGTTCATCCATCCCGAGTATCGAGTCTCAACAATATTTCCAATCAGATTCACGAATGCAGTAAATTGACAATGATCTATCTTTGTTTACTGAGTAATATTACATGCCATCAAAAACATAACTTCTAAAGAAAACCAAGTCTCGCAACTCAGTTCTGCTACCGTAAAAAGTTGTGATATCCATGTAATACCAAGTCGGTTAATTTATTCAGTCCCTACTTAAGGGTCCTTCTGTTTTAAGTTATTACGTAATTAGCTAACTTAACAACGTCTTATAGTGACCACATCAATACTAAAAATCTTTTATATTTTAAATAAATAGATTGACTTGGCCATCGCACGAAAACACAATGTATCTCTCAAGTAATACATATTATATTAAATTAGATTGTTTAGTGAGATTGCCAAGTCAATTTATTTATTTAAAACATAAAAGATTTTTAATATTGATGTAGTCACTATAAGATGTTGTTAGGTTAGCTAATTACATAATAACTTAAGACAGAAGGACCCTTAAGTAAGGACTGAATAAATTAACCGACTTGGTATTACATGGATCTCACAACTTTTTACGGTAGCAGAACTGAGTTTCGAGACTTGGTTTTTTTTACAAGTTATGTTTTTGATGGCATCTCATCTCTTTTAGTAGATAGTTATATCTAGGTACCTATCTACACCTATTATTCCATTAATTATTAATATTTAAATAATATATTAATTAACAACGAAACCGGTAAAGACAAACCTCGTAACTCAAACTATCAATTAAAAATTAACAACGATTTAACTAAATCAAATCAAGAAGTCGCAGCAGTGTTTGAGAAATATTTCACTGATATTCCTATCTTGACAACAGAGTCATTGAATACTTCTCCAACTGTCGCCGAGTCATTATTCAAACAGAATGTTAATACCTGTTTAAAAGAATTTAGATTTGAAAAAGTATTATCGCAAGATGTTGTAAAATACTTCGAAACTATTGATATTAAGAAGACCGCAGATTTGTGGGGGATTTTCGTTACAGTTATTGCGTCCATAATAGATTTAATTGAACCTCATCTTGCTATTATTTTAATACTTGTATCGATTCTGGTGTGTTTCCTGATTTAATGAAGTATAGTAAAGTAATATCTTTATTTAAATCTCGTAGTACATTGGACTCCGCTAATTTTAGACCTATTTCTGTACTACCAACTCTCAGTAAAATTTTTGAAAAAAATTTTTGATCAATTTTTTTTTAATACTAATAAATTACTTCATAAAAACCAATTTGGTTTTACAAGGGGTCGCTCGACGTCTGACGCCGGTGTTGAGCTTATGAAATATATTTTTAATGCCTGGGAGAATTCACAAGATGCCTTAGGTATTTTCTGTGAACTTTCCAAGGTTTTCGATTGTGTTCATCATGAGACATTAATCAGGAAACTACCACATTACGGTGTAAAAAATTTAGCGTTTAGACTTATTACTTCATATTTAAGTAACAGAATTTAAAAAATCGTGATCAATGGTAAAGGTTCCTCCGGATCAGTAGTATCAATTGGCGTTCCTCAAGGCTTGATGCTTGGCCCATTCCTGCTTTTTTTTTTTACTTATTATAAGCCAGTTCTTGATCACAATCCCACCTGGTGGTAAGTGGTGATGCAGCCTTAGATGGTAAATCGCACTGTCTTATCGTAACAAAAGCCTATTCACTCTTGCCTTGAAGACGCCTAGATTGTATTCGGACGGAAAGATAGACGCCGGCAAATTATTCCACTCCTTTGCTGTACGCATTACAAAAGACGAAGCAAACCGTTTGGTTCTAATGCGTGGAATATCGACAACAAAGGGGTGAAGACCCGCCGACCGTCTGGTTGTCCGATGGTGGAAAGGAGAGGGAGGAATTAAGGCATGTAATTCCTGCGCACACTCACCGAAATGCATCCTATAAAATACCGAGAGACTGGCTACTCTGCGCCTGTGCTCAAGGCTGATAAGATTGGTTTCAACCAAATCAAGGTCACCAATGAGCCTCTTAGCACGTCTCTCCACTGAGTCCAATGCTGCCAAGTGGCATTTTGCAGCACC
Source organism: Parnassius glacialis (assembly GCA_033319125.1). Lineage (NCBI taxonomy): Eukaryota > Metazoa > Arthropoda > Insecta > Lepidoptera > Papilionidae > Parnassius > Parnassius glacialis. The sequence goes on from JAVANC010000005.1 coordinate 45,999,469, forward strand.
AGCCCATATGTGACAGCAGTACTCCATGCACGACCGGGCTTGCGCTTTATATAAGGTAAGAAGCTGCCCCGGCGTGAAGTACCGCCGCACCCTTGCAAGGACACCAAGTTTCCTTGCGGCTGCTTTGGCTCTGGACTCGATGAACCGCCCATAGTTTAGGTTCGGAGAAAATTCAATCTCTAACAACTGAAGGCGGTCAGTGTACTCCAAGGATACATTCCGGATAGTAGCCAAGGTGAGCAGGCTCCTTTTAGCGGTAAAAAGACACGCTTGTGTTTTGGAGGCGTTAAATCTCAAGAGATTGGCATCGCCCCATTCGGAGACTGCCTGTAGTGTGAGACTCACACGCTCAACCATAGCCTCTCTTTACTTACTTATCGTCACGCACAATCCCTGACGGGGTAGCCAGAGAGAACAGATCGCCAAGTGTCACGATCCTTACATACCTCTTTCGCTTCTTTCAGATTCATTAACTTCTTCATACATGCACGTCTAGGTATCCGAGTATTCTTGACCCTCCCTTCTTCGAGCAGTTTGCTCACATGGTCTTCGAAAGTTAGTCTCGGTCTACCTCGACACCTTTTAATATTAACTTTCGCGCTATATATTTTCTTCACCATTCGGTCTTCACTCATTCGCTCAACGTGCCCAAACCATCGAAGCACGCCCTTATCAATTTTTGTGATAAGGTCATCTTTCAAACCTGCCATATTGCGAATCTCTTCGTTTCGCTTCCGGTCGGCCATGGTAACGCCGCACATTTTACGAACAGATCGCATCTCCACTGCATTCAACTTGCTTTTATGCTTCTTCTGGCATACCCAGGTTTCGCTGTCATATAACAAAGTCGGTACCAACACTGCGTTATGTATTGCAAGGCGTGCACTCTTCACTACGCCTTGCCTTTTGACTAACGTAGTCAGGGCACCACTGACTTTGTTCCCGGCAGCGACACGCCTGTCCACATCTAAATCACATCTTCCATCCCGGCTAAAAGCACTCCCCAAGTATACAATTTCATTTACCTGTTCTAGACATTCCTGATTTACCCATATTTCACACTTCGTTCTCTCTTCGTCCCTTTCAAATACCAGAACCTTAGTTTTATTAGCATTCAAACGGAGACCTTTAATTTCACATTCCTCTTTCGTACACGTGACTAATGCCTGCAGTTCTGCCTCTGATGGTGCAATAAGCACTGCATCATCAGCATACAGCAGACAATTTACTTTTATGTCACCCAATTTCACACCCAAACAGCTATCTTTCAGCTTCTGTAAACAGCTATCGAGATACAGTATGAACAGCCAGGAAGACATGACACAACCCTGTTTTACGCCCGTTTGGACGCTAAACATGGGTGACAGGTCATGCCCTACCCGCACACAGGCTTTACAGTCACAGTAAAGTGACTGCACAGCCCTTAGCAATCGACTATCCACACCGTACCCCGGCAACAGTTCCCACATTTTCTTCCTTACAACCTTATCAAATGCTTTCTCAAGATCCACAAAAGCACAGAAAATCTTCTGGTTAGCAGCCAGAAGCTTTTCCGTGATCATGCGGAGAGAAAACATTTGATCCGTGCATCCTCTTCCAGGTCTAAATCCGCATTGAGCCTCCCATAGAAATCTTTCCGATTTCTCTTGCATCCTACGTGTCAAAACCTTCGAGTAGACTTTACTTGCTAAACTGGTCAAGCTGATCGCCCGATAGCACCCGCAGTCAAAATGTGAACCTTTACCTTTATATAAAGGCACAATGACCGCGGATCGCCAATCATCCGGGACATCCCCCGTCCGCCAGCACAAATTGCACAGCAGATAAAAGTTGTCACAGACGCAAGGCCCACCATACTTGACCATTTCAGCAGTAACTCTGTCTAGTCCCGCAGCCTTACCACATTTCAAACTTCGAATCTCACGTTCAATCTCTTTCATACTGATGACCTCAGTGTCATCGAGGTCCGGGTCTAGCGTACCAGTCACGGTGTCGCCCCCGGATCCCCCACTAGGATCATCACACGCATACATTTCTCTATAAAATTCGCTCCATCGCTGCATGACGTCCGATTTTTCTGTGAGGACGTCATTAGTTCTCTTCATTCTTAAGGCCGTCGCACCACTTCGGGTCCTTCCAACCTCTTTCCAAAAGAGTTTGGAGTTCTCCTTAAAGTTGTGCGACAACCTTTTGTCCGCTTCTATTCTACACCTTTCACGCATTTCCTCAATCAATGCTTTCGTGTGAACTTTCTGCAGCTTATATCTTTCTTTCATCTTCTCTCTCATATCCTTATCATTATTCCAAACGGAAGGGCAGTGGTACTGAAGAGCTCCCTGGCGGGGCGTTAGCTCTATGGTCCGGAGTCCCGGAGAGCGAGAGCGCCTGCCAGGGAGTGGGGGTGCTGCTGTCGTCTCGGTTGGTCGATGTTATGACTGAATATAAGGTTGTGAACTCAAGACTTCTCTGGGTTCGCTTTAAATTGGGACTGACGAAGTTATTCCTTTTGGCTGTTTATGCGCCGGTAGCTTCGTCGTCCAGGGCTGAGCTGGAGGAGTTTTGGGAGAATGTAAGAGAAGTTCTAGATTTGGCTAGGGGAAACGAAAGAATTGTTGTGTGTGGTGATTTGAATGGATGGGTTGGTACCGCTCGACCAGGGTACGAGTCGGTGCTTGGAAAGTTTGGCGATAAAAGGGTTAATGATGCTGGCAAGCTTATACTGGCGGTATGCAAGGAAAAGGGTCTTCTTGTGACAAACACTATGGTTAATCACAAGAAAATCCATATGTATACTAGAGAAAGAAAGAATGAGAGAAGTATGATCGATTTGTTCCTAGTGGATGACCGACTGCGAAAACAGGTGATGGATACGCGAGTGTTCAGGGGTGCTGACCTGGGAACGGATCACTATCTAGTGATTACTAGATTTAGGGGTCTGTTCGCGGGTTGGCGCTACCGGACGGCGGTAACAGAACCACAGTCGGTCTGTCGCATCCGAAGCTGGAAGCTTCAGGAAGCGGATACTAGGGACAAATATCATGCAAGGGTAGCCGAAAAGCTTGACACCATCTATGGTAGAAAAGAATGTTTGGAAAGAACATGGCAGAACCTTAGGGATGGAATGGTAAGTGCAGCGGAAGAAGTGTGTGGAACAATAAAAAGAGGCAGTAGTAAAAGAAGAGATGCATGGTGGAATGATGAAGTGAAAGAAGCTGTAAAGAAGAAGAAGAAAGCATGGTTAGACTACTTGGCCTCTAGTAATGATAGCCTCTCTTTCTGACTGGATTTGATCCCGGATGTCCCGGGCGCTTGGTTGGTATCTCTCCACAACTGTGCTGTCGTCTGCATACCCATAGACACCGGGAATGAGCAGATCATTTATATGCAACAGGAAGAGAGTTGCGGAGAGAACGGACCCCTGAGGAACACCGGCGTTAGTCGCCACAGTATTGGATGAGCAGCCATCAACGACGACCCGGAGAGACCGTTCACTCAGAAAGTCCTTCACCCAGACAATTAGGCCAGGGGATAAGCCGTACGCTGAAAGCTTGCCCAATAGACTAGCGTGCCAAACCCTGTCAAAAGTCTTCGAGACATAGAGGGAAACAGCAAGTGCTTCACCACTGTTCTCGAGGGCTTCGCCCCATATGTGAGTGGCATACGCTAGAAGGTCCCCAGTTGATCGATTTCGGCGAAACCCGTACTGGCGATCACTGAGGAGATCATTTTGCTCTAGGTATGCCATAAGGTGGGCGTTCAATATACGCTCCATAATCTTGCAGAGTATGGAGGTAATTGAAATTGGCCGATAGTTGGCAGGGTCGGTACGGCTACCTTTTTTAGGCACAGGCTGCACATTGGCCAGCTTCCAAGATTTAGGCACTATTCCAGTCCGGAATGAGAGGCGGAACAAGCGTGTCAACACAGGAGACAACTCAGGTGCACAGACCTTTAGAACTATAGCTGGTATACCATCAGGTCCACTAGCTTTATTCACGTCTAGACTTCGCAAGGTTTTAAGAACCTCCTTGTTGGTGATACGGACCTCAGTCATAGAGGTACCGCAGTGAGGTAAATGTGATGGTACGCTGTTGCTACTGTCCAGACGCGAATTGCAAGCAAAAAGAGAAGCAAATAAGTCCGCTTTCTCCATAGGCGCATGCGCCAGTGAGCCATCTGGTTTTACCAGCGGAGACAATGTAGACCGACAGAAGTTTGTCTCGACCGCTTTGGCGAGAGACCAAAAAGCTGTACTGCCAGATGGTTTGACAGAGAGCTTTGTGCCGATGCGTTTAATGCGGTCGGAACTGGCTTGGCGTAATGCCTTTTTGCACGACTTGGCGGCTTGGTTAAAGGCTCTCTTCTTAAGGCTAACATCCGGAGCTTTACGGTCTCGAGCATCAACCCAGGATAAGTACGCCATATGCTTGTGCTTTTCAGCACGAGCGCACTCGGCGTTAAACCAAGGGCGAGCTTTACCACCAATGGGCACGTCAGCAAAGGGGATGAAATACTCCATCGCTTGACGTATCACATTGGTTATGGCATCCGCGCAGCTCGATGGGTCTCTAGAGGTGAAGCAGACCTGCCGCCAAGGATAAGATGCAAAGAAATGCCGCATCTCATCCCAATCTGCTGACTTGTATCGCCACATTCGTCGCACTCCGTGGAAATCGTAGTTAGGTGGGGAATATAACGACACAGATTTCACCAGACAGTGGTCAGAAGTTCCCAAGGGTGAGGTAACCTGAACATCGTACCTGTCTGGATCGGTCGTCAGCAGAAGGTCGAGGCAGTTGGCTGTGTGCCCATCCACATCAGGTACCCTAGTCGCTTGTTGCACCAGCTGGGAGAGCCCCAGCGACAAGGCAAAATTCCACGCCTCTCTCCCAGCGTGGTCGGTCTTCTGGTATGGGAACAGTCAGTCCTGATGACAGGCATTAAAGTCCCCCAGAAAAACCAACTGTGCATTAGGGTACCGATTTAGAGCCACATCAGAGGCTTCACTGAGATGTTCAAACAGCCTAGTTGTCTCCTGGTCGCCGCTGTGCGATCAGTAGACACAAGAATAAATAATTTTATCCATTCCAGTGTCTATCAATACCCAGGTCGTAGAGAAAGTGGGGTCTACAAGGTGACGGAGACGCTTACAGCAGATGTCGTTGCGGACGTAAACACAGACTCCGGCGCGCTGATGGAAATTATGCTCCAATGTGTACCCAGGGTAGCCAAGGTACGTGGCATCTAGAGGACATCTGATCTGCGTCTCAGTCAAGAAGAGTAAGTGCGGCTTGTCAGTCTTAGGGTGGTAATGGACTGCATTGAGATTACAGTGCAGACCTCGGATGTTTGTGAGGTGCACTTTAATGGAGAGGGAGTGCAACCGCTGTACAAACTTACTCTTCTTTTTACTTTTTTTCATCAATGGTGGGATTGAATAGGTTGAGAGAATGGCAGTTGGACGAGGCGTCACACATATAACCTAGGGACGCAAACAGAGTCATAGCATCGATGGTACCTAGCATGGAGATCGCGGGGACGCCCGAACCCCCCTGGAAATCGCCACCAGGCCCTCTCCTCCGGTCGCCAACCGGCATGGTGGAGCCGTCCCAGGATTTTTCGTAAGATGGCGGGGCAGCCTTTCATGAGTGGCTGGCTCATTAATTGGGCCCCCAACTATCTACGGTCGACCAGCGGTGCAACCGTGCTTCGGATCCCGCTAACCTCCATAACCAGGCACCTGACACTAAGAAAACGGCCGCGTCGCAACCGGTCCGTATGCGTAACGCAACTGTCCAGACCCACTCTCCCTAAGAAATGGGTTTCACCTAACATCATACCGGAACACGATTTGCATCATTTGGCGGTATGTCTTTGCCAGGTGGGTGGTAACTAACCCTCGGCCGGACCTCTCACTAGTAGAGGACCAACGTACCACCAGTATGTAGTACTGCTCGTTTGGCACTACCCAGGGGATACGTGTAGGGAATCAGGATTCAAGTAATTCCTACGGACGCGAGCAGCTTCATCCCCCAAATGTTTCTAATCTATATTAATGACTTACCTTATCTTGTAGAGGACAATCACGATATAGTATAATTTGCTTACGATACCTCTTTAATTTTCAAACTCAAACGGCAGTTAATTAATTATGACGATGTAAATAATGCTCTATCGAAATTGGTACATTGGTTTAACGCCAACAATATGCTCTTAAACGGCAATAAGACAAAGTGTATTAAATTTACAATACCTACTGTAAAACATTCGAATACCAATGTGCTGTTAAATGGGGAGGAGTTTAGTCTTGTGGATACCACTGTTTTTCTTGGTATTACTATTGACGCGAAACTTCAATTGGGCCCCCATATATCTAAATTAGAAAGCAAACTTAGTTCTGCAGCATATGCTGTAAGAAAGATTCACAGATGTTGAGACAGCTAGATTAGTGTATTTTAGTTACTTTCATAGTGTAATGTCTTATGGAATTTTGCTATGGGGTAATGCGACTGATATTGAAGCTATATTTGTTTTGCAAAAGAGAGCCGTACGGGCGATTTACGAGTATAACCTAAATTGTAAAGAGTCCCTCAGAGAAAAATTTAAAGAAATAAACATATTAACTTTGGCATCGCAATATATTTATGAGAATGTAATGTATGTGCATAAAAACATGAATAGCTTTAATAAGAATAACATACTTTAAACACTAGGAACAAACATAAGCTTGTAATGCCAGTTACTAGACTCCACAGAATCAGTAATTCATTTATAGGGCAATGTATACGCTTTTACAACAAAATCCCAGAACATATTCAAAGTTTGTCAATAAACAAGTTTTATTAAAGAAAAACTGTACAAAAAGGGTTATTATAATATCAAGGAATACATGAATGAAAATAACCCTGGGAATAAGGTGATCGCCACCATGCTGGTTCTATGAAAAATCGAAGTTATTGTTAAGTGTAATATGTTTAAAAAAAAAGTCCCACTGGGTTTCTTGCTGGTTCTTCCCTGGACTGGGGTGTTTTCCGAACCAGTGGTAAATATGTAACTACACTTAGCATATGTACCTATAGTACCTATGTAACTGCATTGTGTGAGGCAGTAGCAATACGGCCGGCACTGATGTAACACGCGTGTTTATAATAAACTGCTATTTCCTACAAGGATTTTATCTCATTTCTATCACACTACACGGACATTAGTTAAAATACATAAAAAGTAACTTTCAATAAGTATTATGTAATAATCAATATTGAATAAAAAATTATTCTATTCTATTCTATTATATTATACATATATAGATACACTGATACATTCACTGCAAATGTAACTTTGTAATCCTAGATATTTATATGGGATTACAAAGTTATTTATGCAGTTGGTGTATCTCGAAAACTGGAGTGACATTGCAATATTTTAATTTTTCCTTGATTTATATACTAAACAATATTTGTATTCCAAATTTGAAGCTTCTATATCTACTAGAAGCGCCTTAGAGTTTTGATGATCGGTCAGTCGGTGAGTGACAAAATTAAGAAATTTTAACTAGTTATAATTCTTAAACTACTGATTCAAATTTAATGAAATTTGAAATATACTGAGTTTATACAATGCCTACTTGGCTACTGAAAATTCAGGCTTCTATTTTTATCCACAACGAAGTTATAGGGTTTCTAAAATGGCCTGAACTGCTTTGAGAAAAGGATGGTACGGGCGTGCCGCTTCTTTGCTCGACTTGGCGGGGGCACTGTCGTGCCCCCAGATATAGATAATATTTAATTTATATACAATACAGTAATATATAACAGCATAAACAGTTAGCTAATTAGTTTTGTAAAAATAAGTACTTAACTCACTGTAATTCGTAAAATATAGAACATTGCTCTAACGAAAAAGTAAGTTGGATTGAAGGATAAACTTAACTTTGCAGTAGAAAAAACATTCTCCCATATGGCAACGGGAAGCAGCATAGAAGGCGCGAGACAGGTAGTGATCATCAGGCAGTGAAATTTTTTTAATAACAGGTATAATACCGTGGACCGTGTAGTGGCGGTGTAAGAATATCTATACTCAATAACTTTATTGCATTCCATAGGTTACAAAAGGTGTTACATAGTTTTATGGTATCTCTATGGGCCCTGATGGGCGCAGCAATATTATGAAGGAGGAACATTTATTATTATTATAATTATTGCTATTTTTAAATAATTATTTAACATTTATATTTATTACATTATTTAAACATTCACACATTGAATTTTAAATACGGTTATTATAATTGTTATAATTTATATATTTTTAATTATATATTTATCTACTACCCTATATACCTACCCACGGGACGGGTGTCGTAAGAGGCGGCAGAGAGAAACATAAACAGGAGTTGGGCGGCAACATCTTCTTGATAAGCACTCAGACCAATATAAACTACGGTAGCCAACCTGCCGAGCATGGCAAATTAGGCAAAACCCCTCGTATATGGGGCAATCTATGAGGGACTTATTGGTTTTAATGGATGGAACGGATAATACCATGGACCCCCCTGCAAGCAACTGCTCCAGAACTGCATTTGACTCAATAGCCTGTTGTTGTAATGTTCTGCAACGAATGAGTCTTGCATGACAGGTGAAACAGACAATTATGGGCTCCTCATCCTCATCCATCTGAAAATATGAAAGTTCGTCATAAAAATGTGCAAGTTTATAATAAAATCTATTGGGTACCACAATTCCCTTCATCAATATCATTTTTTTATAACAGTGAAGTGACAAATAAACATACAATCCAGCTGATGGTGAGTGGCTGTGTCAGCCCATAGGAACCTGCAACGAACTTCAAGCAAAGGCTGTAGAAGCGATGTTACCCCTGAGGACTAAGATAGAATGCTTCACAACCTGTTATGCACAATACAACAATAGCCAAATGGAAGATTTGAACTTAATACTTTCTTGAGTTTGCAGTTCACACCCTTAACTATTAGGCCATTATCACTTCAAATTGAAATGGAAGTTAATAACAATATACATCCCCCAGCAGTTTTAACCTATAAATTTAATATAACTTGCAGTATGGAGTAAATTACAGGTGGGTTTGGTCATCTAACAATTAGATTATTTTATCTCATAAGAATATATGCAGCAGTATTTTTCTCATAACAGGTCAAAGTGATAAAAAAAACTGCAGTTGCCAACCAGCCTGCCTAGCGTGGCAACTATGGCAAATAGTAATAATAATACCAGAAATGGTACTAAAAATATATAAAACATATTTTCAACCTATTTTGGAATATACATTGCAATTTATATTGAGTAACTAAAGAAGCTTCAACTTTCTTCAAAAATATTGAAAATTTTCTAGAGCATTGAAAACATACTATATGACTGTTACGGACGGCGAGGGGAGCCGCCGCCCCGTCACCCCTTCATACCCTGTTGCGCCCCGGGAACCCCCCACACCGCCCGAATATCACGTGATGCCGCCGACTAATCAGCGCACGGCACACCTTATAATGTCACGCTTGCTCCGAGACACCCTTTTTGGGGATATAAGAAGGGTGTTTTGGGCTGTGAGCCGTTCATTTCGGAAGCGGCACTCGAAGATACAACAGCAAGAGAGAAGACCTCAAGACAGAAATCAAGAGAGAAGAGCAAATTAATACTCCATTGAAGATTCCCCTCTGTGTATATATATATATAATATATAAATTATCTGCCGCTTGTAAATAGTGCAATATATCATCGTCCACAATACCATCTTTTCTTCCACCGTCCCTTGTATAGTTTAACCCAAACAATAAAGTCATCAGTCATAGTCATATAGTTAAATTCAATACAGTCCACTGCAGTCCCCTACAATGACAAAAGTCTAAAGGAATTTAAACTTACAAATCTAAAAGATCACAGAAAATGAGGACACTTGATTGAAACAGATAAAATAATATATAAACACTATGATCTACAAAACTTTGACAAACTATTATTCTAGTAGTTACACAACACAGACCTTAGGGACATCACTTCAAATTGATTAAACCCGTGTCACCTAATAACTCGTGTATTTTAGCTAAAGAGCGGTTGAAGTATGGAACAAGCTGCTAGCAAAAGTGATATCAGCACAAACCATAAACCAACTTAATAACATATTGGATAAACAAATAAAATAAATCAACTACAGATATAAAAACAGGATACAGGCTATAATGTCAGTTGTTAAAACAACTGATATAAGCCTGTATCTGGCCTATAAATGGCAACCGAGCACACAGTCCACCTGGTGGTAAGTGGATGCTGTGGCCCATAGACATCTAGGTTTTCCTCGATTAAGAATCAAAATGCAGATGCATTGTCACCCCTGAGGACTAAGATGGAATGCGTTGTTTCCAATAAGGGTCTCGGATTCTCTACACTCACCATATGACACAGCAGCATTAAGCTGTTATTATACACTGGTATTCTGTGAGAGCATTGTCCTATCCCGGTAGAACTGACCCATTTGTGCTACAATCATAACCATAATATAGTTGCAGTGTGGCCACAGCGTAAAGAGGACCAGAGGGGAAGCTTCTTAATAACGTTGAAAATGTATACCTATTCTGATAGGGTTGTCACACAAAATTTTTAGGAAAAAATAAAAATATTGTATAGTATAAGACAACATGTGTATTAATTATAACTCATATTAATGTAACAACATAATATCTATTACCTAATTGTTCGAAGTCAAGAGCTGTTTCATATTGATTTATTTTAAACAATAAGGAAAAAATTAAAGTATTATTTAGTGTATAAAACAACATGCATATTGATTATAACATATATTACATAATAAAACAACATAATATCTATTAATTGTTCGAAATCAAGAGCTGTTTCGTATCAATTAATTTTAAACAATAAGGAAAAAGTTAAAATATAATATAGTGTATATAATACGTAAAAAGGTACTTACTTCTTTTGATCTCTCGGGTACAAAAAAAAGGAAATATCCTTATTTTCTCTAGAATTATTCATGCATACTGTACAACTATTAGGCATTTTTGCTTATATAGAACACTTATTATTTACCTATATAAATTTATAATAACTTATTTCTTAATTATTTTAATTAAAATACTTATATATAATTATTTAATAATTGCAAAAATATTTAATAAATTAATTGTTGTAAAAAATTTCGAAATATTGTTGGTCTATTTATTTAAATGTGCACAAAGCCCTTTAATGGATACTCTGACTGAGCCGGCGCAAACCGGTTTGTACCCCGACGGAGCGCCGGTGTACCTATCGGTGAGAGCTCATGCACACATTGCTGCACTATGTATGGGTGTATTCGCAGAGAACCGTTTGTATGTAGCTTCCCCTCTGGTCGGTTTCTTTACTCATGTGGTGTGGCTCTCCCACATAAAAGACAAAACCAGGGTGGACGTTAATATAATGACAGAAACTCACAGTAAAACTCAGTAATATGTACTAGAACATTCATCGGGAAAAAGTCTATGTAGCAGTGCGGGTCGTGTGGAAGGAGGCACAAGGTACCTTTTTATGGCACAGACTCAGTAATTTTTAACTCGCGTGTTGCAAACAATTAAGTCTCGGTGCCTCATGTAGCACGTAGTAGGATTTCAGGCTAATTGTTATTTTTCAATTTCTGGTTGCATTTGTCTTAGCCTAGCCCCGATCTATCGCATTTTTATCAGGCAAGTAATAATGTATTTCTCCGACGGTAGCAACAAATTACTGCAACTTCAATTTGCAATATTAGGAAATGTTAACAAACTTACAAAACTGTTCGTCAATGTTTTGTACAAAATTCTAAGACTAGTCTTCTTTAGTACAAACATCCGTACATTAACGCATAAGCAAATTCTACAAACTTCACTAAAGGCCATTCCTGTTTCCATTAGCTTTAATATAATTGAATTCACTTATTCAGCAATAAACCCGAGTTTACAAAAATATTACAATTTACAAAGCATATTGATTGTTGTTTTTATTATTCGCTGGAGAGAGCAGGCAAAGGAACTATGCCATACAGCCTTGTCTTCATGTATAATTTTCCTTCATATTTCACTGCTTCACAATATGTTGATGCGTCATATTGTGCAGCCTTGGGAGATTTTGACGGTAACTTGAGCCAGCAGGCAGCTGACAGTTGGCGATGGTATCTAATGGCGCCTATGCAAACAAACAGCTTATCTTGAGATTCCATCACCATCAGAGCACTTGTTTCACAGTTTCCATTAATAGTTCACATGCGCAGACACTTAATACACAAAATCGCACTACTTTTACATATCAAAGTCCACTTCAAACCATTATTTAAACAATAATACAGGAGCAGCAAGCCGCCGCCGGTCGAGTTCCCGCCAAAAACCCCAAAGCATATTGAACAATGAACAGTTGTATAGTAGGCATGCGACCGATATATCAAAACGTAACTAATAACGTTATGTTATCAAATATCATATCATATCAGTAGACCTAAGTACATAACCGTTATCACATATCCAACCAAAACCCAAAACCAACTAACCAACGTACGAAAACGCAAAGTGTAACGATATGCCAAAACGGCCCAAAACTAACCGATGTCCTTTGATATTCGTTGTTTCTCGTTCTAGCGACGGTTTCATAAATACGTATGAAAGAGATAAAGGGAATATGGATTACGTTGCGATGTTTTAGTAGTTATCATAAAACGGTGCACGTAGTGAAACATAATTATAAAATCCTTAAAAATAAGGTCGAATTTTAAATGGTTAAAATTGCCTAATTTTTAGTTTGTGTAGTTGTGAGAGTTGTCAGATTTAAATGATCTTTAGGAAATTAGACACAAGGCTTACATTTGTTTGATCACATTATATTTGGTTTTAGACAACTTTTGTTTATGTTTTAAATGGAAAGTTTAGAATTTCATTTTTTTAAAAGGTAACAATTACGCACTTGACTTTAGTGGTGTGGGCCATTCACTATGCAAAATTAACTGTAAAATATCTATAAAATTATTAATTTTAGACGTTGCGTTTGTGCATTTATTTGTAATATTTGTTTGCATTTTGTACATTTTTATTTAAAACTTTTCTGCTAGTCCTAAGTCTAATTAAGTATTTCATATACTACATCGCCAACTAATAAATAAACTACCTAAAATAATTTTCTATATATATATATAAATTATGTTTACTACTTATAAATACAGTTTAATTATAGACTTTGACATCAAACTCTGATCCTACGTCTCATTTAAAAAAAAATGGGTATAAACATTACAGACATAAATGAGGACAGAAAGAATGTAATTTTAGACATTTATAATACTATATTACTGCATAACAATTATAAATTATATATTAACATACATGTCTAAATATTACATCTAAGATTATATTAGAGCCTCTGACTTCTAAACTAAAATAATCGAAGTAATGCGTAAAATAAATGTTGGACTGGATCTTCAGTTTTCGGCATAGATAAATAAACATAAATATTAGTTCAGTAACTTTATACATCACAGCATGCGTCAAATCCGGTAGTTCTGATTTTTTTCTTGTTTATGATGTTACTATATACTATTTAAGCGTCTCCCACACAGAAGCGGCTTGCGGTGGCGGCCGCGGTGGCGGCCAGTTGTATTCGCTTGTAATGTAAGTGAATCTGCAAACCCGTGCGGCCATGTCGCGATCTGCGAGCGGCTGTCCGCGGCCGCATGTTCCGCCCCTTCCGCCAACGCGTCTGTGTTAGCGAGTACGTGGTCAGTCGGTGGCCGCAGCATGGTCACTTGCAAATTTTTACAACAGGCCGCGTGTACCGCGTGAAAAATGGTGCTAAATTCAGAGAGTTTAATAGAAACTGCAATATTATCCAGTACTTTATGATAATTCGCATCGTGATTACAGAAACATTAGGATTAAAAACAAAATATATGATAATATTACTGAATATAATAAGACTTCATCACGATTAGCCATGTTTCCTGACACCCAATTGTAGCACAAACACCACAGCGTATGGCGCTTCAGGCCGCCACTGCGACCACGGTGGTGTGTTGTTGCAGCGGCTGGAGCTGCGGCTCGCGGTAAGCCTCCACCGCAAGCTGCGTCTGTGTGGGAGACGCTTTAGGGCATAGATGAGCATCTCTGACAAATTATTATGTGACGAAACGAGGGAATTTTTTTTATTTATTATATTATAAATTACTGAATTAGATTATAAATTACTGAAAATTGCACTAGAGGGCGCTATTACCTTGGTTCAGTATTATTTCGTACATACTTCAATAACTCTAAGAGGAAATAAATTTAATTTAATTACTTACTAATGTGTTTTAAACAACTATTTATTTAGTATGTTTAAGAGTATCGTTATTGCTCATAAAATTACATACATACATAATATATATATATATATATATTGGTGTATTTCAAAACTTTGCTAACATGATTTAGGCTTCGGTATAAATAATAAATACCAGCAGTTGCGCCATCTTTTAACAGATTGTGTAAAAATATCGGGGAAAATAGTACTTTTGTTGTGAGATGGTGCTAGTATCAACGTAAAAGCAAGCTACTGAGCACTTTCATACCCATGGTTTTAGATTATGTTTCGGTTGTCGTTTGCGCATTCAGTAGCAAACCATTACTACAGATATCGATATTTGAAAACTGTTTTCAATGACGATATGAAAACTAAATATCGGTTATTTAACCGTTACAGCTAAAAACTGAAAACGCCCATGCTTATTGTATAGTGTTCTTTTCTTTTTTTTTTTGGAGATTATGGCCTGGTATCTAGAAGTGTTCTTTTCTTCTCCGCTAGGAGCATAGAGATATATACCTATGGAGAGGGCATATTCCACTTTAGAAATAATAGTTATACAAATATCTATAATATCGACACACACTTGTCAACAATAGTTTTGTCTCTTTTTAACAAAGCAGTAGCTGCAATAGAAAAGAGAGACATCTACAGTTTGTAAAGTGCTTATTTTGGTAATACTTTCATATGACGTCATTAGCTCATCCATGCGTGACTGCGCCGCCATGTTAAGTGCCAAGTTTTGAGGTAGATCTGCTGTCAAACTGTCAAAAAAGCAGTGAAATAGTGTCGTACACTCCTATCTATGGTGTCGATAGAAATTATTTTAATAAATTAATTTTGTTCAGAAATGAATATATAATAATAATGACAATAATAGTTTATAAACCCTGAATATCATATTTCATCCACCGTTTCATGATCATGCCAGATTTTCGAATTTTAAATGAACAAAATTAATGTACCTGTGAAAATAATTATATTTTTCATATCAAATCTGAGTAAACATGAAATATGATATACGGCAGGACCGAACATGCTTATATAACTTACCATTTGTGATAAATTATGTGCAGAACGTTCCTATATACCAATTAATAATAATTGATTTTAAAAACAGTTTATTTAATTTCTACTCAACTAATCATTATTATTTTATATTAAAAAATACTATAATATGGGATAACAATGTGTAATCAAGGATCTCCATCCCATCTCCATACATTTGTTTACTGTAAAATATTATTGTACAGTAAACAAAGGTATTTGGTATACAAGCAAAAATGTTCATTTTCCCACTACTTTGTCAATATTAAGTTTTATTGTGTGCATTATAACTTTTTAACTTTGTTCACATTGATATAAAACAAAACGTTTGTGTGTGTGTACTTATATACGCACGTAAGAAGTTATACTTCTTTAGCGTAAGAAAACAAAAATAACTAAAATAAAACACGTTTTATACATTCATTTATATATTTGAATAATTACCTCGAATAAAGTTATCAGTTCTCACGAAAACTTAACAATTGACAGACATTTACTAATTGAAGTTGTAAAAAATTCACTCTCATCATTTTTCTCAAAAGAAGTATAACTTCAAAACTTGAGTAAGCACTTAGCACACTCAGAACATTGTTTAAAACAAGTTGCAAGTTAGCTGCCTGCATACTTAACTCATTGTTTGACTGTGTACCTAACACAAAAAAAATCTGTAGCAGTGTGCATTGCGTAAGTGTACATATGCGGTGAAGCCTCGTGAAGCAGCTCAAGCGAAATTTAAGGGATAGCAATCCAAAACTAATTTAACAACCCAACAATATCCATTGCTTCATGTGATTGAAAAATTCGTTTGCTCGACAACAAAAACCACACAATGCATGTTGTTAAACTGTCAAATTGATATGGTTGGCCATTTTAGGTGTGTTACACAATTAGGCTATGGATTTAATTTCTATAATTATATGAAATAAAACAAACTCATATTAGTAAAAATATCTATATCAGCTGGCTATTGCTGAGTCACAACCATATAAAAGGCGGCCATTTTACGCGCCTGATGGTTTGGGTAGTCACGCCAATTCTGTAGGTATGCCCAGTCCATATACTTCTAAGTCAGTGGCTAGGAGCATTCTCTATCTAGTCTGTGGCTAGGATTTAAGTATTTTATGGGTACCTTAAGCATCGATTAGGCTTGGGCAAGAAATCACGATATATCGACAAATCGATATTTATTTTAGAGTATCGAATTCGTATCAATTTCGATATATTTTCAAATAATGTATCGTTTTTTTCGTCGTCCAACCGTCAGTAAATAAAATTTTGAACCTTATTTTTACATCATTCAAATGATGACGATATATCGATATTTATCACGCGATATATATCGATACGGTTTAAAAATATAGATTCGATATATATCGATATATATTATTTCCCTTTACCCATCCCTAACATCGATAGATTATCGATTAATCGATAGTGTTTGCACTATCGATTCTATCGATAGTCTGGTTAAACTATCGATTGTCATCCTTATCGTAATTTTTCTCTTTAGTAGATGTCTCCCTTTAGTCTAAGGTCAGAGAAATCACTGTAAATAAACTGTGTGTGAATAGCTAATTAATATGTGTGACGCTGACGTAAGCCGCTATTTGTGTGAGTGCCAGAACGGGTGGTTGATCTTGCGTTTTATAATTTACTGATTTGTTTTGTATTTGACGTCATAGTGAACCGAAAATTTATCCTAAAAATCAATCATTAATGTGAAGTTATTTCTAGATAGTGGACAGTAATAGTCCGTTTGTAAAGTATAACTTTTATAATCAGGAATATAAACATTTAGGAAATAAGACCAATCATCATCGTAGGCCGTACGTTTGAGGAACACCTTCAAAACCTGGAACACATGCTCATGAAGGTTCGGAGTGCCAACCTCAAGTTGAGTCCGAAGAAGCGCTCACTATTCAAATGGCAAGTTAGCTTTTTGGGGTATGTAGTGTCGGAAGAAGGTATCCGCACGGATCCAGAGAAAATTGCCGCTTTCAATGATCGGCCGGTTCCAAAAGACAAGACACAGGTTAGAGCATTTTTGGGTTTGTGCTCTTATTATCGGCGATTTGTGAAGAACTTTGCAGATATAGCCAAACCTCTGCACAGGCTAACCGAGGAGAAGCGACATTTCTGCTGGGATGAAAGTTGCGATATTGCATTCCAGGAGCTCAAGAACCGTCTGTGCAAAACACCTATTTTGGGGTACCCTGATGCGGGCAAGGAATTTATAGTTGACACAGACGCAAGTGAGATAGGACTTGGCGGTGTGTTGTCTCAACTCAACAACAATGGTGGTCAAGAGATTGTGATAGCGTACTTCAGCAAGTCGTTGTCAAAGCCGGAAAGGAACTATTGTGTCACCAGACGGGAATTGTTTGTTGTGATAAAGTCCTTGCAGCATTTTAGCAAATATCTTCTGGGGCGGATATTTCACTTACGAACTGACCATGCTGTACTGAAATGGCTATTGCAGTAAAAATCCGGAAGGACAAGTTGCGAGATGGATTGAACTGTTGCAAGAATACGACTTCGTGATCGAACATCGCAGCGGGAAATCTCATGGCAATGCAGATGCATTGTCAAGAAGACCTTGCCCTGAAGATTGCAAGCATTGTACTAGGCAAGAGCGTAAGGAAGTGGTATCTGTGAGGATACTCAGGACAGACCAGCTCGGCAATGAGTGGAAGGATAGCCTACAACATGCACAGCAGGAAGATTCGTACATTAAGCCGATTCTGGAATGGATGAAGGCCAGTGCTCCTAAGCCCAAGTTAAGCGACGTCTCAGCAATGAGTTCGACCACGAAAAACTATTGGGCCAAATGGGACAGCTTGCTGATTCAGGATGGAGTCCTGTGCCGTAAATGGGAAAACGGTCGGGGAGACAGATGTCATTTATTTATTTATTTTTATTTATTTAAGCTTTCATGCACAAAGTTGTACATATGGCGGACTTAATGCCATAGGGCATTCTCTCCCAGTCCACCATTAGGCTAAACAGAGATATACAGACAAGAGGCGGTGCAGCAGTAATCAAAATAGAAATCGCTAAAAGAAAAGAAATTGTATATACATATAATTATAAATATACACACATACATAGACATACTTAAATACACACAATATATACATATATAAATACATACATACACATATACATGCATACACTACATATATACACAATACATATAAATATTATCTATGTCAGAACAAATATGAAATATACATATGCGTATGAAAATAAAAGCTATTTTAGTTCAAACTTGCAACAATTTTTCACATGCTTACGGACTTGATTTTTAAAAAGAAACTTGTTGGAAGCTTTTTTAATGTCAAGAGGGATGTCGTTCCAGAGTCTGATGGCCGTGAGGGCGAAAGATTGAGATAAATAACCAGTACGGTGTAAAGGAGTGAGCAACTTAAGGTTAGCCGATGAACGGAGAGAGCGATTATGAGAATCTCCCAGGTATTGAAATTTGCAAATGGTTGTCCCTAAAGTACCGGATGTTCTACAGCTGTACCATAGTGATTCTTCAGGAGGCCACCTGGAAGTTAAACGAACTCTACTGAAGATCCGAGAACGGTTTTACTGGGTCCACTGTCGTGACGATGTCGAGGACAGGTGCCGCAAATGTACAAGTTGTGCGGCTGTAAAGGGACCTCAAATTCGTAGTAGAGGCGCATTGAAATTGTACAATGTTGGTGCACCATGGGAGAGGATAGCCATTGACGTTGCGGGGCCGTTTCCGGAAAGTGAAAGTGGTAACAAGTATTTCATGGTTGTGATGGATTACTTCACTAAGTGGCCAGAAGTCTTCGCCATTCCAAATCAAGAAGCTTCAACAATTGCAGATAAACTAGTTCATAAAGTCTTCTGTTGTTTTGGAGTACCCTTAGAGATTCACAGCGATCAAGGAAGGAATTTTGAGTCTCAAATATTCCAGGAAAATTGCAGAGTTATGGGTACTCATAAAACTCGAACAACTTCTTACCACCCACAATCTGATGGAATGGTAGAACGATTTAATCAGACATTGGAAAGGTACCTGGCAAAAGTTGTGGAAAAACGGCAACGAGACAGGGAGAGGCACATACAACCGTTTTTGTTGTCATATTGAAGCGCTGTTCACGACAGTACATCAGACCTGATCACCGGAATACCAACTGATGCCCCACGCAGTATAACCGATTATGCAAATGACTTGCGGAACAAAATGAATGACATTTATGAGCACGTCAGACAGTCGGGCCAGCAAGCGTCTAAGAAGATGAAAACACGGTATGACCACAAAATGAACAACAAAGGGTTTGACGAAGGTTCACTAGTGTGGTTACACAATCCAGCTCGCAGCATAGGGAAATCTCCTGAGCTTCAAGCTAAATGGGACGGACCGTACCGGATTGTGACAAGGATCAATGACGTAACCTACCGGATACAGAAAGGTGCCAGAGGTACTCCAAGATCGTCCATGTGGAACGACTGGCGCGATATTATGGGGCCAATAATCCTCTGTCATGTCTACTGAGCATGTCTTAGGAGGGGGCAGTGTTGCGCGCCACTATTAATGTCTTATACATGGCAACACTAGTTACACTAGTGCCCTCAAGTGTCGAGTAGCAGAACTAGGAGAGTCAAGATCCTTCCAGAAATTTCGGGACCGATATGTACTCGAACATTCTAGATGTCCCTACAGTAGAAGGTTCTGTAAACCATTTGAGGCCCTATATAAGGCCGGTATAGACCACGACCGAGGCCGTATTGAATTGGCGATACAAGAGAATACTTCGAAGCGAAATAACTGCGAACTAAAGTACAACTGTGTTTTATTATTAGTGTGATTTTAAGTTGTAATTAGTGTTGTGTAATTAAAGTGTCAATTTTGGTAATTCACTCGGCAGTTTTAATTGTCTCGAACCCCAAGCTCGTAACAGTAATAAGACGGCAGTTCAACCATTTTAAGCAAAATTAAACAATAAGACAAACGCATTGTTTTTCTTTTAACAGGAGACTTGTTTTCCAGAACTTTATTTACAACGTGAGTTTGTGAGCGATCGCAATGAGTGCTATTATTTGTTACTTATTAGACTATTTTTCCACAACATAATTGAAAACCCACAAAGTAAAAAGAGTACCATGAACAAGTTAAAAAAAAGTTGTCAACCCCTAATCGATTCGATTCGATTATCTTCACGCACAATCCCTGACGGAGTAGCCAGAGAGAACAGATCGCCAAGTGTCACGATCCTTACATACCTCTTTCGCTTCATTCAGATTCATTATCTTCTTCATACATGCACGTCTAGGTATCCTAGTACTCTTGACCCTCCCCTCTTCGAGCAATTTGCTCACATGGTCTTCGAAAGTTAGTCTCGGTCTACCTCGACACCTTTTAATATTAACTTTCGCGCTATATATTTTCTTCACTATTCGGTCTTCACTCATTCGCTCAACGTGCCCAAACCATCGAAGCACGTCCTTATCAATTTTTGTGATAAGGTCATCATTCAAATCTGCCATATTGCGAATCTCTTCGTTTCGCTTTCGGTCGGCCATGGTAACGCCGCACATTTTACGAAGAGATCGCATCTCCATTGCATTCAACTTGCTTTTATGCTTCTTCTGGCATACCCAGGTTTCGCTGCCATATAACAAAGTCGGTACCAACACTGCGTTATGTATTGCAAGGCGTGTATTCTTCACTACGCCTTGATTTTTGACTAACGCAGTCAGGGCACCATTGACTTCGTACCCGGCAGCGACACGCCTGTCCACATCTAAATCACATCTTCCATCCCGGCTAAAAGCACTCCCCAAGTATACAATTTCATTTACCCGTTCTAGACATATTTCACACTTAGTTCTCTCTTCGTCACTTGCAAATACCAGAACCTTAGTTTTATTAGCATTCAAACGGAGACCTTTAATTTCACATTTCTCTTTCATACACGTGACTAATGCCTGCAGTTCTGCCTCTGATGGTGCAATAAGCACTGCATCATCAGCATACAGCAGACAATTTACTTTTATGTCACCAAATTTCACACCCAAACAGCTATCTTTCAGCTTCTGTAAACAGCTGTCGAGATACAGTATGAACAGCCAGGAAGACATGACACAACCCTGTTTTACGCCCGTTTGGACGCTAAACATGGGTGACAGGTCATGCCCTACCCGCACACAGGCCTTACAGTCACAGTAAAGTGACTGCACAGCCCTTAGCAATCGACCATCCACACCGTACCCCGGCAACAGTTCCCACTATTTCTTCCTTACAACCTTATCAAATGCTTTCTCAAGATCCACAAAAGCACAGAAAATCTTCTGGTTAGCAGCCAGACGCTTTTCCGTGATCATGCGGAGAGAAAACATAAGATCCGTGCATCCTCTTCCAGGTCATGATTGAAAACCCACAAAGTAAAAAGAGTACCATGTACAAGTTAAAAAAAAGTTGTCAACCCCTAATCGATTCGATTCGATTATCTTCACGCACAATCCCTGACGGAGTAGCCAGAGAGAACAGATCGCCAAGTGTCACGATCCTTACATACCTCTTTCGCTTCATTCAGATTCATTATCTTCTTCATACATGCACGTCTAGGTATCCTAGTACTCTTGACCCTCCCCTCTTCGAGCAATTTGCTCACATGGTCTTCGAAAGTTAGTCTCGGTCTACCTCGACACCTTTTAATATTAACTTTGGCGCTATATATTTTCTTCAATATTCGGTCTTCACTCATTCGCTCAACGTGCCCAAACCATTGAAGCACGTCCTTATCAATTTTTGTGATAAGGTCATCATTCAAATCTGCCATATTGCGAATCTCTTCGTTTCGCTTTCGGTCGGGCATGGTAACGCCGCACATTTTACGAAGAGATCGCATCTCCACTGCATTCAACTTGCTTTTATGCTTCTTCTGGCATACCCAGGTTTCGCTGCCATATAACAAAGTCGGTACCAACACTGCGTTATGTATTGCAAGGCGTGCACTCTTCCCTACGCCTTGTCTTTTGACTAACGCAGTCAGGGCACCATTGACTTTGTTCCCGGCAGCGACACGCCTGTCCACATCTAAATCACATCTTCCATCCCGGCTAAAAGTACTCCCCAAGTATACAATTTCATTTACCTGTTCTAGACATTCCTGATTTACCCATATTTCATACTTCGTTCTCTCTTCGTCCCTTTCAAATACCAGAACCTTAGTTTTATTAGCATTCAAACGGAGACCTTTAATTTCACATTTCTCTTTCATATACGTGACTAATGCCTGCAGTTCTGCCTCTGATGGTGCAATAAGCACTGCATCATCAGCATACAGCAGACAATTTACTTTTATGTCACCCAATTTCACACCCAAACAGCTATCTTTCAGCTTCTGTAAACAGCTGTCGAGATACAGTATGAACAGCCAGGAAGATATGACACAACCCTGTTTTACGCCCGTTTGGATGCTAAACATGGGTGACAGGTCATGCCCTACCCGCACACAGGCTTTACAGTCACAGTAAAGTGACTGCACAGCCATTAGCAATCGACCATCCACACCGTACCCCGGCAACAGTTCCCACATTTTCTTCCTTACAACCTTATCAAATGCTTTCTCAAGATCTACAAAAGCACAGAAAATCTTCTGGTTAGCAGCCAGAAGCTTTTCCATGATCATGCGGAAAGAAAACATTTGATCCGTGCATCCTCTTTCAGGTCTAAATCCGCATTGTGCCTCCCATAGAAATATTTCCGATTTCTCTTGCATCCTACGTGTCAAAACCTTCGAGTAAACTTTACTTGCTAAACTGGTCAAGCTGATCGCCCGATAGCACCCGCAGTCAAAATGTGAGCCTTTACCTTTATATAAAGGCACAATGACTGCGGATCGCCAATCATCCGGGACATCCCCCATCCGCCAGCACAAATTGCACAGCAGATAAAAGCTGTCCTAGACGCGAGGCCCACCATACTTGACCATTTCAGCAGTAACTCTGTCTAGTCCCGCAGCCTTACCACATTTTAAACTTCGAATCGCACGTTCAATCTCTTTCATACTGATGACCACAGTGTCATCGAGATCCGGGTCTGGTGTACCAGTCACGGCGTCATCCCCGGATCCTTCACTAAGATCATCACACGCATACATTTCTCTATAAAATTCGCTCCATCTCTGCATGACGTCCGATTTTTCTGTGAGGACGTCATTAGTTCTCGAAAGCACTTTGTTCATTCTTAAGGCCGTCGCACCACTTCGGGTCCTTCCAACCTCTTTCCAGAAGAGTTTGAAGTTCTCCTTAAAGTTGTGCGACAACCTTTCGTCCACTTCCATTCTACACCTTTCACGCACTTCCTCAATCAATGCTTTCGTGTGAACTTTCTGCAGCTTATATCTTTCTTTCATCTTCTCTCTCATATCCTTATCATTACTAGAGGCCAAGTAGTCTAACCATGCTTTCTTCTTCTTCTTTACAGCTTCTTTCACTTCATTATTCCACCATGCATCTCTTCTTTTACTACTGCCTCTTTTTATTGTTCCATACACTTCTTACGCTGCACTTACCATTCCATCCCTAAGGTTCTGCCATGTTCTTTCCACACATTCTTTTCTGCCATCGATGGTGTCAAGCTTTTCGGCTACCCTCGCATGATATTTGTCCCTATTATCCGCTTCCTGAAGCTTCCAGCTTCGGATGCGACAGACCGATTGTGGTTCTGTTACTGCCGTCCGGTAGCGCCAACCCGCGAACAGACCCCTAAATCTAGTAATCACTAGATAGTGATCCGTTCCCAGGTCAGCACCCCTGAAAACTCGCGTATCCATCACCTGTTTTTGCAGTCGGTCTTCCACCAGGAACAAATAGATCATACTTCTCTCATTCTTTCTTTCTCTAGTATACATATGGCTTTTCTTGTGATTAAACATAGTGTTTGTCACAAGAAGACCCTTTTCCTTGCATACCGCCAGTATAAGCTTGGCAGCATCACTAACCCTTTTATCGCCAAACTTTCCAAGCACCGACTCGTACCCTGGTCGAGCGGTAGCAACCCATCCATTCAAATCACCACATACATCAATTCTTTCGTTTCCCCTAGCCAAATCTAGTACTTCTCTTACATTCTCCCAAAACTCCTCCAGCTCAGCCCTGGACGACGAAGCTACCGGCGCATAAACAGCCAAAAGGAATAACTTCGTCAGTCCCAATTTAAAGTGAACCCAGAGAAGTCTTGAGTTCACAACCTTATATTCAGTCATAACATCTACCAACCGAGACGACAGCAGCACCCCCACTTCCTGGCAGGCGCTCTCGCTCTCCGGGACTCCGGACCATAGAGTTAACGCCCCGCCAGGGAGCTCTTCAGTACCACTGCCCTTCCGTTTGGTCTCCGACATACACACGACATCTTATTCTCTTTTTTTCATTATTTCGATCAACTCATTCATCTTATCTTTCATGCCTCCTCTAACATTCCACGTGCTAACTCTGCACTCTGTCCTCTACCTTCCGCCGTGTCGGGCTGTGCGTGACGGGTGGCGGTCCCCATCGCCGCTTTGCGCGCTGCATTCCACACCAACGGGGACGGGCTGGTGTGCGTCGCCTTGGGGGGACGCCCTAACCCTTGTTGGCATGGGTGCGCAGCTGAGTAGAATTGCAGCCCTGAAAAGGGTTGGCAGGGGTCGCGACGAGCACGCTTCTACAATGAACCCCAACCCCTAAAAATTTCAAATTTTCAAAATATCCAGAAACGAAGCTGCAGGCATGAACTACTTGCAAAATAATGAATATTTTGTTCTGGATAAATTTTACAAAAACGCAATTTGAGCGAGTTATAACGATTTTTAAAAAGACACGACTCGTGTGTCATAAGCCATACGCAAAAGTAATCAATGGCACGCCTGGCGTGTCAACCGCATTGAACCGGTTAATTGTGGATAAGGATTCTTAATATATGTCAATTTTTATTTGTTTTTATCTAGTAGTCAAATCAAAGTCAAGTCAAAATCTTTATTTGCAGAATAAAATGTTTAGGTAATACAGGTATTTAGTATAAGTCTCAATAATATTCTACCGGAAGTTGTACCGGTGTGCAAATATATCTAAAAATCAAATTTAATTGTACATATATGTCAAAAGATTAAATAAATTATATAATACATTAAATAATATTGCAATTAATTAAAATATTCCTTAACACTATAATAACACTTGTCAAGAAGCCATTTATTAATCTCAATTTTGAATTTATTCAAAGGCATTTCTTTTAAGTTATTGGGCAATTAATTATATATTTTAATAGCCATTATAGGAGCACTGTTTGCATAAAATCTAGAACTGCATTTGGGATGAAATAATCTATTTTAATGCCTTGTTTGCCTTTCGAGAGATTCAGCGTAGGTTTTGAAGTAGTTCGGGTGTCGCTTTACAAAAATACATATTTCTCGAATATACATGCATGGCAACGGCAATATGCGTATCTTCTTGAACAAAGGCTTGCAGCTATCAAGAAACCACGCACCACATATCGCTCGTACACATTTCTTTTGTAATTTAAACGCTCTAATCACATCAACAGAATTTCTCCACAAAGGCAGAGCATATAATAATACTGACGACACATAACCGTGATAAGCAGCTAGGGCTGCTTTTTGTGATATTGTTTTTCTCAATCTTTTTAAAGCATATACAAACCGGTTTAATTTTGTACAAATCTGTTCAATGTGAGGCTTCCAGTTTAAAATTTTGTCAATTTTTATACCTAAAATCATAACTGATTCAACATTTTCTATCTTCGAATTTTCATATTTTATATTCATATTTATAAGTTCCATTTTGTAATTTTTAATTTGTATTATTTTTGTTTTGTCATTATTAAGTAAAAGATTATTTGAATTAAGCCATGTCACAATAATATTAATAGAATTATTTATTTCGGTTTCATATATGTCTTTTTAGGTGCATTTAAATATAAAAGTTGTTTTATCTGCGAACAAGATGCATTTATGCTTGGTTATTTTAGACAAGTCATTAATATATAGCAAAAAGATTAAAAATGTTCAGCAGTGGACTTGTGAAGGGCTGTAATGATGATAATGATGATGAAAAAGATTAAAGGTCCTAAAATACTACCCTGAGGGATACCACGGTCATTAAATCTAAACTGTGAACGATGTAGTTCTTTGGTAAATATGCTGTCTTGTCGTGCTTGCGTTAGCCGAGTGATTTCTGTGCATTGTTTTCGGCCTTGCAAGTAACTGCTTAGCCATGTGTAAGCCACACCTCTTATCCCGTAACTTTCAATTTTTTTAAAAGAATTTAGTGGTCAACAAGATCAAAAGCTTTGGTCATGTCCAGCATAAGAGCAGTTACAGGAGTTTTTCTATCGATACTCTCTGCTATGTCTTTAATAAAATTGAAGCATGCTAAAGTCGTGGATCTGTTTTTGCGAAAACCGAATTGATCTTCAGTTAAGATACCAAATTTTTGTATAAATTTACTTAGTCTATCGTACATAGTTCTCTCAAATATCTTTGATATTACGGGGATCAAAGTTATTGGTTTATAGTTATTGAGATCTGGTTTTAT
This sequence comes from Parnassius glacialis, assembly GCA_033319125.1. Lineage (NCBI taxonomy): Eukaryota > Metazoa > Arthropoda > Insecta > Lepidoptera > Papilionidae > Parnassius > Parnassius glacialis. The sequence continues at coordinate 46,026,411 of JAVANC010000005.1, forward strand.
TATAGAAATCTTAAGATGTTCCGGGAATGAGCCCTCGACAAATGATAGGTTTATAAGGAAAATCAGTGGTGTACAGATATAACAGGCACATGACTTTAGTATTTTGGTACTGAGTTCGTCGTAGCCAACTGAATCCGTGTTTTTTAATTCTTTGATTATTTTCTTAATTTCCGCTGGTTTCGTTGGTTGTACGAAAATTGTATTTGGATTTGTATTTATATTTGGTTGTGCAGAATTGTTACCAAACTTATTTGTATTAGTGATGTTACTTAGGTCAATAAAAAATTTGTTAAGTTAATTAATAATTCACATATCATGTCAAGGTTACTAATTGTTTGGTCATTTAATTTAATTACGTCAATTTTATTAATTTGGGTAGTTTCATTTATACTTGAATTTACTGAATTCCAAACAGCTTTGCAAGTATTTTTACTATTAAGAATGTATTTTAAGTTGGTTTTTTGTTGAGCTTTATGTATGTACTTTTTCAAAAGATAGTTATATTTTCGTATTTATTTTATTTAACATTTTATTAGTTTTTGAGTATTTATAGGTTAGGTAAAGTTTTCTTTTCGTAATACTTGACTTTTTTATACCTTTTGTTTTCCACCTACCTCTATTACACATGTTGTTTCTCGTAAGTTTAATTATAGGAAAGCAAAGTCCATGAAATAGAGTTAACAAGTTATGGAATGATCTATAGGCCTCATCAACACTGGTCTGATCGTACACTTCCGAAAAAGAGAAACGCGATAGACAGTCAGAAAACTTTTGAATGTTTTCTTTACTGTAGTCTCTGCGAAATTCATGCCAGGTTGTTACAGTAGGTTTTCTTTGAATTTAAAACGATCTCGGCATCTACCTTGCTTATATTGCTGGCTACTTGATCAATACATACATTTTTCCTAGTAGGGGTTTTAATATGGATAGATACATTGTAACTTTCTAATAATTCAAATAGCTCGCACGTATTTTTTCCTTCTTTGAGGATATCTATATTCCAATCGCCACATAATATATATTTTTTGCACGTTTTTTTGTTTGATAAATGATATAAAAGCTCATTTAATTTGTAAAAAAATAGATTAACATTGCTATCCGGTGTTCTATAAATGCAAATAATGGTAAGGTTATATTGCGCGATTTCTATTCCACAACATCCGAAGTGGTAGGGACAAGCAAGCTGGTTAGCAATATCAATAGGTTTGCATTCCAATCCTTTTTTACTGAGAACACAAACGCCACCCCGTCTCTGTTTCGGCCGACAGAACCACGCAGCCAACCTATATCCGTTTAAATTCAAATTGGCCTCGCAACCTCGCTGTATAAACGTTTCAGTTAAACATAAGATGTCAATAGATTTATAAGATTGTGATAATTCTGTTAGCGTCAAGTCTATAATGTCAATTTTGTTTAGTACACCAGCTATATTTTGATGAAGAAGTCGAAAAGAGTTGTGTTTATTGTCGTTCCTAACGAAAAAGCTGATCAGTGTCTTTTTGTGTACAAACGTATTTTTTTACTGCCTTAAAGTAGTATGGAATCGTGCCTTTAGGAGGTTCCACTTTTTTGTTAATAGAGAATGACCCATCATTAGCCGTTTTATGTTTTCTAAGTGTTTTAAAATAGAAAGGAATGGTGCCTGGCTTTGCGGTTATATTGATTTCCAGAGACCTGCAGTCAGCTTTTGGTATGCCGTTGTTATTTTTTGAATTACATAGGAAATACTTTTTGTAGTAAAAAAAAAAGTCTATTACATTATTTACTCTACGATACGGATATATACAATTGTAACTTAAATCTAGGTAGTTGACATTGTTGAAACACTTTAAAATAGTTTGAATATGGGAATTGAGTCTTTTTACATTAAGATACGGGTTTTCAATTACACTGGTCACAAATATTTTTGCCTTATTTTGTCTCTTAAGTAATGACGACAGCTCCACGCCTATTTTAATTGGGTTCGAGTCATTGGATCCTAGACATAGAACAAGCCAGTCGTCTTCTTGTAGTTCTTCAATCATAAATTTAGAAAACTGAATTACATGTTCAATACTTGCATTTGGATATATTATTCCACTGATAGAATATTTCTTTGGATTTTTGTAATTAGATCTTGTTTGCACTAAAGATGTCTTATTTCCTTTGTCCCAGGTAAAGTAGTCGGTTCAGAGTTTGCTATATCATCGTCACAGGGAGTGTTTTTTGGGGAGGATGCTAGAGCAATATTTCGGAGTGGTCTGTGCTTGATTTTGACAGATTTCGATGGCGTCAACTTTTGTGGACTAGGCTCGGAAAGTAGTTGTTTAAATATTTTGCTCTTTTTTTGTTGGCTTTCTATTACCTTTTGGAGGTTGGTGACCTGTATATTTAATCGTTCAATTTCCGCATGGGCGCTAGCTAATTGAGTCTTAAGCAGGTTGATCTCTTCAATAAGCTCTGAGTCATCATCATTTCATCATCATTACAGCCCTTCACAAGTCCACTGCTGAACATAGGCCTCCCACAAATAATGCCACAAAGCACGGTCCTGAGCCACCTGCATCCATTGACTTCCTGCATATCTTACCAGATTGTCACTCCATCTAGTGGGGGGACACCCTACACTTCGCCTGCCGGTACGAGGCTGCCACTCGAGAACCTTTCTTCCCCATTGGTTGTCGGTTTTTCGAGCTATATGGCCGGCCCATTGCCACTTCAGCTTACTAATCCGTTGGGCTATGTCGGTCACTCTGGTTCTACTGCGGATATCCTCATTTCTGAGTTTATCACGCAGAGAAACTCCGAGCATAGCCCTCTCCATAGCTCGCTGAGCGACCTTGAGCTTCCTCATCCGGCCAGCGGTGAAGGACCACGTCTCAGTTCCGTATGTCATAACTGGCAACACGCACTGGTTGTACAGTCTCGTTTTCAAGTTTTGAGGTATACCTGACGAGAAGATGTGCCGTAATTTCCCGAACGCTGCCCAACCGAGTTGAATCCGTCGATTGACCTGTCGGTGGAAGTTGGACTTACCTAGTCGGACTATTTTTCCCAGGTAAACATACTCGTCAACAACTTCGAGCTTAGTGTTCCTAACAACTACCGGCATAGGTGTGACATGGACATTAAACATGATCTTTGTTTAGTCCATGTTCATCTTAAGACCTATCCGTTGGGAAACACTATTGAGGTCATTGAGCATAGTGCTTAGGTCCTCCAGCGATTCTGCCATAAGGACTATATCGTCGGCAAATCGCAGTTGAGTGATGTACTCGCCATTGATGTTGATACCGTATCCTTTCCAGTCCAGAAGCTTGAAAACGTCTTCCAATACAGCGGTGAAGAGTTTCGGGGATATGACGTCACCCTGTCTTACACCTCTCTGCAGTTGGATAGGATTCGTACTCTGGTTCTGTACTCGGATAGCCATCGTAGCTCTACTGTACAAGCACTTCAACACTTCGATATACCGACAGTCAACTTGGCACCGCTGAAGGGACTGCAGCACCGCCCAAATTTCGACGAAATCAAAGGCTTTCTCATAGTCCACATACGCCAGACATAGTGGCAAATTGTACTCCTCGGACTTCTGTACAATTTGCCGAAAGGTATGTATGTGGTCTATGGTGCTAAAGCCTTTTCGGAAACCGGCTTGTTCGGGAGGCTGGAAGTGGTCAAGTCTGCGCGCGAGACAATTTGTAATAACTCTCGAAAACAGCACGTAGACGCGGCTCAGAAATGAAAATGGTCTGTAGTTCTTCAAGAGAGCGTTGTCACCTTTCTTGAAGAACAAGACCACCGCACTTCTGCTCCACGCTTCCGGTGTAATGCCACCATGGAGGACGGAATTAAAGAGCTTCTGAAGGACAACAACAAACAAACTCAAGTACCGGTTTTCCACCCGCTTTCAGAAGCTCCGCTGTAATTCCATCCTCGTCTGGAGCCCTGCCGTTTTTAAGCTGCTGGAGAGCCATTCTAATCTCGCTCAGACTGACGTCCGGGATATCATCGGAATAATGTCGAATAAGACTCGCTGTTGGATCGTTACTCACACTTGCGTGCGGCTCCTACGATGACGTATACAGCTGCCCATAGAACCTCTCAATTTCACTCAAAATCTCAGGTGCCCCGGCCAGGTCCACTTCCTGTGGGGCCGCTTCTGGAAGAAAGAGTTCATCATAAAGAGTCCCTCTTTCTCCATAAAGTCGGCCAGCTGCTGGCCCCTTGGGTTCCGTTGCCCTATTCCAAATTTCCCCACTTTCAGCTCACCATTCTCTCTTGTGCCTAGTTTTGCATTTAAATCTCACATTAACACCGTATATTGGGTTTTGGAGGAATGTATGGCTCTAGAGATATCCTCATACATTTCCTCCACCTCCTCATCGGGGTGTGCCGAGGTTGGTGCGTGAACCTGTATGACCTTCAGCGAATACCGTTTGGTAATTCTGAGTATAAGGTACGCAACCCTCGTCGACACACTCTCAATCTTTACAACGTTGTTAACGAGAGACTTGTGGACGATAAATCCGACACCTCCTTGGGACAGATGGTCGCCCTCCCGGTAATAGAGCAAGTTGCCGGATTCGAGGATTACCGTGTCCTCCCCCTCTCTTCGGGCTTCGGATAATCCTATAATATGCCAGCGTAACTTGTCTATCTCTTCTTCCAGCTCCACAATCTTCTGGTCAGTCCTCAGGGTGCGTGCGTTGTATGTTGCCAGGTCGAGTCGTCGTAGGTGGCAACCGAACCTCCACCGGAGATTCTTAGCACCCCCTGCCCCGCCGTTACCATGGTCACCACCGTAGCCAGGAATAGCGGGGCCGCCGGGGACTGGGGGCCGTCTCTTCGTAACTTTCATCATGGGGGGTATATTGCCATAGTTGCCACGCTTGGCGAGTGGGTTGGCAACCACAGTTTTTTTATTATATTTTTGCCGTTACCAGGAAGATGCTGCTGCCTATCTCCTGCCTGTTTCCCTTTGTCGCCTTTTACGACACCCACGTGAAGATATGGGGTAGTGGATATTCTTAACCGCCACTACACGGCTATCTGAGTCATCATCAACTGATAAATTTGGTAAACTTTTCGGCGTGTCTTCAAGTAACGTTAACGAGGTATTACTCGCACAGTCCTCGGTTAAGTTATGTGCCAATTCCTCCGAGGAGACGTGAAGTCTAGTTTTTTTGTGGTTTCTCTTTGTTACATGATAGTTTTCATCTGACAAGTTGGAGCTTATATTACTACTATTTTGTGGTGTACTTACTGCTTGTTTTGAGACGGACGATGGCCCCGCTTTTGTTGCAGAAGAAGTTTTATTTACGCATTTATCACATCTCCGGGAATTTTTCCTCTCTGCATCCATGATATTAAATCGATGAAATAAAACGTTAGCGCATACCAGGTCAAGCTTGCGCTTACATTGTGAACAAGATAGGTGTTCACGTCCGGTATGTAAGGTTTTGCATTTGTCGCATTTTATTTTTAGAACGTTGTTCTTTGAAGATGACATTATATTTGCTCAGTTTTTTAAAGAGTATTGTGGATAATCCAATTAAGCACTATTTAAATATCAATTAGAATCTTAATAGAAATACAAATTCAGTCTTCTACAATCTCAATGATTTTAATAGAAATACAATACACACATATATACATAAAACACGTTTACACAATATTGTACATATTTTACCAGATAGCTCACGAAACAGAATTTGCGCCAGTGTGTGTTTTTAAATGTCTTTGCAAATGACTTTTTCTAATACATCTATATTCACAGATATATACACGAAAAAGGTTTTTCACCGGTGTGTATTTTCATATGTTCTTGCAAACGACTTTTTGTAATACATCTATATTCACAGATATTACACGAAAAAGGATTTTCACCGGTGTGTATTTTCATATGTCTTTGCAAACAACTTTTTGTAATACATCTATATTCACTTACATAACACGAAAAAGGTTTTTCCCCGGTGTGTCTTTTCATATGTGTTTGCAAATGTTTCTTTGTGATACATCTATATTCACAGATATTACACGAAAAAGGTTTTTCTCCGGTATGTATTTTCATATGGGTTTGCAAACGACTTTTTCTAACACATTTATATTCACAATTATTACAACAGTACATTTGTTTAGCGACGTGCGCTTTAAGATGTGACAAAATGTTACGTTTTTGAGATGTTTTAAATTCGCAAATATCACAGCAAAATTTATCGATTAGTTGTGGTACTGGAGTTTGTTCTACTTGTGTCCCAACTGCAGTGGTGTCTGAGTTCTTATGCGTCTTATGACTGTATGAAATGTGTTTAGCGAGAATGACTTTTGTTGGAAATTTTTTACTACAATCATCACATTTAAAAATGTATTCAGTTGATGTCCCACATGTCTTTTTCTTAAGTATATTTACACTCTTTTGTTTCAAAATTTTCGATTTCATAATCTTTGCAGGATGCTTTCCTTTTTTATTAATTGGTTGATTATCTTTTTTCATTTTAGGGTTTGATTCAATAGAAGGGCCTTCAAAATCGCGGTTTTCTTCACGAACATCGTTTGTGTTACAATCAGTAGAATTTGATTTAATCTTCTTTTCAGAAGTTTCTGAAAAATTATTTGTTGAAGTTAAACTTTTTATTTATTGTAAGTCATTGCATCTTTATTGCAAGCCACCTTAAACGGTTTACAATGGGCGGAGTTTATGCCTTATGGCATTCGCTATCGGTTAATCCAGGCAGAAATAGAGAAATTGTAATATTTTAAATAATTATACTAAATACTGTTGCTAGATATAAAGTATTTTAGTCATTTACCCCGAATAATGTCTCTCATATTAAATTTTGAGGGAAAGAATGGTTCTTCTGTCCATGTTATAATTACATTAATCTAATAATCGCTGTTTCGAATTCCACACAGAAATAGTGTTATACACACAGTACAATCGAAGTTGGCGTAAGTGCGGCATAAATGAAATTATCATCACATTTTATCCCGTGGGTTTCGTAAGAGGCGACTATGGGTTTGCTAGAAAAATCTGATGGCTTCCGACAGATGGCGGTATAACCACCTCGTTTACTTCAGATGTAAAATATCCAGACCGGCGCCAGGCGACATTGCCAGAGGTGCTCACGTCTGGTTCTGCGATCGTCAGTCCTATGCCAAGCGTGACTGTCAAGGCAAATCCTTCCTGCGTAGGGAGAGATCCTTCCATGTTCAGCAGTGGAAGTTTACGGGAATATTAAGAGGTCCTTTCTCCACTGGCACCCATAAAATAGTTAATTTTGTAAGTAGCTGTGTATGTATGTATACATACATCCATACACGCCGTTTCCGTCCTATCGATCCTAACAGCTTCGACGGAAACCGTATTGAAGGTCACTAATCAGCTTATGCTCTTCAAGGTACCGCGTGACGCGTGAGCTGGCAGTTAATAATGGATTCCATTATTTTGGAGAACTAGAAGGTGATGGTGATAGGTCCGTATTTGCATAGGTCCCAGGCTTTTTTAGGAATCGAATGCACTAAGGCTGTCTTCCATAAGCTTTGTTACGGCCTGCAACTACCTATCCCAGGAGTAGGATCCTCCGCGGCCCGGATATTTTTTCTCGCGCGTTCTCGACACCCACTGCTCAACACGCTCGGCCGAACTTAAACCCGTATCGCGCTGAGCCGAGTGCCATCTAGCGTCGATTCTTGACATTAGCGCTTGGCGCGAACAAGCTTGGAACAGTTATATATTATGTAGTGAAACACGAGCGGTGGGTTCAACAACTGATTTATTAACCTCCATGGCAGTATTTGCATATATAACAATATAAACATACCCAACACCTCTGTACCTAATAATGCTTATAAATAGTTACAAATAGATATAATAGTTATAAAATAAGTTTTATTCTAACAAATATTTTACCACAAGTCTTTATGGACATATAATTTGAAATAAGAACTTACTTTAGTCAGACCTCTGTCACTCTTGCTACCTGCGTGAAATTATTACCTACAATCGCGAGCTGCCCCAGGGGTAGATCGCAGTCGGGGCTAGCGCGCTCTATATGAATGTTAAATTTTTTTTAACGCTGTTTACGTAAATAATTTTTTAATACAGTTGCTCAAAAAGTGGCGTATTGCAGGGACGTATAGCGTTCGGGATGTGGGCTATTACATACTCGTGCTTTTTCTTTACCTTTTCCGAACTCGTGCGTTTTTTTCCCAACTGTCAAAATAATGTCTAAGAAAATACCAACCACGAAGTTTTTACTAAAAAATTCATAGAAGTTTTTATAATTCATGCAAATATTTCTAAAAAGAAGCTACTAATTTGTTTCAATATCAGATTTAATGATTTGATTCAATAAGTTAGGTTAGATTTCATTTCATCTCATTAAATTTAATTTTCATTTCATATCAATAAAAAATTCTACTGAAGACTTGGCTGTATGGGCATAGTTCCCTTTGCCTACCCAGAATGTGTGAAGAAAACAAAAAATCTCTGCAAATATTCTTTTACGGTTGGCGCCATTTTCCAAAGATGTTCTTTACTAAATTGCTTCATTTTTTCGCAACTGTATTAAAAATAGTTGTAAGTAAGTGGTTGCTGCGGCCCATAGACATCTACATCTATCCTCTATTACAAATCAAAATGTAGATGAGTTGTCACCCGTGAGGACTAAGATGGAATGCCTCATCTCCAGTAAAAAGGACCTCCGGCCAATTGCACTCACCAAGCGAAACGCAGAGGTAAACCTCTACTTCACGCTGGTTTTCTGTGAGGTCGTGGTACCACCCCGGTTCGAGCCGGCCTATCCGTGCGACAGCAAAAGCTGCCGCGTGGCTCTACCACTGTACACTGTACTCTGTGGACAAATGTCTACCTTCACCTTCGGCTGCGCCTTGGCTCGGGTAGACATTTGTCCACAGAGTACTTTTTATATACCATTTGTCGGAACTCTTTGCAATGACCACGCTGTCTTTTTGTCGGGAACTCGGAAGCGGAATACGACACGAGCATCTAGGAAATATACTGTTTAGGATACGTAACGCGCATTCCTTGCTTGATAGCTTCACCCGGGACTTATTGTGTCTAACTCAGAATCTGTATAAGTGCATTCGACTGTATTAGCTACTAGTGCGGTATTTGATATTCTAGAGATAACTGTCGCCACGCGAAACGGTAGTGACCTTTGATCCGGTGTCGCGTGTTAAGCTTGATAACAAACGAGAGTTAGTGGCTTCTGTAAGTTAGTTAATCGTACGATAGAGTTAATAGACTATAGAATAGTCATCGTGACTAACAAAGAAAGTGACTGTGGACGGCGCCTCGGAAAGATACCGCAGTTTGGAGAGGTGCTGAGGTCCGAACTGCTGCAGAGGGTAACAGTCTAATAAGGTCAATAACACTACCAGCCACACCCAGATACACATCACTGACCCTTACTTTCCTAGCACTATACAACCACATGCGACCTGACCGAATCCTGAGGGACTAATTTAGTTTAGTTTAGAGGGTTTGATTGTAATAGAATAGAACGCCCCCCCCCCCCCTCCCCCTGATTGTTTATTGTAATTAGAAACTTCCCACTTTGGCCTGTAGGAGGCCCAACCTGCACCTGCTTGTAGGTTCTTCCGTTAATGGGCCGCGGAGGATCCTACTCCTGGGATAGGTAGTTGCAGGCCGTAACAAAGCTTATGGAAGACAGCCTTAGTGCATTCGATTCCTAAAAAAGCCTGGGACCTATCCAAATACGGGCCTATTACCATCACCTTCTAGTTCTCCAAAATAATGGAATCCATTATTAACTGCCAGCTCACGCGTCACGCGGTACCTTGAAGAGCATAAGCTGATTAGTGACCTTCAATACGGTTTCTGTCGAAGCTGTTAGGATCGATAGGACGGAAACGGCGTGTATGGATGTATGTATACATACATACACAGCTACTTACAAAATTAACTATTTTATGGGTGCCAGTGGAGAAAGGACCTCTTAATATTCCCGTAAACTTCCACTGCTGAACATGGAAGGATCTCTCCCTACGCAGGAAGGATTTGCCTTGAGAGTCACGCTTGGCATAGGACTGACGATCGCAGAACCAGACGTGAGCACCTCTGGCAATGTCGCCTGGCGCCGGTCTGGATATTTTACATCTGAAGTAAACGAGGTGGTTATACCGCCATCTGTCGGAAGCCATCAGATTTTTCTAGCAAACCCATAGTCGCCTCTTACGAAACCCACGGGACAAAATGTGATGATGAATTCTCTTATACCGCACTTACACGCCATCTTCGACCGTGTGTATATAACACTAGTTCTGTGTGGAATTCGAAACAGCGATTATTAGATTAATGTAAATGTAACATGGTCAGAATAATCATTCTTTTCCTTCAAAAATGAATATGAGAGTCATTATTCGGAGTAATTGACTAAAATACTTTATATCTGGCAACAATATTTAGTATTATTGTGTAAAATACTATAATTTCTTTATTTCTCCCTGGGTTAACTGATAGAAAATGCCATAATGCATAAACTTCGCCCACTGTAAACCGTTTACGGTGTCTTGCAATAAAGATCCAATAACTTACAATAAATAAAAAGTTTAACTTTAACAAATCATTTTTCAGAAACTTCTGAGAAGAAGACTAAATCAAATTCTACTGATTGTAACATAAACGATGTTCGTGTAGAAGACCTCGATTTGGAAGGCCCTACTATTAGGTCAAACCCTAAAGTGAAAATAGATAATCAACCAATTAATAAAAAAGGAAAGCATCCTGCAAAGATTATGAAAACGAAAATTTTGAAACAAAAGAGTGTAAATATACAAAAAACATCTGGGACATCAACTGAATACATTTTTGAATGTGATGGTTGTAGTAAAAAAATTTCAACAAAATACATTCTCGCCAAACACATTTCATACAGTTATAAGACGCAAAACAACTCAGACACCACTGCAGTGCAGACACAAGTTGAACAAACTCCAGTACCACAACAAGCAGAAATATTTAATATTGATATGTGCGAATTTAAAACATCTCAAAAACGTTCCATTTTTGCACATCTTAAAGCGCACGTCGCTAAACAAATGTACTGTTGTAATAATTGTGAATATAAATGTATTAGAAAAAGTCGTTTGCAAACCCGTATGAAAATACATACCGGAGAAAAACCTTTTTCGTGTAATATCTGTGAATATAGATGTATCACAAAGAAACATTTGCAAACACATATGAAAAGACACACCGGGGAAAAACCTTTTTCGTGTTATGTATGTGAATATAGATGTATTACAAAAAGTTGTTTGCAAAGACATATGAAAATACACACCGGTGAAAATCCTTTTTCGTGTAATATCTGTGAATATAGATGTATTACAAAAAGTCGTTTGCAAGAACATATGAAATTACACACCGGTGAAAAACCTTTTTCGTGTATATATCTGTGAATATAGATGTATTAGAAAAAGTCATTTGCAAAGACATTTAAAAACACACACTGGCGCAAATTCTGTTTCGTGAGCTATCTGGTAAAATATGTACAATATTGTGTAAACGTGTTTTATGTATATATGTGTGTATTGTATTTCTATTAAGATCATTGAGTTTGTAGAAGACTGAATTTGTATTTCTATTAAGATTCTAATTGATATTTAAATAGTGCTTAATTGGATTATCCACAATACTCTTTAAAAAACTGAGCAAATATAATGTCATCTTCAAAGAACAACGTTCTAAAAATAAAATGCGACAAATGCAAAACCTTACATACCGGACGTGAACACCTATCTTGTTCACAATGTAAGCGCAAGCTTGACCTGGTATGCGCTAACGTTTTATTTCATCGATTTAATATCATGGATGCAGAGAGGAAAAATTCCCGGAGATGTGATAAATGCGTAAATAAAACTTTTTCTGCAACAAAAGCGGGGCCATCGTCCATCTCAAAATAAGCAGTAAGTACACCACAAAATAGTAGTAATATAAGCTCCAACTTGTCAGATGAAAACTATCATGTAACAAAGAGAAACCACAAAAAAACTAGACTTCACGTCTCCTCGGAGGAATTGGCACATAACTTAACCGAGGACTGTGCGAGTAATACCTCGTCAACGTTACTTGAAGACACGCCGAAAAGTTTACCAAATTTATCAGTTGATGATGACTCAGATAGTCGTGTAGTGGCGGTTAAGAATATCCACTACCCCATATCTTCACGTGGGTGTTGTAAAAGGCGACAAAGGGAAACAGGCAGGAGATAGGCAGCAGCATCTTCCTGGTAACGGCAAAAATATAATAAAAAAACTGCGGTTGCCAACCCGCTCGCCAAGCGTGGCAACTATGGCAATATACCCCCCATGATGAAAGTTACGAAGAGACGGCCCCCAGTCCCCGGCGGCCCCGCTATTCCTGGCTATGGTGGTGACCATGGTAACGGCGGGGCAGGGGGTGCTAAGAATCTTCGGTGGAGGTTCGGTTGCCACCTACGACGACTCGACCTGGCAACATACAACGCACGCACCCTGAGGACTGACGAGAAGATTGTGGAGCTGGAAGAAGAGATAGACAAGTTACGCTGGTATATTATAGGATTATCCGAAGTCCGAAGAGAGGGGGAGGACACGGTAATCCTCGAATCCGGCAACTTGCTCTATTACCGGGAGGGCGACCATCTGTCCCAAGGAGGTGTCGGATTTATCGTCCACAAGTCTCTCGTTAACAACGTTGTAAAGATTGAGTGTGTCGACGAGGGTTGCGTACCTTATACTCAGAATTACCAAACGGTATTCGCTGAAGGTCATACAGGTTTACGCACCAACCTCGGCACACCCCGATGATGAGGTGGAGGAAATGTATGAGGATATCTCTAGAGCCATACATTCCTCCAAAACCCAATATACGGTGTTAATGGGAGATTTCAATGCAAAACTAGACACAAGAGAGAACGGTGAGCTGAAAGTGGGGAAATTTGGAATAGGGCAACGGAACCCAAGGGGCCAGCAGCTGGCCGACTTCATGGAGAAAGAGGGACTCTTTATGATGAACTCTTTCTTCCAGAAGCAGCCCCACAGGAAGTGGACCTGGTCGAGCCCCGACGGCTCAACAAAAAATGAGATTGACTTCATTATGACGACCAGACGACAACTGTTCAGTGATGTCTCAGTGATCGCGAGGGTGAAAACCGGCAGCGATCACCGAATGGTTAGGGAGGAAGCGATCGAGCGGAACCAAGGCTCCAAAGTCTTTGCCAAAGATCTGTCTGCTAGAAAGAGCCAACTGTCAAAGCTGAAGACCGAGTGTGGCAGCATCGTTTCCGGGCTTAGAGTATTAAACTAACAGGAGACGACATTGAAGAAAGTTCCCCGCTGTCAAAAGTACGAGAGCGCGGATCATCCCCGTTATATAAAACTAGTTGTGCCGCGTACGGCGTCAGTTACCAACACAGAACATATAAACCCCTAAAGGGGTTACCAAGTAGTCATAAGCGTGAGTTGACCTCCAGAAAAATGCCGAGTTGCAGTGTGTTTTCTTGTAAAAAAAGATCACAGACCTCAAATTTACAAAAAGATGGCGTTACCTTTCATCTTTAAGTATTTATTTTGATTTCAATAATTAATATAAGCATTAAATCACGAAAATTCTGATTAATATAGCTGAGCAGGTAGTGTTGCCAACTTAAAGTATTAATATTATAGTAAGGACTTTTGCACTAATAGGACATAATTAAATTTTGCTTAATTGTAGACAAATGTCGTTTCTCTTTGTTCTAATTACACAAGACAAAATCGTGTTATTGAATAGTCTTAAATTCATCAATATTATTGTGATGTATTTGCAAAACTATATTATTTCAAACAACATTAATAATCTTTAATTGTTTTTAACAAAATGAAAACATCAATTTAAATTGTTTTACTGTATACATTAGACATTTAAAACATTTTAAATAGATATTTTCATTTCATTATGTTACGTTATGAAACGAAAAGAAGGGAAATTTCGAATATATAAAATGGTATCATCAAGACTATAATAGTGATGTTCACTGTAATCTTTAGTGTCGATGGTTTTATTTGACTATAAGCAATACTTTGATATATAATACCAAGGTGTTATTTAAAATTCTTTTTTGTACAATGTTTAAAAAAGATCTTTGGTTTTACAGTTTTCCAAAAGATCCTTACAGGCGCCAAATTTGGATAAAAGCATGTGGCGATCATATAACCTGGGTACCTAAACGAACAAGCACTCTTTGTTCCGAGCATTTTGACTAATCGGTTTTCGTAATCCAATCAAATAATAAAAGGAAACTAAATGAAACTGCTGTACCGACTATGAAATTATTGGAAGTACGAGTAAGTTTATTATTTTGCTACAGGTTTATTTTACATTATGAAGGATAAAATTCAAAACATGTAACAAATCGAAATGGAAGGTTTAGTGAAAGATATTTATTCATTTTAAAATGTTATTTACAAGTTTATTCTCTTAAATGGCGTCAACCAAATTGTTGTTTTCAGATGAGACACGAATTATTAGCGCTTAAATAAATAAATATGGACAAACAAATAATTTCAGTGTCATATTTATAATCTATTATTATTAAACATATACAGAGTACTACACTTTTGTACTGTAGAACACAAAATATTACCGCTTTTTACGAAGACATTAATTATTTTTCAATCCTAAGTAAAATGACGAAAAAAAGTATGTTTGGCTAAGCGTAAACTTCGACCAAGAGAAAGCAAATGTTTAATTTTTTTTTAATTGCTCCATTCCGTTGCTGCGTAAAGGAAGGACAAAAACAAATAAACAAAAAATCACACTTTCACATTTATAATATTATATTAGTATGGATTGTCAAGAATGATATATAAACTTTTGAAACCGGTTTACAATCGGCTTTTCGAGGGTAAAACTATACACTCCCGCTCACTTTCTCGCTCTAGTAAATAACGTTTCTGAGTGAACAAAAAGGATAGAAGCACAGGAAAGTGCGATTCCGTGCTGCCAGATGTAGTTCAACCCTAAGCCTTAAAACGGTTTAACTCTATAGGTTGGGTAAAATCTGTAAAATTAGACCGTTTAAAACCCCTATACAGATAACCTTTCTGGTTATCATGACATTAAAAAATGGTACCAGATTTCATAGACTAGGCATATTATATATTTTTAAGCATACAGGAACATTATTTCGATAATGATTACGTTCCACATAACATTGAACTGGCAAACTTGGTGATGGAAACCAGAAACAGAATTAGCTACCTCGCAAAAAAAAAGTGATCCCAAAAAGTGTATTCGTCACATATACCAAACTTATTCACTAAATATATAATATACTTAAAGTCAAACTTATATCCAATATTTTATGCTGACCTTGTTTTTGACAATTATCATATTAAATAAATCGTTTGCGGTTAAATCTTTTGAAGTGTTGTTTTTATTAAATCGTACGAAATGATATTTTTAACACATAGATGTAACGCTATTGACTGAATTAATTAGTGGTTGATGTTAATTTTATGTACTTTGTTGTTACAATATTGGCTCAAATATTGGTTGATAGGTAGTAACTTAAACAAAGGGGCGCCAGTTTAATATTATTTTGTTTAGCTTACATTTTCATCAAAATATTACAAGGGATTTATTTTTGTTTTTATTACTTTATTTTACTAGGGAAGTTAATTAAGATTTACTGAAATTGGTTTTTTAATTTTATTATTTAGCGTAGTGTACTAAAATAAGATTTTAGTAAAACCGCCATGTCTAATATCGCTCGCACTCTGTCGCACACGGCGATCTAGCCACCGACCGATGCGAAACGGTTTAGGCATCGCGTCGGTACGCAAATATCAGATTTTGTAATACATAGTTTTCGAACGAACCGGTGTAATATCTATATAGCTCGCGCTCCGTCGCACACGGCGAATCTAGCCACCGACCGATGCGGAGCGATATAGGCATCGCGGCGGTACGTTTGCGTATGTATTACAAACTATGTATTACAAAATCTGATATTTGTATCAGATTTTGTAATACATAGTTTTGATACGAACCAGTAATCGGTTTTTAGATATTGTACCAATATATAGATTTCGTATCAGTATACGGTTTGTATCGCCCACCTCTACTTCATAGTACATTGAATCACAATATGTTAATACGTCACATTGTGCAGCCTTGGTATTGGTATGCCCGATCTGAATCAATTATCTGGAAGATCAATTCACGGCCATACGATCTACCGATTTTTGAATCGATTCAAGGGAATGCGATCTTCATCCAGATCGAATCGTATGCCTATAAGATCGTACGAAAAATCGTATAAAAAACTAAAACCTAAACATCAACCGAACCGTAACGTACTATAGCTCGGCCGTTCAGAGAATGCGTTCCTGACACGTCGCGATTGAACTGACGACGTAACTTTGTAATGGCGTTGCAGTTACGATAAATATATTTTTGCTGGTTGTTTACCGTTTTAACAATTGATGAGCATTAAAACAATATTATTATATCAATAATCAATCGGCAGCGCAGTGGTCTTGCCCTAAAACCCTCTCAGAAATGAGGAGGCCTGTGCACAGCAGTAGGACGTATTTATTTAGAACTTCATATACACATGTGGTATATAGGCGGACTTAGGCATTCCTAAGGCATTCTCTACCAGTCTAGGTAGTGGGATGATGCAGAGATAGAATAAAGTAGGTGTAATAAAAAGTTAATATGCTAATACTAAACTAAAATAACAAAAAAGCAATTTTAGCATGGAAATAAAATACATAAGTGTGTAATTATTATTATACACTTATGTATTTTATTAAATATAATGGTAATAAAAATATAATATATATATATACATACATACATACATACATACGTACATACATACATACATACATACACACATACACACATACATACATACATACATACATACATACATACATACATACATACATACATACATACATACATACATACATACATACATACATACATACATACATACATACATACAAACATCACTCACTACAAAACTCAAACTTCATACAAACTTCATACAAACATCATACAAACGTCATAAAAACTTCATACTAACTTCATACAAACTTCATAAAAACTTCATACAGACTTCATATAAACTTCATACAAACTTCATACAAACATCATACAAACTTCATACAAACGTCATGCAAACTTCAATCTAACTTCATACAAACTTCATACAATCTTCGTACAAATTTCATCCAAACTTCATACAAACTTCATACAAACTTCATCAAACTTCATGCATACTTCATGCATACTTCATACAAATTTCATACAAACTGCATACAAATTCATAAAAACTACATACAAACTTCATACAAACTTAATGCAAATTTCTTACAAACTTCATACACACTTCATACAAACTTCATACAAACTTCATACAAACTTCATGCACACTACATACAAACTTCATACAGACTTCATACAAACTTCATACAAACTTCATACAAACATCATACAAACTTCATACAAACTTCATAAAAACGTCATACAAACTTCATACAAACTTCATACAAACTTCATACAATCTTCATACAAATTTCAACAAACTTCATACAGACTTCATACAAACTTCATACAAACATCGTACAAACTTCATACAAACTTCATGCAAACTTCATACAAACTTCATACAAACTTCATACAAACTTCATACAAACTTCGTACAAATTTCATGCAAACTTCATGCATACTTCATACAAACTACATGCATTTTTCATGCATACTTCATACAAATTTCATATAAACTGCATACAAACTTCATAAAAACTTCATACAAACTTCTTACAAACTTCATACAAACTACATACAAACTTCATGCAAACTTCATACCCACTTCATACAAACTTCATACTAACGTAATACAAACTTCATACAAACTTCATACAAACTTCATACAAACTTCATACTTACTTTATAAACTTCATACAAACTTCATAAAAACTTCATACAAACTTCATACAAACTTCATACAAACATCAACAAACTTCATACAATCTTCATACAAACTGCATACTTCATACAAACTTCTTACAAACTTCATACAGACTTCATACAAACTTCATACAAACTTAATGCAAATTTCTTACAAACTTCATACACACTTAATACAAACTTCATACAAACTTCATACAAACTTCATGCACACTACATACAAACTTCATACAAACTTCATACAGACTTCATACAAACTTCATACAAACTTCATACAAACATCATACAAACTTCATACAAACTTCATAAAAACGTCATACAAACTTCATACAAACTTCATACAATCTTCATACAATCTTCATACAAATTTCAACAAACTTCATACAAATTTCAACAAACTTCATACAGACTTCATACAAACTTCATACAAACGTACAAACTTCATACAAACTTCATGCAAACTTCATACAAACTTCTTCGTACAAATTTCATTCAAACTTCATACAAACTTCAAACAAACTTTATGCAAACTTCTTACAAACATATACACACTTCATACAATCTTCATACAAACTTCATACAAATTTCAACAAACTTCATACAGACTTCATACAAATTGCATACAAATATCGTACAAACTTCATACAAACTTCATACAAACTTAATACAAACTTCATACATCCTTCATACAAACTTATATGCATGCATACTTCATGCATATGAAATCTGCATACTTGCATACATATGCATGAATTCTTTTTTATATTTCTTACTTCATGCAAACTTCATACAAACTTTATACAAACTTCATACTATCTTTATACAAACTTCATACAAACTTCATACAATCTTCATACAAACTTCATACAAACTTCATACAAACTTCATACCAACTTCATGCATACTTCATGCATACTTCATGCATACTTCATACATATTTCATACATACTTCATACATGCTTCATACTAACTTCATACTATCTTTATACAAACTTCATACAAACTTCATACAATCTTCATACAAACTTCATACAAACTTCATACAAACTTCATACCAACTTCATGCATACTTCATGCATACTTCATGCATACTTCATACATGCTTCATACTAACTTCATACAGACTTCATACAAACTACATACAGACTTCATGCAAACTTCATACAAACATCATACAAACTTCATGCAAACTTCATACAAACTTCATACAAACTTCATACAAACTTCGTACAAATTTCATTCAAACTTCATACAAACTTCATACAAACTTTATGCAAACTTCTTACAAACATATACACACTTCATACAATCTTCATACAAACTTCATACAAACTTCATACAAACTTCATACCAACTTCATGCATACTTCATGCATACTTCATGCATACTTCATACATATTTCATACATACTTCATACATGCTTCATACTAACTTCATACAGACTTCATACAAACTTCATACAGACTTCATGCAAACTTCATACAAACATCATACAAACTTCATGCAAACTTCATACAAACTTCATGCACACTACATACAAACTTCATACAAACTTCATACAGACTTCATACAAACTTCATACAAACATCATACAAACTTCATACAAACTTCATAAAACGTCACACAAACTTCATACAAACTTCATACAAACTTCATACAAACTTCATACAAACTTCATGCAAACTGATTACAAATTTCATACACACTTCACACAAACTTCATACAAACTTCATACAAATTTCATGCACACTACATACAAACTTCATACAAACTTCATACAGACTTCATACAAACTTCATATAAACGTCATACAAATTTCATGCACACTACATACAAACTTCATACAAACTTCATACAGACTTCATACAAACTTCATATAAACGTCATACAAACTTCATACAGACTTCATATAAACTTCATACAAACATCGTACAAACTTCATACAATCTTCATGCAAACTTCATACAAACTTCATACAAACTTCATACAAACTTCGTACAAATTTCATGCAAACTTCATACAAACTTCATACTTACTTCATACAAACTTCATACAAACTTCATAAAAACTTCATACAGACTTCATACAATCTTCATACAAACATCATACAAACTTCATGCAAACTTCATACAAACTTCATACAAACTTCATACAAACTTCATGCATACTTTGAACTAATGAACAAATTTCATACAAACTTCATACAAACATCATACAAACTTCATACAAACTTCATAAAAACGTCATACAAACTACATACAAACTTCATGCAAACTTCATACCCACTTCATACAAACTTCATACAAACTTCATACTAACATAATACAAACTTCATACAAACTTCATACAAACTTCATGCATACTTCATACAAATTTCATACAATCTGCAAGCAAACTTCATGAAAACTACATACAAACTTCATACAACCCTCATGCAAACTTCTTACAAACTTCATACACACTTCTTACAAACTTCATACAAACTTCAACAAACTTCATACAAACTTCATGCAAACTACATACAAACTTCATACAAACTTCAAACAAACTTCATACAAACTTCATACAAACTTCATACAAACTTCATACAAACATCATACAAGCTTCATACAAACTTCATAATAACTTCATACAAACTTCATACAAACCTCATGCAAACTTCTTACAAACTTCATACACACTTCTTACAAACTTCATACAAACTTCAACAAACTTCATACAAACTTCATGCAAACTACATACAAATTTCATACAAACTTCAAACAAACTTCATACAAACTTCATACAAACTTCATACAAACATCATACAAGCTTCATACAAACTTCATAATAACTTCATACAAACTTCATACAAATTTCAACAAACTTCATACAGACTTCATACAAATTTCATACAAATATTGTACAAACTTCATACAAACTTCATACAAACTTAATACAAACTTCATACATCCTTCATACAAACTTATATGCATGCATACTTCATGCATATGTATGCATGAAGTATGCATGCATATACTTGCATACATATGCATGAATTCTTTTTTATATTTCTTACTTCATGCAAACTTCATACAAACTTTATACAAACTTCATACTATCTTTATACAAACTTCATACAAACTTCATACAATCTTCATACAAACTTCATAAAAACTTCATACAAACTTCATACCAACTTCATGCATACTTCATGCATACTTCATGCATACTTCATACATATTTCATACATACTTCATACATGCTTCATACTAACTTCATACAGACTTCATACAAACTTCATACAGACTTCATGCAAACTTCATACAAACATCATACAAACTTCATGCAAACTTCATACAAACTTCATACAAACTTCATACAAACTTCGTACAAATTTCATTCAAACTTCATACAAACTTCATACAAACTTTATGCAAACTTCTTACAAACATATACACACTTCATACAAACTTCATACAAACTTCATGCACACTACATACAAACTTCATACAAACTTCATACACTCTTCATACAAACTTCATACAAACATCATACAAACTTCATACAAACTTCATAAAACGTCATACAAACTTCATACAAACTTCATACAAACTTCATACAAACTTCATGCACACTGATTACAAACTTCATACACACTTCACACAAACTTCATACAAACTTCATACAAATTTCATGCACACTACATACAAACTTCATACAGACTTCATACAAACTTCATATAAACGTCATACAAACTTCATACAAACTTCATACAAACTTCATACAATCCTCATAAAAATTTCAACAAACTTCATACAGACTTCATATAAACTTCATACAAACATCGTACAAACTTCATACAATCTTCATGCAAACTTCATACAAACTTGATACAAACTTCATACAAACTTCGTACAAATTTCATGCAAACTTCATACAAACTTCATACTTACTTCATACAAACTTCATACAAACTTCATAAAAACTTCATACAGACTTCATACAATCTTCATACAAACATCATACAAACTTCATGCAAACTTCATACAAACTTCATACAAACTTCATACAAACTTCATACAAACTTCATGCATACTATGAACTAATGAACAAATTTCATACAAACTTCATACAAACATCATACAAACTTCATACAAACTTCATAAAAACGTCATACAAACTTCATTCAATATGTAGTGTGAAATACTTCATAAAAACTACATACAAACTTCATACAAACTTCATGCAAACTTCATACCCACTTCATACAAACTTCATACTAACATAATACAAACTTCATACAAACTTCATGCAAACTTCATACAAACTTCATGCATACTTCATGCATACTTCATACAAATTTCATACAAACTTTATACAAACTTCATACAAACTTCATACAATCTTCATGCAAACTTCTTACAAACTTCATACACACTTCATACAAACTTCATACAAACTTCAACAAACTTCATACAAACTTCATACAAACTTCATACAAACTTCAACAACCTTCATACAAACTTCATACAAACTTCATACAAACTTCATGCAATCTACATACAAACTTCATACAAACTTCATACAAACTTCATACAAACTTCATACAAACTTCATACAAACGTTATACAAACTTCATACAAACTTCATACAAACTTCATACAAACTTCATACTACCTTTATACAAACTTCATACAAACTTCATACAAATATCGTACAAACTTCATACAAACTTCATGCAAACTTCATACAAACTTCATACAAACTTCGTACAAATTTCATGCAAACTTCTTGCAAACTTCATACAAACTTCATGCATTTTTCATGCATACTTCATACAAATTTCATATAAACTGCATACAAACTTCATACAAACTTCGTACAAATTTCATACAAACTTCATACAAACTACATACAAACTTCATGCAAACTTCATACCCACTTCATACAAACTTCATACAAACTTCATACTAACATAATACAAAATTCATACAAACTTCATACAAACTTCATACAAACTTCGTACAAATTTCATTCAAATTTCATACAAACTTCATACAAACTTCATACAAACTTCATGCATACTTCATACAAATTTCATACAATCTGCAAGCAAACTTCATGAAAACTACATACAAACTTCATACAAACTTCATGCAAACTTCTTACAAACTTCATACACACTTCTTACAAACTTCATACAAACTTCAACAAACTTCATACAAACTTCATGCAAACTACATACAAACTTCATACAAACTTCAAACAAACTTCATACAAACCTCATACAAACTTCATACAAACTTCATACTAACTTCATACAAACTACATACAAACATCATACAAGCTTCATACAAACTTCATACAAACCTCATACAAATTTCAACAAACTTCATACAGACTTCATACAAATTTCATACAAACTTCATGCAAACTTCATACAAACTTCATACAAACTTCGTACAAATTTCATGCAAACTTCATAAAAACTTCATACAAACTTCATACAAACTACATACAAACTTCATGCAAACTTCATACCCACTTCATACAAACTTCATACTAACATAATACAAACTTCATACAAACTTCATGCATACTTCATACAAACTTCATGCATACTTCATGCATACTTCATACACATTTCATACAAACTTTATACAAACTTCATACAAACTTCATACAAACTTCATACAAACTTCATGCAAACTTCATACAAACTTCATACAATCTTCATACAGAATTCATATAGACTTCATACAAACTTAATACAAACTTCATACATCCTTCATACAAACTTATATGCATGCATACTTCATGCATATGAAATCTGCATACTTGCATACATATGCATGAATTCTTTTTTATATTGCTTACTTCATGCAAACTTCATACAAACTTTATACAAACTTCATACTATCTTTATACAAACTTCATACCAACTTCATACATACTTCATGCATACTTCATGCATACTTCATACATACTTCATACATATTTCATACATACCACATACATGCTTCATACTAACTTCATACAGACTTCATACAGATTTCATACAGACTTCTTACAAACTTCATACAAACTTCATACATCCTTCATACAAACTTATATGCATGCATACTTCTATTATTAATATACATTATTCATGCATATGAAGTCTGCATACCTGCATACATATGCATATGCATATGCATATGCATGAATTCTTTTTTATATTGCTTACTTCATGCAAACTTTATACAAACTTCATACAAACATCATACCAACTTCATGCATACTTCATGAATACTTCATACAAACTTCATACAAACATCATACAAGCTTCATACAACCTTCATACAAACCTCATACAAATTTCAACAAACTTCATACAGACTTCATACAAATTTCATACAAACTTCATACAAACTTCATACAAACTTCATGCAAACTTCATACAAACTTCATACAAACTTCGTACAAATTTCATGCAAACTTCATAAAAACTTCATACAAACTACATACAAACTTCATGCAAACTTCATACCCACTTCATACAAACTTCATACTAACATAATACAAACTTCATACAAACTTCATGCAAACTTCATACAAACTTCATGCATACTTCATGCATACTTCATACACATTTCATACAAACTTTATACAAACTTCATACAAACTTCATACAAACTTCATACAAACTTCATGCAAACTTCATACAAACTTCATACAATCTTCATACAGAATTCATATAGACTTCATACAAACTTAATACAAACTTCATACATCCTTCATACAAACTTATATGCATGCATACTTCATGCATATGAAATCTGCATACTTGCATACATATGCATGAATTCTTTTTTATATTGCTTACTTCATGCAAACTTCATACAAACTTTATACAAACTTCATACTATCTTTATACAAACTTCATACCAACTTCATACATACTT
Source organism: Parnassius glacialis (assembly GCA_033319125.1). Lineage (NCBI taxonomy): Eukaryota > Metazoa > Arthropoda > Insecta > Lepidoptera > Papilionidae > Parnassius > Parnassius glacialis. Next base: position 46,051,308 of record JAVANC010000005.1, read on the forward strand.
CATGCATACTTCATGCATACTTCATACATACTTCATACATATTTCATACATACCACATACATGCTTCATACTAACTTCATACAGACTTCATACAGATTTCATACAGACTTCTTACAAACTTCATACAAACTTCATACATCCTTCATACAAACTTATATGCATGCATACTTCTATTATTAATATACATTATTCATGCATATGAAGTCTGCATACCTGCATACATATGCATATGCATATGCATATGCATGAATTCTTTTTTATATTGCTTACTTCATGCAAACTTTATACAAACTTCATACAAACTTCATACTTTCTTTATACAAACTTCATACAAACTTCATACATTCTTCATACAAACTTCATACAAACTTCATACCAACTTCATGCATACTTCATGAATACTTCATGCATACTTCATACATACTTCATACATACTTCATACATACTTCACACACACTTCACACATACTTCACACATACTTCATACATACTTCATACATGCTACATACATGCGTCATACATGCTTCCTACATACTTCATACATACTTTAAACAGTATTAAGTATGTATGAAGTATCATACATACTTAATACATACTTCATACATACTTCATACATACTTCATACATGCTTCATACATACTTTAAACATACTTCATACATACTTAATACATACTTCATACATACTTCATACATACTTCATACATGCTTCATACATGCTTCATACATGCTTCATACATGGTTACTACTATGAATACATGGTGGTACTATGAAAATTCGAAGATAGAAAATGTTGAATCAGTTATGTTTTTAGCTATAAAAATTGACACAGCACACAGAAATTGACAAGCGACACCTGAATTACTTCAAAACCCACGCTGAATCTCTCGAAAGGCAAACAAGGCAATTTAAATTAACAAATCAATTAAAATAGCTTATTTCATCCCAAATGCAGTTCTAGATTTTATGCAAACAGTGCTCCTATAATGGCTATTAAAATATATAATAAATTGCCCAATAACTTAAAAGAAATGCCTTTGAATAAATTCAAAATTGAGATTTATAAATGGCTTCTTGACAAGTGTTATTATAGTGTTAAGGAATATTTTAATTAATTGCAATATTATTTAATGTATTATATAATTTATTTAATCTTTTGATATATTTCCTTGCTCAAAGGCTAAGTATCCATTCAGCGGGGAAACGCCGCCAGCGTTCTTGGCACGATACCGCGGGGAGTAGGACTATATTATATTTAAGTTACTAGTTTTAATTTTTTTTTTAATTATTATTATAGTTTTTAGTATTGTAGATAAAAATAATTTAAATCTTTTGACATATATGTACAATTAAATTTGATTATTTTAAGATATATTTGCACACCGGTACAACTTCCGGTAGAATATTATTGAGATTTATTCTTATACTAAATACCTGTATTACCTAAACATTTTATTCCGCAAATAAAGATTTTGACTTGACTTTGACTTGACTTGACTTGACTACCAGATAAAAACCTATGTTTGTGAATTTGTGATGTAATTATATGACGAGTAGAAAAACCTTTCCGTGCCGTATGTGCAAATTGAAACTGCATTTATTCTGAAGAAGTTAATTCAATACTTAATTTAAAATTGTGTACAACCGAATTCAACATAAATTATTAAGAATATTTCAAAAACTATTGGTCAGACCTTGATCATATTTATATGGGATCACATGTGAAGCACCAGCTTTCAAATAAAAAAGGATTTATCGAAATCGGTTCATGCAGAACAAAGTTATGAGGTAATAAACATAAAAAAGAACATACAATCGAATTAAGTATCTCCTCCTTTTTGAAGTCGGTAGAAAGCAAAAAATATTGGAACAGACTAGACCTTCATGTTTTTTTTTAAATTTAAATGATAGTTTACGTTTTACTTTTTTCGCCTCGACGTTTATCGTTACCGTTACAACTACTCTGTTGCCTTTAAAACTACTCTGTTGATACATACATACATAGGCTTCCCCCGTAGCTTGCGTCATATTTGCCCTAGTTGCCCCATTCAGGTGAGTTGGCCAGCGCGGTTTGTTTATTATTTTCACTTGTAATCAGGGAGACGCGGCTGTCCATCTTGTAGTTTGTTTCCCTCTGTCGCCTCTTACTATACCCACGGGACGATATGGGGTAGTGGATTGTCTTACACCATCACCACACAGCATCATAACTATATCACGATATGATGCTGTGTGGTGGTGTCTGTCTGTACGTGGTAGAGCCACGCTGCAGATATATTATGGTTGTAGCACGAATGGATCTGCTTGATCGGGGTAGGACCTCGCTCTCACAGAATACCAGCATAAAATAGCAGCTTTCGTGAGAAAATAGTATTTCGTATGGTGAGTGTAGAGAACAGGAGACCCTTTTCACTAGTAACGAGTCATTCCTTCTGAGTCCTCATGGGTGACAACGCATCTGCATTTAATTTCTTAACCGATTCGTTGCGGCACCAAACAAATATTTCATGACACGCCTGACGTGTCAAGCGCATTGTGAATAGGGTGCACTGGGGTAATTCCGAAAAAGGGTATATTCCGAAAGTTCAAAGATTCTAATAATCGTAGCGATATTTTCCTATTGGCAACATTGGTTTAGAGGCCATCCTGATTATCCTAGCCGCAACCGCATTAGTCGTCGTGAGAAGCTAGTGTCAACATTACGTGCGTAGCATCAAGTTTTGTCAAAAGAGTGTTTTTCGCGCCATTTTTGTTGATTTGCAATAACCCCAACATATTTATCTCGGAATTCTGGTAGGTTATTTGAATAAGTGCTTGTTTTTACGATACGTTGTAGTTTTTAGCGAATTCGTGAGAGGAAAACAACGTCCTAGCTGTGTTTTCAATATTTTTTCGTATATACCCCTCTGGGGTGATTCCGAGGTATAATCATTCCGCAATACGCCACTTAGTTTTTCCATAGTAATTGACAGTGATTCTCAATCTGTACGATCATATGATATGATGATTATTTCGGAGTTTGTTGGAAAACTTGGTTTTATTGTAGATAATGATTCTATATTACTAATTATTACTTTTTAACCGACCTCAAAAAGAAGGTTTGTAATTCGACTGTATATCTGTTTTGTGTGTATTTTACACGATTTCTTCGCCGATTAACGAACCGATTTTAATTATTATTTTTTTAATTGGAAGAGGAAACGGGGTACTACCAGTAGAATAGTGGTATAAATAAATAAACGGTTGCAACCTGTTTTAATAAATATAACAACCAAATGTAACTAATATTTTTTTAATCGGTACTTACAGTCAATTACTATATTTTTTGCATTGACCAAACTTTTCTCTATTCGATAATTTCAGGCAGTACACACTTTTCATAAAAAGATTGTAACTTGGGTAACATATTGAAAATCTAAAATTGGTCGTATTTGTAAATTTTTAGTACTTTTACTGCATTAATCTGGGCCAATACATATTATGGCAAGTATTCAGACATTTTTATTTGCTAAATGAAGCTGGCCTTGGATTTGGTAAAACCAGTCATTATTTTGATTTAATGTTACACTTGAATCACTGAATTTATAACCTTTAACTTTTTTTGTCGAAAGGCAGTATCAAAATCTATTCCGAAAGCTGAAATAGGACATTTAACTTCAATAAGACCGTTGCTGTATAAACCATTAGGTGAAGCCCTCAAATAACAATGATCTAGGTCAATGAATAGACCACATTTTTCTATAATAATATTTTTTGTTTGCTCAATTGTGCACATGCTGCAGACTCGTTGTCCCTACCATGTTTAATGGAAGAAACGTGATCTAAATTATAACTATATAAAATAGTTTCAAACCGATCGATCAAGAATTGCGGTCGTAGTTGACGATGTTCTATAGTCGTATTTTTAATTAGACTATGGAGTGTAGAGTAGAAGGAGGACCATCTCTATACATGAAAAGTGTCCCTAAAAAAGTGTCCAATAAGGGTGGCGCTGCAGTAGAATAGGATAAATTTAAAAAGAAGCGCCAAAATTAATTAGAATAAGATGGAGAAATAAACAAGAACAAACCAATCCGCTTGGTTTTGTACTACGTAAATAGTTGAGATTTTGTATACTGGCATTTTACTAATTACTCTAATTATGAAATTTTTTAAATGTCTGAATTCAGCTGACTTCACTCCGTTCACAACAGCTATCTTCATATCGTAGTTGTTCAGACGCCAGCGCTATTGTGGTAGGTTTTGGAATCTCTATTTTCAGTAAATAGTAGGACACTTTTTCAACTTTCGCACCTTATAAGATGGTTCTCCTTCTACTCTACACTCCATAAATTAGACGAAGTCAACTGACGTTTACTGTGTTGTCAGTTTTTGATGAAATAAAGATAGTGTTGTGACAAAGTGAATGATTGAAAAAGCTCCCGAATGAATGAAATTGCCTCGATTATCTATAGTATGTGCCATATCGATTGAGAAAAACGGACAATGACCTCAGATATGAGCCGAGTGTCAAAAGGCGTAACTTACAAAATCTCAATTTAGATGTGATAACAATATTTAAATATTGATATTATTCCCACTTCTAGGTCAGCACATATGTTTTGTTTTTTTGTTTCTTAAATAATATTGTCTGTGGTTCCTATAAACATAGTAAAATCTTACGGTACATCGCGAAAAATGTGTTATATTTTATATTTCAATTTATGGTAAGTAACGCAGCAATTCATTTAATAACAGTTTCATATTAAAAAAATATTTGAAGCAATATAATCACCATATTGAGCTTTTGCAAATTCATCCCTTTAAAATAAACAAAACGCGCGTTACGTCAGTTCGTTCTAAAAGAAACGTGACAATGGCAGCCAGAGATGCGTCACCTTTTTTGGGCCGGTCCGCCATTTTGTTTTCATTCGTGTTCGGATAGCGCTTGCGTGTGTACGTCTCGGGTAATTCATAGCATTCATTGCATTGTTTTAGTTGAGTTTTTACTGTTAAATTTGTTATATCGTTAAGTTTTTGTTTTTTGAATCTGTTATATTAGTTTTACTGTGACGGTCGTTACTAAATCGACATGAGTTCAGGAGAATTTGGTGAAGGACCCGGTCCTTCAACATCAAGTGGAAAGAGACGTCGCCGACCCATAATAAACGTAGCAGGTACGTACAAATAGGTACAAATGCGACGACGTAGCCTTTCTATTTCTTAAAGCGCTCTTTTTATGTGACCATGTGGTATTTATTTTCTAAAACAATATGTATTTATGTGATGTAGTACTATGGTAGTATATTTTTGTCATTTATTTACAGGCCCATCTTCTGGAGCACCTTTAACGTCACCAGTAAAAAAGAGAAAACCTACCACTTTGTCGGTCGGGGAACAAGAGATTATCATTAATGTATACAAATATGTCAAAAACACCTGGCCCGAAGACGTGTATCCTTCAAACGTTAATATGGTAGAAAAGGTTTCGGAGATCTCAAGAGTCAGCAAGAGCACTATATATCGCGTATTAAGCGTGTATAGAGATTCCCATAAAATACCAGAAAAGGGAATAATTAATAAAAGAAAAAAGTCTGTAATTGACAAGTTGGACGATTTTGATAAATCGGCTATAAGAGCGAAAGTGCATCAGTTCTTTCTTGCAGGAGAATTACCGACTTTAGACAAAATTTTGCTCAGTATAAATCAAGATGACCAGTTGCCAAACTTGAGCAAAACTTCCCTGCGACGTGTGTTGCGCCATTTAAAATTCAAATATATAAAGAGAAACAGAAAAAGTGGTCTAATAGATCGCCCAGAGATAGTTCTGTGGCGTACCAGATATTTGAGAGAAATACAAATATTAAGAAACGAGGGACGTAACATTTTTTACCTTGACGAAACATGGATTAACGCAGGTCATACTATGGGAAAGGTATGGGAAGACACCACAATTGAATCTTCTCGTCAATCACGGTTAGAAGGCTACTCTACTGGCGCGAAAGCCCCTTCGGGTAAAGGAAAGCGATTAATAGTTGTACACGTTGGCAATGAAAATGGCTTTTTGGAGGGATGTGATTGGGTATTTGAATCATCATCTACTGGTGACTACCATGAGAGTATGGACGCTCTCCATTTCGAGGACTGGTTTAGAAAAGTAATAGAAAAACTGCAAAGCGGCGATGTCATAGTTATGGATAACGCTAGTTACCACTCCAGACGTTTAGAAAAAACCCCAACAATGTCTTGGCGGAAACAAAATATGCAGGAATGGCTAGAATCTAAACAGATCGCATACGTGCCCTCGGACACAAAGACCCACTTAATGGAAAAAATAAAGGCAGTTAAAGATAACTATCGAAGTTACGTCACCGACGAGATGGCAAAAGAAAAAAGCATCACAGTGGTAAGGTTACCTCCTTATCACTGTGAGCTTAACCCCATTGAACTTGTGTGGGCAGATGTGAAAGGGTACGTTGCACGAAAAAATACAACTTTCAAGTTAAAAGATGTTAAAAATTTACTTAAAGATGGTTTAACTCAAATCACGCCAGATAAATGGAAAAACTGTGTTCAGCATGTCCTTAAGGTTGAACAAAAAATGCGTGGCATGGATGATAGAATTGACCAAACTGCAGATCGCTTTATAATTAATGTTACAGATAGTTCATCAAGTGAAGATACGAGTGATGATTGCACCGAATAAAAATAAAGTTCTTATATAATATTAAAAATAAAGTTTTATCTTTTGCATAAGTACGTACTTATTCGGTGTCGTTATCACTCGAATCTTTATATGTGTTATAAATTAATGTTTTTTGTTGTTAAATGAATAAAGTACTTTATAACAATAGATGATTTTTCTTCTACAGCGATCTTTCACATAACTTTTTAATAATAGTTAATAAATATATATTATATCAATCATTATAAAAAAATCATTATAAATAAAGAAAGTACTACATATAAAATGTGCCTATATATTGAAGGTTTGTAACCCCTGGTTAAACGACCGAAAGGTCATTGTCCGTTTTTCTCAATCGATTTGGCACATACTATAGTGAATAGTTAGTGTGCCAAACTGCCGATATCGGGTACGGGGTTCGAATTTTAGTCGTGCTTTGTACATACCAACGAGTTTTCGACGACTATGTTCCTATAGTATCTACATATACTGAATACCGAGTGTTTTAAGCATTAAAGAAAACATTGCGAGGAAACTGGTAAGACTGTTCTATTTTCAATACATCATGTAGTTGAAACTATATATGTATAAAATATAACAATTATAGGTAGGTAATAAAAATAAAAAACATCGCTTATTACATAATTTGTTTTATTCATCATCAGATAAAAAATCATTACTATCGCTTTCGGTGACATTAATTATAAATCTGTCTGAAACATTGTTGATCATGTGGTCGAGACCATACATTTTGTCTTCTTCTTTAATTATATGAGACATGCAGCTACTCCAATTTTTCAGGTGTGATATGTTGAAGTCCTTCTTCAAAAAGTTTTTTTACTTCTGTCATTATGAAGGTTTTGTTATTTCTTAAAACATATCCTTTAGCCTGCGCTCATACCATCTTAATGGGATTGAGCTCACAGTGGTATGGGCGCAGACGTAAAACAATTATCCCATGCTGCGCTGCCATCTCATCCACAACATACTTATCGCAATGTTCTTGTTTGTGCTGCCGTACAATGTCTATAAGAGTAGCTTTAACCATTGTTGCTTCGAATGAAATATTTTTGCTCGTTAGTCACTCTTGTATTCTAGGTTTAGTCCAAGACATTTTAGGCAGCGATTCTAGTTTCCTGGAGTGGTAGGGGGCATTATCCATCACTACTACGGAATTTGGTTTTAGTTTTGGCAAGACCCCTCTAAACCACTTCTCAAAGTAATCGGCATTCATCTCTTGATGATAATCTTCTTTATTTTTTTTTGCTTCAAATATTAATAAGCTGTCTTCTACGAATCCTTTTTCCCCGCCTATATGGCCGATAATTAATCGTTTGCCCTTTCCTGAAGGCTGTTTTAAGCCAGTGGTCAAGCCATAGATGGCATATCGTCCCGGCAGGCCTTCCTAGAGGAAGGCCTGCCGGGACGATAACAATGTCTGGTCAATCCATGCCTTCTTCGGTGCATGACCTTCAAGATAGTGAAAAATATCAATTAATTATTGAAAGTACAATTTAATCTAAAGAAAACAGAAAATTGTAATTACCTTCGTTGATCCAGGTTTCATCTTGGTAATAAATATACCTTCATCCCTTCGATACTCTTTAATTTTTCGAATGTATCGCTGGCACCATAGAATAATGTCCTTCCTGTCAATTAAAATTTTTGAAATTTAAATGTTTCATAACATTTCTTAATGTACTCCATGAAAAATTGGGTAAGTCTGGGTCTTCATTGACAACCTTAAGAATCTGTAAAGAAATAAAAAAAAGTTTTTGATTAAGGAATTCTACGCAATATAATACTTTGGTTTTACAAAGAACATTATGGTGGACACAGAATATAATGCAATAGAATAATTAAGTTTAAGTTACCTTTATAATGATGGGTGGCTCATTTGCATAAAAAATGTTGTACTTTTCGCCTTATAGCGGCAAAAGTAAAATCATTTAATTTATCTTTGAAACTGTGTTTCGGTCTACGTTTCTCGGGAAACTTAAATTGTTCATTTTCTTTGCATTCTTTTAACACACTGTAAACTGAGATCACACAAATTCCCGAAATGTCAGCTGTTTTCGAAACACATTCGTTTTTTTTTCGGGAGCCTCAATAGGTAATAGTGAAGCAGCTTTCTCCTCAAATACGTGTTTGTAGACGTTTTGTATCATAAGTTTTTCGGTTATGCTTGAAGCAATCCACGGTCTCTTCTTTCTTGGAGACAAGTTTTGGCTTGACGTACTTGTTTGAGGATCCATATCGTTTGTACGAAACAATATAGTAACAAATAAACAAAACAATTACCACAAACACAACGTAACGAAAAACTTAACAAAAACAATAACTAACAGCGTGATCGCAGACAAACATTCGTGCTATCAAACCAGAGGTTAGAAGCCGAATTCAATACAAAATGGCGACCGACGCGCGCGGCGTTAATCGGTGTTCGCACTAGTCACCGCGCCGCGCTTTGTAATAAGTCGTCAAAAAACTGATTATAGTTACATACTCCTAGTAACTTATATCAGAGCACTTTTATACAATTTTATTGTAAAATAGAAATAATATTCTTTTATAGTTTGAAATGATTAACTATTCACACTCATTGTTCATTCATTAGATTGAACGAGAACTGAACGCATCACTATTACTTTAAATATGGCAACATTATTTTACAAAGTGACATTAGCTACTGTCATTTGGCTTCATCTAATTAAAAATGCGACTATAGTATGCAGGCAATCGACGCACACTACAGTAGTATCGAAACGATGCAGCGCCCGAAATAAACTGACGAGGTCCACCCTCGGCAAGCGCTCGCGCGTTAATGATCGCAGATGGCCGGCACAGTGAAATATATAGTAGTTTTATTTAATTAATTTAAATATAATAGTAACGATTTAAAAAGTAAAAATAATAGCATAGTTTAAGCAAATGTTGATGATTATTTTGGTATAAATTTTACTTCTAAATGATGTAGAACTTCGGAAATATAGAGGCTTGTATCGAAGCTTTTTTGGTCGTTTTTTGAATTATGTCGATTTTTTTTCCTAGCGTGAAATGAAAAGCATATAACGAAAATGGATTCAACTATTATTAAAGTGTAGGATATTTGGGAGATAAAAATATTTTTTTTTATTGTCGATATTCAATAGAATCTACAAATTAGAGCTCCCAAATCATGTCTTCGAGAGTTTTTGCCTAAACATGCATCGGGAGAATGATTATTACTGATTAAATAAATAAGTTATCTAAAATCCATTACGAGCTTATTTAAGGAGAGAAAACGAACTATTTTTACCAAGTAATTGTTATTTCAAGCAATGAACGATAAACATAAAATTTCAACGAGGAAACCTTGTAATTTCGCGTTTTTTTGTAATACGCCTCTTAACAAAAATTTTAAACTTTTTGATAGATAAGGCCTGCATATTTTCTGGGGCCTAAGTGTATACATTGTCCCATGATGGAATTACTGTCTCTATCTATGGCTATCTAGTATTTACAGAATGTACATCACTATTTTTATATAAAATTATGTTTGTTCTTGTGTACATACATTTTTATTTTTATTTTATAATTACAAATAATTTTTTTGTATAAGGTTTTTGGCGGCTCCGTGGCGCAGTGGCTTAGCAATAAGTCGCAAAGTATTTGTATGGCCTACAAATAATTGTCCCGGGTCTGGATGTTTGTCCTTGTGAAAATTATGTATGTAAACTGACCCCACGATACAGGAGAAAATCCTACTGTGGAGATAACATTTAAAAAAAATCTATCAAACTATCAAATATTTAATTCCTTATATTTTAGTATGAAACAATATGTTCTAACAATTTGCTTAGTAGGGAAGCAAATATAGTCTAGTATATGAATATCCTATACTAAAATATATAATTTTACATTTATTGCAAATTTCTACATTGTAAATTCCAATTTGAAAAAGCTAATGTATAAATTAAACATTTTCAGATAAACAGACGAAATCGGATACTACCCTAAGAATTAGAAGTTGTTACAAAAGCATGCGAGAAGACTTAAAATTTAAATTAAATAATTCTAGAAAAACTATAAAAGATTTTAGGACTCGTCTATCAAATGTAGAATAAATGAGTAATCAAGTGGCATTTGAGAAGATCACCAAAAAGATGACATTTGCAGTGAAGGTTTTGTTATAGCCGTTAAGAATCGTATCTCATAAAAAATATTTTCATACTTTTTATTTTGAAAGCTGTTAAGAATAACTTATTATAGATATATTGGTTTCGTAATTTGTATTGTCTAAGCTGTTAAGAATCATTTATTGTTAAAATATTAGTTTCATACTTTGTATTGTGAATGCTGTGTTAAATGAATAGTTTATTGTAAAAATGTTAGTTTGTGTGAGGCGTAGTAAGAATGTTTAAAGAGGCGAAAGAGGGAAACAAATCAGAAGATGGACAGCAGTTCCGTCCTAATAACGACTAAATTTAAAAGCTGCGGTTGGCAACTCGCTTGCCAATTGTTGCAACTATGGTAAATATCTCTTTTATGAGGCGATTGTCGAAGCTGTGTTCTGATGAATCACTTATTTAATTATACAAATATTATTTCATATTTTCTATTATCAAAGCTGTTATGAATAACAAGGGGCCAAGCCCTCTTTTTATTTTTCGCCAGTTATTTTGCTGTGGACTACGGTCTAGTCTCAACTTCTAATTCCTTTTCGGGCGGAACGCGTTGGTTGGTTGGCGCTCACCGCACACGGCGTTGGCGTCTGTGAAGCCGTGTGGCTCCCCCACATTTTTAAAAAATGTGAGTGAGCGAAGTCCTTGTATCTGGTGTTTTAATATAAATATTGTAAGCCTTTTCCAAGTGGGAAGGTATTAATTAATAATGAATAACAGCCTATATCTAGACCTTTAGAACTTTTATATTGATTATCTGATCACGTATATTATTCATTTTAATATAGTTATATTTTATAGACGGCCATTTTATATATACAAGAGAGGGGGTTATTATAAAAATATTTCTTATTTTGTACTATCAAAGTTGTGTTTATGAATCATTTATTGTAAAAAATGTTATTTTCATATTTTGTCTTGTGAAAATTTATTGTTAGAGACATTAGTTGTTATTTTTTTTTATAAAAGAGTTTGCAAACGAGTATGCGGTTCACCTGATGGTAAGTGACTACTGTCGCCCATGAATAACTGCAACACCAGGGGAATTGCAGATGCGTTGCCGGCTTTTTAAAAAGGAGTAGGCTGTTTTCTTGAAGGTCCCTAATTCGTATCGGTCCGGAATAATCGCTGGTGGTAATCGATTGCGGCGTGCAGCGGCATGCGGCGGGACTTACGCAACTTCAATACAGCTCGTATTGAAGAAGCGATCGAGCGGAACCAAGGCTCCAAAGTCTTTGCCAGAGATCTGTCTGCCAGAAAGAGCCAACTCTCAAAGCTGAAGACCGAATGTGGCAGCATCGTTTCCGGGGCACCTGAGATTTTGAGTGAGATTGAGAGGTTCTATGGGCAGCTGTACACGTCATCGTTGGAGCCACACGCAAGTGTGAGTAACGATCCAAGAGCGAGTCTTATCCGACATTATTCCGATGATATCCCGGACGTCAGTCTGAGCGAGATTAGAATGACTCTCCAGCACCTTAAAAACGGCAAGGCCCCAGGCGAGGATGGAATTACAGCGGAGCTTCTGAAAGCGGGTGGAAAACCGGTACTTGAAGTCCTTCAGAAGCTCTTTAATTCCGTCCTCCATGGTGGCATTACACCGGAGGCGTGGAGCAGAAGTGCGGTGGTCTTGTTCTTCAAGAAAGGCGACAACGCTCTCTTGAAGAACTACAGACCGATTTCCCTTCTGAGCCGCGTCTACGTGCTGTTTTCGAGAGTCATTACGAATCGTCTCGCGCGCAGACTTGACGACTTCCAGCCTCCCGAACAAGCTGGTTTCCGAAAAGGCTTTAGCACCATGGACCACATACATACCCTACGGCAAATTGTACAGAAGTCCGAGGAGTACAATTTGCCACTATGTCTGGCGTATGTGGACTATGAGAAAGCCTTTGATTCCGTCGAAATTTGGACGGTGCTGCAGTCCCTTCAGCGGTGCCAAGTTGACTGTCGGTATATCGAAGTGTTGAAGTGCTTGTACAGTAGGGCTACGATGGCTATCCGAGTACAGAACCAGAGTACGAAACCTATCCAATTGCAGAGAGGTGTAAGACAGGGTGACGTCATATCCCCGAAACTCTTCACCGCTGCATTGGAAGACGTTTTCAAGCTTCTGGACTGGAAAGGATACGGTATCAACATCAATGGCGAGTACATCACTCACCTTCGATTTGCCGACGATATAGTCCTTATGGCAGAATCGCTGGAGGACCTAAGCACTATGCTCAATGACCTCAATAGTGTTTCCCAACGGATAGGTCTTAAGATGAACATGGACAAAACAAAGATCATGTTTAATGTCCATGTCACACCTATGCCGGTAGTTGTTGGGAACACTAAGCTCGAAGTTGTTGACGAGTATGTTTACCTGGGACAAATAGTCCGACTAGGTAAGTCCAACTTCGACCGAGAGGTCAATCGACGGATTCAACTCGGCTGGGCAGCGTTCGGGAATCTACGACACATCTTCTCGTCAGACATACCTCAAAACCTTAAAATGAAATTGTACAACCAGTGCGTGTTGCCAGTGATGACTTACGGAACTGAGACGTGGTCCTTCACTGCTGGCCGTATGAGGAAGCTCAAGGTCGCTCAGCGAGCTATGGAGAGGGCTATGCTCGGAGTTTCTCTGCGTGATAAACTCAGAAATGAGGATATCCGCAGTAGAACCAGAGTGACCGACATAGCCCAACGGATTAGTAAACTGAAGTGGCAATGGGCCGGCCATATAGCTCGAAGAACCGACAACCGATGGGGAAGAAAGGTTCTCGAGTGGCAGCCTCGTACCGGCAAGCGAAGTGTAGGGCGTCCCCCCACTAGATGGAGTGACGACCTGGTAAGATATGCAGGAGTTCGATGGATGCAGGTGGCTCAGGACCGTGCTTTGTGGCATTCTTTGGGGGAGGCCTATGTTCAGCAGTGGACTTGTGAAGGGCTGTAATGATGATAATGATGATGAATCGATTGCACAAGGAAGCTGTGCGAGGAAGAAACCATCTTCTAAATCGCACAGTGGTGGACCGCCAATCATCGGTGCGAAGAGCCGAGAGGGGCATTGACGGAAACCTAATATCCGTCCGGATGAGAGGTCAGCAAAAGGTCCAACAGGGAAGGTGTGTGATCCTCCACATCTGAAATCCGCGTAGGCGAAGTAACCAGTTGTGGCAGACCATATGCCAAGGCATTTATTATTTTTTCAGTTTAATATTTTGTGATATCAAAGCTGTGTTTATGAATTATTTATTGTAAAAAAGTTATTTTCATATTTTGTTTGTGAAAATTTATTGTTAAAGACATTAGTTTAATATTTTGTTATAATAAAGCTGTGTTTACGAATCATTTATTGTAAAAAAATATTAGATTACCGTGTAGTGACGGTCTCCGAATATCCACAACCCCATATTATCATCCCGTGGGTGTCATCGTAAGAGGCGACAGAGAGAAAGACATCAGCAGGTGGACTGATCTTCCTTATAACTGCAGTTGCCAACCCACTTGCCAAGCGTGGTTACAGCTTTGGATTGATTCATAGTAGTTTTAGTTTACCGGTATCTTAACATAACATATATAGCGTATAGCTTAACATTTTGTTATGATAACGTTTGTTATGATTCGTTTATAAAAATAATAAAATTTACTATTTTTGTATAGACACCATCTGTGTTATTAATGTATTAATGATATAAACATTAGAATAAAATATTAGTTATCTTTATATATCTCCTTTATATTCATTAAGTTCAAAAAATATAGAATAATGTACCAATTATTTGTGTTTAATTTCATTCATGTTAAAAAATATCATAGTTAATTTCTATTTACATATTATGAATCACACTTTATGTATTAGGATTAATTATTAAAAACCGATTGTTAAATTATACATTTGAAACATTTAGTTACTATGCAGTTATCTTAAAATGTTTCAAATGTTTAATTCACAGTTGGTTGTTGATAATTAATCCCAGTACATAAAGCGTAATGAATGACCATGAACAGAGGTGTATATGTAGAGGTGCAAGTGTTATACGCACGCAAACATTCTCACAATATTGTGGCGAAACGACACCAGACGGTGCTAGTGCTACTCGATTGACAGATTTCGCACGAGTGGGCTCCATTGATATAAGAAAAGTAGGGGATATGGCATGTGGTCACGTGACCTGAAGTCAAGTGTTTCTCAAATATGGCGACGACTCCACCCACAAGAAATAGCGTTGTTTTTGTCGATATTTTCAGTATCGATGCTATATAAATTATGACGTACCATCCATCTCATAGGTATATATTAAATAAACAAATATTAGATCACTACACTATTGAATTGGGTTAATCCTGTAATAATAGTTGTATTGAGATGATAAATAAATAAATCGTACGTTCAACTCAGAATAGGAAAGTTTTGAAACTGTAATTGTTTTAAGATATGGTGAAGCAACAGTCAAAAGTGAGCGAAGAGACCAAGGAAAGAGCACTTGATTGGAGCTTTAACTCCTTTCTTTTCAGAAGATGTATACGACGTGCACCAGAATATTATACTGAGTTCGTGCAACGAGCTAACGTTTTTTCGTAACGACGGCAATCTGCACATAAGCATTCCATCCGTGCGTCCCTGGGTCGACGCATGCATTTTTTTTTCTCCTCTGCAGGGATTAACGAAACCACCACTATAGGCAATGTATTAGGCTTCGTAAGATTTTTTTGTCCAGCCCATGCTGTCCCACTACTAAGCAGAAGTCTCCCCTTTTTTTTTTTTTTTTGCGGATGGAAAATCATCTAATGACGCCTTTCGCTGTGGGTGGAGCGGAAGGGAGTGTCAGACTTTTACTGACTAAAAACCATCCGTGTTCCTTCAGTGCCCTTACGTTCCGGAGCTGCGGTATCTCTTTCGAACAGCCCGCAGCCCCGGCAGGCGTCGGCCCTTGCGGGCCCCTTCACGCTGCTGACAGCTCTTTGAGGCGCGCGTGGAACAAAACGCGCCGTCGACACGGCCTGTCGTCGTTAGACGGACGGACGGCGAGCTACCCATTGCTCGCCGTCCACAGGCCCGCGCCTACGGTGGTCGGGGGCCACGACGTAGCCCCCGACGCCCGGGGCGTCTCCCGCGGCGGCCGGGAAGGAAAGCTGTTGCTCTTTCCTTCTCCCGCTCCGCCACCTCCTTCGCTAGCATCACTGCTTCGCAGAAGGTGGTGACGGCATCCCATTCCGTCTCGCTCCGGACCATGGCTTCGACCAGGGCCGGACGCGAGAGGTCGCCGCCGTCTATCGCCGCTACGAGGACACGGCGGTGCTCCGCCCAAGCTGGGCACACCTCCACGGTGTGCTCCACCGTGTCCTCCGGTCGATCCTCGCAGTGGGAGCACCCGGGCGTTTCCTCCCGCCCGATTCGGTGCAGGAACCTCCCGAACACACCGTGTCCGGTGAGGACCTGCGTCAGGCGGAAGGTGAGGACGCCGTGGCGTCTCTCAAGCCACTCCTCAAAGAGGGGTCTTATCGCCGCTATAGTGGCGTGCCCAGCACGGGGTTGCGACAGTCGCTCTCTCCATGTCGCCATGAGATCATGCCGGAAGTCTGTCCGCTGCGCGACAACTTGCCGCGGCAGCGGGGTTTCCCCCCGGCATAGTGCCTCCGCGCGCCATTCGTGCAGGCGCGTGAGGACTATCGCCTCCAGATCCCATGGCGGCAATCCGGCAAGGAGGCTCGCCGCCTCGCGGGAGATCGTGCGGTAGCCGCGAACCATCTTTACGGCAACCACCCTTTGGGGCGCGTTTAGGTGGTGGACGGCAAGCCGCGCCAAACCACGCGCCCACACCGGGGCCCCGTAAAGGGCCATGGACCTCACGATCCCGCGTAGAGCCTCCGGCAGGAGGCGTTTGGCCCCCCCAGGTTCGGCAGGAGCCGCCTGAAGGCAGCCCCGGTCCGTTCCAGTTTGGGAGCCAAACGTCGGAGGAAGTCTCCCCTAAGTTTTTTCCAGTGGTTTAGTCGTACACCATATCGAACCAGCCCCAACGGTATGCGTCCAGTTTGCGTGAATCATATCATATATATAGACTTTATAGCGGCTGGGAAGTTAGTTGCGAGCGCAAGTCCTGTACCTTCACGCTTCGCTTTACGTACTGTGATCTGAGACACCATCAAGTTTTCTTTCAACTATATCTGCACGGACTAGCGCTCGCTCTTAACTTCCAAGCCGCCATAAAGATTCGACAACACCTTTCTTTCGTAGTAATGGTCGGTTACCAGTTCAAGTCACCATGAACGTGCAGTGGACTGACCTTTATCTTGATTTATTTAAAGTTTGTGGAGCATGTGTTCTTTCATACATAGTTACTAACCGTCATCTCTCTTTTTTTTTGATAATAAAGATTATTTATTTATTTATCTCAGTAATCTAATCGAGTTGAGCAGCCCCTTTCTAACCATACCACCGTTCACACAATCCATTAATCATTTAACTATCCTAACGTATTCCTCAATCTTCAGCATCCCATGTTCATACCATACGACAACCAATTTCCATGCAACATTTCGATCAATAGGAGTGGCTGCACCACTTCAGACTTCCACTTCCATACTCATTTCTCATTATATCCCATTTGTGTAACACCACAAAATATCAATTTTATAGTGTTTACAACCTGCAAGTTGTAATGACTTCCACCAGTAGCGTAATTAGTGGTGGATACTGGAGGTAAACGAGAGAGTAAGGATTAAAAATAAATAAAATAACAATAATGTATACTGATTAAAATCATTTATTCGTGACGAAATAATATTATTTAGTCAAAAAATTTATTTTAGACATGAACCAAATCACCCTTAAGCCGAACTACATCCAGCGTTATATTTATACATTATTTTTCAAAATGCAAGGAGCATATTCTTCTTACTACTGCAGGTTTTATGTTTTCCTGGCCTATATTTTCAATCCACAATTTTTGAAGGCCTTCATTTTTTGGCAACCTAAAATAAATATTATGCATCCTTAAGTACCAATCAAAAATAATCTTAACATTATCAAATCTTTTGATGAAAAAAACTATTATAGAAAATTTACGATTTACACTAGTTTCAAGTTCTTTTCTTAAACGAAAGGCTCCCAATCGATCGTTTGATTAAATATACAGGTTACGTATCTAAAACGTTATTTGATCATGACTACATTAATATTATTGTTATACAGGCTCAGAAGGGCTAGAACCCAGAGCCGTAAAGCCAGTTTAATAAAAAAATATTGTTAAAATTTATATCGATAATTTCAAAACATGACAACACGTAAGGACAACACTATGTAAAAATGTAAACAATCAAAATGTTTACTTGTTTAAATTTACATGATAATAGTCATTGGAAATTCTAGATAATAGCGGGAAACACGATTTAGAACCCATAACATGAACACGAAACGCAATTCACACGAAAAAATATACAATTAAGGAAAAAAGTTACAACTAACCTGAAAAATGACAATCCTTCTACATTTTTACGAGAATTTGAATTACATCCATTGATGCAACACTTTGTCATGTTGTTTTTGCTCAACTACCCTTTACTAATGAACAAAAAAGCTCCAAAATAGTCAAAACTCCACTGTAACACTGCAAAATAACTCCGAACAAGGCTTAGATGACAGACGAACTACCACAAATGAACGTGATCCTAAAATGGCGTCATGCTTCAAGGTGGAGCTTGGTGACATTTATGAAAACTGGCAACAGAAAATTGAAGTCTAAGATATGTACTTATCTCTTTTTACATTTGAAAATCATAACGTGTGAGAATGAGACAGATATATTTTTGTTGGCAAGGTTCATGTTTGCATGATATTTGTATAACCAAAAAATATATATGCAATTTACAGCTTATCCTCTACTCTTCTTATATCAATGGTGGGCTCTCTTTTCCTGTATAGGATAGTTACTATACTCTTTGGTATATATATAAAGAGTAATTGTGTCTATGGTATATACTATATATATTCTGTGCTCTTGGTAGAGAGTAATTGTGTTCTGTAAATGTGGTTCTGTGACTAGCGATGGGTCGTTGACGGTTTTTCCGTCAACGAAACGTTAACGTTGATTTAACTTTGTCAACTAGTTAATCAGCTAGTTAAATTCGTCAACGAGTTAACGTACTACTAATGTCAACTGGCAACGTAAACAGTTAATTAATTGAACGGTTTTATTCAACGTTACGACGTTCAATTTTAGAAACAATTTGATTTAATGCATATATTGGACATCGTTTGATTGATGGTTCTACTTAGACGATCTTCCCTTCATACTTTTTCACTAGGTTTAGTACTGATTGAATACAATTAGCTATAAATCATATTCTACTCAGGCGTATTTAAAAGATCATCTGTTTCTATGTGCGCAAATCAATTATTATTTACAATATGTTTTTTATAGTTTTTTTTAAATAGCTTTTTTGTTTTTTTAATTGTTTCGAAATGCGGCCACGATTCACCTCAGTACGTCCCGAAATTTTCAATTTTGTACCTTAAGTAATCCTGTTTTATGCAAATATACACAATTATATTAACACAAACAAATTTACACTGTAATTATAAATATTAACTAAAAAGTCTAAACTCTAAACATTTACGATAAGCCGCAAAATAACTTCTGACCTTCCGCGCAACTTGTCACAAATTGTCAATCAAAAAATTAAAGAAAGCGAACTTCCTATCGTTGTACAATATACAAACCAACTAGTATTAAACTATTTCTCTCGGACGGCACGAGTGGGGCGCGCCATTCCACCAAAATCGTCATAAGTACTATTATTAAAATAAATATTTCGAAAATAAACTCTTTTTTAGGTCATTTAGAGTTCAAACTGTATGACATGACCATTGCTCACAATCTATGACGTTATTATCAACGTAAGTTTTTTAATTTGCTCAGTTCGTTGCGTTAACGAGACGCACGAGTTAAATTCATAAACGTCGTTGACGAATTCAACTAGTTGATTTATAAACGGTAAACGTTAATACGTTGACAAGAGATCAACGGTTGATTCAACTAGTTCGTTGATTCAACGCTCATCGCTATCTGTGACTATACAACTGACAACTGTTCATTGCTCAATGTCCTTTGTAAATTGTAACATTTTTGTAAACTCGGGTTTATTGCTGAAAAAGTGAATTCAATTATATTAAAGCTAATGGAAACAGGAATGGCCTTTAGTGAAGTTTGTAGAATTTGCTTATGCGTTAATGTACGCATGTTTGTACTAAAGAAGACTAGTCTTCGAATTTTGTACAAAACATTGACGAACAGTTTTGTAAGTTTGTTAACATTTCCTAATATTGCAAATTGAAGTTGCGGTAATTTGTTGCTACCGTCGGAGAAATACATTATTACTTGCCTGATAAAAATGCGGGTTAAAATTTCCAATATGGACCATCGATTTAAATGCCCATATTTTTTTTGTAGATAATACTCACTAAAAGAAAGCGTTTTGCAAAGTTTCAATGTGCGGAAATGCGTACTTTTTGAGAAAAAAATTATTGAAAATCAGTTATTTTTGCAAATTTATGTCAATGGTACGACTTTCAATTGCTGCAATTCCTTCGAGTTGGCGGTTCATACGTACTTTTACAGAAAAGTTACACTATTATAAGCACACACACAAAGTTACAACATGCGGAAGCGCGTAATTTTTGAGAAAAAAGTTATTGAAAATCAATTATTCTTGCATTGTTTGTCTAATCCTACAATAAAATTGACGCCATTTTTATTGTTATTGTCAGTAGGGATGTCGATTCTTTCCGAAAAAGATCGATTTTTGAAATAGATTAGAATTGTAAGCTGATGTATCGATTCTCAAAAAATCGATTGCTAAAATATCTATATTTTTTTCATGTTTGCATTTATAATGTAAATATATATCCATTTTATGAGAAAAAAAATGCCCTTCATCATAAAATATAGGGTACTGATTCAGAAGGATTTCTGTATCTATTTTGAGACTGCTACGTCTCCGGCGCTGCGGGAAGAGCAGCCTCTACGCCTTAGCGTAAAAAATCGCAGGCATTCCTCCTCGCCTCCGCAGCTTCGGCTTGTTGGTCGCCTTCGGCGACCAGCCTCAGCCGCTCCGGCTCGTCCGATGCCTACGATTTGTTACAGCAGGCGGAGGCTGCTCCCCCTACGCGCCTCCGGCTCTTTATAACCACTCTAGGGGTAGGACAGACTCGTACCAGGTGGAGTCGGGGTCAATCAATTCGATTCTTTGACATAAGGTGAACCTAACCTATTTAATTTGTTATCTGCCCTAGTAAAAATAAATAAATTAAAATAAAACAAATTTCAATAAGAGATTATTTACTATGGTATCTTTCTGGTTTTTCATAAAATCTATTTATATTTACATTATAAATGCAAACATGAAAAAATATTGATATTTTAGAAATAGATTTTTTTTTGAATCGATACATCAGCTTACGATTCGAAACGATCTTTTTCGGAAAGAATCGATATCCCTACCGACGATGACAAAGACAATACAAAATAGTGTCAGTTTTACCATAGTAATTGACATAAATATTGCAAAAATAATTGATTTACAATAATTTTTTTCTCAAAAAGTACGCGTTTCCGCACATTGAAACTTTGCAAAACGCTTTCTTTTAGTGAGTACTATCTACAAAAAAAATATGGGCATTTAAATCGATGGTCCATATTGGAAATTTTATCCAAAATGCGATAGATCGGGGCTAGGCTAAGACAAATGCAACCAGAAATTGAAAAATAACAATTAGCCTGAAATCCTACTACGTGCTACATGAGGCACCGAGACTTAATTGTTTGCAACACGCGAGTTAAAATTACTGAGTCTGTGCCATAAAAAGGTACCTTGTGCCTCCTTCCACACGACCCGCACTGCTACATAGACTTTTTCCCGATGAATGTTCTAGTACATATTACTGAGTTTTACTGTGAGTTTCTGTCATTATATTAACGTCCACCCTGGTTTTGTCTTTTATGTAGTAGAGCCACACTGCAACTATATTATGGTTATGATTGTAGCACAAATAGGTCAGTTCTACCGGGATAGAACAATGCTCTCACAGAATACCAGTGTATAATAACAGCTTAATGCTGCTGTGTCATATGGTGAGTGTAGAGCATCCGAGACCCTTATTGGAAACAATGCATTCCATCTTAGTCCTCAGGGGTGACAATGCATCTGCATTTTGATTCTTAATTGAGGAAAACCTAGATGTCTATGGGCCACAGCATCCACTTACCACCAGGTGGACTGTGTGCTCGGTTGCCATTTACAGGCCAGATACAGGCTTATATCAGTTGTTTTAACAACTGACATTAGCCTGTATCCTGTTTTTATATCTGTAGTTGATTTATTTCATTTGTTTATCCAATATGTTATTAAGTTGGTTTATGGTTTGTGCTGATATCACTTTTGCTAGCAGCTTGTTCCATACTTCAACCGCTCTTTAGATAAAATACACAAGTTATTAGGTGACACGGCTTTAATCAATTTGAAGTGATGACCCTAAGGTCTGTGTTGTGTAACTACTGGAATAATAGTTTGTCAAAGTTTTGTAGATCATAGTGTTTATATATTATTTTATTTCATTTTTAACAATCAAGTGTCCTCATTCTCTGTGATCTTTTAGATTTGTAAGTTTAAGTTCTTTTAGACTTTCGTCATTGTCGGGGACTGCAGTGGACTGTATTGAATTTAACTATATGACTATGACTGATGACTTTATTGTTTGGGTTAAACTATACTAGCGACGGTGGAAGAAAAGATGGTACTGTGGACGATGATATATTGCACTATTTACAAGAGGCAGATAATTTATATATATATACACAGAGGGGAATCTTCAATGGAGTATTAATTTGCACTTTTCTCTTGATTTCTGTCTTGAGGTCTTCTCTCTTGCTGTTGTATCTTCGAGTGCCGCTTCCGAAATGAACGGCTCACAGCCCAAAACACCCTTCTTATATTCCCAAAAAGGGTGTCTCGGAGCAAGCGTGACATTATAAGGTGTGCCGTGCGCTGATTAGTCGGCGGCATCACGTGATATTCGGGCGGTGTGGGGGTTTCCCGGGGCGCAACAGGGTATGAAGGGGTGACGGGGCGGCGGCTCCCCTCGCCGTCCGTAACAGTCATATAGTATGTTTTCAATGCTCTAGAAAATTTTCAATATTTTTGAAGAAAGTTGAAGCTTCTTTAGTTACTCAATATAAATTGCAATGTATATTCCAAAATATAGGTATAATATAGGTTGAAAATATGTTTTACATATTTTTAGTACCATTTCTGGTATTATTATTACTATTTGCCATAGTTGCCACGCTAGGCAGGCTGGTTGGCAACTGCAGTTTTTTTTTATTACTTTGACCTGTTATGAGAAAAATACTGCTGCATATATTCTTATGAGATAAAATAATCTAATTGTTAGATGACCAAACCCACCTGTAATTTACTCCATACTGCAATTTATATTAAATTTATAGGTTAAAACTGCTAGGGGATGTATATTGTTATTAACTTCCATTTCAATTTGAAGTGATAATGGCCTAATAGTTAAGGGTGTGAACTGCAAAGTCAAGAAAGTATTAAGTTCAAATCTTCCATTTGGCTATTGTTGTATTGTGCATAACAGGTTGTGAAGCGTTCTATCTTAGTCCTCAGAGGTAACATCGCTTCCACAGCCTATTGATGAAGAGAATCGTGGTACCCAATAGACTTTATTATAAACTTGTATATTTAAGTAGTTTTCCATTTATATGACTAACTTTCATATTTTCAGATGGATGAGGATGAGGAGCCCATAATTGTCTGTTTCACCTGTCATGCAAGACTCATTCGTTGCAGAACATTACAACAACAGGCTATTGAGTCAAATGCAGTTCTGGAGCAGTTGCTTGCAGGAGGGGCCATGGTATTATCCGTTCCATCCATTAAAACCTATAAGTCCCTGATGGATTGCCTCATATACGAGGGGTTTTGCCTAATTTGCCATGCTCGGCAGGTTGGCTACCGCAGTTTATATTGGTCTGAGTGCTTATCAGGAAGATGCTGCCGCCCAACTCCTGTTTCTGTTTCCCTCTGCCGCCTCTTACGACAGCCGTTCCGTGGGTAGGTATATAGGGTAGTAGATAAATATATAATTAAAAATATATAAATTATAACAATTATAATAACCGTATTTAAAGTTCAATGTGTGAATGTTTAAATAATATAATAAATATAAATGTTAAATAATTATTTAAAAATAGCAATAATTATAATAATAATAAATGTTCCTCCTTCATAATATTGCTGCGCCCATCAGGGCCCATAGAGATACCATAAAACTATGTAAGGTAGACTGGGGCAAGTGTGACAATGGGGCAAGTGTGACAAATGCAAATTATGCGGCATAAATGCGGTTTTTGGTTAAATGCCATCTATTGAACAACGCAGAAACTTTTACGTTATTGACTATACCGACAGTTAAGTATATAACTTAAACTTTTTTATCGACAGAAACCATTTTTTTAAAACTACTCAACTAGCGAAAGCCCGCGCAATTTTAAGAGCCAAAGTTTTTAAGTTTTTCGATACGTCTTTCAGTTATTTTAAATAAGATACAAGGTGAGTGATAAAGAATAATATTGATACTTATAGTGTAATATGTTTTTGAGACCTAAAATCGACTATTCCTTGAAATACGGATACAGTTATACTTGGTCACCTAATACCTAACATTGGGGTAAGTGTGACAGTGTCACGCTTACCCCAGTCATCTTGTATGAGAATATCGTAACTAGTGATGGGACAGTCTAATTTTTTAACCGACTTTCAAAAAACGAGGGTGGTATTTACCTGTGTTCTTCTATGTATTTATATTTAAGTATTTACTTTTATATTTATACTTAATAAACAAGCGAGCGAAGCGTGTGAGATCTCAGAGTCACATTTTACGATTTTTTGTTTGTATGTTAGTTTGTACTTGAGTTTGTATGTATATATGTTTTTGTACGTACGGTGATATGGTTTTGTATTTACAGTGAGGTATGTTTTGTAGACTTATCTGATTTTAATTAAATTTAAAATGCATATATATATATATATATATATAATACAAATAAAAAACTTATGGTTTTTAGATATGGAGGGGGGGGGGGGGGGTGTCAAAAGGGTGAACATATCAGTTCATGGGGTATGCTTTTAGCCTAAAACTAATTATAGAAAAAGCATCATTTATGTTTATTTAGTTTCATTTAGATGGTAAAAAACTATATAAGAAAAAAATCTGATAAATACTCTCGAGAAATTCTGCTGGAGGCTATCAAAGCTGTACGGGAGCAATATATGACACCGTTTAAGGCAGTCAAGGCTTACGGTGTCCCTAGAATAACCATAATCGCACACGTAAATGGTGATCGAGGTGTGAAATCGAACACTCATGGTAGGTCAACAGCGTTAAACTCAAACTTGGAAAAAAATATGGCTGCAATGTTCCACACCATGGAACGGTATGGTTTTGGTTTGGAGTACGCATTCAGGCTCTGATATAGTAGACATTATCAGTGACAGCGATTCTGGAAGTGTTCAAGTAAATCAATTCAGTCGAGAAAAAAACAAAAATTTTAGAAGCAAAAAGGAAAAATCAACGCACATTCTTACGATACAGCCTGATATCCATACAGAACCAATATTGAAGCCGCGATCGACATTTAAAAAATCTTTTAAGTTAATAATATATTTATTAATAATGTTTTTATTCAACAGAAATATATAGATAGATATATAATAGAAGTACATACCAAAGATTATATTATTTTATTATTGATTGTTAAGGTTTCTGATTTAAAGTTATTTTTCACTTAGCATTGTTTTTATTACTCTTTCAAAACATTTAGGGCAAGTGATACATAAATCCATTTATAGGCACATCACTATATCGGTCAAAAACTGTCACACTTACCCTAAACGGGGAAAAATCCATTGTTACATAAAAATGGACGTTCAAATCGTTCTAATAGTTCATAAAATATATTAACATTAGTATCATCTCATCAATTTTCTCGAAAATTACAGATAATAATAAAGTAACTACAAAAAGAAGCGTACTGTCACACTTGCCCCATTGATGGGGTAAGTGTGACAGTCTTCCACCTTAATTAGTTTTAACTGCCTCAAATTACAAAATGCTACTTATAGATATTAAAATGTTTGATCAAACAAACAAACACTTAATAATTGATGTTTTGAAACGGAATTATCTACGTTAAACCCTTACAGAGTAGAAGTATTTAAATGTTCATTTTCGTTTTAATTAATTTATGTCACACTTGCCCCGGTTGACTCTAACACCTTTTGTAACCTATGGAATGCAATAAAGTTATTGAGTATTGAGTATAGATATTCTTACACCGCCACTACACGGTCCACGGTATTATACCTGTTATTAATAAAATTTCATTGCCTGATGATCACTACCTGTCTCGTGCCTTCTATGCTGCTTCCCATTGCCATATGGGAGAATGTTTTTTCTACTGCAAAGTTAAGTTTATCCTTCGATCCAACTTACTTTTTCGTTAGAGCAATGTTCTATATTTTACGAATTACAGTGAGTTAAGTACTTATTTTTACAAAACTAATTAGCTAACTGTTTATGCTGTTATATATTACTGTATTGTATATAAATTAAATATTATCTATATCTGGGGGCACGGCAGTGCCCCCGCCAAGTCGAGCAAAGAAGCGGCACGGCCGTACCATCCTTTTCTCGAAGCAGTTCAGGCCATTTTAGAAACCCTATAACTTTGTTGTGGATAAAACTAGAAGCCTGAATTTTCAGTAGCCAAGTAGGCATTGTATAAACTCGGTATATTTCAAATTTCATTAAATTTGAATCAGTAGTTTAAGAATTATAACTAGTTAAAATTTCTTAATTTTGTCACTCACCGACTGACCGATTATCAAAACTCTAAGGCGCTTCTAGTAGATATAGAAGCTTCAAATTTGGAATACAAATATTGTTTAGTATATAAATCAAGGAAATATTAAAATATTTTGCAATTTCACTCCAGTTTTCGAAATACACCAACTGCATAAATAACTTTGTAATCCCATTTAAATATATAGGATTACAGTTACATTTGCAGTGAATGAATCAGTGTATCTATATATGTATAATATAATAGAATAGAATAGAATAATTTTTTAATCAATATTGATTATTACATAATACTTATTGAAAGTAATTTTTTATGTATTTTAACTAATGTCCGTGTAGTGTGATAGAAATGAGATAAAATCCTTGTAGGAAATAGCAGTTTATTATAAACACGCGTGTTACATCAGTGCCGGCCATATTGCTACTGCCTCACACAAGGCAGTTACATAGGTACTATAGGTACATATGCTATTCTTCTCCTACTGACGCCGAATCATTGCTCAAACAAAATGTAAAGGCTTGTTCAAATACTTTTAAATTTCATAGAGTACTGCCAAAAGATATCGTTAAATATTTTAAAGCTATTGATGTTAAGAAAACGGCAGACTTATGGGGGATTTCCGTTAAAGTTATTTTATCTATAATAGATATATTAGCACCTTATCTAACCACTATATTTAATATAAGCGTCGAATCTGGTGTGTTTCCTCATTTATTGAAACATAGTAAAGTCATACCTATATTTAAATCTGGTAGTACAATAGACCCCGCCAATTTTAGACCAATTTCTGTACTACCAACATTAAGTAAAATTTTTGAAAAAATTATTTTAGATCAGATGTTAAGTTTCTTTAATATTAATAAATTGCTACATAAAAATCAATTCGGTTTTACAAGGGGTCGCTCGACAACTGACGCTGGAGTTGAGCTTATTAAACATATTTTTTGTGCATGGGAGAATTCAGAGGATGCTTTGGGTATATTTTGTGACTTCTCCAAGGCCTTCGACTGTGTTCACCATGAGATATTAATCAGGAAGCTACAGTACTATGGTGTCAAGAACACAGCGCTTAAACTTATTATTTCATATTTAAGTAATAGAAAGCAGAAGGTTATTATCAATGGTAAAAGTTCTTCCGGGTCACCTGTACTAATGGGTGGTCCTCAGGGCTCGATTCTCTGCCCATTCCTGTTTCTGGTGTATATTAATGACTTACCTCACCTTGTAGGGGATAGTCATGATATAGTATTATTTGCTGATGATACTTCCTTGATTTTTAAACTTAAACGTCAATCATTTAAATGTGACGAAGTGAATAATGCTATATCAAAATTAGTGCATTGGTTTAACGTTAATAATCTGCATTTGAACGGAAATAAAACTAATTGTGTTAAATTTACAACAAAGAATGTTAAAAAATCTGAATACCAATGTGTTTTTAAATGGGGAGGAATTGAGCCCTGTTGTATCCACTGTTTTTCTTGGCATCACTCTTGACGCAAAGCTTCAGTGGGGCCCCCATATATCCAAATTAGCAAGCAGACTAAGTTCTGCAGCCTATGCTGTAAAAAAGATTAGAGGTCTCACTAGTGTCGAGACAGCTAGATTAATTTATTTTAGTATTTCCATAGCATAATGTCTTATGGGATTTTGCTATGGGGAAATGCGGCTGATTCAAAAACTATTTTTGTTTTACAGAAGAGGGCCATTAGAGCTATTTACAATCTAAAACCGAGAGAGTCTCTTAGAGATAAATTTAAAGAAATTAATATATTAACTTTGGCCTCTCAGTATATTTACGAAAATTTAATGTATGTTCACAAAAACAAAGATAGTTGTAGTAAAAAAAACTGATATACATTCTGTAAACACTAGGAACAAACACAAGCTAGTGATGCCAGTTTCTCGACTCCACAGAGTCAGTAATTCATTCTTGGGGCAATGTATACTCTATTACAACAAGGTCCCGGAAAGTGTACAGGTTCTCTCTATTACCAAGTTTAAATGTTTATTAAGCTGAAACTGTATAAAAAGGGTTATTATAGTATAAATGAATACATGGTTGATAATAACCCCTGGAATAAGGTGGTTGCTTCCAAGCAGTTTCTAAAATAAATTTTGTAAATAGTTCGTAATCATTTATATTGTAAAATTTATTTAAAAAAAGTCTCGCTGGGTTTCTTGCTGATTCTTCCCAGGACAGAGGGTATTTTTTCGAACCAGTGGTAAAGTAAAAAATGACTTTCAATAAGAATTACACATGTAATGTATATTGAATAAAAATTATTCTATTCTATTCTATTCTAAGTGTAGTTACATATTTACCACTGGTTCGGAAAACACCCCAGTCCTGGGAAGAACCAGCAAGAAACCCAGCGGGACTTTTTTTTTCAAACATATTTCACCTAACAATAACTTCGATTTTTCATAGAACCAGCATGGTGGCGATCACCTTATTCCCCAGGGTTATTTTCATTCATGTATTCCTTGATATTATAATAACCCTTTTTGTACAGTTTTTCTTTAATAAAACTTGTTTATTGACAAACTTTGAATATGTTCTGGGATTTTGTTGTAAAAGCGTATACATTGCCCTATAAATGAATTACTGATTCTGTGGAGTCTAGTAACTGGCATTACAAGCTTATGTTTGTTCCTAGTGTTTAAAGTATGTTATTCTTATTAAAGCTATTCATGTTTTTATGCACATACATTACATTCTCATAAATATATTGCGATGCCAAAGTTAATATGTTTAGTTCTTTAAATTTTTCTCTGAGGGACTATTTACAATTTAGGTTATAAATCGCCCGTACGGCTCTCTTTTGCAAAACAAATATAGCTTCAATATCAGTCGCATTACCCCATAGCAAAATTCCATAAGACATTACGCTATGAAAGTAACTAAAATACACTAATCTAGCTGTCTCAACATCTGTGAGACTTCTAATATTTCTTACAGCATATGCTGCAGAACTAAGTTTTCTTTCTAATATAGATATATGGGGGCCCAATTGAAGTTTACTATACTTCATTAAATCAGGAAACACACCAGAATCGATACAAGTATTAAAATAATAGCAAGATGAGGTGCAATTGAATCTATTATGGACGCAATAACTGTAACGGAAATCCCCCACAAATCTGCGGTCTTCTTAACATCAATAGTTTTGAAGTATTTTCAACATCTTGCGATAATACTTTTTCAAATCTAAATTCTTTTAAACAGGTATTAACATTCTGTTTGAGTAATGACTCGGCGACAGTTGGAGAAGTATTCAATGACTGTTGTCAAGATAGGAATATCAGTTAAATATTTCTCAAACACCGCTGCGACTTCTTGATTTGATTTAGTTAAATCGTTGTTAATTTTTAATTGATAGTTTGAGTTACGAGGTTTGTCTTTACCGGTTTCGTTGTTAATTAATATATTATTTAAATATTAATAATTAATGGAATAATAGGTGTAAATAGGTACCTAGATATAACTATCTACTAAAAGAGATGAGATGCCATCAAAAACATAACTTGTAAAACAAGCCAAGTCTCGCAACTCAGTTCTGCTACCGTAAAAGTTGTGAGATCCATGTAATACCAAGTCGGTTAATTTATTCAGTCATTACTTAAGGGTCCTTCTGTCTTAAGTTATTATGTAATTACCTAACCTAACAACATCTTATAGTGACCACATCAATATTAAAAATCTTTTATGTTTTAAATAAATAAATTGAGTTGGCAATCGCACTAAACAATCTAACTTAATATAATATGTATTACTTGAGAAATACATTGTGTTTTCGTGCGATGGGCCAATTCAATCTATTTATTTAAAATATAAAACATTTTTAGTATTGATTGTGGTCACTATAAGATACTAAACTATTAACAAAAGAATTTGGTTTCAGTCAATACCAAATCATCATGAGGCTAGAGATAAGATTCAATTCACACCAATTAGTCATATAGATATTAGGCCAGTAGAGTGTGATACTGATGTAGAAAATGAATGTAAGAACGAAAAGTTTAAGCCTTGAATCTGTTAAAGTTGAGGAAGATAATTTCGAAATTGAGAATTCCAAATTTGAAGAAAATGGGAATCATGAAATAGGTAAGATATGCACATTTTGTGATATCATTAACCACTTGAGATCTTGACAGTTCAATAAACAAATTAGTCTGACCTAAGGTCAAGCCAAAGAGTATATAGTATATAGTACATAGTATGTAGTACATAAGGCCAAAGAATTTTTTTTTTAAATGAAGGTAAATATAACTTAGAGTCACTACTAAGTTCTTATCCAAATATAAATATTAATATAAAAAATAATAGTAATAATACAATATTATTAGTGAAAAAAAGACACATGTTTATAACCTATAACAACAAAGTTATTTTTGCTTTGTCATTTAACAACACCCGTGCAGGGGGGGTACAGTTTCATAGTAATGCATTTGGTCATTGAAAGTAACGCCATCAAGTGTATTATACGGGTCATAATTTCCTCAGTTTAGTTAGTTTAATACTCAATAGATGGCTTTAATATCTTTGTCACCTGTCCATTAAAATTATTTTTACTTGTCTTCATAAATTATAAACTATATATTTTGTCATATGTATGCATGACAAATAAAAGTTGTTTAATCCATGATTTATAAAGTATATATAAATTATACGTTCCGATTATATTTAAGTTCGATTGAAATGATTAGTCTGTACTACAAGCTCTGTAGCCGAAAATATAAATGTATCTGTATCTGCAGTTAAAGTTAGTAAGTTAGTTCGAAAAAAATAACCTAAATTATTACATGTTTTTAATTTTTATGAAATTAAAAAGAAAAAGTTTCAAAGTTAATTTTTCATTAATTAGATATTATTTTAAACGGGAATGTATCAAACCATTTTCAAAGTGAATCGAGTTCGTTTTGTTAACTTTTCTAAGACAAATTCAAAAGTTTGATGTCGATTTAGTTAATTTCGTATTTCGTACTTTCTTAACAATTACTTAAGTGTGGTGTTACTAGCCAGTGAATATTTAGTTTATGGTGATTTATTAGAGTCGTTTTACTTAATGAAAATGTTTTACGAATAATAATGGGTTGCTGAAGACGGTGTGTTCTAAGATGCTTCCATTATCATCTAAAATTGAGTGCCCAAGTTTATTTCTGTGTATCTAATAACTGTTAATAATATATTTAAATCTCTATGAAAATAATTGTTTTATTTCTGTTTGGTCAAATTAACCGTGTGCCATTCCAATTTTCTACTTATGTATGAATGCATAGCTAATTGTTAATTTAGAATATTTATATTACATAAATAATACAATATATCTATAAATCTATATATAGAAATTCGTTCATAAATCGCATATCACCATGTGAGTACTCTGATCTTAGGTCTTTAGTTTTAGTTTCTTTTGTTTTTAATATTGTATGTAAATATAAATGAAATGACATTAGTAGCATCACAGAATACATGTACCCGAAATGACCATAGATCTCTCCCTCTCTCCCTTTGGCTCTTGCCATAGACTAACGGAGAAAACAATGAGGATGAGGGCTAATAATCTTCCACTCACCAGACGTCGCTAGTTGCGACTGAGGTAAAGTTTTTTGTTACACAATGTCAGTTAATTGAGAAATTAGTTTTATGAAAATATTTTATCATTATCTGGAATATTATATTAATACACAACACAATGCGTCAGTGGTTTGCTTTTTAATTTTTTGCACTTTATAACGCTTTTTAAAAAAAATCGGCTTTTAGTTATATTTTATAGTTTGGTTTATTCATTTCTAATTTAATTAATATAAAATATAACTAATAATACAGAAAGAAACTTTAAATATTACATTTTCGTAAGAAATTATCATCCCCGCTATGAAATCTGTCAAATATTTTACCTCACTGTAAAATGGCGCCGCCCTGGTGGTAGAAAAAGTCGAGGATGCCCTCATTGTCGCACTATGCGTAGCGTCAGTGTTGCCGTTTTGTAAATGAAAAAAATGCTAAACTTTGGCGGTGATAATGCTAAAAAAGTGCTAAAACACACTTAAATATGCTAAAAAAAATGTCAGCTGCTAAATCTTGTTTAAAGTAATAAGAAATGAAAATAAATTGCAAGTAGGTAGTGTAACTAAAAATGCAGTGCTATTTTAAAGTTAATTTAATCATCAAGATAAATCAAATAATATTTGTAGATCATCAATATCAACTTCGCCGTGTGCTTTTGCTTGTGCTTGTGAAGGGCCATCTTCAAAAGCAATAGTCATTGGCATCACAAGCGACTCTTTAATCCCTCTAATGTGTTTTAAAACATGTTCGGGAACGTTATAGGAATGACAACATTTTCCTGATCTTTTAAGGCCATATCTGCTGTGTAGGATCAAGTTTAGTGTATTTAGTGACATACGATTTCTTAATTTTGTTTTTACAATATTCATGTGGCTTTTTTGCAGTGGGGCCCCCATATATCCAAATTAGCAAGCAGACTAAGTTCTGCAGCTTATGCTGTAAAAAAGATTAGAGGTCTCACTAGTGTCGAGACAGCTAGATTAGTTTATTTTAGTTATTTCCATAGCATAATGTCTTATGGGATTTTGCTATGGGGAAATGCGGCTGATTCAGAAACTATTTTTTTTTACAGAAGAGGGCCATTAGAGCTATTTACAATCTAAAACCGAGAGAGTCTCTTAGAGATAAATTTAAATAAATTAATATATTAACTTTGGCCTCTCAGTATATTTACGAAAATTTAATGTATGTTCACAAAAACAAAGATAGTTTTAGTAAAAAAAAAGTGATATACATTCTGTAAACACTAGGAACAAACACAAGCTAGTGATGACAGTTTCTCGACTCCACAGAGTTAGTAATTCATTCTTGGGGCAATGAATACGCTATTACAACAAGGTCCCGGAAAGTGTTCAAGTTCTCTCTATTACCAAGTTTAAATGTTTTATTAAGCTGAAACTGTATAAAAAGGGTTATTATAGTATAAATGAATACATGGTTGATAATAACCCCCGGGAATGAGGTGGTCGCTTCCAAGCAGTTTCTAAAATAAATTTTGTAAATAGTTCGTAATCATTTATATTGTAAAATTTATTTAAAAAAAAGTCCCGCTGGGTTTCTTGCTGGTTCTTCCCAGGACAGAGGGTTTTTTTCGAACCAGTGGTAAAGTAAAAAATGACTTTCAATAAGAATTACATATGTAATGTATATTGAATAAAAATTATCCTATTCTATTCTATTCTATCTCAGCATTCGAGTGTGGCAAAAAATATATATAGATACGGCCAAAGAAGCTAACTCCGAAATTGGATTATTATCCGCCGAGTCTTTATATTATGCATTTAATTATGCATCGCGTATTACTTTATTTATGACTTTATTGCCCAAATATTCAAACGCTATTCAATTTTATGTTTTTATGATGCCGTTATGTCACATGAGTAAAGAAACCGTCCAGAGGGGAAGCTACATACAAACGGCTCGCTGCGAGTACACCCATACATGGCGCAGCGATGTGTGCGTGAGCTCTCACCGACAGGTTCACCGATGCTCCGTCGGGGTACAAACCGGTTTGCGCCGGCTCAGTCAGAGTATCCATGAAAGGGCTGTTAATCGTGCGCATTTAAATAAATAGACCAACAATATTTCGAAATGTTATACATCAATTAATTTATTAAGTATTTTTGCAATAATTAATAATTAGATTAAAACAAACAAAATCGTCATTTCGCGTCATGTTTGGAGTCATAGTATAACGTAACATTCCTCGGTACGAAATGTAATGTCATATTATATCACTTTAAAACGCATTATTTTGCGCATCTCGTTTCATAAATTCGTACCTATGTTTTATTGAGCTAAACCATACCTTATAATTATCGCTTACCTAAAATTTACAAATACTTACATAATCAAATTAATAACTTAAGTATAATAACACATAGGCGTCAATTTTACGCTTGGCATAATGGGCATTGAGCGATACGCACGCTCTATACCTTGCGTACTCTAAGTTCTGAATACTCTTTTTTTATTGTTCTAAAGGGGCCATTAATTAAATTACTTTATTATATACTCTTTGGAGGGGATCATATTACTGTCAACAAAGAAATCCATAGGGATTCGGCGAGCTTTGAAGAGTTAAAATAAGCTACAAGTTACCTAATGGCAAGTGGTTACTGTAGCCCATGGACACAAAATAATATAGTGGCATATTTGGGCGGATTAGGTCGTGTGTTCCAGACGGGTATCAATTAACTCTATAAGACGCTTTTAACCGGTTCAGTGCGGTTGCACGCCAGGCGTGTCATCGATTATTTTTATGTGGCGTATGACACGCGAGTCGTGTCTTTTTTTAAATCGTTATAACTCGCTCAAATTGCGTTTTTTGAAGATTTATCCAGAACAAAATATTCATTATTTTGCAAGTAGTTCATGCCTACAGCTTCGTTTCTGGATATTTTGAAAATTTGAAATTTTATAAGGGTTGACAATCTTTTTTTAACTTGTACATGGTACTCTTTTTACTTTGTGTTTTTTAAATCATGTTGTGTAAAAATAGTCTAATAAGTAACAAATAATAGCACTCATTGCGATGGCTCACAAACTCAAGTTGTAAATAAATTTCTGGAAAATAAGTCTCCTGTTAAAAAAACAATGCGTTTGTCTTATTGTTTAATTTTGCTTAAAATGGTTGAACTGCCGTCTTATTACTATCATTTGGCCGAATAGACCTACGAAGTACCATGTGCTCTTGTGATATGGTATAAGGTTTATTTTTGCTTGAAACAGTTTGAAACCGTTCATGCATAAAAAAGTTCGCTAATAAATAGTCTTTCGTCAATCCGCCGCCGTATAGCGCCGGCGTTTGTTTCCTTTTGAAAACACTTGTTTTGCTATTCTTACTAATTAGACGTTTTCAGATCGACTTTACTTTTACATTTGTATAACATTAAATAATATTTAACATTTGTATATTATTACTTTTTTAATATTTAACATCAATAAATCATAAACCTAATTTTTTTCCAAATTAAGGTTCTTGATTGTTTGATATTTACAAATGTTATTATTAGGTAAAAATTTAATTTGATATAAACCAAGGTTTTCCAGGGTGATTTAGCTGTACCTACTTATATAAATAATTTTTTTATAAAACAAAAAATAGTAAAAAATGTTTGTAATCTTTGTATAAAAATGTCATTTACTCTCAATTTCAAAGAAAACACGTAGTTACCCACTAAAACAAGTATCCTTCTGTTTGTAACTGATGTTTGATGTCAACCAAACTTAATTAGGTCTAAACAAATGAAAAAAACCATAAAAAAGAAAATTAGTTTTACACATGGCTGATGGCACAATAGGCGTGTCATGAAATATTTGTTCGCCGCCACAGCTAAAATTTGTCGAAAATCGGTGCTGTAACGAATCGGTTAACGCGAACGTTACGCGTTCTTAATAGAATGGCTGAAGACAGTGACCTATTCTGTTGTACCTTGAGTAAATTCACTAGGGTAAGATTCTTTACAATTTGTAACAGTTAATGACCACATTTTGTGTTACACTGTCGCATTAGGTTATTCTTGTCAAATAATGAGCTTCCTTAGATATTTTTTTTACTTATGCATTAATATATTTTTAAAATATTTTGATCCTGTATAAATGCAGCCAGTATGTATGTCACTAAGACGGATTAACTTCATAGGAATTAATGATATACTTACAACTGGTAAGCAACTTGTCTTTGCCAATTTCTTTAGGAATGCCACAAAGCACGTGCCTTAGCCACCTGCATCTGTCGACTTCCTGCATGTCTTACCAGGTCGTCACTCCATCTAGTGGGGGGCTGCCTTACACTTCGTCTACCAGTACTTGGCTGCCACTCGAGAATCTTTCTTCCCCATCGGTTGTCAGTTCTTCGGACCATTGCCACTTCAGCTTCTTACACTTATGAAACATGCAGTATGGTAATGTAAATGGGTGGCTCAGGCCCATAAGCTTTGTGGTGGACTGTAATGATCTAGTTACTTGAAAAAATATCAGTTTTTATTTTATATATTGAATCAGAATCGTTTTTATTCTAGAGAGTGCTGAAAACCAAGAAGACTTGGAGATTGATGCTTTTGAAGATAGACATACGGATTCGGAGAACGACTTGCAGCTAATTGCATTTGGTTCAAAAAGTAAAAAAGATGACGATGACATAGGTAAATTAATTTATGTTAAAAAACATGTATCAAAAAATTAAAAGAAATCACCACTAATTCCTCTTGCATCAAATAGTTGGAGATGTACTATACATAAAAATTTTTGTTCTTTAATTACTTAATTACTTTA
Source organism: Parnassius glacialis (assembly GCA_033319125.1). Classification (NCBI taxonomy): domain Eukaryota; kingdom Metazoa; phylum Arthropoda; class Insecta; order Lepidoptera; family Papilionidae; genus Parnassius; species Parnassius glacialis. Next base: position 46,088,411 of record JAVANC010000005.1, read on the forward strand.
GTCACATCTAGGTTCCGCAATAAAACATCGTGCGCCCAGCGAAGCGAGCGGTTATCAGCTAGTGTTGAATATAATGGATTTTCGCAATGTAACGCCTGATTCTACTAATAATCGTTTTGTCTTGCCTTTTTATTTTTAGGATGTGAGTACGAGGTATGATCCAAAAGTAATTATTGATAGTGAATATTAAACACGGTGATTATTGTTAAAAAAATAATTTATTTTTCCACATAGTCTTAACAAGTCAACGCATTTAGTCCATTTTTGTAATAATCCCAGAATACTGTTAGAAAAAAATATTTCTTAAGTTTCGCTATCGTCTGCAAATTTCTTGCCTCGAAGGTGTTCCTTGAGTCGAGGAAATAGATAGAAGTCACTGGGAACCTAGATCTGGTGAATAGGTTGGGTGTTCAAACAGTTCAAATCTCGTTTCTTAAATGGCAGCCATTGCAACTGCAGCTTTGTGAGCCGGAGCGTTGTCTTGTTGAAACAGCACTCCATCTCGTCTCATCGTCTTTTTCTTTGATAGCTTCCTGCAATCTTCTTATTTAGCCTGCGTATTCGAGAGTATAAGCCGGAAATAATGGCTCCCTTTTCCAAATATTCCACCATAATTATTCCTTCAAAAACGGACGCTATAACCTTTCCCGCCGAACTTGGCACTTTGAATTTCTTTGGCGTCTGGAGGAGGCTCGGTTCCAAACCATTGATTGTTGTTTGGTTTCAGGATCAAAATGGTAGATCCAGGTCTCGCCCATGGTCACGAAACGTAATAAAAAAATCTGATCTGCTTGGAACCTTTCGAGATTAACCCTCGATATGTTGACTAATTTTTTTCTTTTGCTCGTCGGTTAACATTCTCGGTTACCCAACGCGCAATTAGTTCGCAACGTTTCTATGACCACTGTCACATGAGATCCCTGTGACGTCAGCTATATGCCTGATGGTCACTCTTCGATCTACCAATACGACGTCTTCGACTCTTTTCACTTTATCTTCAGTGAGGGATGTGAATGGGCGTTCATCTTCCGTGGATGTTCTGCTTAGCTTAAACTCCTTAGCCTAGCGTGCAACTGTGGAATATGGAGGAGCAGAATCCCTCTAATGTTTCACCAAGTCGCTGTGTATATCTTAGGTAGACATTTTATAAACAGAGGGAACTCTCATTAAATTTTTCTCCATTTTGATGTTATCTATTTGATGATTCGTATTCAATTGAATGTACCTCTCGAGAATCGTAGCCTATTTATTTAGACGTTGGCGCGTAAAAAATAAAATGGCCTAGCGCTTGACGGGTTAGCGAAAATCAGTATTAAGGTTAACTGAGAGGTGTAGCCTTATGCTATATTATTCCTGGATGCGCCAGTAACGTAGGTTCTTCGCTAAAGATTTGTGGACTGTATTGGTACATACAACAAGCGCAGCAAGGAAAGTGGATGAGAGTGGAATGCACGCACTAACCTTGTGAGGGACTGCCTCGCCTTCCTCCCGGAGTATCAGCTAACACAGCAGGTCCGCCACGTGGGTCGGCGCACGCACTTTTAGATTAGTTCTAGGATTTCACACATTCCTAAACTCTCGCCTTATTGTAATCGCGGAGGGCGCATCACATTCGCGAAATTACTAGGACACAATGTCCGGTGATAATTGATATTAAAGAGGAGATCGAAGGACGCAATGTTCTTCGTGCGGTATGCGGTCGCGGGTATTGCTTTATCATAACTAATTGCCGCTGCGTGGCGCTTTCGTCGCCTTCAACGGCTGTACGTGCATATAGGAAGGATTAGTGAAGGGAGGGGTTGAAGTTATGTACCAAGGATTCTATTAGATTTATAAATTAAATTGTTAACTGGCGTTACCAATTCCTATACTATTCCTCATGATAAAAAGCCTTCCACTTTATTATATTAATATAGATTACAAAGTTATAATGCAGTTGTTGTGTTATGTTCATGTTATTTTTATGTTAATGTCATATTCTCTTACTCCTTAGGTGTCGTTCCAACCTTATGAAAGACAGCCTTAGTGCATGCGATTCCTAAAAAGGCTGGGACCTATCCAAATACAGGCCTATCGCCGTCACCTTCTTGTTCTCCAAAATAATGGAATCCATTATTAACTGCCAGCTCACGCGTCACGCGGTACCTTAAAGAGCATAAGCTGATTAGTGACATTCAATACGGTTTCTGTCGTAGCTGTTAGGATCGATAGGACGGAATCGGCGTGTATGGATGTATGTATACATACATTCACACCTACTTACAAAATTAACTATTTTATGGGTGCTAGTGGAGAAAGGACCTCTTAATATTCCCGTAAACTTCCACTGCTGAACATGGAAGGATCTCTCCCTACGCAGGAAGGATTTGCCTTGAGAGTCATGCTTGGCATAAGACTGACGATCGCAGAACCAGACGTGAGCACCTCTGACAATGTCGCCTGGCGCCGGTCTGTATATTTTACATCTGAAGTAAACGAGGTGGTTATACCGCCATCTGTCGGAAGCCATCAGATTTTTCTAGCAAACCCATAGTCGCCTCTTACGAAACCCACGGGACAAAATGTGATGATGAATTCTCTTATACCGCACTTACACGCCATCTTCGACCGTGTGTGTATAACACTAGTTCTGTGTGGAATTCGAAACAGCGATTATTAGATTAATGTAAATGTAACATGGTCAGTAAAATCTTTCTTTCCCTCCAAAAATGAATATGAGAGACATTTTTCGGAGTAATTGACTAAAATACTTTATATCTGGCTACAATATTTAGTATTATTGTGTAAAATACTATAATTTCTTTATTTCTCCTTGGGTTAGCTGATAGAAAATGCCATAAGGCATAAACTTCGCCCATTGTAAACCGTTTAAGGTGTCTTGCAATAAAGATGCAATAACTTACAATAAATAAAAAGTTTAACTTCGACAAATCATTTTTCAGAAACTTCTGAGAAGAAGATTAAATCAAATTCTACTGATTGTAACATAAACGATGTTCGTGAAGAAGACCTCGATTTTGAAGGCCCTACTATTTATTAAATCAAACCCTAAAGTGAAAAAAAATAATCAACCAATTAATAAAAAAGGAAAGCATCCTGCAAAGATAATGAAAACGAAAATTTTGAAACAAAAGACTGTAAATATGCTTAAGCAAAAAACATCTGGGACATCAACTGAATACATTTTTGAATGTGATGGTTGTAGTAAAAAATTTTCAACAAAAGATATTCTTGCCAAACACATTTCATACAGTCATAAGACGCAAAAGAACTCAGACACCACTGTAGTTCGGACACAAGTTGAACAAACTCCAGTACCACAACAAGCAGAAATATTTCATTGTGATATTTGCGAATTTAAAACATCTCAAAAACGTTACATTTTGGCACATCTTAAAGCGCACGTCGCTAAACAAATGTACTGTTGTAATAATTGTGAATATAAATGTATTAGAATAAGTAATTTGCAAACTCATATGAAAATACACACCGGTGAAAAACCTTTCTCGTGTAATATCTGTGAATATAGATGTATTAAAAAAAGTAGTTTGCAAGAACATATGAAAATACACACTGGTGAAAAACCTTTTTCGTGTAATATCTGTGAATATAGATGTATTACAAAAAGTTATTTGCAAATACATATGAAAATACACACCGGAGAAAAACCTTTTTCGTGTAATATCTGTGAATATAGATGTATTAGAAAATGTAATATGGAAACACATATGAAAATACACACCGGTGAAAAACCTTTTTCTTGTAATATCTGTGAATATAGATGTATTACAAAAAGTTATTTGCAAATACATATGAAAATACACACCGGTGAAAAACCTTTTTCGTGTAATATCTGTGAATATAGATGTATTAATAAAAGTAGTTTGCAATATCATATGAAAATACACACCGGTGAAAAACCTTTTTCGTGTAATATCTGTGAATATAGATGTATTAGTAAAAGTAATTTGCAAAGACATTTAAAAACACACACTGGTGCAAATTCTTTTTCGTGAGCTATCTGGTAAAATATGTACAATATTGTGTAAACGTGTTTTATGTAAATATGTGTGTATTGTATTTCTATTAAGATTAATTTGTAGAAGACTGAATTTGTATTTCTATTAAGATTCTAATTGATATTTAAATAGTGCTTAATTGGATTATCCACAATACTCTTTAAAAAACTGAGCAAATATAATGTTATTTTCAAAGAACAACGTTCTAAAATAAAATACGACAAATGCAAAACCTAACTTACCAGACGTGAACACCTATCTTGTTCACAATGTAAGCGCAAGCTTGACCTGGTATGCGCTAACGTTTTATTCCATCGATTTAATATCATGGATGTGCAAATTGAAACTGCATTTATTCTGAAGAAGTTAATTCAATACCTAATTTAAATTTTTTACAACCGAATTCAATATAAATTATTAAGAATAATAAAAACTATTCGTCAGACCTTGATCAGATTTATATGGGATCACATGTGAAGCACCAGCTTTCAAATAAAAAAAAGAGTTATCGAAATCGGTTCATGCAGAAAAAGTTATGAGGTAATAAACATAGAAAATATACTATCGAATTGAGTACCTCCTCCTTTTTGAAGTCGGTAGAAAGTAAAAAAAATGGAACCTTAAGGACGCGTTTGCAAAATTGATAGTTATAGAATCGAACTACTACATTGACACGGGTCACACACACAAGTGTACGCACGGTTAGCAGCGGGAATCGTAATGAAGATTTTGATACTTTGAAAGATTGATTTTTTTCTCATTTCTTATACCTACCAAAATATACTTAGATACGAAATTCGAATACCTATCTATGTAATCTGAAAGTGTACTTCGGTGAGTGCTGCTGGAACTCCTGGACGAGTAGAATAAGGTGTGCCGCGTTTGGGCTTGATTTGTTAGTTATGATGAGGCCTTACCTCCGGACTTGATGGAGAGACCTGATGTAGTAATTCAGGGACTGCTGCTGGAACTCCTGGACGAGTAGAACTAAGTGTGCCGAGTTTGTGCTCGTTTTGTTAGTTATGATGAGACCTTACCTCCGGACTTGATGGAGAGACCTGATGGTGTACTTCAGTGACTGCAGCTCAGTAACTCCTCGACGAGTAGAACTAGGTGTGCCAAGTTTGGGCTCGATTTGCTAGTTTTGATGAGACCTTACCTCTGGACTTGATGGAGTAACCAAAAGGTACACATCAGTGACTGCTGCTCTGTAACTCGCACACCTAGTTGTACTCGTCCAGGTGTTCCCGTAGCAGTCACCGAAGTACACCATCGGGTTTCTCCATCAAGCATGGAGGTAAGGTCTCATCATAACTATCAAGTCGAGCCCAACCTTGGCATACCTAGTTCTACTCGTCGAAGAGTTACAGAGTAGCAGTCACTGAAGTACACCTTCAGGTCACTCCACCGAGTCTGGAGGTAAGGTTTTATCATAACTAACAAAACTAGCCCAAATTCGACAGCTGGTTCTACTCGTCCAGGAGTTCCAGTAGCCGTAACCGATGTGCACCTTCAGGTCACTCCATCAAGTCCGGAGGCAACTTCTCATCATAACTAACAAAACGAAACCAAATTCGACAGACTTATTTCTACTCGTCCCGGAGTTCCAGTAGCAGTCACTGATGTACACCTTCAGGTCATTACATCAAGTTCGGAGGTAAGGTCGCATCATAACTAACAAAATGAGTCCAAACTCGGCACACCTAGTTCTACTCGTCCAGGTGTTCCCGTAGTAGTCACCGAAGTACACCATCAGGTTTCTCCATCAAGCCCGGAGGTTAGATCTCATCGTAGTAGTCACCGAAGTACACCATCAGGTTTCTCCATCAAGCCCGGAGGTTAGATCTCATCATAACTAACAAAACTAGTCCAAACTCGGCACACCTAGTTGTACTCGTCCAGGTGTTCCCGTAGCAGTCACCGAAGTACACCATCAGGTTTCTCCATTAAGCATGGAGGTAAGGTCTCATCGGTCTCAGGCCTCCGCCAAGGAATGCTACAAAGCACGGTCCTGAGCCACCTGCATCCATCGACTTCCTGCATGTCTCACCATGTCGTCATTCCATCTTGTGGGGAGACGCCCTACACTTCGCCTTTATTTATTTATATGTAAAACACTTTTAGCGAAACAAAATATTATAATAAAAAAAAAACATACAGTCGAATTGAGTACCGTCTCCTTTTTGGAAGTCGGCAGAAAAATGATATACAATATTATTTTACCTTGTCAAGTATCTATGTATCAAATTCCAATATTTTGTGTATGTACAGCGATCTTTTTCAATATGAGCCCCTGCAATCAGGCAATACACTATCATTCACGACGGCGGCCGAGCGCGGACTGTGGATTCATCGAAATTTTTGTACAACAAACCAAAACAGGCAACAAAAATAAAATAACCCTTATTGCAATACCTTATGATTCATCCGTATTAGCAAAATATGTGAAAAAATAAGCATTAGTTTTTATTTTTTTTACGACTATTTGTGACATTTTGATAAAAAGTAAACACCACTATTTTTTATTGAATATGTCTGCCTACTTAAAGTATTTTTAGAAATCTTATATATATTGATAATAGAACAAAAAATGTACCTAAACATGAGCCGGTATCGTTAATTTTGTAGAAAATGGCTAGGGAAGATCGTTTTTACAATATAAGAAACTATTATTTTCAACAAAAAAGTTACCACCATTTGAAGATAAAGAACCAATCTATACGTGGTACTTATTAGTTATATCTGATTTGGTTTAGTTTTGTCACAAAATGTACCGAAAAAAAGCATAATTTTGCCCGATTTGCAAACGCGTCCTTAAAATAAATAACGTATGTGTGAATGGAGGTTAGTGGAAACAGACTAGACCTTCATGTTTTTTTTTATTTAAATGATAGTTTACGTTTTTCTTTTTTCACTTCGACGTTTATCGTTACTGTTACAGCCTTTAAAACTACTCTGTTGAACATAGGCTTCCCCCGTGGCTTGCGTCATATTTGCCATAGTTGCCATGCAGGTGGGTTGGCAACCGCGGTTTTTTATTATTTTCACTTGTAATCAGGAAGACGCGGCTGCCCATCTTGTAGTTTGTTTCCCTCTGTCGCCTCTTACGACACCCACGGCACGATATGGGGTAGTGGATTGTCTTACACCATCACCACACAGCATCATAACTATATCACATTATGATGCCGTGTGGTGGTGTCTGTCTGTACGTGGTAGAACCACGCTCTCACAGAATACCAACATAAAATAGCAGCTTTCGTGAGAAAATTATGTTTCGGATGGTGAGTGTAGAGACCCATAGATAAGAGTGTATATACGGAAATAGATAAGAAACTAACGTAAAAAATTGCTACGACAACAGCGCCGCCTGGAAGCTAGTTTATTAACTACTACTGCAACTATACATAACTACAGATATATATATTATATAGGTACCTGTTCTGTATAGGTACTACTTTTATATTGTTATTTTTATTAAGTATTTTGTCGATTTCTAAATAACAATAAAAAACTGTGTTATTTAGACATCGGCATAAATACTCTCGATAAATTGTGGGACAAAAATAAAGATTTTCAGTATTGTTAACATTTTTATTTCACAATTTTAAATGATATGTTGAAAATAAAATTCTAACAAACTTGAGATGTTATAAAGTTCCATGTTGTCTACACATATGTAAAGTAACTAACTACAAACCATCATAAAAATTAAAGGGTTTGAAAGTAACATATTATTTTATAACTCTTTTGTTATATTTATGTCACCAGTTACAAAGTCTACCTTATAGCACATTCTTGACGCAAATACATAAGCAATAGCGATAAAACATTCAAAAATATGAAATCACAAGAAATAAACACATGCACAAGACGACGGACATATTTCTTATATATTTTTTTAATTTCATTCAGTGTTGCCTAATGAAACGAAGCTAAAACTTCTATTTCTTACTATTACTACTTCTATATTCGTGACAATCTAAGAAGCCCGATTAGACGTTTCTCCTTATACTTGCCGTGAAAACTTTGTATGAACGTCTACGTAAGAAATCGAAAAATCAAATTCACAATCGTAAATAATTACTATGTTATCCATATAGTATAACAATAACTATCATTCGTAAGCACCAAGTTTTACTTTATATTGGAAATATGCACTTAAAAACAAGAATTAATCGTTGATTAATATTCCGACAGAACTTTTTTACAATGACATGTCCTTGGATTCGTTGCCATAGTGTTGTGACCATTATAAACCGTTTTTGGGCCAAATAAAATCGATGTTCTGAAAAATCGATACTTCTACATTTAGAAAAGAAAGAAACTTATTATATAATTTTTAAACATATAAAAACAAAATCTGACCACATATCTGGCCATATATTTCTAGATTTATTTTGATATTCAATATGTTAATATTGGAAATAGTTTGCATAAAAGGACGTGAGTTCATCCTTTGATTTTGAAAAAATGTATTTTAACCTCCATTTTTCCTTCTAAGTCATTGTTTCGTCAATCCTTCGCGCGGTCTCTCGTCTCGCTATCTTCAATGATAGCTATCACTCTATTCAACTATATAAACCTGCCACACAAGCTAACAAAAAAGCTTATCTAGTGGCATGGCTACAAAATCATGGTGTGGATGCTGACTTGAATTTATTGAAAGAACTCTTTATTTTGTTTGACTAACAAACAAACCTGTGAGGTCAAAATACGCCATCGATGAGTTGGCACAGGAGCATGAGCATAAAATTATAAGGACCCCACCATACCACTGTCAATACAATGCTATAGAGATGATTTGGGCTCAAGTTAAAGGTTAGTATTTAAATATTTTAATCTAGAAGGAACGATTGTATATGTATTTGTACAAAACTAATCCAGGAACATTAAAATATTCGATATAAATATTAGATATATTTCGCCTAATAGAGTGGCTGACTGCTGTCGTATTTTTATAGTTAATTGAATGGCTTATTTATTAGAACCTATTCAGCCGTTTGACTGCACGAAAGAATAAAGAATGTATTTATTATAACTTTACCTCTTTTATACGCTATGCTGCACGTCAAAATACAAAACATTCATTCACCACAAAAAAATGCTTGGTCTTCTTAAAGAAGCATGTTCACACGTCAGAGGGCAAATAAAATTATAACGGAAGACTTTAGAAAGGCGTACATTTTGACAATTTGATTGAAAGTGAATTTATTATAAGATTAATTGATGAAGACAGTTCAACTGCTGATAATTTTTCTTCTTCTAACTAAACTAAACTTCCAGAGACGAAAATGAATAAAAATGTTACGAATTCAGTGAATTTATTTAACTGACCCAACCACACTCATTTATTGTTAATTTTATTCTTGACTAGCGACCCGCCTCGGCTTCGTACGGGTGGATATCAGTGGCGTGCCTACATAATATACAATGTTTTATTATACGTAAACCTTCCAAAAGAAATCAGTATGTCGGGTTTTAGCTTATGTCTTGGCTTTGAAACTGGCCCAAATTTAGTTTGGATTTATGCAATAACTGTTAAATATTACAAAATCGTACATGTATTAAAACGATATGCCTTGAAAATCAATTTTAAACTATGTAGATACATTATCCATTCATCATCATCATCATTACAGCCCTTCACAAGTCCACTGCTGAACATAGGCCTCCCCCAAGGAATGCCACAAAGCACGGTCCTGAGCCACCTGCATCCATCGACTTCCTGCATGTCTTACCAGGTCGTCACTCCATCTTGTGGGGGGACGCCCTACATTTCGCATACCGGTACGAGGCTGCCACTCGAGAATCTTTCTTCCCCATCGGTTGTCGGTTCTTCGAGCTATATGGCCGGCCCACTGCCACTTCAGCTTACTAATCCGTTGGGCCATGTCGGTTACTCTGGTTCTACTGCGGATATCCTTATTCCTAAGTTTATCACGCAGAGAAACTCCGAGCATAGCCCTCTCCATAGCTCGCTGAGCGACCTTGAGCTTCCTCATACGGCCAGCAGTGAAGGACCACGTCTCAGTTCCGTAAGTCATCACTGGCAACACGCACTGGTTGTACAATTTTGTTTTAAGGTTTTGAGGTATTTCTGACGAGAAGATGTGTCGTAGCTTCCCGAACGCTGCCCAGCCGAGTTGAATCCGTCGAGTGACCTCTCGGTCGAAGTTGGACTTACCTAGTCGGACTATTTGTCCCAGGTAAACATACTCGTCAACAACTTCGAGCTTAGTGCTCCCAACAACTACCGGCATAGGTGTGACATGGACATTAAACATAATCTTTGTTTTGTCCATGTTCATCTTAAGACCTATCCGTTGGGAGACACTATTGAGGTCATTGAGCATAGTGCTTAGCTCCTCCAGCGATTCTGCCATGAGGACTATATCGTCGGCAAATCGAAGGTGAGTGATGTACTCGCCATTGATGTTAATTCCGTATCCTTTCCAGTCCAGAAGCTTGAAAACGTCTTCCAATGCAGCGGTGAAGAGTTTCGGGGATATAACGTCACCCTGTCTTACACCTCTCTGCAATTGGATAGGTTTCGTACTCTGGTTCTGTACTCGGATAGCCATCGTAGCTCTACTGTACAAACACTTCAGCACTTCGATATACCGACAGTCAACTTGGCACCGCTGAAGGGACTGCAGCACCGCCCAAATTTCGACGGAATCAAAGGCTTTCTCATAGTCCACATACGCCAGACATAGTGGCAAATTGTACTCTTCGGACTTCTGTACAATTTGCCGTAGGGTATGTATGTGGTCTATGGTGCTAAAGCCCTTTCGGAAACCGACTTGTTCGGGAGGCTGGAAGTCGTCAAGTCTGCGCGCGAGACGATTCGTAATGACTCTCGAAAACAGCACGTAGACGCGGCTCAGAAGGGAAATCGGTCTGTAGTTCTTCAAGAGAGCGTTGTCACCTTTCTTGAAGAACAAGACCACCGCACTTCTGCTCCACGCCTCCGGTGTAATGCCACCATGGAGGACGGAGTTAAAGAGCTTCTGAAGGACTTCAAGTACCGGTCTTCCACCCGCTTTCAGAAGCTCCGCTGTAATTCCATCCTCGCCTGGGGCCTTGCCGTTTTTAAGGTGCTGGAGAGCCATTCTAATCTCGCTCAGACTGACGTCCGGGATATCTTCGGAATAGTGTCGAATAAGACATCATATATGTCTCGAGAATCGGTTTTTAAAGAAACCAATTTTTTTCCCATTATTACACAAAGTATTTTTATAGCTGTCAAATCGGGCTTCTTAGATTGTAAGGAGTATAATATAAACCTCATGGTCAAAAATAAATAAGTTTAGTAACACTAATATTTTTTTAAATGTGTAAATTATGTAACTTTATATATGTAAATTTATATATGCAATAACATATAACAATAATTTGCTTAATAAAACATGATTTCCTTTTTACAATTTCCTTTACACCTATCATAAGAATTATTATTGATAATGCTTGATTTTTTTGTGGCGACCACACTCTCTTGATTGATTTACGTAAAGCAGCTAAAATGCAAAATTCCAGAGCCGCTATAAATAAAAAAATATTGTGTTTCATAAATCAATGGCTAGATGGCGGTAGTTTAACCATCAGTGAAATTTCTTAGAAGATACAATAGCATGTAGAGACCCGGTGACCGCTTTCACTAGTAACAAGGCATTCCATCTCAGTCCTCATGGTGACAACGCATCTGCATTTTACTTCTCAATTGAGGATAAGGATTCTTAATATTTGTCAATGGGCCACAGTATCCACTTACCATCAGGTGGGCTGTGTGCTCGTATGTCACCCTTATTCTATTTAACAAATCAACGATTATCTTAGATCTACACTGACTTGAAACCATTCAAGTGTGAGGTATGCAAGAAATTATTTAAGGATCTTCATGAGAAGCGGCTTTACTTTACATAATTGTTAATTTAAATCATAAATTTGAAGAAGCCGTAGCCAAAACGCGCGAGAAAGTCGCGACAGGTCGATTTTGTTACGGCGGAGTGAGTAAAGTTGTAGATTAAAGGTCGCTACATACAGGACGGAATCAGCACGTGCACGGAACGGAACCGGAACGTTGTTGTATCTCCACACGGACGGGAGTTTAATGCATACGCAACGTGAGTGAAGCTGAGAACAAATTATCGGACGCGTCCGTCAGCCGCAGCTGACAGTCGCGGCTTAGCGGTGTGAACGGTAGTTAAGACGGCGTCTTCGGACGCCTCACTTCAGTCATTCTATAAAGATGTTTCAATCGAGAAACATGACAAGCAGCGACAGCGAGGACGAATTTATAGAGTTAGCGGCAGCTGCCTTATGTTGTCCTCCAAAAAAAAATGAAAAGGAGTGTTTGGTTCCATGATATTAATGTAAAACGACTCGAGTATGGTGAATTTCATACATTGTATCCAGACTTACAAAATGATGATAATAATAATAATAATAATAGCCATTTATTTCCCAATTTTCATACACAGTCCATATTAGAGAAATAATTTACAATTTACAATATTATTATGATTCATGCAATATTGTTTTCTTTACTAAATGTCATGTTATCAGTGTTAATTTCAAATAAAAAAAGTTCAAATTCAATTTATAAAATTAACTTTTGATTATAAAGAATGTTTCAGTAAATAAACCATTTTATGATAAAAATTAATATTTAACGTAATTATGTCATAAAAATAAATTTTTATGACAAAAAGATGATAAAGGTTACAAAATGTACTTAAGAATGAATGAAAACCAATTTAATTTTCTGCTTAGTCTGATTGAAAATGATGTTTAATTCAGTAGCAATTTGCTCCCACACTTCCTGTTTTAAAGTAGCATTTTTATAGTGCTGCAGTTTGTAGTTATATAGGCATTCGTGGCCACGAACACATTCAATTAAATTTTCTTCGTCTGACATGTCGCGAGCGCGGTCGGTTCGTTTATGACACTCGATTCACTCGAAACGTCCGCGGACGCGTCCCGTGCCCTGTGCACATCGTCCGCGGACGCACAAATATCCAGCCGGCTAGATTCTGTTCGGACGTCCAAACGCTCAAGGACGACCCAAGGGCACGTCCGCGTCTTACGACCGATAGTTTGCATAGTGTAGTATTAAATGTACTGGCTAGATTCAAATAAGCCGCATCTGTCAGCCGCGGCTGACGGACGCTTCCGATAATTTGTTCTCAGCTTGACTCGAAACTAACGCGCTAGTGCTGTGAATGGTGGATGTTTCCTTTGAAGAGTCGACGGGTCACGTGTGAGATATTTTTCTCGATCCGTTCACGCCACGTCCCCATCCCGTCCGCGCATCCGTAATGTATGCATTTTCACGTACATTTCCTAAGGAACGATATTTCCAAAACTTGACGTCCCGCTCCGTCCAGAATAAAATACGTTACGTATGCAGCGACCTGAACATGAGATATGGATGTATTTTCCACACACTCAGCAAGTATAAAATAACGTCGTCCAAAACTCTAAGCATCTTCGGTGAGATCCTTAATAATTGCAGATGTCGTCGGTCGAATTCTCGTAGTCACTCCCCGAAGTAGAGTTCATGTCCGTGTAATCGTTTTAATAATTAATTGTTTTTAATCCTATTTAAAAACGACTATATCAAATATAAAGGTATGATAGTTAAACATACTGGTAATATTAAATTATTATTTATTCCAATCAAAAACTGTTTAGAAAACTGGTTTTAATTTATATGGAATGGCAAATAATTCCAGGAAATACTGCGGTTTGTAAATAAGTCGAAGTTTGGCACTAGTATTTAAATTGCTTTCCTTTTCCTTTATGTGAAGCTAGAATAAAGTTTAATGAATAATGGCATAAAACTAAAAAGGAAGAGCATGACATCAGAAACTGTTACTTTTTTTAAATCAATCATTCATGTAGGCTTCTTTTAAAGCAACCATGACAATAAAAACCATAATATGCGAAGCATTATTGTGTGACAAAAATGCTTCGGATATGGTTTTTGTTGCAGCTATATTATGGTTGTTAGCACGAATAAGTCAGCTTGATGGGGAAAGACCATACTCTTACAAAATATCAGCGTGATTTTTTTTCTCTTTATTTGGTCTACAAAACGGAAAACAATTTCAACATGGTGACAGGTATTATATAAAACAAAGATTTCAAAAATTGTATTCTGATATACAGGGTTATTGTGCAATAACCGGTCAAATTTGCAGAGAAGGTCTTTCAAAAATTGTATTCTGATATACAGGGTTATTGTGCAATAACCGGTCAAATTTGCAGAGAAGGTTCTGAATAAGTAATTAAGACAAATGGTGAAGAAAAAAAAATATTCTGATCCTTTTTATATTTTAAATTCAAAATGCATGATATGCGATAATTTAAATAAACATTTTAATTTAAAACAATGTTTTTGTGTATTAAAATGAAAAATCACTTAGTTTTTTTTTATTTTGTAAAATATAGGCCTTTCTTTGTGGTAATTTTTTTTATATCTGACAACACGCCAAACGTTAAATTTTGTATTAAGTAAAAAATTAAGGTGTAAACTAAAGCACAGAATAAAATATAATAGTACTACGTACAGAAGTTGCACTCTTTTGACGTTGACTGCTTGCCGACCTTTTAATAGTTATTATTAATCAGACAAATCGCACACGCAAGCTAAATAAAACTTTATCGCTGCGCGCCAGTGTCCGTATTACTTTGCATCTTTTTTCCTTACTACGTCACAAGCACAAACTAGTAAGAAGTGCTAGCGCACACGCGCTAGTGCTAGGTCATAAGGGACTTTCCGTGGTTGCTAAGGGCTGTTAATAAAGAGTAAAAAAATACATTGTGAAATGACCAGATGGAAGTTAGCGTAGAACATTCCTTTTTTTAACTAAACTGTATGCCAATTAATTGCTCCATAAATGCTCCAGCAGAATCCGAAATTGCTCCACCTCTATTGTTATTAGTTAATTTATAATTAATTTAAAAAAAAATTAGGTATCGAAAATTTAATTTTGCTATAAAATATAAAATATCTACTTTTTAAAATTAAACTGTACGTCAATTAATTGCTCCTTAAATGCTCCAGCAGAATCCGAAATTGCTCCACCTCTATTTTTATTACTTAATTTATAATTAGTTTTTAAAAAAAAATTTAAATATCGAAAATTTAATTTTGCTATAAAATATAAAATATCCACTTTTAAAAATTAAACTGTATGCCAATTAATTGCTTAATAAATGCTCCAGCAGAATCTGAAATTGCTCCACCTCTATTGTTATTACTTAATTTATAATTAATTTAAAAAAAATTAAGTATCGAAAATTTAATTTTGCTATAAAACATAAATTATCAATTTTTTTTGAATTAAACTGTATGCCAATTGATTGCTCCTTAAATGCTCCAGCAGAATCCAAAATTGCTTCACCTCTGTTGTTATTAGTTTATTTATAATTAATGTATAAAAAAATTAAGTATCCAAAATTTAATTTTGCTTTAAAATATAAAATATCCACTTTTAAAAATTAAACTGTATGCCAATTAATTGCTTAATAAATGCTCCAGCAGAATCCGAAATTGCTCCACCTCTATTGTTATTACTTAAGTTATAATTAATTAAAAAAAAATTAAGTATCCAAAATTTAATTTTGCTTTAAAATATAAAATATTTACTTTTTAAAATTAAACTGTATGTCAATTAATTGCTCCTTAAATGCTCCAGCAGAATACGAAATTGCTCCACCTCTATTGCTATTAGTTAATTTATAATTTTTCTTTTTAAATAATTGTCAGAAATTTAATTCTGTCTTCTTTACTCTGTGGGTGAGGGTTGACAGTCGGAACAAGTTGCAATGACGGTTCCGCACGTGTACTGAACAACTATTTTTAATACAGTTGCGAAAAATGAAGCAATTTAGTAAAGAACATTTTTGGAAAATGGCGCCAACCGTAAAAGAATATAAGCAGAGATTTTTTGTTTTCTTCACCCATTCTGGGTAGGCAAAGGGAACTATGCCCATACAGCCAAGTCTTTCTTCTCTTTTTTATTGATATGAAAAGAAAATTAAATTTAATGAGATGAAATGACATCTAACCTAACTTATTGAATCAAATCATTAAATCTGATATTGAAACAAACTAGTAGCTTCTTTTTAGAAATATTTGCATGAATCATAAAAACTTCTATGAATTTTTTTAGTAAAAACTTGGTGGTTGGTTTTTCTTTTTAATAGACATTATTTTGACAGAAGCGAAAAAAACGCACGAGTTCGGAAAAGGTAAAGAAAAAGCACGAGTATGTAATAGCCCACATCCCGAACGCTATACGTCCCTGCAATACGCCACTATTTGAGCAACTGTATTAAAAAAAATATTTACGTAAACAGCGTTAAAAAAAAATTTACATTCATATAGAGCGCGCTAGCCCCGACTGCGATCTACCCCTGAGGCAGCTCGCGATTGTAGGTAATAATTTCACGCAGGTAGCAAGAGTGACAGAGGTCTGACTAAAGTAAGTTCTTATTTCAAATTATATGTCCATAAAGACTTGTGGTAAAATATTTGTTAGAATAAAACTTATTTTATAATATGTAACTATTTATAAGCATTATTAGGTACAGAGGTGTTTTTATGATTCATGCAAATATTTGAGGTTGTCGTGAAGCGACAATTAATAAGAAAAAGAACCTAACCTAAGAACAACAAAGCAACAAAAGTAGACTAAGAAAATAATATATTTAAATTTTTAGAAAGGTATTTACAATTTTATAAAAAAATGAAATATGATGATGATGGATGAAGTGAGATTACAATTAGATTAGAAAAATAAAGATAGGAGAATAGGAGAATATAGTGTTGTAGTGGAGCCTAAAGGTCGAAGTGACACACGCTGCGCTTGGAGTAGTAGTCACACGCGGAGCTTGAGGTTTCTTGGCGGCGACGGCACGCAGCGCCTGGACTGGGCACACGCAGCGTCCGGAGCCTGCGCACGTAGCGCCTGGAGTAGGTGCGCTCAGCGCTTGGAGCAAGCAGTCGCAGCGCCCAAAGGTAGCGCGGGCAGTAGGTGCACTCGGTGCCTGGAGCAAGCAGTCGTAGCGCGCCCAAAGGTAGCGCGGGCAGTAGTTGCACTCAGCGCCTGGAGCAAGCAGTCGTAGCGCCCGGAGTAGTGTGGCCCCGCGCTTGAAGCAGACTACGCCGACGAGTTCAAATGTAGATGGAGGCTTGCAGGATCCTGGGGCAATGTGGCCCCGGGATAAGGCCTTTAGTAGATGCTTCTCGTTTGAGAACTGAAGCGAGACTCCATGTATTCTCCGATTGTTCGGCTTTTATACCTTTTTAGAGAGAACGAGAAATTATTTAAATTAAAAGGAAGCAAAAGAGTATTTATTTGGAAATATTAAACTAAGAACATCAGACCAGTGACGAATTTGAATAAAAGTTACCATAACAACCATATAAATAATGGTTGTCAAAAATATAAAGAAGGATGCCCATTTTTCACCTGAGTGTGTATAGAAATGAAATAAATCTTAAAATTCAGCTAATTGAATTCTTAATTAAATACGCGTATCACAATGTTAAAAGAAACGCAGGAATAAAATATTTTTAATATTTATTTATGCTTATTCTACGTTAAGGGTAAACTTATTACCACCATATTTTGAACGCATCTCAACTACCCTTTTTCTAAGACGTTCCATTTCACATACTTCGCATTTGGCTACTTCACTTAATTGAACTCTGTTTCTGAGTTTTTAACATTTATTTTATTTAATCAGCAAGTATTTCTCTATATTCTTATATATATTCCTTTTATATATATTTCTTTATTACCTTTTGTATAGTACAGATTAATTAAAAATAATATAATAATTAAATAAATAAATAATGCAGTATGTCATTGAGTGTACACGAGTGAAACGATTTTTTTGACATTTAACAGTTCTACGATTGGCATCGGCGCAGTCCTTCATTGTTGCCAAAGAAAATATAATCACTTGTTGTGTTTGCGTCTCGTTGTATATTGTCCCATTTTGTGTGTTTTTCATTGATCATATAGAATAGAAATATGTATGGATACACAAGATTTTCCTCAGTATAATCTCAGAGGAAGTGGTGATAGAACATTAATAAGAGTTAGAAAAACTAAATATTTGCTGACGGCAAATCCTAACATAAAGAGTAACATTAATATTTTTGGACTTCGTAGCGTTTAAATCGTAAAAATGACTACATGACATTATTTTCTAAACTTACAGAAAGTTTTTCTACTATACCTTATAACTATACATAAACTTTTAATATCAGGTTTTTAAATGTATGAAAAATAGGCATGGTTCTTTTTGGTTTTAGGTATATAATTGAAAAATCATTACATTTAAGTAAGAAATGAGATATTATTCATATAGGAAAAATTAATGCGCGGCAGCGCGCACGAAGCCTGCAATTGTAGAGTTACTGAGAACTCAATAAAAGACCGAAAAAGGTAAGACTCCATTGACAGCGATTTTAAAAGATGCTGATAGTGTGAAAATACGAAGTGAAAATGATTTGTTATTGTGTAAAAACGTTACAGGATCCTATGGAAATAAAGGTGATGCAAAATATAAATGCAGAAAATCAAAAACAGAATGGAAAAATAGTATAAAGTGATGCAAAACATGAATGCAGAAAATCAAAAACAGAATGGAAAAATAATATAAAATAATATGTAAGTAGCATAACACTACATTTTCCCCCCGACCCTGGAAAATTTTTGACTCAGCAAAAATTTTGACATGTACATTCTAAAATAAACCATAAAAACACAGCTTTGCAGAAACAGACATCAACAGGCAAAATCAGATATACTATCTCTTACATTCATCATCTACATTCAGGTAAGGGTGGAGTTCACATTCAATGACTACCACTAAAAGTGTATTTTCGAAAGGACATTCAGGCTTATTTAAGGAGTAGTCAACCGCTCCTGTGTGGAAAAAAAAATAAATTAGTCGAAGAAACACCACTCTAAAAGTGTGTTTTCGAAAGGACATTCAGGCTTATTTAAGGAGTTGTCATCCGCTCCTAAGTGAAGATAAAGATAAAGAACATTAAGGGAGTAGTCAGCTGTTCCCAAGTGAAGATAAAGATAAAGAAAATTAAGGGAGTAGTTAGCCGCTCTCAAAAATCGAGGTCTTAAAACAAGATGTGTTGAAGAACACTGGATCACTAGACAAACAAACAAATTAAAAGAAATTTTAAAATAATAAGGTGAAAATGATGGTGATATTTATACATATATACAAATTAACAGTTATATTTATACATATATACAAATTAACAGTTAATAAATGTTTAGAAAATGTATGATTCGTTTCGCTTCAGCTTTCAAAAACAATTTTATATAAAGTGCAAAGTACAAAGTTAAGTTTAAGAAATAAAAATATTATTAAAAATTGTACCTCTTTAAGTTATCTAGAATAAAATTATTAAGGTGATGAATGTAAGTGAAGTGTTAAATGTAGATCTAAATATAATCCAGATAAGTTGAAAAACTAGAAGAAGTTTTGTTTTAGAATTTGGAAGATATGAAAAGGATGAATAAATGAGTGATGAGTAATGAGTTAAGAACGAAAGAGAAAGCAATTAAATCAAAAGGGAATGGACAAGGCGCAGTAAAGGTGAAGAATTAAGAGAGAAAGAGGACTTTTACGTTGGGTGCCAAAATGTCGTGAAGCGACAATTAATAAGAAAAAGAACCTAACCTAAGAACAACAAAACAACAAAAGTAGACCAAGAAAATAATATATTTAAATTTTTAGAAAGGTATTTACAATTTTATAAAAAAATGAAATATGATGATGATGGATGAAGTGAGATTACAATTAGATTAGAAAAATAAAGATAGGAGAATAGGAGAATATAGTGTTGTAGTGGAGCCTAAAGGTCGAAGTGACACACGCTGCGCTTGGAGTAGTAGTCACACGCGGAGCTTGAGGTTTCTTGGCGGCGACGGCACGCAGCGCCTGGACTGGGCACACGCAGCGTCCGGAGCCGGCACACGTAGCGCCTGGAGTAGGTGCGCTCAGCGCTTGGAGCAAGCAGTCGCAGCGCCCAAAGGTAGCGCGGGCAGTAGGTGCACTCGGTGCCTGGAGCAAGCAGTCGTAGCGCGCCCAAAGGTAGCGCGGGCAGTAGGTGCACTCAGCGGCTGGAGAAAGCAGTCGTAGCGCGCCCAAAGGTAGCGCGGGCAGTAGGTGCACTCAGCGCCTGGAGCAAGCAGTCGTAGCGCCCGGAGTAGTGTGGTCCCGCGCTTGAAGCAGACTACGCCGACGACTTCAAATGTAGATGGAGGCTTGCAGGATCCCAGGGCAATGCGGCCCCGAGATAAGGCCTTTAGTAGATGCTTCTCGTTTGAGAACTGAAGCGAGACTCCATGTATTCTCTGATTGTTCTGCTTTTATACCTTTTTAGAGAGAACGAGAAATTATTTAAATTAAAAGGAAGCAAAAGAGTATTTATTTGGAAATATTAAACTAAGAACATCAGACCAGTGACGAATTTGAATAAAAGTTACCATAACAACCATATAAATAATGGTTGTCAAAAATATAAATTTTTGGTTTTAGGTATATAATTGAAAAATCATTACATTTAAGTAAGAAATGAGATATTATTCATATAGGAAAAATTAATGCGCGGCAGCGCGCACGAAGCCTGCAATTGTAGAGTTACGGAGAACTCAATAAAAGACCGAAAAAGGTAAGACTCCATTGACAGCGATTTTAAAAGATGCTGATAGTGTGAAAATACGAAGTGAAAATTATTTGTTATTGTGTAAAAACGTTACAGGATCCTATGGAAATAAAGGTGATGCAAAATATAAATGCAGAAAATCAAAAACAGAATGGAAAAATAGTATAAAGTGATGCAAAACATGAATGCAGAAAATCAAAAACAGAATGGAAAAATAATATAAAATAATATGTAAGTAGCATAACACTACAAGGTATGTTTATATTGTTACACATGCAAATACTGCCACGGAGGTTAATAAATCAGTTGTTGAACCCACCGCTCGTGTTTCACTACATAATATATAACTGTTCCAAGCTTATGGAAGACAGCCTTAGTGCATTCGATTCCTAAAAAAGCCTGGGACCTATCCAAATACAAGCCTATCACCATCACCTTCTAGTTCTCCAAAATAATGGAATCCATTATTAACTGCCAGCTCACGCGTCACGCGGTACCTTGAAGAGCATAAGCTGATTACTGACATTCAATACGGTTTCTGTCGAAGCTGTTAGGATCGATAGGACGGAAACGGCGTGTATGGATGTATGTATACATACATACACACCTACTTACAAAATTAACTATTTTATGGGTGCCAGTGGAGAAAGGACCTCTTAATATTCCCGTAAACTTCCACTGCTGAACATGGAAGGATCTCTCCATACGCAGGAAGGATTTGCCTTGAGAGTCACGCTTGGCATAGGACTGACGATCGCAGAACCAGACGTGAGCACCTTTGGCAATGTCGCCTGGCGCCGGTCTGTATATTTTACGTCTGAAGTAAACGAGGTGGTTATACCGCCATCTGTCGGAAGCCATCAGATTTTTCTAGCAAACCTATAGTCGCCTCTTACGAAACCCACGGGACAAAATGTGATGATGAATTCTCGTATACCGCACTTACACGCCATCTTCGACCGTGTGTGTATAACACTAGTTCTGAGTGGAATTCGAAACAGCGATTATTAGATTAATGTAAATGTAACATGGTCAGAAAAATCATTCTTTCCCTCCAAAAATGAATATGAGAGACATTATTCGGAGCAATTGACTAAAATACTTTATATCTGGCAACAATATTTAGTATTATTGTGGAAAATACTACAATTTCTTTATTTCTCCCTGGGTTAACTGATAGAAAATGCCATAAGGCATAAACTTCACCCACTGTAAACCGTTTAAGGTGTCTTGCAATAAAGATGCAATAACTTACAATGAATAAAAAGTTTAACTTTGACAAATCATTTTTCAGAAACCTCTGAGAAGAAGATTAAATCAAATTCTACTGATTGTAACATAAACGATGTTCGTGAAGAAGACCTCGATTTGGAAGGCCCTACTATTAAATCAAACCCTAAAGTGAAAAAAGATAATCAACCAATTAATAAAAAAGGAAAGCATCCTGCAAAGATTATGAAAACGAAAATTTT
The DNA here is from genome assembly GCA_033319125.1 of Parnassius glacialis. NCBI lineage: Eukaryota > Metazoa > Arthropoda > Insecta > Lepidoptera > Papilionidae > Parnassius > Parnassius glacialis. Next base: position 46,110,619 of record JAVANC010000005.1, read on the forward strand.
GAAACAAAAGAGTGTAAATATACTTAAGAAAAAAAACATCTGGGACATCAACTGAATACATTTTTGAATGTGATGGTTGTATTTAAAAATTTTCAACAAAATACATTCTCGCCAAACATATTTCATACAGTCATAAGACGCAAAACAACTCGGACACCACTGCAGTGCGGACACAAGTTGAACAAACTCCAGTACCACAACAAGCAGAAATATTTAATTGTGATATGTGCGAATTTAAAACGTCTCAAAAACGTTCCATTTTTGCACATCTTAAAGCGCACGTCGCTAAACAAATGTACTGTTGTAATAATTGTGAATATAAATGTATTAGAGAAAGTGAGTTGCGAAAACATATCAAAATACACACCGGTGAAAAACCTTTTTCGTGTAATATCTGTGAATATAGATGTATCACAAAGAAACATTTGCAAACACATATTATTATTATTTTATTAACAGGCAGGCAGTTGAGACAACTGATATTGCCTGTATCCTGTTTTTGTCCACTAGTTATTCTTTTTGCAGTTCAGAAAGTGATTATCTAATCTATTATTGAATTGGTCCACGTTTTGAGCTGAGACTACGTTCTCTGGAAGCTTATTCCACTCGGTGACTACACGGTTACAAATGAAGTGCTTGTGAGGGTTGCTGTTTGAAAAGCTGGTACATAGCTTAAGATGATGGCCCCTGTGGTGAGAGTTTTCATTACGAATAAACAATTTCTCAAACTCCTCAATGTCGTAATGCCCATTTAAGATCTTAAAGGTCTCAATTAAATCTCCTCGGTCCCTGCGGCTTTTTAATGTTGTAAGTTTTAAAACTTTCAAACGTTCTTCATAAGACTGCTGTTTCAATAGCCGTGGTACTTTAGTGAAGCTACGCTGTACTTTTTCCAAAGCTTCAATGTCCTTGATAAAGTATGGATTCCAGACTTGAAATACGTATTCTAATATTGGCCTGATAAATGTTTTGTGGATCTTAAGCATCATTTCCGGTGTTAGGACAGCGAAAGCTTTTCTCACGAGGTAGATTATTCCCTTAGCTTTCTTAACAATTGTTGATATATGCTCTTCCCACTTCAAGTCTTCTGCAATTTTGACTCCTAAATCTGTTTGTATTTTAACATCTGTAAGTGACGCGCCGCTCAGTTTATAGGTAAGACGAGGGTTACGTTTTCCTATGTGTAATACTGTACATTTTGAAGCATTGAGATTTATAAGCCATTCCTTGGACCAAATAGCTATTTTATTTAGATCATCCTGAAGGCGGTCATAGTCTATTAGTGGATTTGCAAATATTTTAGTATCATCTGCAAATATGCTGACATTACACTGTAGGCAAAGGGGAAGATCAAAAGTATAAATAATGTACAATACAGGGCCTAGAACGGAACCCTGTGGCATTCCACTATATATATCTATGTGATCAGACTTCGTTTCACCAATTCTTACTTGTAGAGTTCTTCCACGCAAAAAAGACTCGATCCAAGCCAGTAGTTTTCCACGTATTCCTACGCATTCCAGTTTCTGGAGGAGTCTTCTCGTAGGGACTTTATCGAAGGCCTTTTCGTAGTCAAGATAAATTACGTCAATAGGCTCTCTCTCATTAAAGTGTTTGGTCCATGATGATAGGCATAATAATAAATTGGAAATCGTGGAACGATGTGGACAAAAACCATGTTGCTGTTTAGGGATAACTTTGTGGTTGGAGAGGAAGTTTCTAATATGCTTGACTATAATTTTCTCCATAACCTTGCAGACCACACTGGTCAGACTGATGGGTCTGTAATTGGTTGGTTCCAGTTTGCTACCTTTTTTAAATATGGGTGTCACTAATGCTGTTTTCCATAAGTCCGGTAAGGTGCTTGTCTCGTACGATGTTTGCATTATTGCCGTTAAATAGTGAGATAGGTTGCATTTCTTCAATATAGTTACTGGTATATCGTCTGGTCCCGGAGATGAATCTGTTTTCATTTCTGAAATGACTCGGTTGACTTGGTCTGGCGTGAACAGAATTTCTTCAATAGAATCCTCTACTCGAAGTGTCGGGTCTAATGTAGGCAGTTGGTCATGTGGTTCTGTTTGGAAAACACTCGCGAATTGGTCCGCAAATACCCTGGCAATTTCGTGAGGTTGAGTCACAGTTTGTCCTTGCTTGTTTAGCAAAATAGTAGGAATGCTTACTTTTGATGTTACTTGTTGTCTTATATAGGAGTAAAACTTTTTTGGTCCTGCCTGCAGTATTTCTTGTTCGTAGCTTGTTCGGGCTTTTCTATTTTCATTTAGTAATTGGTTGTTCGTGCTTCTGTAGTCTCTATAATGTTGTTCTAGTCCAGTCAGCACATATCTATTCCATAAGGCTATTTTGTTCTTGATGAGGTTTTTAGTTTTGTTTCTAACCCAGGGCTTGTTTGTATTATTTAGACAGATATCCAACCGTGGTACGTACAAATTTATAGCTTCCATCAGTGCCCCATGAAGGGAGTTAAATTGTGATTTAACACACCTTTTGTCTGCCATATTTTCGGGTAACATTGATGACAATTTAGTGTTTATTTTGTCGTAATCGGCTTTGTTAAAATTTAGTCTGGTTTTATGTTGCGTTTGTTGGTTCTGCGTTTGCAACTCTATAGTAGCCAATAAGCAGGTATGATCGCTTTTACCAATTACAAACATATAAAAAGACACACCGGAGAAAAACCTATTTCGTGTTATATATGTGAATATAGATGTATTACAAAAAGTTGTTTGCAAAGACATATGAAAATACATACCGGTGAAAATCCTATTCCGTGTAATATCTGTGAATATAGATGTATTAAAAACAGTAGTTTGCAAGATCATATGAAAATACACACCGGTGAAAAACCTTTTTCGTGTAATATCTGTGAATATAGATGTATTAGTAAAAGTAATTTGCAAAGACATTTAAAAACACACACTGGCGCAAATTCTGTTTCGTGAGCTATCTGGTAAAATATATACAATATTGTGTAAACGTGTTTTATGTAAATATGTGTGTATTGTATTTCTATTAAGATTGAATTTGTAGAAGACTGAATTTGTATTTCTATTAAGATTCTAATAATTGATATTTAAATAGTGCTTAATTGGATTATCCACAATACTCTTTAAAAAACTGAGCAAATATAATGTCATTTTCAAAGAACAACGTTCTAAAAATAAAATGCGACAAATGCAAAACCTTACCAGACGTGAACACCTATCTTGTTCACAATGTAAGCGCAAGCTTGACCTGGTATGCGCTAACGTTTTATTTCATCGATTTAATATCATTGATGCAGAGAGGAAAAATAGCCGGAGATGTGATAAATGCGTAAATAAAACTTCTTCTGCAACAAAAGCGGGGCCATCGTCCGTCTCAAAACAAGCAGTAAATACACCACAAGATAGTAGTAATATAAGCTCCAACTTGTTAGATGAAAACTATTATGTAACAAAGAGAAACCACAAAAAAACTAGACTTCACGTCTCCTCACATAATTTAACCGAGAACTATGCGAGTAATACCTCGTCAACGTTACTTGAAGACACGCCGAAAAGTTTACCAAATTTATCAGTTGATGATGACTCAGAGCTTATTGAAGAGATCAACCTGCTTAAGACTCAATTAGCTAGCGCCCATGCGGAAATAGAACGATTAAATATACAGGTCACCAACCTTCAAAAGGTAATAGAAAGCCAACAAAAAAAAGAGCAAAATATTTAAACAACTACTTTCCGAGCCTAGTCCACGAAAGTTGACGCCATCGAAATCTGTCAAAATCAAGCACAGACCACTCCGAAATATTGCTCTAGCATCCTCCCCAAAAAACACTCCCTGTGACGATGATATAGCAAACTCTGAACCGACTACTTTACCTGGGACAAAGGAAATAAGACAGCAAGAAATGGCAAACAACACCAAAGAGACGACACCCGCAGTATCTTTCAATGAACAAAGCCAGAGAATTGTTATTATTGGAGATCAAACAGCACGGAACATGGCGACATCTTTAGTACAAACAAGATCTAATTACAAAAATCCAAAGAAAAATTCTATCAGTGGAATAGTATATCCAAATGCAAGTATTGAACATGTAATTCAGTGTTCTAAAATTATGATTGAAGAACTACAAGAAGACGACTGGCTTGTTCTATGTCTAGGATCCAATGACTCGAACCCAATTAAAATAGGCGTGGAGCTGTCGTCATTACTTAAGAGACAAAATAAAGCAAAAATATTAGTGACCAGTGTAATTGAAAACCCGTATCTTAATGTAAAAAGACTCAATTCCCATATTCAAACTATTTTAAAGTGTTTCAACAATGTCAACTACCTGGATTTAAGTTACAATTGTATATATCCGTATCGTAGAGTAAATAATGTAATAGACTTTTTTTTTGACTACAAAAAGTATTTCCTATGTAATTCAAAAAATAACAACGGCATGCCAAAAGCTGACTGCAGGTCTCTGGAAACCAATATAACCGCAAAGCCAGGCACCATTCCTTTCTATTTTAAAACTCTTAGAAAACATAAAACGGCTAATGATGGGTCAATCTCTATTAATAAAAAAGTGGAACCTCCTAAAGGCACGATTCCATACTACTTTAAGACAATAAAAAAATACGTTTGTACACAAAAAGACACTGATCAGCTTTTTCGTTAGGAACGACAATAAACACAACTCTTTTCGACTTCTTCATCAAAATATAGCTGGTGTACTAAACAAAATTGACATTATAGACTTGACGTTAACAGAATTATCACAATCTTATAAATCTATTGACATCTTATGTTTAACTGAAACGTTTATACAGCGAGGTTGCGAGGCCAATTTGAATTTAAACGGATATAGGTTGGCTGCGTCGTTCTGTCGGCCGAAACAGAGACGGGGTGGCGTTTGTGTTCTCAGTAAAAAAGGATTGGAATGCAAACCTATTGATATTGCTAACCAGCTTGCTTGTCCCTACCACTTCGGATGTTGTGGAATAGAAATCGCGCAATATAACCTTACCATTATTTGCATTTATAGAACACCGGATAGCAATGTTAATCTATTTTTTTACAAATTAAATGAGCTTCTATATCATTTATCAAACAAAAAAACGTGCAAAAAATATATATTATGTGGCGATTGGAATATAGATATCCTCAAAGAAGGAAAAAATACGTGCGAGCTATTTGAAATATTAGAAAGTTACAATGTATCTATCCATATTAAAACCCCTACTAGGAAAAATGCATGTATTGATCAAGTAGCCAGCAATATAAGCCAGGTAGATGCCGAGATCGTTTTAAATTCAAAGAAGACTACTGTAACAATTTGGCATGAATTTCTCAGAGACTACAGTAAAGAAAACATTCAAAAGTTTTCTGACTGTCTATCGCGTTTCTCTTTTTCGGAAGTGTACGATCAGACCAGTGTTAATAATAATAACTAATATATATAAATAATATATATAATATAATATAAATAACTTGTTAACTCTATTTCATGGACTTTGCTCTCCTATAATTATTGAAATTTGTATGAAGTATGCATGAAGTTTGTATGAAGTTTGTATGAAGTTTGTATTATGTTAGTATGAAGTTTGTATGAAGTTTGTATGAAGTGGGTATGAAGTTTGCATGAAGTTTGTATGTAGTTTGTATGACGTTTTTATGAAGTTTGTATGAAGTTTGTATGATGTTTGTATGAAGTTTGTATGAAATTTGTTCATTAGTTCAAAGTATGCATGAAGTTTGTATGAAGTTTGTATGAAGTTTGTATGAAGTTTGCATGAAGTTTGTATGATGTTTGTATGAAGATTGTATGAAGTCTGTATGAAGTTTTTATGAAGTTTGTATGAAGTTTGTATGAAGTAAGTATGAAGTTTGTATGAAGTTTGCATGAAATTTGTACGAAGTTTGTATGAAGTTTGTATGAAGTTTGTATGAAGTTTGCATGAAGATTGTATGAAGTTTGTACGATGTTTGTATGAAGTTTATATGAAGTCTGTATGAAGTTTGTATGACGTTTATATGAAGTTTGTATGAAGTCTGTATGAAGTTTGTATGAAGTTTGTATGTAGTGTGCATGAAATTTGTATGACGTTTATATGAAGTTTGTATGAAGTCTGTATGAAGTTTGTATGAAGTTTGTATGTAGTGTGCATGAAATTTGTATGAAGTTTGTATGAAGTTTGTGTGAAGTGTGTATGAAATTTGTAATCAGTTTGCATGAAGTTTGTATGAAGTTTGTATGAAGTTTGTATGAAGTTTGTATGAAGTTTGTGTGACGTTTTATGAAGTTTGTATGAAGTTTGTATGATGTTTGTATGAAGTTTGTATGAAGTCTGTATGAAGTTTGTATGAAGTTTGTATGTAGTGTGCATGAAGTTTGTATGAAGTTTGCATGAAGTTTGTATGATGTTTGTATGAAGTTTGCATGAAGTCTGTATGAAGTTTGTATGAAGTCTGTATGAAGTTAGTATGAAGCATGTATGAAGTATGTATGAAATATGTATGAAGTATGCATGAAGTATGCATGAAGTATGCATGAAGTATGCATGAAGTTGGTATGAAGTTTGTATGAAGTTTGTATGAAGTTTGTATGAAGATTGTATGAAGTGTGTATATGTTTGTAAGAAGTTTGCATAAAGTTTGTATGAAGTTTGTATGAAGTTTGAATGAAATTTGTACGAAGTTTGTATGAAGTTTGTATGAAGTTTGTATGAAGTTTGCATGAAGTTTGTATGATGTTTGTATGAAGTTTGCATGAAGTCTGTATGTAGTTTGTATGAAGTCTGTATGAAGTTAGTATGAAGCATGTATGAAGTATGCATGAAGTATGCATGAAGTATGCATGAAGTTGGTATGAAGTTTGTATGAAGTTTGTATGAAGTTTGTATGAAGATTGTATGAAGTTTGTATGAAGTTTGTATAAAGATAGTATGAAGTTAGTATGAAGCATGTATGAAGTATGTATGAAATATGTATGAAGTATGCATGAAGTATGCATGAAGTATGCATGAAGTTGGTATGAAGTTTGTATGAAGTTTGTATGAAGTTTGTATGAAGATTGTATGAAGTTTGTATGAAGTTTGTATAAAGATAGTATGAAGTTTGTATAAAGTTTGTATGAAGTTTGCATGAAGTAAGAAATATAAAAAAGAATTCATGCATATGTATGCAAGTATGCAGATTTCATATGCATGAAGTATGCATGCATATAAGTTTGTATGAAGGATGTATGAAGTTTGTATTAAGTTTGTATGAAGTTTGTATGAAGTTTGTACGATATTTGTATGCAATTTGTATGAAGTCTGTATGAAGTTTGTTGAAATTTGTATGAAGTTTGTATGAAGATTGTATGAAGTGTGTATATGTTTGTAAGAAGTTTGCATAAAGTTTGTTTGAAGTTTGTATGAAGTTTGAATGAAATTTGTACGAAGAAGTTTGTATGAAGTTTGCATGAAGTTTGTATGAAGTTTGTACGTTTGTATGAAGTTTGTATGAAGTCTGTATGAAGTTTGTTGAAATTTGTATGAAGTTTGTTGAAATTTGTATGAAGATTGTATGAAGATTGTATGAAGTTTGTATGAAGTTTGTATGACGTTTTTATGAAGTTTGTATGAAGTTTGTATGATGTTTGTATGAAGTTTGTATGAAGTTTGTATGAAGTCTGTATGAAGTTTGTATGAAGTTTGTATGTAGTGTGCATGAAGTTTGTATGAAGTTTGTATGAAGTTTGTATTAAGTGTGTATGAAGTTTGTAAGAAATTTGCATTAAGTTTGTATGAAGTTTGTATGAAGTCTGTATGAAGTTTGTAAGAAGTTTGTATGAAGTATGCAGTTTGTATGAAGATTGTATGAAGTTTGTTGATGTTTGTATGAAGTTTGTATGAAGTTTGTATGAAGTTTTTATGAAGTTTGTATGAAGTTTATAAAGTAAGTATGAAGTTTGTATGAAGTTTGTATGAAGTTTGTATGAAGTTTGTATTACGTTAGTATGAAGTTTGTATGAAGTGGGTATGAAGTTTGCATGAAGTTTGTATGTAGTTTGTATGAAGTTTGTAAGAAGTTTGTATGAAGTTTTTATGAAGTTTGTATGCAGTTTATATGAAATTTGTATGAAGTATGCATGAAAAATGCATGTAGTTTGTATGAAGTTTGCATGAAGTTTGCATGAAATTTGTACGAAGTTTGTATGAAGTTTGTATGAAGTTTGTATGAAGTTTGTATGAAGTTTGCATGAAGTTTGTATGAAGTTTGTACGATGTTTGTATGAAGTTTGTATGAAGTCTGTATGAAGTTTGTTGAAATTTGTATGAAGATTGTATGAAGTTTGTATGAAGTTTGTATGAAGTTTGTATGACGTTTATATGAAGTTTGTATGAAGTTTGTATGATGTTTGTATGAAGTTTGTATGAAGTTTGTATGAAGTCTGTATGAAGTTTGTATGTAGTGTGCATGAAGTTTGTATGAAGTTTGTATGAAGTTTGTATGAAGTGTGTATGAAGTTTGTAAGAAATTTGCATTAAGTTTGTATGAAGTTTGTATGTAGTTTTTATGAATTTGTATGCAGTTTGTATGAAATTTGTATGAAGTATGCATGAAGTATGCATGAAGTTTGATGAAGTTTGTATGAAGTTTGTATGAAGTTTGGATGAAATTTGTACGAAGATTGTATGAAGTTTGTATGAAGTTAGATTGAAGTTTGCATGACGTTTGTATGAAGTTTGTATGATGTTTGTATGAAGTTTGTATGAAGTTTATATGAAGTCTGTATGAAGTTTTTATGAAGTTTGTATGAAGTTAGTATGAAGTTTTTATGACGTTTGTATGATGTTTGTATGAAGTTTGTATGAAGTTTGAGTTTTGTAGTGAGTGATGTTTGTATGTATGTATGTATGTATGTATGTATGTATGTATGTATGTATGTATGTATGTATGTATGTATGTATGTATGTATGTATGTATGTATGTATGTATGTATGTGTGTATGTGTGTATGTATGTATGTATGTATGTACGTATGTATGTATGTATGTATGTATATATATATATTATATTTTTATTACCATTATATTTAATAAAATACATAAGTGTATAATAATAATTACACACTTATGTATTTTATTTCCATGCTAAAATTGCTTTTTTGTTATTTTAGTTTAGTATTAGCATATTAACTTTTTATTACACCTACTTTATTCTATCTCTGCATCATCCCACTACCTAGACTGGTAGAGAATGCCTTAGGAATGCCTAAGTCCGCCTATATACCACATGTGTATATGAAGTTCTAAATAAATACGTCCTACTGCTGTGCACAGGCCTCCTCATTTCTGAGAGGGTTTTAGGGCAAGACCACTGCGCTGCCGATTGATTATTGATATAATAATATTGTTTTAATGCTCATCAATTGTTAAAACGGTAAACAACCAGCAAAAATATATTTATCGTAACTGCAACGCCATTACAAAGTTACGTCGTCAGTTCAATCGCGACGTGTCAGGAACGCATTCTCTGAACGGCCGAGCTATAGTACGTTACGGTTCGGTTGATGTTTAGGTTTTAGTTTTTTATACGATTTTTCGTACGATCTTATAGGCATACGATTCGATCTGGATGAAGATCGCATTCCCTTGAATCGATTCAAAAATCGGTAGATCGTATGGCCGTGAATTGATCTTCCAGATAATTGATTCAGATCGGGCATACCAATACCAAGGCTGCACAATGTGACGTATTAACATATTGTGATTCAATGTACTATGAAGTAGAGGTGGGCGATACAAACCGTATACTGATACGAAATCTATATATTGGTACAATATCTAAAAACCGATTACTGGTTCGTATCAAAACTATGTATTACAAAATCTGATACAAATATCAGATTTTGTAATACATAGTTTGTAATACATACGCAAACGTACCGCCGCGATGCCTATATCGCTCCGCATCGGTCGGTGGCTAGATTCGCCGTGTGCGACGGAGCGCGAGCTATATAGATATTACACCGGTTCGTTCGAAAACTATGTATTACAAAATCTGATATTTGCGTACCGACGCGATGCCTAAACCGTTTCGCATCGGTCGGTGGCTAGATCGCCGTGTGCGACAGAGTGCGAGCGATATTAGACATGGCGGTTTTACTAAAATCTTATTTTAGTACACTACGCTAAATAATAAAATTAAAAAACCAATTTCAGTAAATCTTAATTAACTTCCCTAGTAAAATAAAGTAATAAAAACAAAAATAAATCCCTTGTAATATTTTGATGAAAATGTAAGCTAAACAAAATAATATTAAACTGGCGCCCCTTTGTTTAAGTTACTACCTATCAACCAATATTTGAGCCAATATTGTAACAACAAAGTACATAAAATTAACATCAACCACTAATTAATTCAGTCAATAGCGTTACATCTATGTGTTAAAAATATCATTTCGTACGATTTAATAAAAACAACACTTCAAAAGATTTAACCGCAAACGATTTATTTAATATGATAATTGTCAAAAACAAGGTCAGCATAAAATATTGGATATAAGTTTGACTTTAAGTATATTATATATTTAGTGAATAAGTTTGGTATATGTGACGAATACACTTTTTGGGATCACTTTTTTTTTGCGAGGTAGCTAATTCTGTTTCTGGTTTCCATCACCAAGTTTGCCAGTTCAATGTTATGTGGAACGTAATCATTATCGAAATAATGTTCCTGTATGCTTAAAAATATATAATATGCCTAGTCTATGAAATCTGGTACCATTTTTTAATGTCATGATAACCAGAAAGGTTATCTGTATAGGGGTTTTAAACGGTCTAATTTTACAGATTTTACCCAACCTATAGAGTTAAACCGTTTTAAGGCTTAGGGTTGAACTACATCTGGCAGCACGGAATCGCACTTTCCTGTGCTTCTATCCTTTTTGTTCACTCAGAAACGTTATTTACTAGAGCGAGAAAGTGAGCGGGAGTGTATAGTTTTACCCTCGAAAAGCCGATTGTAAACCGGTTTCAAAAGTTTATATATCATTCTTGACAATCCATACTAATATAATATTATAAATGTGAAAGTGTGATTTTTTGTTTATTTGTTTTTGTCCTTCCTTTACGCAGCAACGGAATGGAGCAATTAAAAAAAAATTAAACATTTGCTTTCTCTTGGTCGAAGTTTACGCTTAGCCAAACATACTTTTTTTCGTCATTTTACTTAGGATTGAAAAATAATTAATGTCTTCGTAAAAAGCGGTAATATTTTGTGTTCTACAGTACAAAAGTGTAGTACTCTGTATATGTTTAATAATAATAGATTATAAATATGACACTGAAATTATTTGTTTGTCCATATTTATTTATTTAAGCGCTAATAATTCGTGTCTCATCTGAAAACAACAATTTGGTTGACGCCATTTAAGAGAATAAACTTGTAAATAACATTTTAAAATGAATAAATATCTTTCACTAAACCTTCCATTTCGATTTGTTACATGTTTTGAATTTTATCCTTCATAATGTAAAATAAACCTGTAGCAAAATAATAAACTTACTCGTACTTCCAATAATTTCATAGTCGGTACAGCAGTTTCATTTAGTTTCCTTTTATTATTTGATTGGATTACGAAAACCGATTAGTCAAAATGCTCGGAACAAAGAGTGCTTGTTCGTTTAGGTACCCAGGTTATATGATCGCCACATGCTTTTATCCAAATTTGGCGCCTGTAAGGATCTTTTGGAAAACTGTAAAACCAAAGATCTTTTTTAAACATTGTACAAAAAAGAATTTTAAATAACACCTTGGTATTATATATCAAAGTATTGCTTATAGTCAAATAAAACCATCGACACTAAAGATTACAGTGAACATCACTATTATAGTCTTGATGATACCATTTTATATATTCGAAATTTCCCTTCTTTTCGTTTCATAACGTAACATAATGAAATGAAAATATCTATTTAAAATGTTTTAAATGTCTAATGTATACAGTAAAACAATTTAAATTGATGTTTTCATTTTGTTAAAAACAATTAAAGATTATTAATGTTGTTTGAAATAATATAGTTTTGCAAATACATCACAATAATATTGATGAATTTAAGACTATTCAATAACACGATTTTGTCTTGTGTAATTAGAACAAAGAGAAACGACATTTGTCTACAATTAAGCAAAATTTAATTATGTCCTATTAGTGCAAAAGTCCTTACTATAATATTAATACTTTAAGTTGGCAACACTACCTGCTCAGCTATATTAATCAGAATTTTCGTGATTTAATGCTTATATTAATTATTGAAATCAAAATAAATACTTAAAGATGAAAGGTAACGCCATCTTTTTGTAAATTTGAGGTCTGTGATCTTTTTTTACAAGAAAACACACTGCAACTCGGCATTTTTCTGGAGGTCAACTCACGCTTATGACTACTTGGTAACCCCTTTAGGGGTTTATATGTTCTGTGTTGGTAACTGACGCCGTACGCGGCACAACTAGTTTTATATAACGGGGATGATCCGCGCTCTCGTACTTTTGACAGCGGGGAACTTTCTTCAATGTCGTCTCCTGTTAGTTTAATACTCTAAGCCCGGAAACGATGCTGCCACACTCGGTCTTCAGCTTTGACAGTTGGCTCTTTCTAGCAGACAGATCTTTGGCAAAGACTTTGGAGCCTTGGTTCCGCTCGATCGCTTCCTCCCTAACCATTCGGTGATCGCTGCCGGTTTTCACCCTCGCGATCACTGAGACATCACTGAACAGTTGTCGTCTGGTCGTCATAATGAAGTCAATCTCATTTTTTGTTGAGCCGTCGGGGCTCGACCAGGTCCACTTCCTGTGGGGCTGCTTCTGGAAGAAAGAGTTCATCATAAAGAGTCCCTCTTTCTCCATGAAGTCGGCCAGCTGCTGGCCCCTTGGGTTCCGTTGCCCTATTCCAAATTTCCCCACTTTCAGCTCACCGTTCTCTCTTGTGTCTAGTTTTGCATTGAAATCTCCCATTAACACCGTATATTGGGTTTTGGAGGAATGTATGGCTCTAGAGATATCCTCATACATTTCCTCCACCTCATCATCGGGGTGTGCCGAGGTTGGTGCGTAAACCTGTATGACCTTCAGCGAATACCGTTTGGTAATTCTGAGTATAAGGTACGCAACCCTCGTCGACACACTCAATCTTTACAACGTTGTTAACGAGAGACTTGTGGACGATAAATCCGACACCTCCTTGGGACAGATGGTCGCCCTCCCGGTAATAGAGCAAGTTGCCGGATTCGAGGATTACCGTGTCCTCCCCCTCTCTTCGGACTTCGGATAATCCTATAATATACCAGCGTAACTTGTCTATCTCTTCTTCCAGCTCCACAATCTTCTCGTCAGTCCTCAGGGTGCGTGCGTTGTATGTTGCCAGGTCGAGTCGTCGTAGGTGGCAACCGAACCTCCACCGAAGATTCTTAGCACCCCCTGCCCCGCCGTTACCATGGTCACCACCATAGCCAGGAATAGCGGGGCCGCCGGGGACTGGGGGCCGTCTCTTCGTAACTTTCATCATGGGGGGTATATTGCCATAGTTGCCACGCTTGGCGAGCGGGTTGGCAACCGCAGTTTTTTTATTATATTTTTGCCGTTACCAGGAAGATGCTGCTGCCTATCTCCTGCCTGTTTCCCTTTGTCGCCTTTTACAACACCCACGTGAAGATATGGGGTAGTGGATATTCTTAACCGCCACTACACGACTATCTGAGTCATCATCAACTGATAAATTTGGTAAACTTTTCGGCGTGTCTTCAAGTAACGTTGACGAGGTATTACTCGCACAGTCCTCGGTTAAGTTATGTGCCAATTCCTCCGAGGAGACGTGAAGTCTAGTTTTTTTGTGGTTTCTCTTTGTTACATGATAGTTTTCATCTGACAAGTTGGAGCTTATATTACTACTATTTTGTGGTGTACTTACTGCTTATTTTGAGATGGACGATGGCCCCGCTTTTGTTGCAGAAAAAGTTTTATTTACGCATTTATCACATCTCCGGGAATTTTTCCTCTCTGCATCCATGATATTAAATCGATGAAATAAAACGTTAGCGCATACCAGGTCAAGCTTGCGCTTACATTGTGAACAAGATAGGTGTTCACGTCCGGTATGTAAGGTTTTGCATTTGTCGCATTTTATTTTTAGAACGTTGTTCTTTGAAGATGACATTATATTTGCTCAGTTTTTTAAAGAGTATTGTGGATAATCCAATTAAGCACTATTTAAATATCAATTAGAATCTTAATAGAAATACAAATTCAGTCTTCTACAAACTCAATGATCTTAATAGAAATACAATACACACATATATACATAAAACACGTTTACACAATATTGTACATATTTTACCAGATAGCTCACGAAACAGAATTTGCGCCAGTGTGTGTTTTTAAATGTCTTTGCAAATGACTTTTTCTAATACATCTATATTCACAGATATATACACGAAAAAGGTTTTTCACCGGTGTGTAATTTCATATGTTCTTGCAAACGACTTTTTGTAATACATCTATATTCACAGATATTACACGAAAAAGGATTTTCACCGGTGTGTATTTTCATATGTCTTTGCAAACAACTTTTTGTAATACATCTATATTCACATACATAACACGAAAAAGGTTTTTCCCCGGTGTGTCTTTTCATATGTGTTTGCAAATGTTTCTTTGTGATACATCTATATTCACAGATATTACACGAAAAAGGTTTTTCTCCGGTATGTATTTTCATACGGGTTTGCAAACGACTTTTTCTAATACATTTATATTCACAATTATTACAACAGTACATTTGTTTAGCGACGTGCGCTTTAAGATGTGCAAAAATGGAACGTTTTTGAGATGTTTTAAATTCGCACATATCAATATTAAATATTTCTGCTTGTTGTGGTACTGGAGTTTGTTCAACTTGTGTCTGCACTGCAGTGGTGTCTGAGTTGTTTTGCGTCTTATAACTGTATGAAATGTGTTTGGCGAGAATGTATTTTGTTGAAATTTTTTTACTACAACCATCACATTCAAAAATGTATTCAGTTGATGTCCCAGATGTTTTTTGTATATTTACACTCTTTTGTTTCAAAATTTTCGTTTTCATAATCTTTGCAGGATGCTTTCCTTTTTTATTAATTGGTTGATTATCTATTTTCACTTTAGGGTTTGACCTAATAGTAGGGCCTTCCAAATCGAGGTCTTCTACACGAACATCGTTTATGTTACAATCAGTAGAATTTGATTTAGTCTTCTTCTCAGAAGTTTCTGAAAAATGATTTGTTAAAGTTAAACTTTTTATTTATTGTAAGTTATTGGATCTTTATTGCAAGACACCGTAAACGGTTTACAGTGGGCGAAGTTTATGCATTATGGCATTTTCTATCAGTTAACCCAGGGAGAAATAAAGAAATTATAGTATTTTACACAATAATACTAAATATTGTTGCCAGATATAAAGTATTTTAGTCAATTACTCCGAATAATGACTCTCATATTCATTTTTGAAGGAAAAGAATGATTATTCTGACCATGTTACATTTACATTAATCTAATAATCGCTGTTTCGAATTCCACACAGAACTAGTGTTATATACACACGGTCGAAGATGGCGTGTAAGTGCGGTATAAGAGAATTCATCATCACATTTTGTCCCGTGGGTTTCGTAAGAGGCGACTATGGGTTTGCTAGAAAAATCTGATGGCTTCCGACAGATGGCGGTATAACCACCTCGTTTACTTCAGATGTAAAATATCCAGACCGGCGCCAGGCGACATTGCCAGAGGTGCTCACGTCTGGTTCTGCGATCGTCAGTCCTATGCCAAGCGTGACTCTCAAGGCAAATCCTTCCTGCGTAGGGAGAGATCCTTCCATGTTCAGCAGTGGAAGTTTACGGGAATATTAAGAGGTCCTTTCTCCACTGGCACCCATAAAATAGTTAATTTTGTAAGTAGCTGTGTATGTATGTATACATACATCCATACACGCCGTTTCCGTCCTATCGATCCTAACAGCTTCGACAGAAACCGTATTGAAGGTCACTAATCAGCTTATGCTCTTCAAGGTACCGCGTGACGCGTGAGCTGGCAGTTAATAATGGATTCCATTATTTTGGAGAACTAGAAGGTGATGGTAATAGGCCCGTATTTGGATAGGTCCCAGGCTTTTTTAGGAATCGAATGCACTAAGGCTGTCTTCCATAAGCTTTGTTACGGCCTGCAACTACCTATCCCAGGAGTAGGATCCTCCGCGGCCCATTAACGGAAGAACCTACAAGCAGGTGCAGGTTGGGCCTCCTACAGGCCAAAGTGGGAAGTTTCTAATTACAATAAACAATCAGGGGGAGGGGGGGGGGGGCGTTCTATTCTATTACAATCAAACCCTCTAAACTAAACTAAATTAGTCCCTCAGGATTCGGTCAGGTCGCATGTGGTTGTATAGTGCTAGGAAAGTAAGGGTCAGTGATGTGTATCTGGGTGTGGCTGGTAGTGTTATTGACCTTATTAGACTGTTACCCTCTGCAGCAGTTCGGACCTCAGCACCTCTCCAAACTGCGGTATCTTTCCGAGGCGCCGTCCACAGTCACTTTCTTTGTTAGTCACGATGACTATTCTATAGTCTATTAACTCTATCGTACGATTAACTAACTTACAGAAGCCACTAACTCTCGTTTGTTATCAAGCTTAACACGCGACACCGGATCAAAGGTCACTACCGTTTCGCGTGGCGACAGTTATCTCTAGAATATCAAATACCGCACTAGTAGCTAATACAGTCGAATGCACTTATACAGATTCTGAGTTAGACACAATAAGTCCCGGGTGAAGCTATCAAGCAAGGAATGCGCGTTACGTATCCTAAACAGTATATTTCCTAGATGCTCGTGTCGTATTCCGCTTCCGAGTTCCCGACAAAAAGACAGCGTGGTCATTGCAAAGAGTTCCGACAAATGGTATATAAAAAGTACTCTGTGGACAAATGTCTACCCGAGCCAAGGCGCAGCCGAAGGTGAAGGTAGACATTTGTCCACAGAGTACAGTGTACAGTGGTAGAGCCACGCGGCAGCTTTTGCTGTCGCACGGATAGGCCGGCTCGAACCGGGGTGGTACCACGACCTCACAGAAAACCAGCGTGAAGTAGAGGTTTACCTCTGCGTTTCGCTTGGTGAGTGCAATTGGCCGGAGGTCCTTTTTACTGGAGATGAGGCATTCCATCTTAGTCCTCACGGGTGACAACTCATCTACATTTTGATTTGTAATAGAGGATAGATGTAGATGTCTATGGGCCGCAGCAACCACTTACTTACAACTATTTTTAATACAGTTGCGAAAAAATGAAGCAATTTAGTAAAGAACATCTTTGGAAAATGGCGCCAACCGTAAAAGAATATTTGCAGAGATTTTTTGTTTTCTTCACACATTCTGGGTAGGCAAAGGGAACTATGCCCATACAGCCAAGTCTTCAGTAGAATTTTTTATTGATATGAAATGAAAATTAAATTTAATGAGATGAAATGAAATCTAACCTAACTTATTGAATCAAATCATTAAATCTGATATTGAAACAAATTAGTAGCTTCTTTTTAGAAATATTTGCATGAATTATAAAAACTTCTATGAATTTTTTAGTAAAAACTTCGTGGTTGGTATTTTCTTAGACATTATTTTGACAGTTGGGAAAAAAACGCACGAGTTCAGAAAAGGTAAAGAAAAAGCACGAGTATGTAATAGCCCACATCCCGAACGCTATACGTCCCTGCAATACGCCACTTTTTGAGCAACTGTATTAAAAAATTATTTACGTAAACAGCGTTAAAAAAAATTTAACATTCATATAGAGCGCGCTAGCCCCGACTGCGATCTACCCCTGGGGCAGCTCGCGATTGTAGGTAATAATTTCACGCAGGTAGCAAGAGTGACAGAGGTCTGACTAAAGTAAGTTCTTATTTCAAATTATATGTCCATAAAGACTTGTGGTAAAATATTTGTTAGAATAAAACTTATTTTATAACTATTATATCTATTTGTAACTATTTATAAGCATTATTAGGTACAGAGGTGTTGGGTATGTTTATATTGTTATATATGCAAATACTGCCATGGAGGTTAATAAATCAGTTGTTGAACCCACCGCTCGTGTTTCACTACATAATATATAACTGTTCCAAGCTTGTTCGCGCCAAGCGCTAATGTCAAGAATCGACGCTAGATGGCACTCGGCTCAGCGCGATACGGGTTTAAGTTCGGCCGAGCGTGTTGAGCAGTGGGTGTCGAGAACGCGCGAGAAAAAATATCCGGGCCGCGGAGGATCCTACTCCTGGGATAGGTAGTTGCAGGCCGTAACAAAGCTTATGGAAGACAGCCTTAGTGCATTCGATTCCTAAAAAAGCCTGGGACCTATGCAAATACGGACCTATCACCATCACCTTCTAGTTCTCCAAAATAATGGAATCCATTATTAACTGCCAGCTCACGCGTCACGCGGTACCTTGAAGAGCATAAGCTGATTAGTGACCTTCAATACGGTTTCCGTCGAAGCTGTTAGGATCGATAGGACGGAAACGGCGTGTATGGATGTATGTATACATACATACACAGCTACTTACAAAATTAACTATTTTATGGGTGCCAGTGGAGAAAGGACCTCTTAATATTCCCGTAAACTTCCACTGCTGAACATGGAAGGATCTCTCCCTACGCAGGAAGGATTTGCCTTGACAGTCACGCTTGGCATAGGACTGACGATCGCAGAACCAGACGTGAGCACCTCTGGCAATGTCGCCTGGCGCCGGTCTGGATATTTTACATCTGAAGTAAACGAGGTGGTTATACCGCCATCTGTCGGAAGCCATCAGATTTTTCTAGCAAACCCATAGTCGCCTCTTACGAAACCCACGGGATAAAATGTGATGATAATTTCATTTATGCCGCACTTACGCCAACTTCGATTGTACTGTGTGTATAACACTATTTCTGTGTGGAATTCGAAACAGCGATTATTAGATTAATGTAATTATAACATGGACAGAAGAACCATTCTTTCCCTCAAAATTTAATATGAGAGACATTATTCGGGGTAAATGACTAAAATACTTTATATCTAGCAACAGTATTTAGTATAATTATTTAAAATATTACAATTTCTCTATTTCTGCCTGGATTAACCGATAGCGAATGCCATAAGGCATAAACTCCGCCCATTGTAAACCGTTTAAGGTGGCTTGCAATAAAGATGCAATGACTTACAATAAATAAAAAGTTTAACTTCAACAAATAATTTTTCAGAAACTTCTGAAAAGAAGATTAAATCAAATTCTACTGATTGTAACACAAACGATGTTCGTGAAGAAAACCGCGATTTTGAAGGCCCTTCTATTGAATCAAACCCTAAAATGAAAAAAGATAATCAACCAATTAATAAAAAAGGAAAGCATCCTGCAAAGATTATGAAATCGAAAATTTTGAAACAAAAGAGTGTAAATATACTTAAGAAAAAGACATGTGGGACATCAACTGAATACATTTTTAAATGTGATGATTGTAGTAAAAAATTTCCAACAAAAGTCATTCTCGCTAAACACATTTCATACAGTCATAAGACGCATAAGAACTCAGACACCACTGCAGTTGGGACACAAGTAGAACAAACTCCAGTACCACAACTAATCGATAAATTTTGCTGTGATATTTGCGAATTTAAAACATCTCAAAAACGTAACATTTTGTCACATCTTAAAGCGCACGTCGCTAAACAAATGTACTGTTGTAATAATTGTGAATATAAATGTGTTAGAAAAAGTCGTTTGCAAACCCATATGAAAATACATACCGGAGAAAAACCTTTTTCGTGTAATATCTGTGAATATAGATGTATCACAAAGAAACATTTGCAAACACATATGAAAAGACACACCGGGGAAAAACCTTTTTCGTGTTATGTAAGTGAATATAGATGTATTACAAAAAGTTGTTTGCAAAGACATATGAAAATACACACCGGTGAAAATCCTTTTTCGTGTAATATCTGTGAATATAGATGTATTACAAAAAGTCGTTTGCAAGAACATATGAAAATACACACCGGTGAAAAACCTTTTTCGTGTATATATCTGTGAATATAGATGTATTAGAAAAAGTCATTTGCAAAGACATTTAAAAACACACACTGGCGCAAATTCTGTTTCGTGAGCTATCTGGTAAAATATGTACAATATTGTGTAAACGTGTTTTATGTATATATGTGTGTATTGTATTTCTATTAAAATCATTGAGATTGTAGAAGACTGAATTTGTATTTCTATTAAGATTCTAATTGATATTTAAATAGTGCTTAATTGGATTATCCACAATACTCTTTAAAAAACTGAGCAAATATAATGTCATCTTCAAAGAACAACGTTCTAAAAATAAAATGCGACAAATGCAAAACCTTACATACCGGACGTGAACACCTATCTTGTTCACAATGTAAGCGCAAGCTTGACCTGGTATGCGCTAACGTTTTATTTCATCGATTTAATATCATGGATGCAGAGAGGAAAAATTCCCGGAGATGTGATAAATGCGTAAATAAAACTTCTTCTGCAACAAAAGCGGGGCCATCGTCCGTCTCAAAACAAGCAGTAAGTACACCACAAAATAGTAGTAATATAAGCTCCAACTTGTCAGATGAAAACTATCATGTAACAAAGAGAAACCACAAAAAAACTAGACTTCACGTCTCCTCGGAGGAATTGGCACATAACTTAACCGAGGACTGTGCGAGTAATACCTCGTTAACGTTACTTGAAGACACGCCGAAAAGTTTACCAAATTTATCAGTTGATGATGACTCAGATAGCCGTGTAGTGGCGGTTAAGAATATCCACTACCCCATATCTTCACGTGGGTGTCGTAAAAGGCGACAAAGGGAAACAGGCAGGAGATAGGCAGCAGCATCTTCCTGGTAACGGCAAAAATATAATAAAAAAACTGTGGTTGCCAACCCACTCGCCAAGCGTGGCAACTATGGCAATATACCCCCCATGATGAAAGTTACGAAGAGACGGCCCCCAGTCCCCGGCGGCCCCGCTATTCCTGGCTACGGTGGTGACCATGGTAACGGCGGGGCAGGGGGTGCTAAGAATCTCCGGTGGAGGTTCGGTTGCCACCTACGACGACTCGACCTGGCAACATACAACGCACGCACCCTGAGGACTGACCAGAAGATTGTGGAGCTGGAAGAAGAGATAGACAAGTTACGCTGGCATATTATAGGATTATCCGAAGCCCGAAGAGAGGGGGAGGACACGGTAATCCTCGAATCCGGCAACTTGCTCTATTACCGGGAGGGCGACCATCTGTCCCAAGGAGGTGTCGGATTTATCGTCCACAAGTCTCTCGTTAACAACGTTGTAAAGATTGAGAGTGTGTCGACGAGGGTTGCGTACCTTATACTCAGAATTACCAAACGGTATTCGCTGAAGGTCATACAGGTTCACGCACCAACCTCGGCACACCCCGATGAGGAGGTGGAGGAAATGTATGAGGATATCTCTAGAGCCATACATTCCTCCAAAACCCAATATACGGTGTTAATGTGAGATTTAAATGCAAAACTAGGCACAAGAGAGAATGGTGAGCTGAAAGTGGGGAAATTTGGAATAGGGCAACGGAACCCAAGGGGCCAGCAGCTGGCCGACTTTATGGAGAAAGAGGGACTCTTTATGATGAACTCTTTCTTCCAGAAGCGGCCCCACAGGAAGTGGACCTGGCCGGGGCACCTGAGATTTTGAGTGAAATTGAGAGGTTCTATGGGCAGCTGTATACGTCATCGTAGGAGCCGCACGCAAGTGTGAGTAACGATCCAACAGCGAGTCTTATTCGACATTATTCCGATGATATCCCGGACGTCAGTCTGAGCGAGATTAGAATGGCTCTCCAGCAGCTTAAAAACGGCAGGGCTCCAGACGAGGATGGAATTACAGCGGAGCTTCTGAAAGCGGGTGGAAAACCGGTACTTGAGTTTGTTTGTTGTTGTCCTTCAGAAGCTCTTTAATTCCGTCCTCCATGGTGGCATTACACCGGAAGCGTGGAGCAGAAGTGCGGTGGTCTTGTTCTTCAAGAAAGGTGACAACGCTCTCTTGAAGAACTACAGACCAATTTCCCTTCTGAGCCGCGTCTACGTGCTGTTTTCGAGAGTTATTACAAATTGTCTCGCGCGCAGACTTGACCACTTCCAGCCTCCCGAACAAGCCGGTTTCCGAAAAGGCTTTAGCACCATAGACCACATACATACCTTTCGGCAAATTGTACAGAAGTCCGAGGAGTACAATTTGCCACTATGTCTGGCGTATGTGGACTATGAGAAAGCCTTTGATTTCGTCGAAATTTGGGCGGTGCTGCAGTCCCTTCAGCGGTGCCAAGTTGACTGTCGGTATATCGAAGTGTTGAAGTGCTTGTACAGTAGAGCTACGATGGCTATCCGAGTACAGAACCAGAGTACGAATCCTATCCAACTGCAGAGAGGTGTAAGACAGGGTGACGTCATATCCCCGAAACTCTTCACCGCTGTATTGGAAGACGTTTTCAAGCTTCTGGACTGGAAAGGATACGGTATCAACATCAATGGCGAGTACATCACTCAACTGCGATTTGCCGACGATATAGTCCTTATGGCAGAATCGCTGGAGGACCTAAGCACTATGCTCAATGACCTCAATAGTGTTTCCCAACGGATAGGTCTTAAGATGAACATGGACTAAACAAAGATCATGTTTAATGTCCATGTCACACCTATGCCGGTAGTTGTTAGGAACACTAAGCTCGAAGTTGTTGACGAGTATGTTTACCTGGGAAAAATAGTCCGACTAGGTAAGTCCAACTTCCACCGACAGGTCAATCGACGGATTCAACTCGGTTGGGCAGCGTTCGGGAAATTACGGCACATCTTCTCGTCAGGTATACCTCAAAACTTGAAAACGAGACTGTACAACCAGTGCGTGTTGCCAGTTATGACATACGGAACTGAGACGTGGTCCTTCACCGCTGGCCGGATGAGGAAGCTCAAGGTCGCTCAGCGAGCTATGGAGAGGGCTATGCTCGGAGTTTCTCTGCGTGATAAACTCAGAAATGAGGATATCCGCAGTAGAACCAGAGTGACCGACATAGCCCAACGGATTAGTAAGCTGAAGTGGCAATGGGCCGGCCATATAGCTCGAAAAACCGACAACCAATGGGGAAGAAAGGTTCTCGAGTGGCAGCCTCGTACCGGCAGGCGAAGTGTAGGGTGTCCCCCCACTAGATGGAGTGACAATCTGGTAAGATATGCAGGAAGTCAATGGATGCAGGTGGCTCAGGACCGTGCTTTGTGGCATTATTTGTGGGAGGCCTATGTTCAGCAGTGGACTTGTGAAGGGCTGTAATGATGATGAAATGATGATGACTCAGAGCTTATTGAAGAGATCAACCTGCTTAAGACTCAATTAGCTAGCGCCCATGCGGAAATTGAACGATTAAATATACAGGTCACCAACCTCCAAAAGGTAATAGAAAGCCAACAAAAAAAGAGCAAAATATTTAAACAACTACTTTCCGAGCCTAGTCCACAAAAGTTGACGCCATCGAAATCTGTCAAAATCAAGCACAGACCACTCCGAAATATTGCTCTAGCATCCTCCCCAAAAAACACTCCCTGTGACGATGATATAGCAAACTCTGAACCGACTACTTTACCTGGGACAAAGGAAATAAGACATCTTTAGTGCAAACAAGATCTAATTACAAAAATCCAAAGAAATATTCTATCAGTGGAATAATATATCCAAATGCAAGTATTGAACATGTAATTCAGTTTTCTAAATTTATGATTGAAGAACTACAAGAAGACGACTGGCTTGTTCTATGTCTAGGATCCAATGACTCGAACCCAATTAAAATAGGCGTGGAGCTGTCGTCATTACTTAAGAGACAAAATAAGGCAAAAATATTTGTGACCAGTGTAATTGAAAACCCGTATCTTAATGTAAAAAGACTCAATTCCCATATTCAAACTATTTTAAAGTGTTTCAACAATGTCAACTACCTAGATTTAAGTTACAATTGTATATATCCGTATCGTAGAGTAAATAATGTAATAGACTTTTTTTTTTACTACAAAAAGTATTTCCTATGTAATTCAAAAAATAACAACGGCATACCAAAAGCTGACTGCAGGTCTCTGGAAATCAATATAACCGCAAAGCCAGGCACCATTCCTTTCTATTTTAAAACACTTAGAAAACATAAAACGGCTAATGATGGGTCATTCTCTATTAACAAAAAAGTGGAACCTCCTAAAGGCACGATTCCATACTACTTTAAGGCAGTAAAAAAATACGTTTGTACACAAAAAGACACTGATCAGCTTTTTCGTTAGGAACGACAATAAACACAACTCTTTTCGACTTCTTCATCAAAATATAGCTGGTGTACTAAACAAAATTGACATTATAGACTTGACGCTAACAGAATTATCACAATCTTATAAATCTATTGACATCTTATGTTTAACTGAAACGTTTATACAGCGAGGTTGCGAGGCCAATTTGAATTTAAACGGATATAGGTTGGCTGCGTGGTTCTGTCGGCCGAAACAGAGACGGGGTGGCGTTTGTGTTCTCAGTAAAAAAGGATTGGAATGCAAACCTATTGATATTGCTAACCAGCTTGCTTGTCCCTACCACTTCGGATGTTGTGGAATAGAAATCGCGCAATATAACCTTACCATTATTTGCATTTATAGAACACCGGATAGCAATGTTAATCTATTTTTTTACAAATTAAATGAGCTTCTATATCATTTATCAAACAAAAAAACGTGCAAAAAATATATATTATGTGGCGATTGGAATATAGATATCCTCAAAGAAGGAAAAAATACGTGCGAGCTATTTGAAATATTAGAAAGTTACAATGTATCTATCCATATTAAAACCCCTACTAGGAAAAATGCATGTATTGATCAAGTAGCCAGCAATATAAGCCAGGTAGATGCCGAGATCGTTTTAAATTCAAAGAAGACTACTGTAACAATTTGGCATGAATTTCTCAGAGACTACAGTAAAGAAAACATTCAAAAGTTTTCTGACTGTCTATCGCGTTTCTCTTTTTCGGAAGTGTACGATCAGACCAGTGTTAATAATAATAACTAATATATATAAATAATATATATAATATAATATAAATAACTTGTTAACTCTATTTCATGGACTTTGCTCTCCTATAATTAAACTTACGAGAAACAACATGTGTAATAGAGGAAGGTGGAAAACAAAAGGTATAAAAAAGTAAAGTATTACGAAAAGAAAACTTTACCTAACCTATAAATACTCAAAAACTAATAAAATGTTAAATAAAAATAAATACGAAAAATATAACTATCTTTTGGAAAAGTACATATATAAAGCTCAACAAAAAACCAACTTTAAATACATTCTTAATAGTAAAAATACTTGCAAAGCTGTTTGGAATTCAGTAAATTCAAGTATAAATGAAACTACCCAAATTAATAAAATTGACTTAATTAAATTTAATGACAAAATAATTAGTAACCCTGACATGATATGTGAATTATTTAACGATTTTTTTATTGACCTAAGTAACATCAATAATACAAATAAGTCTGGTAACAATTCTGCTCAACCAAATATAGATACAAATACAAATACAATTTTCTTACAACCAACGGAACCAGCGGAAATTAAGAAAATAATCAAAGAATTAAAAAACACGGATTCAGTTGGCTACGACGAACTCAATACCAAAACACTAAAGTCATGTGCCTGTTATATCTGTACACCACTGAGTTTCCTTATAAACCTATCATTTGTCGAGGGCTCATTCCCGGAACATCTTAACCCTTTCCACCGGGGGTTGTGATTTTTAACGAATTTCCGCTTTTTAAATTCATTATCATAATAAGGTAGGTAAAAGGAAACGCTCAGATTATTTTCAGATTTTTATTGTACCTAGAAGTACTATTTCTAAGACCTAGACTTAAAAGTACCGTCAGGAACTTTGTGTCATTACAATGTTAGGAACTTTGACAGAAACTACAAAAATAATGAGACCCAATATTGACTTAGTAATAATTAAAAAGTTTTTAATTACAAATTAACCTCGTGGTATTCAGCAAAACAATTTTTCTTTTCATTTACACACAAAAACACGTTGCAATGGGAACATTTACTATGAGGTTTTGACTGAATCTTTTTCATACTACAAACCTCACACCTTCCCCTATTTTCTACAAACGAAGGCCAATGGATGCCTCTATTACCCAAGCGAACGTCTTTTATAGTGGAGTAGTCAGATTTGCGTCTTTTGGAAGGGCCACCTTCCGAAGTATTAGTTGTAGAAGTCTTTCTTTTCTGACTAACATCTTTCATTGTCATCAAGCCTTGAGTAACAGAGCGTCGAAAATCTTTTACGGTAGTCTGTTCCATTATAAGTCCATGAATGACATATGAATTGACAAATGCGATGTCCAGAAGACCCCAAAACAACCTGTGCCACCATTTCGGAGATTTGCGATCTATACAGTAAAGGGCTCTCAAACGATCAGCTGTATCTACGCTGCCCATATAGCTATTGTAATCTTTGACAGCTACAGGGCATGTAATGGTAGACTTGGACCCATTTTTTTCTTTACGTGACACAGTAGCCGTTTCATTCCCATGAAAATTAGATACTAAATGAACCACTCTGTTATCCTTCCATTTCCAATATCCAATGTCTAAATTTGAAAATCGATGATCACTGTCGCCCCTTTTCATTTGAGAATCAGCGAGCACATTTCCGGGCAGTCCTTTTCTATTACTTTGCATAGTTCCACATGCGTAGGTGTTTTCAGTTTTCAGTTTCTCAAGCAAAGCAACAGACGAGAAAAAATTATCAAAGTAAACTATCTTTCCTGTACCCCAATCTTTTTCCGTCAACTCCAAAACAACTTTCTCTCCTAAGCCATAGCCGGTAAATTTTGAGTTCAGTTCTTCGTCTTTTCCTTGGTAAATTTGAAACTTCTTTATATAGCCTCTCTGGTCAGCAAGACACCACTACTTATATCCCCTTTTTATGGGCTTCATAGGTAGATATTGTTTCAAGACAGACCTACCTTTAAATTTGATCATAGATTCATCTACACTCAGTTCGCGAGTACCATGATAAATCTCTTGAAATTTTTTATTGAGTGCATCAATCATCGGTCTAATTTTATATAACTTATCTTTGCAATCTTTAGGCATTTGTGAGTTATCATTGCAATGCAGATGAGATAAAATAATAGCAAATCTGTCTCTTGGCATTGTTTTGCAAATAAGTGCATTGTTGAGATCAGGTGCCGAAGAGTAATGGTCTCTCCACGCCGGACGAGTATTGTAACCCATAAAAAAATTCATACCTATAAATGTTAGAAGTTCCTCCTTTTTTAGGTTCTATACTTTGCCTCTCTGAGTAGCATAAAGGTTACTTTGGTACACAATATTATCAACAATATCTCCAATTAATACTAAAAATATATCAGTTGGGGTGCTACAGTGAGTAAAACAGTCTTCTACTACTCCAGTATCTAGAACGTATTCCTGTAAAATTGTATCTAGGTCCCTCTTTTTCCATTTACGGTTTGGTTCGGGTAATCGCTGATTACTTTTGTGTGAAGACGTATTTGCAGACGGTAGATCAATCTGAACACTAGATCCAGGTATTGGAGATGTTGGTACTTGATTTATAGGGCACTCCAATTCATCTTCTTTTGAAGGCGACGATGGCGGATCTTCTGCTAAAATATTTTCTAGAGCTCTTCCAAAAACCTCATCGAAGCCTCTTGGTGAAGGTTGTTGAATATTTTCCACTTCATCATCGGACACACCTGCTTGAGACTCTTCGTCACAGTCCGGAATCTCTTCTAATAACAGGGCTTCAATTAGAGCAGTATTTTTTGAAATATCCATCTCAATGGCTAAAACAATAAAAAAATAGCTCAGAACAATTATAAAATAAAAAAAACATTTATTTATGATAAAGCAAAATACCCACTTGATCGAATATGTGTATTATAAAAGCTTATAATTTTTAGACTAAAATCGCCTGACGGTACTTTTAAGTCCACATCAGTTTTTATCAAATATTCATATAAAATAAAGTGATAATAAGTTATAACAGCTTTTACAAATGTAGTCCGTGATATAAACAACGTAATTAGTAAAAAAAAATTGCACTTACCTATGATATTCTATTTATAAAACTTTTTCAATTACACCGCACAGGAGAGTGATAAAATGTCCGACCGGTTGTAACTCGCTGTTAAAATTTTTCGGAAACGTCACGCGGTAATTCAAATAACGCGCTGTGATTGGCTTACGGAAACGGTACTCTAAAGGATCGTCAGTTGTAGTTAGCATAAAGTGATTTCGTACTTAAGTTATTAGACGAAACATGTGGAGGTACTTCTAAGTACCGTAAGGAGGGAAAGGGTTAAGATTTCTATAATAAAACCAGTTCACAAAAAAAGAAGATGAAAAAGATCTCAATAACTATAGACCAATAACTTTGATCCCCGTAATATCAAAGATATTTGAGAGAACTATGTACGATATACTAAGTAAATTTATACAAAAATTTGGTATCTTAACTGAAGATCAATTCGGTTTTCGCAAAAACAGATCCACGACTTTAGCATGCTTCAATTTTATTAAAGACATAGCAGAGAGTATCGATAGAAAAACTCCTGTAACTGTTCTTATACTAGACATGACCAAAGCTTTTGATCTTGTTGACCACGAAATTCTTTTAAAAAAAATTGAAAGTTACGGGATAACAGGTGCGGCTTACACATGGCTAAGCAGTTACTTGCAAGGCCGAAAACAATGCACAGAAATCACTCGGCTAACGCAAGCACGACAAGACAGCATATTTTCCAAAGAACTACATCGCTCACAGTTTAGATTTAATGACCGTGGTATCCCTCAGGGTAGTATTTTAGGACCTTTAATCTTTTTGCTATATATTAATGAATTGTCTAAAATAACCAAGCATAAATGCATCTTGTTCGCAGATGACACAACTTTTATATTTAAATGCACCAAAAAAGACATATATGAAACCGAAATAAATAATTCTATTAATACTATTGTGACATGGCTTAATTCAAATAATCTTTTACTTAATATTGACAAAACGAAAGTAATACAAATTGAAAATTACAAAATGGTACCTATAAATATGAATATAAAATATTAAAATTCGAAGATAGAAAATATTGAATCAGTTTGTGTGCGAAATGTTTTTACGTATAAAAATTGATAAAAATTTAAACTGGAAGCCTCACATTGACCAGATTTGTACAAAATTAAACCGGTTTGTATATGCTTTAAAAAGATTGAAAAAAACAATATCACAAAAAGCAGCCCTAGCTGCTTATCACGGTTATGTGTCGTCAGTATTATTATACAGGGTATTTTTGGAACGCTCTCGAAAACTAAGACATGCGACAGCACCAAGTATACCTTTGATCATGGGTCACAAATAAATTCGATCCTGATGAAAAAAAAATCATCTTTTTACAACGTTTTATTAGCTTAATTCACGCGCCATCATGTTAGTACAGCTTAATGAAACGATAATTTCATAAAAAAAATCATGAAAATACTGAAACCTAAAACCAGCAGTGGAATAACTGAATTCATATCAGCTGATTAAAGGTCAATGTACGCGCGAACGCAAATTCGCGCGGTCCGCAACTAGCGGGCCATACCACAATACCTAATATAAATGCTCTAAATCCTCCGTGGTCTTATGAGATGCGGCTCAAATTGTGCTCCATTCATTTCAAGGCAGATTTGGGCTCGGTGTTGCGTCTCCTCATGGAGACGGGGCATCATCGTGTGGTCTTCGACACAGTCCGTACGTAGTTTGTCGAAAACATCCACGATCTTTTTGTAGTTTCGTCAGCACTATCACACTCACGATTAAAAACCCCTTTCTTTCACATACCCCACAGAAAGAAGTCTAACGGGGTCAGATCTGGTGCGCGAGGTGGCCAAGCGTGTGGTCCTAGTCCGCCAAATCCAGCGATCATCAAATAGTTCATTGAGGCGCTCACGGACGAACCTCACGACATGTGGAGGGGCACTATCATACTGGAAACATGTGCGGCGATATTCAGCCAACGATAGGTCGTCTAAAATGTCTGTTAACTGTTCATTTATAAAGTTTAGGTATCGCTGTCCGTTCAGTCGCTGTGGCAGAAACACTGGTCCCAGTATGCGATCCTTAAATAAACCTGCCCATACGTTAACCGACCATCGGGTTTGGTGCCCGGTTTGTCGAACAGCGTGCGGGTTAAACTCTGAATACACGTGTGTATTTCTTCGGTTACACAGGCCGTTTCTGGTAAATGTCGACTCATCCGTCCAGATAATGTGCTCAATTGAACCAGCCACACGTTGTTGCTGGTATAATAACCAACGGCAGAAAACTCGTCGGCGGTCGTGATCGCCGGGAACTAAAGCTTGCACTTTGTGCAATTTGTATGGGCGCATTCGGTTACGCTTCAACACTTTGTGCACTGCACAGTATGACACACTTGTTCCATCCCGACGTCTTAACAATTTATTTAGCGATACTTCGTGTACCTAGGTTCGGATACATAACATGTTGTCGTATTCACAATCACTATAAACGTACGCGTTAAGCATTATTAAAACAAAAAACGAACAAGAATAATACCAACACGTAATCACAATTTAATAAACAAATCGACAAAACTAAAACCTACTGCGTCACAGCGTGATGCGACACGAGCCGGGCGGGTTACATTATTTCGCACCAAGCTAGATACAGGTCGAATGGAGTGAGGTTACAGTCGCGTTCTAAAGTACTACATGGTATTGGGATATTGTTTTATAATATTATAGTAAGTAATTAATTGTTTTATTGTAGAATCATAATAGGTGCCTTACTTGGAATTAAAAATGGATAATGTTTACTTGAGCATTATTTGTTATTTCTATCGTAAAATATAAAGTAGTTTGTAACAAGAAAACTTAAGGTAAGGGTGGCACGCCGTCCATTATGTCGTCTTGGGTCACATGGAAGCCATATGTTGAAGGTGTGTTGGTGTTACTGGATGCTACTTCATCATCACTTTCATCTTCGCTTGAGCTTCCGTCATCAGGTCGATCAAATGGTAATTTTTTCGGTATTCTTCCTCAACACTTTTAAATTTACTGCACAATTTTACCCATTCACCTTCTCCTATCATATTTACCTTTTCGTTCAATAGTTTAGTCATAAAACAATAGATATAAATAATTTTTCTTTCCTTCCTTTTTAAAACATCGTCGAGTCGCAAAGTAAGCTGTGTATGCGACTGTATTTTTGGAGCGAACAAGGCGCGGGAACCAATAGCATGCAGGCACAGTAATACTGGCGGATTGTTCCCCCGTCGCGCCCCCTTCGTACCAATATGTTATAAATCGCTCAGTGCCCAAGTTCAAGGCCAGCGTTCTTTTTTCACCGTTCAAAAATATGATTTTTTTTCATCAGGATCAAATTTATTTGTGACCCATGATCAAAGGTATACTTGGTGCTGTCGCCTGTCTTAGTTTTCGGGAGCGTTCCAAAAATACCCTGTATACGAGAAATATGTATTTTTGTAAAGCGACACCCGAACTACTTCAAAACCCACGCTGAATCTCTCGAAAGGCAAACAAGGCATTAAAATAGATTATTTCATCCCAAATGCAGTTCTAGATTTTATGCAAACAGTGCTCCTATAATGGCTATTAAAATATATAATAAATTGTTATTTAATTTTATTTTTTAATTATTGTTGTATAATAATTTGTGATGTAATTATATGACGAGTAGAAAATCCTTACCGTGCCGTATGTGCAAATTGAAACTGCATTTATTCTGAAGAAGTTAATTCAATACTTAATTTAAAATTGTGTACAACCGAATTCAACATAAATTATTAAGAATATTTCAAAAACTATTGGTCAGACCTTGATCATATTTATATGGGATCACATGTTAAGCACCAGCTTTCAAATAAAAAAGGATTTATCGAAATCGGTTCATGCAGAACAAAGTTATGAGGTAATAAACATAAAAAAAGAACATACAGTCGAATTAAGTATCTCCTCCTTTTTGAAGTCGGTAGAAAGCAAAAAATATTGGAACCTTAAAATAAATACCGTATGTGTGAATGGAGGTTAGTGGAAACAGACTAGACCTTCATGTTTTTTTTTTAATTTAAATGATATTTTACGTTTTACTTTTTACGTTTATCGTTACCGTTACAACTACTCTGTTGCCTTTAAAACTACTCTGTTGAACATAGGCTTCCCCCGTAGCTTGCGTCATATTTGTCCTAGTTGCCCCATGCAGGTGAGTTGGCCAGCGCGGTTTGTTTATTATTTTCAATTGTAATCAGGGAGACGCGGCTGTCCATCTTGTAGTTTATTTCCCTCTGTCGTCTCTTACGACACCCACGGGACGATATGGGGTAGTGGATTGTCTTACACCATCACCACACAGCATCATAACTATATCACGATATGATGCTGTGTGGCGGTGTCTGTCTGTACGTGGTAGAGCCACGCTGCAGATATATTATGGTTGTAGCACGAATGGATCTGCTTCAACCATTTTAAGCAAAATTAAACAATAAGCCAAACGCATTATTTTTCTTTTAACAGGAGACTTGTTTTTCAGAAATTTATTTACAACTCAGAAAGTAAAAAGAGTACCATGTACAAGTTAAACAAAATATTGTCAACCCCTAAAAATTTCATTTTTCAAAATATCCAGAAACGAAGCTGCAGGAATGAACTACTTGCAAAATAATGAATATTTTGTTCTGGATAAATTTTCCAAAAACGCAATTTGAGCGAGTTATAACGATTTTAAAAAGACTATGTGTGTGGCCTATGACACGACTCGTGTGTCATAAGCCACACACAAAAGTAATCGATGGCATGCCTGGCGTGTCAACCGCACTGAACCGGTTAATTGTGGATAAGGATTCTTAATAGATGTCCATGGGCCACAGCTGCACAGCACTCACTTACCATTAGGTGGACTGTGTGCTCGTACGTCCCCCTTATTCTATTTAAAAAAATCAACGATTATTTCAGATCCACACCGGCTTGAAACCATTCAACATTCACCTCAGTGGGAGAAATTATTTAAGGATCTTCATGAGAAGCGGCTTTACTTTACATATGTGCATTTAAAGAAGCCGTGGCGGAAACGCGCGAGAAAGAAGTAGCGACAGGTGAGTATTGTTTGTTACGTGCGGATTGCATGATGAACATGAGCGACTCCAAGCTAACGTGCTATTGTTGTGAAAGGTGGATGTTTCGTTTGAAGAGTTGGCGGAGTGGCTGTGCACGATATTTTTTCGTTCCGTTCACGCCACGTCCCCATCCCGTCCGCGCATCCGTAACGTATGCATTTTCACGTACATTTTCTATGATAACGATATTTCCAAAATTTTACGTCCCGCTCCGTCCGGAATAAAACACGGTACATATATAGCGACCTTAAGATGAGATATGGATGTATTCTTCCACACAGTCAGCAAGTATATAATGACATCGTCCGAAACTAGCTAAGCTTTTTCGGTGAGATCCTAAATAATCGCAGGTGTCGTCGGTCGAATTCTCGTAGTCACTCCCCGAAGTAGAGTCAATGTCCCTGTAACTGTTTTAATAATTAATTGTTTTAATCTTATTTAAAACGACTATATCAAATATAAAAGTATGATAGTTAAACATACCAGTAATATTAAATTATTATATATTGCAATAAAAAATTGTTTAGAAAACGGTTTTTAATTTATATGGAATGACAAATAATTCCAGGACTGACGAAGTTATTCCTTTTGGCTGTTTATGCGCCGGTAGCTTCGTCGTCCAGCGCTGAGCTGGATGAGTTTTGGGAGAATGTAAGAGAAGTTCTAGATTTGACTAGGGGAAACGAAAGAATTGTTGTGTGTGGTGATTTGAATGGATGGGTTGGTACCGCTCGACCAGGGTACGAGTCGGTGCTTGAAAAGTTTGGCGATAAAAGGGTTAATGATGCTGGCAAGCTTATACTGGCGGTATGCAAGGAAAAGGGTCTTCTTGTGACAAACACTATGTTTAATCACAAGAAAATCCATATGTATACTAGAGAAAGAAAGAATGAGAGAAGTATGATCGATTTGTTCCTGTTGGATGACCGACTGCGAAAACAGGTGATGGATACGCGAGTGTTCAGGGGTGCTGACCTGGGAACGGATCACTATCTAGTGATTACTAGATTTAGGGGTCCGTTCGCGGGTTGGCGCTACCGGACGGCAGTAACAGAACCACAGTCGGTCTGTCGCAGCCGAAGCTGGAAGCTTCAGGAAGCGGATACTAGGGACAAATATCATGCGAGGGTAGCCGAAAAGCTTGACACCATCGATGGCAGAAAAGAATGTGTGGAAAGAACATGGCAGAACCTTAGGGATGGAATGGTAAGTGCAGCGGAAGAAGTGTGTGGAACAATAAAAAGAGGCAGTAGTAAAAGAAGAATGCATGGTGGAATGATGAAGTGAAAGAAGCTGTAAAGAAGAAGAAGAAATCATGGTTAGATTACTTGGCCTCTAGTAATGATAAGGATATGAGAGAGAAGATGAAAGAAAGATATAAGCTGCAGAAAGTTCACACGAAAGCATTGATTGAGGAAGTGCGTGAAAGGTGTAGAATGGAAGCGGACGAAAGGTTGTCGCACAACTTTAAGGAGAACTCCAAACTCTTCTGGAAAGAGGTTGGAAGGACCCGAAGTGGTGCAACGGCCTTAAGAATGAACAAAGTGCTTTCGAGAACTAATGACGTCCTCATAGAAAAATCGGACGTCATGCAGAGATGGAGCGAATTTTATAGAGAAATGTATGCGTGTGATGATCTTAGTGAGGGATCCGGGGATGACGTCGTGAATGGTACGCCAGACCCGATCTCGATGACACTGTGGTCATCAGTATGAAAGAGATTGAACGTGCGATTCGAAGTTTGAAATGTGGTAAGGCTGCGGGACTAGACAGAGTTACTGCTGTAATGGTCAAGAATGGTGGGCCTCGCGTCTGGGACAGCTTTCATCTGCTGTGCAATTTGTGCTGGCGGATGGGGGATGTCCCGGATGATTGGCGATCTGCAGTCATTGTGCCTTTATATAAAGGTAAAGGGTCACATTTTGACTGCGGGTGCTATCGGGCGATCAGCTTGACCAGTTTAGCAAGTAAAGTTTGCTCGAAGGTTTTGACACGTAGGATGCAAGAGAAATCGGAAAGATTTCTATGGGAGGCACAATGCGGATTTAGACCTGGAAGAGGATGCACGGATCAAATGTTTTCTCTCCGCATGATCACGGAAAAGCTTCTGGCTGCTAACCAAAAGATTTTCTGTGCTTTTGTGGATCTTGAGAAAGCATTTGATAAGGTTGTAAGGAAGAAAATGTGGGAACTGTTGCCGGGGCACGGTGTGGATGATCGATTGCTAAGGGCTGTGCAGTCACTTTACTGTGACTGTAAAGCCTGTGTGCGGGTAGGGCATGACCTGTCACCCATGTTTAGCGTCCAAACGGGCGTAAAACAGGGTTGTGTTAAGTCTTTCTGGCTGTTCATACTGTATCTCGACAGCTGTTTACAGAAGCTGAAAGATAGCTGTTTGGGTGTGAAATTGAGTAACATAAAAGTAAATTGTCTGCTGTATGTTGATGATGCAGTGCTTATTGCACCATCAGAGGCAGAACTGCAGGCATTAGTCACGTGTATGAAAGAGAAATGTAAAATTAAAGGTCTCCGTTTGAATCAGTGGCGTAGCGTGCCTTCGAGGGGCCCTGTATCAAAATTTGTTGGGGGGCCCCAATGAAGAGTAAAGATTTCATAAAAGGAACAAAAACGCTTGCATTGAATTCAAATTATTATATATTGATTTTAAGTTATTCATCATCATCGTTACAGCCCTTCATAAGTCCAAGGAATGAAAAAACGAATAAAGGAATAAAAAACATATACATAAAAATGGTCTTCAGTTCTCTATGTACACATAAATTATCGTCAATTATCACGACAACGGCAAAAGTACTAATTCCACTAGTTCATCATCATCATCATCATCATAACAGCCCTTCATAAGTCCATTAAAGAGCATAGGCCTCACCCAAGGAATGCCACAAAGCACGGTCCTGAACCACCTGCATCCATCGACTTCCTGCATGTCTTACCAGGTCGTCACTCCATATAGTGGGGGGACGCCCTACACTTCATCCGCCGGTACGAGGCCGCCACTCGAGAACCTTTTTCCCTATCGGTTGCCGGTTCTTCGAGCTATATGTCCGGCCCATGGCCACTTCAGCTTACTAATTCGTTGGGCCATGTCGGTGACTCTGGTTCTACTGCGCATATCCTCATTTCTAAGTTTATCACGCAGAGAAACTCCGAGCATAGCCCTCTCCATAGCTCGCTGAGCAACCTTGAGCTTCCTCATCCGGCCAGCAGTGAAGGACCACGTCTCAGTTCCGTATGTCATCACTGGCAACACGCACTGGTTGCACAATTTCGTTTTCAAGTTTTGAGGTATACCTGACTAGAAGATGTGCCGTTATTTCCCGAACGCTACCCAGTCGAGTCGAATCCCTCGATTGACCTCTCGGTCGAAGTTGGACTTACTTAGTCGGACTATTTGTCCCAGGTAAACATAAACGTCAACAACTTCGAGCTTAGAGCTACCAACAACTACCGACATAGGTGTGACATGGACATTAAACATGATCTTTGTTTTGTCCATGTTCATCTTAAGACCTATCCGTTGGGAAAAACTATTGAGGTCATTAAGCATAGTGCTTAGGTCCTCCAGCGATTCTGCCATAAGGACTATATCGTCGGCAAATCGAAGGTGAGTGATGTACTCGCCATTGATGTTAACACCGTATCCTTACCAGTCCAGAAGCTTGAAAACGTCTTTCAATGCAGCGGTGAAGAGTATCGGGGATATAACGTCACCCTGTCTTGCACCTCTCTGCAATTGGATAGGTTTCGTACTCTGGTTCTGTACTCGGATAGCCATCGTAGCCCTACTGTACAAGCACTTCAGCACTTCGATATACCGACAGTCAACTTGGCATCGCTGAAGGGACTGCAGCACCGCCCGAATTTCGACGTAATTTTGATTGAAAGTCTTTGGGCTTTCTCATAGTCCACATACGCCAGAAATAGTGGTAAATTGTACTCCTCGGACTTCTGTACAATTTGCCGAAGGGTATGTATGTGGTATATGGTGCTAAAGCCTTTTTGGAAACCGGCTTGTTCGGGAGTAATGACTCTCGAAAACAGCATGTAGACGCGGCTCAAAAGGGAACTCGGTCTGTAGTTCTTCAAGAGAGCGTTGTCACCTTTCCGGAGTAGTGCCACCATGGAGGACGGAATTAAAGAGCTTCTGAAGGACATCAAGTATCGGTTTTCCACCCGCTTTCAGAAGCTCCACTGTAATTCCATCCAGCCTGGGATCTTGCCGTTTTTAAGATGCTGGAGAGCCATTCTAATCTCGCTCAGACTGACGTCCGAGATATCATCGGAATAGTGTCGGATAAGACTCGCTCTTGGATCGTTACTCACACTTACGTGTGGCTCCAACGATGATGTGTACAGCTGCCAATAGAACCTCTCAATCTCACTCAAAACCTCAGGTGTCCCGGAAACGACGCTGCCATACTCGGTCTTCAGCTTCGACAGTTGGCTCTTTCTGGCAGACAGATCTCTTGCAAAGACTTGGGAGCCCTGGTTCTGCTCGATCTTTTCTTTAATACGAGCAGAATTAAAGTTGCACAAGTCCCGCCGCATGCATTTGGAGATCTGTATGTTCAGTTGCCTGTACGCTGTCAAATCTACTGAAGACTGCAGCTATATACCCCGTCTAAAAGCCATTGAGATTAGAGTGTGATCGGAGACTTTTTGTTTCTTCTGCGGCGGGTCTTGCAAAACTTAGCTCAGACCGCATGGACAGTTTCCACGAGCTTGTCATTCATATCGTCCATTGTATTGCAATCTTCTAGGCACTGAAAACGGTTTCGTAGCTCGAGCTGAAAGGTTTCTGGACTTTGGATTAGAGCACGAGAAGGACGGAGCGTTGACTTCATTAGACGTGACTTCTCCAACTTAACGTTTAGGTTCAGTGTGCCTCTCACCATTCGGTGATCGCTGCCGGTTTTCACCCTCGCGATCACTGAGACATCACTGAATAGTTGTCGTCTGGTCGTCATAATAAAGTTAATCTCATTTTTTGTCGAACCGTCGTGGCTCGACCAGGTCCACTTCCTGTGGGGCCGCTTCTGGAAGAAAGAGTTCATCATAAAGAGTCCTTCTTTCTCCATGAAGTTCGCCAGCTGCTGGCCCTTTGGGTTCCGTTGCCCTATTCCGAATTTCCCTACTTTCAGCTCACCGTTCTCTCTTGTGCCTAGTTTTGCGTTGAAGTCTCCCATTAACACCGTATAGTGGGTTTTGGAGGAATGCATTGTTCTAGAGATATCCTCATACATTTCTTCCACCTCCTCATCGGCGTGTACCGAGGTTGATGCGTAAACCTGTATAACCTTCAGCGATTACCGTTCGGTGATTCTGAGTATAAGGTCCGCAACCCTCGTCGACACACTCCCAATCTTTACAACGTTGTTAACGAGAGACTTGTGGACGATAAATCCGACACCTCCTTGGGACAGATGGTCGCCCTCCTGGTGATAGAACAAATTGCCGGATTCGAGGATTACCGTGACCTCCCCCTCTCTTCAGACTTCGGATAATCCTATGACATTCCAGTGCAACTTGTCTATCTCTTCTTCTAGCTCCAGGACCTTCTCGTCAGTCCTCAGGGTGCGTGCGTTATAAGTTGCCATGTCGAGTCGTCGTAGGTGGCAACAGAACCTCCACCGGAGACTCTTAGCACCCCCTGCCTCGCTGTTACCATGGTCGCCACCTTAGCCAGGAATAGCGGGGCTGCCGGGGACTGGGGGCCATCTCTTCGTTACTTTCATGGGGGTATATTGCCATAGTTGCCACGCTTGGCGAGCGGGTTGGCAAGCGCAGTTTTTTTATTGTTGTTTTGCTGTTATCAGAAAGATGCTGCTGCCCATCCTCTGCCTCAGTTTCCGTCTGTCGCCTTTTACGACACCCACGGGAAGATATGGGGTTGTGAGTATTCTTACCCGCCACTACACGGGCTTATGAGTTATTACTTACAATAAATACTCCTAGGAACTAAGCTAGCCAAACAATTTAATTTTCGTGCCTTTTGTTCGGCGAACATAGCTGAAGACTATTTCAGTTTTACTAAATTCTTTACTTCTTTAGAGAATAGTGATAGCCTTTCCTGTCCCATTAGAAGTCCTTGGAGTTTTTGCTTACACACGTTGGGGGCCCCTGTAGCCCGGGGGCCCCGTATCATTGATACGGCTGATACGGCGGTAGCTACGCCCCTGGTTTGAATGCTAATAAAACTAAGGTTCTGGTATTTGAAAGGGACGAAGAGAGAATGAAGTGTGAAATATGTCTAGAACAGGTAAATGAAATTGTATACTTGGGGAGTGCTTTTAGCGGGGATGGAAGATGTGATTTAGATGTGGACAGGCGTGTCGCTGCCGGGAACAAAGTCAATGGTGCCCTGACTGCGTTAGTCAAAAGGCAAGGCGTAGTGAAGAGTGCACGCCTTGCAATACATAACGCAGTGTTGGTACCGACTTTGTTATATGGCAGCGAAACCTGGGTATGCCAGAAGAAGCATAAAAGCAAGTTGAATGCAGTGGAGATGCGATCTCTTCGTAAAATGTGCGGCGTTACCATGGCCGACCGAAAGCGAAACGAAGAGATTCGCAATATGGCAGATTTGAAAGATGACCTTATCACAAAAATTGATAAGTGCGTGCTTCGATGGTTTGGGCACGTTGAGCGAATGAGTGAAGACCGAATAGTGAAGAAAATATATAGCGCGAAAGTTAATATTAAAAGCTGTCGAGGTAGAACGAGACTAACTTTCGAAGACCATGTGAGCAAATTGCTCGAAGTGGGGATGGTCAAGAGTACTCGGACACCTAGACGTGCATGTATGAAGAAGATAATGAATCTGAATGAAGCGAAAGAGGTATGTAAGGATCGTGCCACTTGGCGATCTGTTCTCTCTGGCTACCCCGTCAGGGATTATGCGTGAAGATAATCGAATCGCATCGATTAGGGGTTGACAACTTTGTTTAACTTGTACATGGTACTCTTTTTACTTTGTAGGTTTTCAATCATGTTGTGGAAAAATAGTCTAATAAGTAACAAATAATAGCACTCATTGCGATCGCTCACAAACTCAAGTTGTAAATAAATTTCTGGAAAACAAGTCTCCTGTTAAAAGAAAAACAATGCGTTTGTCATATTGTTTAATTTTGCTTAAAATGGTTGAACTGCCGTCTTATTACTGTTACGAGCTTGGGGTTCGAGACAATTAAAACTGCCGAGCGAATAACCAAAATTGACACTTTAATTACACAACACTAATTATAACTTAAAATCACACTAATAATAAAACACAGTTGTACTTTAGTTTTTTTTTTCAATATTAGTAACACTATTAAACATAACTAATATTCCCTTTAACTACTTCTGGTAAGCTAAAAATGCTTGTGTTAGAAGTGGTTCACGGCAGTAGTCGAATGGCGGATTCGAAACCACGACCTTTCGAGTTCGCGGTCCGTGCCCTGCCATTTGGCTACTGACGCTTACTTAGTTCACTTTAGTTCGCAGTTATGTCGCTTCGAAGTATTCTCTTGTATCGCCAATTCAATTCTGCCTCGGTCGTGGTCTATACCGGCCTTATATAGGGCCTCAAATGGTTTACAGAACCTTCTACTGTAGCGACATCTAGAATGTTCGAGTACATATCGGTCTTGAAATTTCTGGAAGGATCTTGACTCTCCTAGTTCTGCTACTCGAGGGCACTAGTGTAACTAGTGTTGCCTGTATGATGTATATCTGTATAAGACATTAATAGTGGCGCGCAATACTGCCCCTTCCTAAGACATGCTCAGCAGACATGACAGAGGATTATTGGCCCCATAATTACGCGCCAGTCGTTCCACATGGACGATCTTGGAGTACCTCTGGCACCTTTCTGTATCCGGTAGGTTACGTCATTGATCCTTGTCATAATCCGGTACGGTCCGACCCATTTAGCTTGAAGCTTAGGAGATTTCCCTATGCTGCGAGCTGGATTGTGTAACCACACTAGTGAACCTTCGTCAAACCCTTTGTTATTCATTTTGTGGTCATACCGTGTTTTCATCTTCTCAGACGCTTGCTGGCCCGACTGTTGTGTGTGCTCATAAATGTCATTCATTTTGTTCCGCAAGTCCTTTACATAATCGGTTATACTGCGTGGGGCATCAGTTGGTATTCCGGTGATCAGGTTTGCAGGCAGCCGTAATTTTGTTCCAAAGTTTGCGAAAGCTGGCGTCACCGATGTACTTTCGTGAACAGCGCTTCGATATGACAACAAAAACGGTTGTATGTGCCTGTCCCAGTCTCGTTGCCGTTTTTCCACAACTTTTGCCAGGTACCTTTCCAATGTCTGATTAAATCGTTCTACCATTCCATCAGATTGTGGGTGGTAAGAAGTTGTTCGAGTTTTATGAGTACCCATAACTCTGCAAATTTACTGGAATATTTGAGACTCAAAATTCCTTCCTTGATCGCTGTGAATCTCTAAGGGTACTCCAAAACGACAGAAGACTTCATGAACTAGTTTATCTGCAACTGTTGAAGCTTCTTGATTTGGAATGGCGAAGACTTCTGGCCACTTAGTGAAGTAATCCATCACAACCATGAAATACTTGTTACCACTTTCACTTTCCAGAAACGGCCCCGCAACGTCAATGGCTATTCTCTCCCATGGTGCACCAACATTGTACAATTTCAATGCGCCTCTACTACGAATTTGAGGTCCCTTTACAGCCGCACAACTTGTACATTTGCGGCACCAGTCCTCGACATCGTCACGACAGTGGAGCCAGTAAAACCGTTATCGGATCTTCAGTAGAGTTCGTTTAACTCCCAGGTGGCCTCCTGAAGAATCACTTTGGTACAGCTGTAGAACATCCGGTACTTTAGCCTTAGGGACAACCATTTGCAAATGAGATCTGTCTCCCCGACCGTTTTCCCATTTACGGCACAGGACTCCATCCTGAATCAGCAAGCTGTCCCATTTGGCCCAATAGTTTTTCGTGGTCGAACTGAGACATCAGACAGCAATGAGCTGAGACATCGCTTCACTTGGGCTTAGGAGCACTGGCCTTCATCCATTCCAGAATCGGCTTAATGTCCGAATCTTCCTGCTATGCATGTTGTAGGCTGTCCTTTCACTCATTGCCGAGCTGGTCTGTCCTGAGTATCCTCACAGATACCACTTCCTTACCCTCTTGCCTAGTACAATGCTTGCAATCTTCAGGGCAAGGTCTTCTTGACAATGCATCTGCATTGCCATGAGATTTCCCGCTGCGATGTTCGATCACAAAGTCGTATTCCTGCAGTAGTTCAATTCATATCGCAACTTGTCCTTCCGGATTTTTACTGCAATAGCCATTTCAGTGCAGCATGGTCAGTTCGTAAGTGGAATTTCCGCCCCAGAAGATATTTGCTAAAATGCTGCAAGGACATTACCACAACAAGCAATTCCCGTCTGGTGACACAATAGTTCCTTTCCGGCTTTGACAACGACTTGCTGAAGTACGCTATCACAATCTCTTGATCACCATTCCGTTGAGACAACACACCGCCAAGTCCTATATCACTTGCGTCTGTGTCAACTATATATTCCTTGCCCGCATCAGGGTACCCCAAAATAGGTGTTTTGCACAGACGGTTCTTGAGCTCCTGGAATGCAATATCGCAACTTTCATCCCAGCAGAAATGTCGCTTCTCCTCGGTTAGCTTGTGCAGAGGTTTGGCTATATCTGCAAAGTTCTTCACAAATCGCCGATGATAAGAGCACAAATCCAAAAATGCTCTAACCGGTGTCTTGTCTTTTGGAACCGGCCAATCATTGAAAGAGTCAATTTTCTCTGGATCCGTGCAGATACCTTCTTCCGACACTACATACCCCAAAAAGCTAACTTGCCATTTGAATAGTGAGCACTTCTTCGGACTCAACTTGAGGTTGGCACTCTGGACCTTCATGAGCACGTGTTCCAGGTTTTGAAGGTGTTCCTCAAACGTACGGCCTACGATGATGATTGGTCTTATATCCTAAATGTTTATATTCCTGATTATAAAAGTTATACTTTACAAACGGACTATTACTGTCCACTATCTAGAAATAACTTCACATTAATGATTGATTTTTAGGATAAATTTTCGGTTCACTATGACGTCAAATACAAAACAAATCAGTAAATTATAAAACGCAAGATCAACCACCCACCCTACCCCAGCCTACAAAAATGGGGTAAATAAAATAAAAAAAATACCAACAGACGTATTTTAAATAGCACTTTCCAAAATTGTTTATTATTGTAATAGC
This sequence comes from Parnassius glacialis, assembly GCA_033319125.1. Classification (NCBI taxonomy): domain Eukaryota; kingdom Metazoa; phylum Arthropoda; class Insecta; order Lepidoptera; family Papilionidae; genus Parnassius; species Parnassius glacialis. The sequence goes on from JAVANC010000005.1 coordinate 46,154,225, forward strand.
ACCCCCGTAGATTGTGAATAAAAAATAGGTAAAGATCGCGCATCTTATAACGTCGATACCACTTGAAATAATTAAAATTTTGTAGGTTTTGCAACTTAAAAAAACTTCACCCTTCGTGAATTAAACTTCACCACCATCGAAAATCCATAAAATGCAATATTAAGTGCAATTATTTAATAAAACCTATTTTGTCAATTGCCGAATGCACATGGAGTGTTGGCGCATGCGCGGCACATATAATCTAGGGTTTTTCTTCGGAGGATCTTTCGCGGCAAGTTCACGCCTATCTCTATTTTCTCTATTTGAATAGTAAATTGCGTGTAAGAGGTTAACTCATACGTTTCTATCTTAATCTTAATTAATAAATTAAGCTGAAGAAGAAAATTACATATTTAGATTGTGCGCATTTCAAGATGACTTAAAACACTAGCTTAAAGATGGTATTTCATTTACTACACTTATTTATAATGTTAAGAGCGTTTTCGAAAAGATGACTTTATTTTTGTTTTGTACTTTACTTGTGCTGTACGTTGGTGGCCAAAACTCTGTGAATTTCTCATCGGGATAACCTAAGGCTGTTAAATAATTTACTAAAGCATCAAGCCATACATATATCGTTTGATTTGGATCACATGGTGTAGGTATACCCTAAGGAGATCTATTTGCTGGTCTGGAAATACTTAAATCTGCCATCCATGATCCTTCTTCGACCCACTGTGATAAAATTTTATGAAAAGTCGAAGGTTGAACGACTTTTTCTGTATGGATACAAAACAAAAATAAAGTCATCTTTTCGAAAACGCTCTTAACATTATAAATAAGTGTAGTAAATGAAATACCATCTTTAAGCTAGTGTTTTAAGCCATCTTGAAATGCGCTCAATCTAAATTTGTAATTTTCTTCTTCAGCTTAATTTATTAATTAAGATTAAGATAGAAACGTATGAGTTAACCTCTTACACGCAATTTACTATTCAAATAGAGAAAATAGAGATAGGCGTGAACTTGCCGCGAAAGATCCTCCGAAGAAAAACCCTAGATTATATGTGCCGCGCATGCGCCAACACTCCATGTGCATTCGGCAATTGACAAAATAGGTTTTATTAAATAATTGCACTTAATATTGCATTTTATGGATTTTCGATGGTGGTGAAGTTTAATTCACGAAGGGTGAAGTTTTTTAAGTTGCAAAACCTACAAAATTTTAATTATTTCAAGTGGTATCGACGTTATAAGATGCGCGATCTTTACCTATTTTTTATTCACAATCTACGGGAGTGCTATTACAATAATAAACAATTTTAGAAAGTGCTATTTAAAATACGTCTGTTGGTATTTTTTTTATTTACCCCATTTTTGTAGGCTGGGGTAGTGTGGGTCTGTAGATGTCTCTCTTTTCTATTGCAGCTACTGCTTTGTTAAAAAGAGACAAAACTATTTTTGACAAGTGTGTGTCGATATTATAGATATTTGTATAACTATTATTTCTATAGTGGAATATGCCCTCTCCATAGGTATATATCTCTAATCTCTATGCTCCTATGCTCCTAGCGGAGAAGAAGCCAGTGTTGCCAACCGTACGATTTAAATCGTATTCATACGATCTTTTTTGGCCCTAGTACGATGTACGATCATGTATTCGAAATCGTACGCAAAATATACGATCTTTTCAAATCTTATAATCTTTATAACAAAATAAAAATGATAATTGATTAAGTTCATTTTATCGCTATGTAAAAACAATAATTTCAAAATTGAATAAGCTCTAAACTTCTTTGTATTTCTTTATGAACGCATCCAATCCGATAATTTTTAAACTCTATTCCTCGCGCAGTCTAACCGCCTTTCTTCGACTTTGTTTTACGTCATTCTATTCGTTCTAAGTATGGAGTGTAGAGTAGAAGGAAGACCATCTCTGTATATGAAAATTGTCCCTAAAAACGCGTCCAATAAGGGTGGCTATGCAGTATCATAGGATAAATTAAAAAAAAAAGCGCCAAAATTAATTAAAATAAGATGGAGAAATAAACAAGGACCGACCAATCTGCTTGGTTTGTTCTACGTAAATAGTTGAGGTTTTGTATACTGGCATTTTACTACTACTCTAGTCATGAAATTTTTAAAATATTTGAATTCAGCTGACTTCACTCCGTCTACAACAGCTATGTTCATATCGTAGTTTTTCAGACGCCAGCGCTATTGTGGTAAGTTTTGGAACCTCTATTTTCAGTATATAGTGGGACACTTTTTTAACTTTCGCACCTTATAAGATGGTTCTCCTTCTACTCTACACTCCATAGTTCTAAGTTAGCGTAGCTTGCTACATATATATTTATCTATGGTTCTAATCCAAAAAATATTATACTACTATGGAGTGTAGAGTAGAAGGAGGACCATCTCTGTATATGAAAAGTGTCCCTAAAAACGCGTCCAATAAGGGTGGCGCTGCAGTAGCATAGGATAAATTTAAAAAAAAAGCGCCAAAATTAATTAGAATAAGATGGAGAAATAAAAAAGGACCGACCAATCCGCTTTGTTTTGTACTACGTAAATAGTTGATATTTTATATACTAATATTTTACTAACTAATCTAGTCATGAAATTTTTATAAATATTTGAATTCAGCTGACTTCACTCCGTCTACAACAGCTATTTTCATATCGTAGTTTTTCAGACGCCAGCGCTATTGTGGTAGATTTTGGAACCTCTATTTTCAGTATATAGTGGGACACTTTTTCAACTTTCGCACCTTATAAGATGGTTCTCCTTCTACTCTACACTCCATATACACTACGCAGATAATCATATATTACATATTTTTGTAATAGACGGCAGAGTGGACACATACAGAACGGCAAGTTTAGTGTCAGTTGATAATTAATATTGTTTTTTGTATTTTTTTACCATTGTTTTATTGAAATATTGATGCCACAGAACATAATTACTCTTTATAAAGAGAAGAACGCCAACTTCATACTAAAAAACGGAAACACGTGTTTACGAGTGTTATATCAAGCTCTCACTAGTAATTTGCAATAAGCGATGACCTCGATACAGCACCTGCTGACACCGCTCACGCGTGCCGCCACCGGACGCAACGTGATCACCGCCGCTGACACTGCACCCCAATTGACGTCAATGCGCGTTTACCGCGATGCAACATTTTTATTTCATAAAATTTAATTTAGGCATTCTGTATCTAGCATCGATCAGGCATAGACTTAAGTTTAATTGTAAAATTAGTTTCATTAAATCTATTTAAATAAATTTGGTTTTTTTTTGGGTCCTTCGGCTGTGGTTACCATAATTGGCGCAGTCGGTAGGATACTCAAGGCGTCTTGAGGTAGTTTTGATAGGATTTTCTCACATCGAAATCCCGCGTCGTAAATCAATCGCTACCGTCGCGAGCGATCGCGCGTCTTCGAGTATCCTTGAAAAGAACCTGGTGCCTGGCTGGAGGATAAATCAAGAAATCGATCCCAGAGGAACCAGAATGCAATTTATGTAAGTACACTGAAACCGATTCCTCGTTGCTTCCTTTTACATATAATTTACCTTTTTCTTTTACCGCCAAGATTTTTCATCCTAGGCAATCCACCCCTAGAGGGCCTGCGAATAATCGAGTGGCCCGTAGACTTAATTTAGATACAAATAGGAATATAAGTGTAGGTTCAAATACTTTAGCGCATAATTCTAAGGGACTAAGCGATCCGGAATCCGCAATAATGGCTGACGTAGACGTAATTATTAAGGCCTTACGCCTAGTACCCGAATTCGACGGTAACTCGCATATTTTGCCCCGCTTTATAAATTTATGTGATCAGATCGCAGCGGAATATATAAATCAAAACGAAGGTAATGCATTAGCTAAACTTTACCTCGTGAATGGTATCTTTAATAAGATTATTGGACCTGCCGCACGAATAATTAATTTTTTTAATTTGTTTTTCTTTTTTTTTTAAAAAAAACGTTACCCCCACACTAGGATTTTCTCCTGTATCGTGGAGGCAGTTTACAAACACAAATTGCACAAGAACAAACATCCAGACCCGGAACAATTATTTGTAGGTCATACAAATACTTGCTCCGTGCGGGATTCGAACCCGCGCCCCCCAGCGCAGCAACTCATTGCTAAGCCACTGCGCCACGGAGCCATCTTAATATATTCGAATAATTAATTCTAACGGTATAGCTAAAGATTGGAATAGCAATAAAACAGCTTTAATTAATAATTTCTCCGATCAGAGAGATGAGACCGCCCTTTATAATGATCTTATGATAGCCACACAGGGGAATAGTTCGCCCCAAGAATTCTACGACCGATGATAAACTTGTTCAGCACTATCATGACCTATGTCACCTTACACGATACTGTCGATACGACTATTAAAGCTAAGCGCGACCTTTACAGAAAGCTCACGATGCAGGCATTTGTTCGCGGATTAAAAGAGCCGCTCGGCTCTCGCATACGATGCATGCGTCCTGATAGTGTAGAAAAGGGACTTGAATTTGTACAAGAAGAATTAAATGTAATGTATCTTCAGAATCGCAGCGGATCTGCCGCAGATAAAAAACCGCAGGCACCACAAGTACCCATGCCTTCGCCAATAGCCGCGTATAAATTCCCCGTACAACCAATGCCTATGCCCAATTTTAAATTCTCTCAACAACAATGGCGGCCGAATAATTTTAACAATGCTCCCGTACCATATAGGCCTGTAGGTATGCCGACACGCACGCAACAGATATTCCGCGCGCAACCACCTAACTACAATCCACAACTTAATAGATTCCAACTCCCACCAAGAAACGATTCATATAATTCAGGCCACAAGCCTATGAGTGGTGTAAGCCACTACGTCACAAAAGAAAGGCCCACGGGTGGTCAAATGTCTGGTCACGATTGGCGAAAATTCGGAAATGCGCCGCCATCTAACTACTTTAAGACTAGGGAGATGAACATGAACGAATTTGTGAACTATGGTGATGGTCATTGCTATTACTTTCCCGAGTACGCATATAACGAAGCCAATGATTCTTACTATGGGGTCTACCCGGAGTATTACGACCCAGAACCGATAAATTACGTGATTAACGAGCTATCAAATTACGATTTATCTCAAGAGATCCCATCAGGATCCTACGTTGATCCCGAAATGCCTAGTACGAGCTCAGCACAGGAACAGAATTTCCCCAAGCAAGGGAAATCCGAAAAGCCAAAATAGAATTAAATTTGCAGTCACAGAGACAGCTCCCGTACATACAAATTTCACACCCACCTTTAACCACTCAGTCGTCGCTTGCGCTTAGCTGTGAGTGTCCGCGTTAACGATGACCGGTCCGGCGGGGTCAACGACCTCTACCGTGAAGTGTGCTACGTGCAATATTGTAATAAATGAGCTATTAGCGTTTATTCAGAAAAATGTGATATTATGGACGAGGATGGAATTATCAGGTTGTGTATAACAGCTTTCAAGCCTGAGGATATTTTGGCAGCGAAGAATCTTCTGTTCGAGTCGCTCAGAAAATCAAGAAGAAAACTTCTTCGTAAGAGAGAAGGGAAATATCAGCGTGAACTGGAGGACATCATCAGTACAATTAAAGAGGTGGACCCTGAAGAATTGCCGATATTTGTGGCCCGTGACTTGCATAAGCTGCCTCCAGTCACATTTGATCATATCGATGTCACTAGGTTACTTAAAGATTTGATTACGCTACGAAATGAGCTCGAGCATAATTATGTAAATAGCGAGAATTTTACACAGTTAAAAAATGAAGTGACGAATCTTAAGCAAGCGTCCTTAGTTAAAAATTTTGAGGGCAATAATTATGTGAATAGAATACGGGGATCTGCTAATTTACAAGATAGTTTTAATTGTGAGAGTGGTCCAATTGGTATAATACATATACCGCCCGAGACAACGACATCTAATATTCACACAAAGACGACCTTGGCAATGAGTCAGTGCACTACTATAATAATATATATAATATAGTGGCACACAGTCTGCCCCTGCACAGCGCTTCCCGTCTCCATCGCGTGCACCGGATGGCGAATCGTCTGTCTCTGTTACACAGCGCATCGAGGTACCCGTGGAGGCACATGCAGAGGTTTCGAACGTGTCTGAAACCGCGTTACTGGCCTCATTAAACGAGCATCGCATAGATCCCGAACGCGCAACCACACAAACATTAGTTATTACACAAATGAGTATGTCGGACATTGTGCGTAGTAATAATAATGGTATTACTTGGAAGGAACAGGAAAAAAGTGAGGAGTGGAAATTAGTGCAAAGGAAAAAATATAGGAACCGTTTTTACAGCGAAAAAGGCACCTGCATTGATTTAGAGCAAAAGTTCCGCGCAGCGGATATTCTAATACCACTGTTTATAAATAATGTACATGTCGATACATGTGAGAGTGACTAATGTCACTTACTTTTTATGTACGATATAATTATCGTACATAAAAAGTAAAACCAACATAACAGTGAAGTTACAAAAAATAAAGTCTAAGCAGACAAAGGATTATAATTCTTACAAGGTACTTGTTCCTAAACATATATTAACTATATTTATGGATTGTAATTTGTGGCCTGATGGAATAATATTTCGTCGCTTTGTTAATTTTCGCCGGCGTGCAAATAACAAAGAAAGTGATTCAAGTAAAAATGAAACGTAATTTTTAATCATTATGGATGAAACATCACTTATTTCGTTTAATTGCAAAAACTTTAAGAGATCCCGAGAGTGCGTAACTAATCTGAGCCTTAAGGCAGATATTATTGCACTGCAAGACCTGGCTGTTACCGCATGAAATATCGGAACTCAGTTATGTTAGCAAGGAATTTAGCTACTATGGTAAGTCAGCGATAGATACTTCTCAAGGTATTTTACGTGGGCGTCCGTATGGCGGAGTGGCGCTGTTATGGAATAAGTTGAAATTTCACTGTGTTTCGGTTATTGAATGCGATAGTGATCGTATTGCGGCAATAAAAATTTGTTCTACGGACCGAGAGATGTTAATTTTTAGTGTATATATGCCTACAGATTGAGCGGAAAATTTAGTAGAATACGTTCAGTGTCTGAGTGAGATTGCGGCAATTGTTAAAATTGTGATATTGAATCAGTTTATATTCTAGGGGATTTTAATGCCCACCCAGGGCATTTGTTTGGTACTGAAATGTTAAATTTTTGTAATGAGTTAAATTGGAATTGTATTGATCTTAATATTTTGGGTTTAGATTCAGACACTTATACCTTTGTCAGTGAAGCGCATGGTAGTAGGAGGTGGTTGGATCATTGCATAATCACTGAGGCAGCGAGGAGGTCTGTGGTCTCTGTGAAGGTACACTACGATGTTTACTGGTCCGATCATTTCCCTTTAGAAATTCAGTGCGAGATTGCTAATCTGATGCCTAAGCAAACTTTAATGTGTGCCTCAACTGACAAAGCTATATGGGGTAATAGAAATAAGAGTGAGTTAGAATTGTACGCAAAACTCTGTAAGGAAAAATTAAAAAAAAATTGAATTTCCCTAACAAATTAAGTAGTTGTTGTGATACTCTTTGTAATAATCATAGTTTGGATCACTTAGTTATAATAGATAACCTATATCCGAGCATTGTAAAGGTTATGCAAGAGGCAGCCAGGCTTAGCCATGCGGGTGGTAATGGTGACAGGAAAAACGCCCGCCCTCTTGCGGGCTGGAACAAATACGTGCGGGCTGCGCACCAAGATGCCCGCCAGAAATTCCTAAACTGGGTGTGGTATGGAAGGCCTCGAGGGGGCTTCTTATACATAGATATGTGCGAGTCGAGAAAAGTTTTTAAAAACAAATTGAAATACTGCCAAAATCACCAAGAGCAAATTAAAATGAATATACTAGCTTGTAAGCATGAAAAGAAAGACTTTCGGGGCTTTTGGCAGCAAACAAAGAAAATGGGTTCAAAGTCTGGCGTCCCGGTGAGTGTCGACGGCGCTAGTGACCCGAAGGATGTTGCGAACTTGTTTCAGGTGCATTGCCAGGTTCAGCCTGTCACCGCCACGGGCAATGCTGGTAAATGTGATAGGGTGGTTGCTGAGCCGGTCGTGACCGGCGTGCCAGAACGTTTCACTGCCAAGGAAGTTTTCGAGCCGATAAAAGGAATGAAGCGTGGCAAGTCGCCAGGGCACGACGGCCTCAGCATTGAGCATTTCCTTTACGCGGGGCCTCACCTGCCAAGATTGCTGGGAATGCTGTTCACAATCTGTAGGAGGCATGCCTACTTACCTGCGGATCTAATGAGAACGGTCGTAGTTCCAATTGTTAAAAATAAAACTGGGGATATTTCGGATAAGACCAACTACCGACCGATCTCATTAGCTACTGTGACAGCTAAAGTGCTTGATTGTTTGCTTGAGAGACAACTTAAACAACATCTTAAGTTTCACGACGCCCAGTTCGGTTTTAGGCCAGGGTTATCCACTGAGTGTGCTATTATGTCCCTCAAGCATATAATCAAGTACTACACTTGCAGAAAAACATGTGTGTATGCTGCTTTTCTGGATCTGTCGAAGGCATTTGACTTGGTTCAGTATGATATTCTTTGGGCGAAGCTGTTGGCGAGTGGTGTCCCGAATGACATTGTCAATGTGTTTAAATACTGGTATGGACATCAGACTAACCAAGTCAGATGGCTTGGACAGTTTTCTGATGAGTTTAAGCTTAAATGTGGGGTGAGACAAGGTGGTTTGACCTCTCCCACATTATTTAATTGTTATATTGATCAGCTGATTCGTGGGCTCAGCAGCATGCGTGTCGGATGCTCTATAGACGGTCTTTGTGTCAATAGTATAAGTTATGCTGACGACATGGTGCTGCTGAGTCCATCAGTCGCTGCTCTCAGAAGAGTGATGAGCGTTTGTGAGCGTTTTGCTAAGTTTCACGGTCTTCTTTACAATGTAAAGATGAGTGAGTTGATGGTATTTAAGGCAGACAGTCGCAGAGCTCTTAATGTTCCGCCAGTGTACCTAAACGGAGTAGCTCTACATCGCGTATCGTCCTTCAAGTATCTCGGTCACATTGTGAACGAGAGGCTGAGGGATGACTGTGATATGGAGAGGGAAAGGAGAGCGTTGGCAGTCCGCTGCAATATGTTAGCCCGCAGATTTTCACGATGTACCACAGAAGTTAAAATAACATTGTTTAAAGCCTTCTGCCAAACAATGTACACGTGTAATCTGTGGGTTGATTATACAGGGGGGGGCTTTCGGCGCACTCCGAGTACAGTATAATAATGCCTTCAGGGTGATGTTGGGTTTTCCGCGATTTTGCAGCGCATCGGGCATGTATGCGCAAGCGCGCACTGATAGCTTCGAAACGGTGTTGCGCAAACGTGTCGCCTCGCTCATGCGCAGAATACGTGGTAGCTCCAACACCATACTGAGGGCTATTAGTGGCAAACCAGATTGTCCTATTATGGGACACTGGGTGAATATGCATGTGCATAAACCTAATGCCTCAGGTAGGCCTGGTTTGTACTTAAACTAATTATTCGTGTCTGCACTTAATTATTACTAACATAGCTATAACTACCTTGTACCTACTAACAATTATGGATATTTGTCCGAAATAAAGAGATTTTATTTATTTATTTATTTTAAAATTTTTGATCGATACGGGTGCTAATCAATCTTTTATTTGCCCGGAAGCTGTAGGTAATTTTTTTCACGAAATCCCGTTAAACTTTGACCCCTTCGAGGCAACGCGCAACGATTATTCTATAACTTTGCCATGTTTCAGCGAATTTCGGGAAACAGAAAGTATTAAACTGTTCGTTTATAAATTTCATGACTTTTTCGACGGCCTTATCGGTTTAGATTTATTAGAAAATTGGGAAGCCAAAATTGATCTTAAGGATAAAAAATTATTCACTCGTATTCTGTTACTCCAATTCATATGTATAATTCACGGAATATAAACTTTTATGAAGAGGTGATCCCGGCAAAAACAACGAAGCTAGTTAGGGTCCCTATTAATTTGCAAGACGGAGACGCTTATATTGACGGACAGATTATTTCTAATTGCGTAGTAAATGAATGCCTAACCACCGTCATAAATAATCGTGGTTTTCTTGAAATTACGAATCCAACCTCGCACGACTTAATATTTTCTATGGATCGCGCCGTTCATGCAGAGGCTTATAACGTCCAATGCACGGGCATTGAACAAATGACGTAACGCGAACGCGAAGTACTGTCACGCTTGCGCACAGACCATCTTAATATGGAAGAGCGCATTAACTTAGAGAATCTGTGTCAAAAATATGCAGATATATTTTATATTGACGGAGAGGCTTTGACTTTTACAAAACAGTGGTAAAGCCACGCGGCAGCTTTTCCGGTCGCACGGATGGGCCGGCTCGAACCGGGGTGGTACCACGACCTCACAGAAAACCAGCGTGAAGTAGAGGTTTACCTCTGCGTTTCGCTTGGTGAGTGCAGGTGGCCGGAGGCCCTTTTTACTGGAAATGAGGCATTCCATCTTAGTCCTCACGGGTGACAACGCATCTGCATTTTGATTCGCAAACGAGGATAGATGTAGATGTCTATGGGCCGCAGCAACCACTTACCATCAGGTGGACTGTGTGCTCGATTGTCACCCTTATCCTATAAAAAAAAAACAAATAAGATTAAACACAAGATTAGGACATCTGATGAGATGCCGGTCTTCACAAAAAGTTATCGTTACCCTTACATACACCGCGACGAGGTCAGGGATCAGAAAGGGAAAATGCTAAGTCAGGGTATAATTAGACCATCGGAATCTGCCTGGAGCTCCCCTATTTGGATAGTACCAAAAAAAACTGATGCCTCAGGAAAGACCAAATGGCGTTTAGTCGTAGACTTTCGGAAATTAAATGAAAAAACTATTGACGACAAATATCCGATTCCCAACATTAATGACGTTTTGGATAAGCTAGGTAATTGCCAATATTTCTCGACCCTCGAACTGGCTAGTGGTTTCTATCAGGTCGAGATGGACCCAGAAGACATACCCAAAACAGCATTTAACGTAGAAAATGGGCATTACGAATTTTTACGTATGCCCATGGGCCTGAAAAATTTACCATCTACCTTCCAGCGGGTGATGGACAATGTCTTGAAGGGTCTCCAAAACGTCATCTGTCTGGTCTACCTCGACGACATAGTAGTTTTTAGTACCTTTAAAGGGGAAAATAGAGCATCATCCGATTCCACTCGGATTAGATGCCGGCGTCCGAGTACGCTCGGATTACATGTTTACACGATACGAGTAACGTCCGAGTAGTAATCCGAGTGCACTCGGTCCGAGCCAACTCTTATCGTGTCAACCCGGTTTTACTTATCAATCCGCCTTTAGCAATGTACGACATTATTCCAATCATACAAGATAAGTTTTAAAATTCGGCCATGAATTTAGTGCTAACAAAAACTGAGGTGTAAAATGTAAAAGACTATTTAAGGCAGCAGGAGATTATCAAAAATTATCACGACGGTAAAACTAACCACCGTGGTATAAATGAGTGTCATCTTGCCTTGTCTTGCCGTTATTACTGGCCAAAGATGCGAGATCAAATTACCAAATTTATCAATGATTGTACTATCTGTGGCCAAGCTAAGTACGATCGTAATCCCATCAAACCGCAATTTAACATCGTTCCTCCTGCTACTAAACCGTTCGAAATTGTGCACATGGATTTGCTTTCTATACAAAATGAGAAATATTTAACTATCGTAGATGCGTTTTCCAAATACGCGCAGGCATACCATGTTCGCGATGCCACGGCAATCAGTATCGTTCAAGCACTGTTAAATTTTTGCACTCATTATGGGTTACCTCTAACAATAGTATCAGACAATGGCACAGAATTTACCAATCAGATATTTAATGACTTTACTAATTTACACCGGATTAACCATCATAGAATACTACCTCACTCCCCCAACGATAACGGCGTAGTAGAAAGGTTCCACACGACGATTCTGGAACATCTCAGGATCCTAAAATTACGCAATAAAAATGAGAATGCTATAAACCTTATGCCGTACGCAATTTTAGCTTACAATAGCTCCGTACACAGCTTTACCAAATGCAGACCTTTTGATATTATAACTGGGCATTTCGATCCGCGAGACCCCTTTGACGTAGATATGACAAAACATTTAACGCAGCAATACGTACAGAATCATAAGGATCAGATGAAGTTAGTTTATGAAACGTTAGGGGAAATTAGCCTGGCTGACCGTACCAGCATCATAAATAACCGTAATAAAGATCGCGATCCTGAAATCGAATATCAGCCACATCATCGTATTTTTGTGAAGAACCCTCTTGCGAGTCGTCAAAAGTTGGCCCCTAGGTATAGTCGTGACACAGTCTTGGCAGACTTACCTATACATATATACACCTCACGAAAACGCGGGCCTGTTGCCAAAAATCGTCTTAAAAGAATACCCAAAAGTGCCAAATTGTTACAGGGTGCTACTGGTCCTGACTGCTCCTTCGATAGCATCCCACATGATGAATCAAGAGATAACACTTGAGAGCCTCGACGATGGCCCTGGACTTCTACCTTTTCGGCTTGGCGTAACAAGGCTCATTACACACTATCATACTTTTATACAATTCGTAGAATTAGATGATATTAATGATAAAATCTCGCAGTTACAGAATCAACAAATATATTTTAGACAAACTCTAGGAAACGATACTTATATGCTTTATGAAGCTCAAATAGAATTCCTATTCATCAAACTTAGTAAGGTCTTAAACCAATTAGAAACCTTAAAACTCCATCGTATAAAGAGAGGTCTCGTAGACGAACTCGGTTCAATAATTAAGAGCGTTACTGGTAATTTAGATAATTCAGATGCCGTGAAGTATGACAATGCAATTAAAATCCTTCAGCAAAATAGTAACGTAATTTTTCATGAATTTAACAATCACGTAAGTCTTAGTAAAGAGTGGATGGTCCAGCATTCTAATGTGTTAGAAAAGTTAGTGGAGAATCAGGTAAAAATAAATGAAACGTTACAATTAATTTTAGATAGTAATAGTTATAAAGATTCTAGCCTACTAAAATATGCTAAATTTGCTCAGTATCTTGCTATTTTAACTGAAAATATTGACGAAATATTCAGTGAGCTAACTAGAATCGAAAATATCATAGCTTTTATTCACGCTTCAACTTTACATCATTCCATGATTAGTATAGATATTTTAAACCATATGATTCAACGCTTAATTACTATCTATGGTAAGGAGCATGTGTTGCAATTAGAACTTAGGGAATACTATGACATAACTAAACCAGGATACTATTACTCTGATAATAGGATAGTCATAATTTTTAATATACCGCTATTTACTAAGGATAGTTACAATCTCTATAAATTATCCGTGGCCTCCAATAAGTTTAAGCAGGCCCTCGTCCCTTCTTTTCCTTTAATAGCAACCAACAGAAAAGGTTATGTGTATATAGAGGCTGAATGCCCGAAGTTTAAGGACTGGTACCTCTGTGGAGAGACAATGGACCATCAGCTACGACAAGTTCCAGACTGTATCCAGAATCTTTTAATAAATCAAGCCATCGACAAGACCTGCGACGTTGTTACAATAACCCTATCAAGACCAGCTATGGAAGAATTAGACGAGAAACATTATATCCTGTCTTTCCCCAACGCCACGAGGATACACTACCTGTGGCAAAGAAAATTACAACATTCTCAGCGGCACCTACTTAGAAACTGTCCCTATGAGCTGCTCCTTGGACACACCCGACTTTATAATCACCAATACTAACGACGTAGTGGAAGGACAGCCGCTGAAAATAATGAAGCTGACAACCGACATTAAGGAACCGCTCAAAGAAAATCTCAGATTCATCTTAATTCCATTGACTTACGAAGGCTGCATGACACTAAGCACAGGGTGATAACGCAGCCAACTCTGGAAATAAAGCAAGTGTCGCCGGACTACACAGTATATCATACAACGATCCCGCTTTATATCATTCTATTAAGCGTACTCGCACTCACCATGCTGCTACTTATAAGACGAGGCGAAATATTCCGACGCAGATCTGAAAGATCACCCCCCAAAGACAAGATCTACGCAGTACCCGAGACATCTGAAAAGACCAAGCAGCATCCATCACTATTTTCTCAGATAAGTCTTCAAAAATAAGTGATGATCTGAGGGGGGAGGTGTTATATCAAGCTCTCACTAGTAATTTGCAATAAGCGATGACCTCGATACAGCACCTACTGACACCGCTCACACGTGCCGCCACCGGACGCAACGTGATCACCGCCGCTGACACTGCACCCCGATTGACGTCAATGCGCGTTTACCGCGATGCAACATTTTTATTTCATAAAATTTAATTTAAGCATTCTGTATCTAGCATCGATCAGGCATAGACTTAAGTTTAATTGTAAAATTAGTTTCATTAAATCTATTTAAATAAATTTGGTTTTTTTTGGGTCCTTCGGCTGTGGTTACCATAATTCGAGTGTACACGAAAAGCGCTACGGTGAACGCCCATATAAAACTTTTTTAGCGGGAATTTCAAACCTTTGTATTCTGTAACTTTAAACTTTTTATTTAAGGCTTATTCGAGTAATTTTGGCTCAAACCTCACAACCCTTTGGGGTTAAATTCCCATATTTTTGAGAGGTTGCACCAAAATTACCCGAATATACTTTAGATTAGTATGTGGGATAAAATAAAACTATAAATAAGTATAGTTATGTAATTTTATTTTCTGGAAGACGATTGTTTTATAAACGACACATTATTATTGATGTTTTTTTATTGTTTTTGTACATAATATTTATTTATTATTATATCAATACTTATTTATTATTAATTGGTATATAGGAACGCTCTGCACATGATTTATCACAAAAGGTAAGTTATATAAGCATGTTCGGTCCTGCCGTGTATCATATTTTATGTTTACTCAGATTTGATATGAAAAATATAACTTTTTTCACAGGTACATTAATTTTGTTCATTTAAAATTCGAAAATCTGGCATGATCATGAAACGGTGGATGAAATATGATATTCAGAATTTATAAACTATTATTGTTATTATATACTCATTTCTGAACAAAATTAATTTATTAAAATAATTTCTATCGACACCATAGATAAGAGTGTACGACACTATTTCACTGCTTTTTTGACAGTTTGACAGCAGATCATAGATAAATATATATGTAGCAAGCTAGCAGCAGATCTACCTCAAAACTTAGCTACCTTACCCCAGCCTACAAAAATGGGGTAATTACTTTTTGAAAGTTACCTTAGAAGTTGGTTGAAGAACTGTTTTTTAGGAGAACAGATTTTGATGATTCTTTATTATTTGGAAGCTGGTGCTTTCTCATGCATAGCAAGAGTCGCTATTTATTTAAATGACTTTACGGAGTGAATTTTCTGCGCCCTGTACTATTATGTATTCTGTGCTGCTGTATACAATTTGCCACAAAGAGAATACTTCCAGTAAACTTTTTTACCAGTGAAAATCAACAAATGAAAAGAAATACCTTAACTGTGTACTAGACTTTCTGAAAGAGGCATTACTAATGAAATTAAAAAGATAATTCAAAATCTGTGTCCGTTAATGCCTGCTAATTGCAGACTTTTTTGGGAAAAGTTGTGTTAATAATAATGTTGAAAATTTAGCAAACGAGGAATAAGGCACAGAAAATTAAACATTGTAATTAAATGATAATAGATATGATAGGTGAATGTGATAAAATGTAGGCTAGTTTTTGAAACAGTATAAGTTGGTATAATCTCCCAGGTAACACTGATTCTAAAATAAAGTTGAGTTATCAGTGATTCTTCATTATATTTAAGTATTGTTTTTCATTAAGGTGCTTTTTGGAGAAGTCCTTTTGAAACAATTTTATGTTAAAAAGATTTTTCATGTTGTTTGTAAGTTAATGAGAATAATTTTGTGCCAAATAACACTATAATTATAAACATTATAATTTTTGATCTCTCTAATTAAGTCTTTAAGTTTTGCTAAAAATATTAGAGAAGTTTTCTATTTTTAAGAATTGTTATGGCAAATAACAAGAACCAATATGTGATTTTTGATCTCACTGCTAGTTTTATAAATAAAACATGTAAGTTCACTACATTTTTGTTCCTTTCTCCACTATTTAATAAAATATAAAAATGCTACTTTAAAAGCAATAACATCCGTTACTGTACAATGAAATAATTAAAAAAAATTAAAACCTTAGTGAAAAAGCGGTATTGTACTAACTACTGTTTTACGTAGCTATTTAAGTGTATTACCATTTTCTCAAAACCCCCTTTAATGACTTACTGCCAAGTCTGCATCCACATGACCAGCCTTTAAGATCACAGACAAAGGTTAATAAAGTTATAGTATATAAGAATAGAATACCATAGAATCATTTTTAACATAATATACATTATATGTAATTCTTATTGAAAGTAATTGTTTACTATTATTACTACTAGTTCCAAAAAAGCCTTTGTCCTGGAGGAACCAGGGCTTAGCTTTCCATTACCTTCAATCGAGTTTGGTGTTGATACGCATTTTTACAGAAAGGTTACATTTTTATAAGCACACACACAAAGTTTCAATATGCGGAAACACGTATTTTTTGAGAAAAAACATTATTTGTAAATTAATTATTTTTGCAGTGTTGTTACGTTCCTAGCGTAAAACTGGCGCCATTTTGTAAGGTCATTGTCGTCGTCAGCACGGATGTCGATTCTTTCCGAAAAAGATAGATTTTAAAATCGATTCGAATCGTAAGCTGTCGTGATATCACAAAAAATGGGTTACAATTACATTTTTATAAGCACACACACAATGTTTAAATATGCGGAAACTCGTAACTTTTGAAAAGTAAATTAATAAAAATTATGGAGTGTAGAGTAGAAGGAGGACCATCTCTGTATATGAAAAGTGTCCCTAAAAACGCGTCCAATAAGGGTGGCGCTGCAGTAGCATAGGATAAATTAAAAAAAAGCGCCAAAATTAATTAGAATAAGACGGAGAAATAAAAAAGGACCGACCAATCCGCTTTGTTTTGTACTACGTAAATAATTGAGGTTTTGTATACTGGCATTTTACTAACTAATCTAGTCATGAAATTTTTATAAATATTTGAATTCAGCTGACTTCACTCCGTCTACAACAGCTATCTTCATATCGTAGTTTTTCAGACGCCAGCGCTATTGTGGTAGATTTTGGAACCTCTATTTTCAGTATATAGTGGGACACTTTTTCAACTTTCGCACCTTATAAGATGGTTCTCCTTCTACTCTACACTCCATAATAAAAATCACTAATTTCAATATATTTTTGTTTTTTTTTAATTGGCTTTACAGCTCTGGGTTCTAGCCCTTTTGAGCCTACTTAATTTACAGACATTCGTCGATTGGAGGGGGAGGTGGGAGAGGAGGTGTAGGAGGACTAATTCAGAGGGATTTCTATGGAAAGCTAAGGAATTAATTAAAGCGATACAATATGTGTATAAAATTGATTAATAAATTATTTATTATATTTGATTTGTTTTATTTTAACAGTACATATTAGGGCAGATAATAAATAAAATAGGTTAGGTTCTACTTATGTCAAAGAACCAAATTTATTGACTCCGACTCCACGTGGTACGAGTCTGTCCTACCCCTAGAGTGGTTATGTAGAACCGGAGGCGCGTAGGGGGAGTAGCCTCCGCCTGCTGTAACAAATCGTAGGCATCGGACGAGCCGGAGCGGCTGAGGCTGGTCGCCGAAGGCGACCAACAAGCCGAAGCTGCGGAGGCGACGAGGGATGCCTGCGATTTGTTACGCAAAGGCCTAGAGGCTGCTCTTCCCGTAGCGCCGGAGACGTTGCAGTCTCAAAATAGATACAGAAATCCCTCTGAATTAGTCCTCCTACACCTTTTCTCCCTCTCCCCCTCCCCCCTCAATGCGACAAAAGTCAATGGAAATTCGTAATAAAGTAGGCTCAAAAGGGCTAGAACCCAGAGCCGTAAAGCCAATTAAAAAAAACAACAAATTATTGTTAAAATAAGTGATTTTCATTAATTTATTTCTCAAAAAGTACGTGTTTCCGCATATTGAAACTTTGTGTGTGTGCTTATAAAAATGTAAACTTTCTTTAAAAATACGTATCAACACCAAACTCGATGGAAGGTAATGGAAAGTCGTACCGGAACCAGCAAGAAACCCTGTGGGACTTTTTTTTTTTGAAGTATTGTATACAATTAGTATGAAAACAGAAACAGCATGCAACGAATCAGTGATAAATAAAAAATGACTTTCAATAAGTATTATGTAATAATCAATATTGAATAAAAAATTATTCTCTTCTATTCACGGTAGTGATCACCCCATTTCCAGGGGCTATTTATCAATCATGTACATTTTAGTAGCATAATAAATCTTTATTAAACAATTTATGCTTAATAAAAATTTTAAACTTTTTGATAGATAAGGCCTGCATATTTTCTGGGGCCTAAGTGTATACATTGCCCCATGATGGAATTACTGGCTCTTTGGACTCGAGTAACTTGTATAAATTTTACTTCTAAATGATGTAGAACTTCGGAAATATAGAGGCTTGTATCGAAGCTTTTTTGGTCGTTTTTTGAATTATGTCGATTTTTTTTCCTAGCGTGAAATGAAAAGCATATAACGAAAATGGATTCAACTATTATTAAAGTGTAGGATATTTGGGAGATAAAAATATTTTTTTTTTATTGTCGATATTCAATAGAATCTACAAATTAGAGCTCCCAAATCATGTCTTCGAGAGTTTTTGCCTAAACATGCATCGGGAGAATGATTATTACTGATTAAATAAATAAGTTATCTAAAATCCATTACGAGCTTATTTAAGGAGAGAAAACGAACTATTTTTACCAAGTAATTGTTATTTCAAGCAATGAACGATAAACATAAAATTTCAACGAGGAAACCTTGTAATTTCGCGTTTTTTTGTAATACGCCTCTTAACAAAAATTTTAAACTTTTTGATAGATAAGGCCTGCATATTTTCTGGGGCCTAAGTGTATACATTGTCCCATGATGGAATTACTGGCTCTATCTATGGCTATCTAGTATTTACAGAATGTACATCACTATTTTTACATAAAACTATGTTTGTTCTTGTGTACATACATTAAATTTTTTTATTTTATAATTACAAATAATTTTTTTGTAGAAGGTTGTTGGCGGCTACGTGGCGCAGTGGCTTAGCAATAAGTCATAACGCTAAGGGCCGTGGGTTTGAATCCCGCACGGAACAAGTATTTGTGTGGCCTACAAATAATTGTCCCGGGTCTGGATGTTTGTCCTTGTGAAAATTATGTATGTAAACTGACCCCACGATATAGGAGAAAATCCTAGTGTGAAGGTAACATTTAAAAAAAAACTATCAAACTATCAAATATTTAATTCCTTATATTTTAGTATGAAACAATATGTTCTAACAATTTGCTTAGTAGGGAAGCAAATATAGTCTAGTATATGAATATCCTATACTAAAATATATAAATTTACATTTTAAATTTCTACATTGTAAATTCCAATTTGAAAAAGCTAATCTATAAATTAAACATTTTCAGATAAACAGACGAAATCGGATACTACCCTAAGAATCAGAAGTTGTTACAAAAGCAAGCGAGAAGACTTAAAATTTAAATTAAAGAAGTCTAGAAAAACTACAAAAGATTTTAGGACTCTTCTATCAAATGCAGAATAAATGAGTAATGAAGTGGCATATGAGAAGATCACCAAAAAGATGACTTTTTTGTTAGCGAAGGTTTTGTTATAGCTGTTTAGAATCATTTATTGTAAAAAATATTATTTTTGCTCTTTGTTTTGTTATAGCTGTTAAGAATTGTATCTCATAAAAAATATTTTCATAGTTTGTATTGTGAAAGCTGTTAAGAATAACTTATTATAGATATATTAGTTTCATAATTTGTAGTGTCTAAGCTGTTAAGAATCATTTATTGTTAAAATATTAGTTTCATACTATTATTATACTTTATTACATATATTATTTACTTTCATATTGTGAATGCTGTGTTATATGAATTGTTTATTGTAAAAATGTTAGTTTGTGTGTGGCTCAGTAAGAATATCCACCAGTCCATATCATCCCGTGGATGTCTTAAGAGGCGACAGAGGGAAACAAATCAGAAGATGGACAGCAGTTCCTTCCTAATAACGACTAAATTAAAAAGCTGCAGTTGGCAACTCGCTTGTCAAGCGTTGCAACTATGGTAAATATTTCTTCTATGAGGCGACTGTTGAAGCTGTTGATGAATCACTTATTTAATTATTCAAATATTATTTCATATTTTCTATTGTCAAAGCTGTTATGAATAACAAGGGGCCAAACCCTCTTTTTATTTTTCGCCAGTTATTTTGCTGTGCACTACGGTCTAGTCCCAACTTCTAGTTCCTTTTCGGGCGGAACGCGTTGGTTGGTTGGCGCTCACCGCACACGGCGTTGGCGTCTGTGAAGCCGTGTGCCTCCCCCACATTTTTTTAAAATGTGAGTGAGCGAAGTCCTTGTATCTGGTATTTTAATATAAATATTGTAAGCCTTTTCCAAGCGGGAAGGTATTAATTAATAATGAATAATAGCCTAAATCTAGACCTTTAGAAAGATCAATATATTGATTATGTGATCACGTGTATTATTCATTTTAATATAGTTATATTTTATAGACGGCCATTTTATATATACAATAGAGGGGGCAGGGTTATTATAAAAATATTTCTTATTTTGTACTATCAAAGTTGTGTTTATGAATCATTTATTGTAAAAAATGTTATTTTCATATTTTGTCTTGTGAAAATTTATTGTTACATTAGATTACGACATTAGATGTTTTTTTATAGAAGAGGGGGCAAACGAGCATGCGGTTCACCTGATGGTAAGTGACTACCGCCGCCCATGAACAACTGCAACACCAGGGGAATTGCAGATGCGTTGCCGGCTTTTTAAAAAGGAGTAGGCTGTTTTCTTGAAGGTCCCTAAGTCGTATCGGTCCGGAAAAATCGCTGGTGGTAATCGATTCCACAAGGAAGTTGTGCGAGGAAGAAACCATCTTCTAAATCGCACAGTGGTGGACCGCCAATCATCGGTGCGAAGAGCCGAGAGGGGCATCGACGGAAATCTAATATCCGTCCGGATGAGAGGTCAGCAGAAAATCCTACAGGAAAGGTGTATGATCCTCCACATCTGGAATCCGCGTAGGCGAAGTAAACAGTTGTGTCAGACCATATGCCTAGACATTTAATATTTTTTCAGTTTAATATTTTGTTATATCAAAGCTGTGTTTATGAATTATTTATTGTAAAAAATGTTATTTTCATATTTTATTTGTGAAAATTTATAGTTAAAGACATTAGTTTAATATTTTGTTATAATAAAGCTGTGTTTACGAATCATTTATTGTAAAAAAATATTAGATTACCGTGTAGTGACGGTCTCCGAATTTCCGCAACCCCATATTATTATCATCCCGTGGGTGTCATCGTAAGAGGTGACAGAGAGAAACACATGAGCAGGTGGACTGATCTTCCTTATAACTGTAGTTGCCAAGCGTGGTTACAGCTTTGGATTGATTCATAGCCGTTTAAGTTTACCGTTATGGTATTAGCTTAACATTCTGTAATGTTAGTTTGTTATGATTCATTTATAAAAATAATGAAATTACTATTTTTGTATAGGCACTATCTGTGTTATTAATGTATTAATGATATAAACATTAGAATAAAATATTGGTTTTATGTGTTGTATTGTCAAAAGTATATTACTCTTTTATCTATCTCCTTTATTTTCATTAAGTTCAAAAAATATATAATAATGTAACAATTATTTGTGTTTAATTTTATTCATGTTAAAAAATATCATTGTTAATTCCTATTTACAAATTATCAATCACACTTTATGTATTAGGATTAATTATTAACAACCGACTGTTAAATTAAACAATTTAGAAGCATTTAGTTTCTATTCTATCTTTAAAAAATGTTTTAAATGTTTAATTCACAGTTGGTTGTTGATAATTAATCCTAGTACATAACGGCGGCTCTTCACGTTGGCCAACACAGTGGCGAATGTATTGGCAGAGATATTGGCCAAGAAATTGTGATCGCGTCCACACGTTGGAAGGTAGAGATGCGCAAAACAGTGCGCTTTAAAGTGATGTAATATGGCATTACATTTCGTACCGAGGAATGTTACGTTATACCATGACTCCAAACATGGCGCGAAATGATAATACACAGGATGGCTATTGTAATGAAACGCTCGCGTTGTAGAAGATGTGCTTGCGCTGTGATGTGACAATTGCCAAACGCAATGCTCTCGTTACTCGCTGCGCCGGAATGAACACTTGATTTTGTTATAATATTCATAAAGTCGATTTTTCTTCACACTTTGTCCCAATCTACTGAACTATTCAATCAAAATGGCATTTCGGGCTTATGACTGACAATAAACATAGATTGCAATATTGATTATTGACCAATACTATGAATATTGGCATACTTAAAAATCGATTTTATTTACAGTGGTTGTGTTTTTTTTTAAATTTGTTTTACATTATGTTTCTTTTTAATATCTAACGGTTTTGTTTTTATTTATATGGTATTAGCATTTTAACTACAACCCATAAATATTGATTGTAATATTTTTTTTGTCTTTCGACATTCAAAAAAGTGATATGTAACGGCATCATAAAAACATAAAATTGAATAGCGTGTGAATATTTGGGCAATAAAGTCATAAAGTACGAGATGCATAATTTAAAGATCACTAGGCGGTCCGCGCTGTTAAAAAACATTAACCTTAATACATGAACATTACGGTTCTAAGTAAATTCACTTATTTCTTAACCAGCCGACCACCGCTTGCTCCCTCTCGCTTACACATAGCAAAAATTAACGACATAATACGGACACCGAACAAAGCGCTGTGCGTCATGTTTGACTGTTATGTGCCATGCTTGATTTGGTCGAGTCATGTGTAATGCTACAGTACGCAGTTGTGTATCGCTAGCAACGCAAAGTCGGGAATTTGCATTTGGAAAAATCCAAAATTAGGGGCTTTTTAGGTGCTAATTAGGTGCCAAGTTTAAAAATTAGGTGCTCTAAAATGTTCACCGCAACGAACTGTTGAAATTTGCGTTGCTAGCAAAACGTTTCGCTAGCAACGCAATGAAGTTATTAGATATACGATAAATATTAATAGCAAGGAATTAAGTGCTAATTAGGTGCTGCAAGTATACGCAATAACAAGGCGCCCCTAATAAAAATAAAGTCGTTATTCAGAACATAGCAGATGCAAAATTCAGATTTCCTGAAAATCAAAATAGAATCAAAATTGCTTTAAGAAAAAGCCCAAATTAGGGGCTTTTTAGGTGCTAATTAAGTACCAAGTTTAAAAATTAGTTGCTCCAAAATTTTCACCGCAACGAACTGTTGAAATTTGCGTTGCTGGCAAAACGTATCGCTGGCAACGCAATAAAGTTATTAGATTTAGGATAAATATTAATAGCAAGGAATTAAGTGCTAATTAGGTGCTGCAAGTATACGCAATACCAAGGTGCCCCTAACAAAAATAAAGTAGTTATTCAGAACAAAGCAGATACAAAATTCAGGTATTCTGAAAATCAGAAAAGAATCAAAAATGCTTTTAGAAAAAGCCCAAATTAGGGGCTTTTTAGGTGCTAATTAAGTACCAAGTTTTAAACTTAAATTACTTAATTAGGTGCTCTAAAATTTTCACCGCAACGATCGACTGAAATTTGCGTTGCTAGCAAAACTTATCGCTAGCAACGCAATGACGTTACTACATATACGATAAATATTAATGGTATGGAGTGTAGAGAGAAGGAGGACAATCTCTATAGTATAATGAAAAGTGTCCCTAAAAACGTGTCCAATAAGGGTGGTGCTGCAGTAGCATAGGTTAAATTTAAAAAAAAGCGCCAAAAGTAATTTGAATAAGATGGAGAAATAAATAAGGACCGACCAATCCGCTTGATTTTGTACTACATAAATAGTTGATATTTTGTATACTGGCATTTTACTAACTACTCCAGTCATGAAATTTTTAAAATATTTCAATTCAGCCGACTTCACTCCGTTCACAACAGCTATCTTCATATCGTAGTTTTTCAGACGCCAGCGCTATTGTGGTAGGTTTTAGAACCTCTAATTTCAGTATATAGTAGGACACTTTTTCAACTTTCGCCCCTAATAAGATGGTTCTCCTTGTACTCTACACTCCATAATTAATAGCAATGAATTAAGTGCTAATTAAGTACTGAGCGATTATCGAAACCCGATACAGATTAAGATATTATTCTGGGAATTATAGGGTCCATGACCACCATTACCTTGTCATATTGTATGAACGGTATTTTTTGTTCTTTATCAGTGCCTAAAAATTAAGTGCTAATTAGGTGCTGAAAGATTATTTAGGTCGCATATAGATGACGGTAATATTCTGGAAATTATCGGATTTAAAACCACCATTACCTTACTATAAGGTATGAACGGCATTTTTTGTTTTTCAGATTTAATATGATTATATTTGATAATGGTTGAAAATTGGTTGAAAATTATATTAAATAATATTATAGATTTATAATATTATTTAATATAATTTTCAACCAAATAAATGTTACAATTCTTATTTTTAGACATGTGAAGCCTAAACTTTAGTGTACTAAATCGAAAGAATATTTTCTTTCAAGTAAATATTGCTTTGTAATAAATAGCGGCATCTATAACGTTATATAGTTCTAGTCATTTTATCGAATCAAAATCGATGGACTCTCAAGGTGGTAAGTACGATAGACGCTAGATGGCACAAACAAAAAAACCTGATTTTTGCATTTGCTTTGCCGAATAATTTTCTGAAAAACGACTTTATTTTTATCTAGGGTACCTTGTCATTGCCTATACTTGCAGCACCTAATTAACACTCAATTCCTTTCTATTAATATTTGTGGTATACGTAATAACTGCATTGCGTTGCTAGCAATACGTTTTGCCAGCAACGCAAATTATAACAATTCGTTGCGGTGAAAATTTTGGAGCAACAAATTTTTAAACTTGGCACCTAATTAGCACCTAAAAAGCTCCTAATTTGGACTTTTTCTGAAAGCAATTTTGATTCTATTTTGATTTTCAGGAAATCTGAATTTTGCATCTGCTATGTTCTGAATAACGACTTTATTTTTATTAGGGGCGCCTTGTTATTGCGTATAATTGCAGCACCTAATTAGCACTTAATTCCTTGCTATTAATATTTATCTTATATCTAATAACTTCATTGTGTTGCTAGCGAGACGTTTTGCCAGCAACGCAAATTTCAACAGTTCGTTGCGGTGAAAATTTTGGAGCAACTAATTTTTATACTTGGTACTTAATTAGCACCTAAAAAGCCCCTAATTTGGACTTTTTCTTAAAGCAATTTTGATTCTATTTTGATTTTCAGGAAATCTGAATTTTGCATCAGCTATGTTCTGAATAACGACTTTATTTTTATTAGGGGCGCCTTGTTATTGCGTATAATTGAAGCACCTAATTAGCACTTAATTCCTTGCTATTAATATTTATCGTATATCTAATAACTTCATTGCGTTGCTAGCGAGACGTTTTGCTAGCAACGCAAATTTCAACAGTTCGTTGCGGTGAACATTTTAGAGCACCTAATTTTTAAACTTGGCACCTAATTAGCACCTAAAAAGCCCCTAATTTTGGATTTTTCCAAATGCAAATTCCCGACTTTGCGTTGCTAGCGATACACAACTACAGTACGCGGTTGGGTTATATGACGCGTAATGCAACAATCGCATTACTTACACAAGTCTATTGGAAGGTCGTTCAGTTTGCTTCGGTTCAGGCCAATGTGCGGACGAATTTATTAAAATGATTATTGAAGCGCTAACGGCTGCTGCGGTTTATTTTTTCACAGCATACCACTATTTTTTTATTTAATTTTCACTATTTTTAATATTTAATATTTTTAATATAAATTTTTAATATTTCTTTATTATACACTAACGTTATACAGATAAGTAAAGTATATAAACATTAACACACCTAGGCATAGGTATAATTAACACTTTTACAACTAAGGCCTGGAAAATATTCGAAGCCTGTCTATGAAACTGTTGTAAAATTTTATTAAACAAAGCCTTTTTAAAAAGGGTTATTCTTATTATATAATTATAGAATAAAACTAAATAATACTTACTTACTTATCGTCACGCACAATCCCTGACGGGGTAGCCAGAGAGAACAGATCGCCAAGTGTCACGATCCTTACATACCTCTTTCGCTTCTTTCAGATTCATCATCTTCTTCATACATGCACGTCTAGGTATCCGAGTATTCTTGACCCTCCCCTCTTCGAGCAATTTGCTCACATGGTCTTCGAAAGTTAGTCTCGGTCTACCTCGACACCTTTTAGTATTAACTTTCGCGCTATATATTTTCTTCACCATTCGGTCTTCACTCATTCGCTCAACGTGCCCAAACCATCGAAGCACGCCCTTATCAATTTTTGTGATAAGGTCATCTTTCAAACCTGCCATATTGCGAATCTCTTCGTTTCGCTTTCGGTCAGCCATGGTGACGCCGCACATTTTACGAAGAGATCGCATTTCCACTGCATTCAACTAAATAATAATAATAATAAATAATTTATTTTGTCAAACATTAAAGTTACATTATACGATCAGTGATCGAGGTCACCTAGTAAGCAAAATAATGCCTGTAACAGGTGGCTTCGCTCTTCCATAGCTAAAAATTAAAGTATTATTAACGAAATAAAGAAACTAATAGGGAATAATAAAGACAGTAAAAACATGATTTTAGTATCCTACTTTTTAATTTGATTTTAGTATGCTACCTATAATATAGCATTAATACATCAATAAATAAATGAATACATCAATCACTACAACGTGAATGTGTATAAGATAAGGGTGATCAAAAAGAAATGGAAAAAAGAAATTTTATTTCTTGACGGCTCCGTGGCGTAGTGGCTTAGCAATGAGTTGCTGCCCTGGGGGCCGCGGGTCCAAATCCCGCACGGAACAAGTATTTGTATAGCCTGCACATAATTTCTCCGGGTCTGAATGTTTGTCCTTATGCAATTTATGTTTCTAAACTGCCTCCACGATACAGGAGAAAATCCTGTGTATAATAACATTTTTTTTTAAAAAGACTTTTGTTTTACAAACAATTTTCAGCTTGGTAGGGCTCTATAAAGCGAAAAGTTTATTCATTGGTCATTGTTACTGCCGTTATGTAGACACTAGTTACGATGCGTGCATATAAAATTTAAGCGTGCGTGCGTGCGATCACTCTGAAAGCTCGTAGCAAACTAAACGTGCGCCCAACGTGTGGACGCGGCGGCCAATACTCTGCCACAACCCTTTGATCTTTTGTAAAAAACCGACACCAGACGGATCTCGCGCCAACTTGTGGGCCATCGTCCCAATACGTACCAACGTAGCTTAAACACCCGCTCCACACGATGGCCATCGTTGTTGGCCAACACATTCGCCAGCGTGTTGGCCAACGTGTAGAGGCGGCATTATAAATGACCATGAATAGAGGTGTATATGTAGAGGTGCATGTGTATACGCACGCAAACATTCTCACAATATTGTGGCGAAACGACACCAGACGGCGCTAGTACTCCTCGGTTGACAGATTTCGCACGAGTGGGCTCCATTGATTTAAGAAGTTATATCTATGGTGGGCTCTCTTTTCCTGTATAGGACAGTTACTATCATAGATAAACACTATAGTTACTATACTCCACAGAGCTCTTCACAAATTATAAAGTTGTATGTACAATGGAGCTCTTTGCTATTTGCTATACAAATACAACTGTTCATTGTTCAATGTCCTTTGTAAATTGTAATATTTTTGTAAACTCGGGTTTATTGCTGAAAAAGTGAATTCAATTATATTAAAGCTAATGGAAACAGGAATGGCCTTTAGTGAAGTTTGTAGAATTTGCTTATGCTTTAATGTACGCATGTTTGTACTAAAGAAGACTAGTCTTCGAATTTTTTACAAAACATTGACGAACAGTTTTGTAAGTTTGTTAACATTTCCTAATATTGCAAATTGAAGTTGCGGTAATTTGTTGCTACAGTCGGAGAAATACATTATTACTTGCCTGATAAAAATGCGATAGATCGGGGCTAGGCTAAGACAAATGCAACCAGAACTTGAAAAACAACAATTAGCCTGAAATCCTACTACGTGCTACATGAGGCACCGAGACTTAACTGTTTGCAACACGCGAGTTAAAAATTACTGAGTCTGTGCCATAAAAAGGTACCTTGTGCCTCCTTCCACACGACCCGCACTGCTACATAAATTTTTTCTCGATGAATGTTCTAGTACATATTACTGAGTTTTACTGTGACTTTCTGTCATTATATTAACATCCACCCTGGTTTTGTCTTTTATGTGGTAGAGCCACACTGCAACTATATTATGGTTATGATTGTAGCACAAATAGGTCAGTTCTACCGGGATAGGACAATGCTCTCACAGAATACCAGTGTATAATAACAGCTTAATGCTGCTGTGTCATATGGTGAGTGTAGAGAATCCGAGACCCTTATTGGAAACAATGCATTCCATCTTAGTCCTCAGGGGTGACAATGCATCTGCATTTTGATTCTTAATCGAGGAAAACCTAGATGTCTATGGGCCACAGCATCCACTTACCACCAGGTGGACTGTGTGCTCGGTTGCCATTTACAGGCCAGATACAGGCTTATATCAGTTGTTTTAACAACTGACATTAGCCTGTATCCTGTTTTTATATCTGTAGTTGATTTATTTTATTTGTTTATCCAATATGTTATTAAGTTAGTTTATGGTTTGTGCTGATATCACTTTTGCTAGCAGCTTGTTCCATACTTCAACCGCTCTTTAGATAAAATACACAAGTTATTAACATTAAGGTCTGTTGTGTAACTACTGGAATAATAGTTTGTCAAAGTTTTGTAGATCATAGTGTTTATATATTATTTTATCTGTTTCAATCAAGTGTCCTCATCCTCTGTGATCTTTTAGATTTGTAAGTTTAAGTTCTTTTAGACTTTCGTCATTGTAGGGGACTGCAGTGCACTGTATTGAATTTAACTATATGACTATGACTGATGACTTTATTGTTTGGGTTAAACTATACTAGGGACGGTGGAAGAAAAGATGGTACTGTGGACGATGATATATTGCACTATTTACAAGCGGCAGATAATTTATATATATATACACTGAGGGGAATCTTCAATGGAGTATTAATTTGCTCTTTTCTCTTGATTTCTGTCTTGAAGTCTTCTCTCTTGCTGTTGTATCTTCGAGTGCCGCTTCCGACATGAACGGCGCACAGCCCAAAACACCCTTCTTATATTCCCAAAAAGAGTGTCTCGGAGCAAGCGTGACATTATAAGGTGTGCCGTGCGCTGATTAGTCGGCGGCATCATGTGATATTCGGGCGGTGTGGGGCGTTCCCGGGGTGCAACAGGGTATGAAGGGGTGACAGGGCGGCGGCTCCCCTCGCCGTCCATAACAGTCATATAGTATGTTTTCAATGCTCTAGAAAATTTTCAATATTTTTGAAGAAAGTTGAAGCTTCTTTAGTTACTCAATATAAATTGCAATGTATATTCCAAAATATAGGTATAATATAGGTTGAAAATATGTTTTATATATTTTTAGTACCATTTCTGGTATTATTATTACTATTTGCCATAGTTGCCATGCTAGGCAGGCTGGTTGGCAACTGCAGTTTTTTTTATTACTTTGACCTGTTATGAGAAAAATACTGCTGCATATATTCTTATGAGATAAAATAATCTAATTGTTAGATTTTTTTTTTTTTATAGGATAAGGGTGACAAACGAGCATACAGTCCACCTGATGGTAAGTGGTTGCTGCGGCCCATAGACATCTACATCTATCCTCGCCCGCGAATCAAAATGCAGATGCGTTGTCACCCGTGAGGACTAAGATGGAATGCCTCATTTCCAGTAAAAAGGGCCTCCGGCCACCTGCACTCACCAAGCGAAACGCAGAGGTAAACCTCTACTTCACGCTGGTTTTCTGTGAGGTCGTGGTACCACCCCGGCTCAAGCCGGCCCATCCGTGCGACAGCAAAAGCTGCCGCGTGGCT
Organism: Parnassius glacialis; assembly: GCA_033319125.1. Classification (NCBI taxonomy): domain Eukaryota; kingdom Metazoa; phylum Arthropoda; class Insecta; order Lepidoptera; family Papilionidae; genus Parnassius; species Parnassius glacialis. The sequence goes on from JAVANC010000005.1 coordinate 46,184,489, forward strand.
CTACCACTGTTAAAAAGATGACCAAACCCACCTGTAATTTACTCCATACTGCAATTTATATTAAATTTATAGGTTAAAACTGCTAGGGGATGTATATTGTTATTAACTTCCATTTCAATTTGAAGTGATAATGGCCTAATAGTTATGGGTGTGAACTGCAAACTCAAGAAAGTATTAAGTTCAAATCTTCCATTTGGCTATTGTTGTATTGTGCGTAACAGGTTGTGAAGCATTCCATCTTAGTCGCTTCCACAGCCTTTGCTTGAAGTTCATTGCAGGTTCCTATGGGCTGACACAGCCACTCACCATCAGCTGGATTGTATGTTTATTTGTCACTTCAATGTTATAAAAAAATTATATTGATGAAGAGAATCGTGGTACCCAATAGACTTTATTATAAACTTGTATATTTAAGTAGTTTTCCATTTATATGACTAACTTTCATATTTTCAGATGGATGAGGATGAGGAGCCTATAATTGTCTGTTTCACCTGTCATGCAAGACTCATTCGTTGCAGAACATTACAACAACAGGCTATTGAATCAAATGCAGTTCTGGAGCAGTTGCTTGCAGGAGGGTCCATGGTATTATCCGTTCCATCCATTAAAACCTATAAGATCCTGATAGATTGCCTCATATACGAGGGGTTTTGCCTAATTTGCCATGCTCGGCAGGTTGGCTACCGCAGTTTATATTGGTCTGATTGCTTATCAGGAAGATGCTGCCGCCCAACTCCTGTTTCTGTTTCCCTCTGCCGCCTCTTACGACACCCGTCCCGTGGGTAGGTATATAGGGTAGTAGATAAATATATAATTAAAAATATATAAATTATAACAATTATAATAACCGTATTTAAAATTCAATGTGTGAATGTTTAAATAATATAATAAATATTAATGTTAAATAATTATTTAAAAATAGCAATAATTATAATAATAATAAATGTTCCTCCTTCATAATATTGCTGCGCCCATCAGGGCCCATAGAGATACCATAAAACTATGTAACACCTTTTGTAACCTATGGAATGCAATAAAGTTATTGAGTATTGAGTATAGATATTCTTACACCGCCACTACACGGTCCACGGTATTATACCTGTTATTAATAAAATTTCACTGCCTGTTGATCACTACCTGTCTCGTGCCTTCTATGCTGCTTCCCATTGCCATATGGGAGAATGTGTTTTCTACTGCAAAGTTAAGTTTATCCTTCAATCCAACTTACTTTTTCGTTAGAGCAATGTTCTATATTTTACGAATTACAGTGAGTTAAGAACTTATTTTTACAAAACTAATTAGCTAACTGTTTATGCTGTTATATATTACTGTATTGTATATAAATTAAATATTATCTATATCTGGGGGCACGGCAGTGCCCCCGCCAAGTCGAGCAAAGAAGCGGCACGGCCGTACCATCCTTTTCTCGAAGCAGTTCAGGCCATTTTAGAAAACCTATAACTTCGTTGTGGATAAAACTAGAAGCCTGAATTTTCAGTGGCCAAGTAGGCATTGTATAAACTCGGTATATTTCAAATTTCATTAAATTTGAATCAGTAGTTTAAGAATTATAACTAGTTAAAGTTTCTTAATTTTGTCACTCACCGACTGACCGATCATCAAAACTCTAAGGCGCTTCTAGTAGATATAGAAGCTTCAAATTTGGAATACAAATATTGTTTAGTATATAAATCACGGAAATATTAAAATATTTTGCAATTTCACTCCAGTTTTCGAGATACACCAACTGCTTAAATAACTTTGTAATCCCATTTAAATATATAGGATTACAAAGTTCCATTTGCAGTGAATGAATCAGTGTATCTATATATGTATAATATAATAGAATAGAATAGAATAATTTTTTATATTATTCTATTCTATTCTATTATATTATATTTAATAATCAATATTGAATAAAAAATTATTCAATATTGATTATTACATAATACTTATTGAAAGTAATTTTTTATGTATTTTAACTAATGTCCGTGTAGTGTGATAGAAATGAGATAAAATCCTTGTAGGAAACAGCAGTTTATTATAAACACGCGTGTTACATCAGTGCCGGCCATATTGCTACTGCCTCACACAAGGCAGTTACATAGGTACTATAGGTACATATGCTATTCTTCTCCTACTGTCGCCGAATCATTGCTCAAACAAAATGTAAAGGCTTGTTCAAATACTTTTAAATTCCATAGAGTACTGCCAAAAGATATCGTTAAATATTTTAAAGCTATTGATGTTAAGAAAACGGCAGACTTATGGGGGATTTCCGTTAAAGTTATTTTATCTATAATAGATATATTAGCACCTTATCTAGCCACTATATTTAATATAAGCGTCGAATCTGGTGTGTTTCCTGATTTAATGAAACATAGTAAAGTCATACCTATATTTAAATCTGGTAGTACAATAGACCCCGCCAATTTTAGACCAATTTGTGTACTACCAACATTAAGTAAAATTTTTGAAAAAATTATTTTAGATCAGATGTTAAGTTTCTTTAATATTAATAAATTGCTGCATAAAAATCAATTCGGTTTTACAATGGGGTCGCTCGACAACTGACGCTGGAGTTGAGCTTATTAAAGATATTTTTTGTGCATGGGAGAATTCAGAGGATGCTTTGGGTATATTTTGTGACCTTTCCAAGGCCTTTGACTGTGTTCACCATGAGACATTAATCAGGAAGCTACAGTACTATGGTGTCAAGAACGCAGCGCTTAAACTTATTATTTCATATTTAAGTAATAGAAAGCAGAAGGTTATTATCAATGGTAAAAGTTCTTCCGGGTCACCTGTACTAATGGGTGTTCCTCAGGGCTCGATTCTCTGCCCATTCCTGTTTCTGGTATATATTAATGACTTACCTCACCTTGCAGGGGATAGTCATGATTTTTTTTTTTTATAGTATAAGGGTGACAAACGAGCACACAGTCCACCTGATGGTAAGTGGTTGCTGCGGCCCATAGACATCTACATCTATCCTCGTTTGCGAATCAAAATGCAGATGCGTTGTCACCCGTGAGGACTAAGATGGAGTGCCTCATTTCCAGTAAAAAGGGCCTCCGGCCACCTGCACTCACCAAGCGAAACGCAGAGGTAAACCTCTACTTCACGCTGGTATTCTGTGAGGTCGTGGTACCACCCCGGTTCGAGCCGGCCCATCCGTGCGACAGAAAAAGCTGCCGCGTGGCTCTACCACTGTTTAATATTATATATATATATATATAGTATTATTTGCTGATGATACTTCCTTGATTTTTAAACTTAAACGTCAATTATTTAAATGTGACGAAGTCAATAATGCTATATCAAAATTAGTGCATTGGTTTAACGTTAATAATCTGCATTTGAACGGAAATAAAACTAATTGTGTTAAATTTACAACAACGAATGTTAAAAATCTGAATACCAATGTGTTTTTAAATGGGGAGGAATTGAGCCCTGTTGTATCCACTGTTTTTCTTGGCATCACTCTTGACGCAAAGCTTCAGTGGGGCCCCCATATATCCAAATTAGCACGCAGACTAAGTTCTGTAGCCTATGCTGTAAAAAAGATTAGAGGTCTCACTAGTGTCGAGACAGCTAGATTAGTTTATTTTAGTTATTTCCATAGCATAATGTCTTATGGGATTTTGCTATGGGGATATGCGGCTGCTTCAGAAACTATTTTTGTTTTACAGAAGAGGGCCATTAGAGCTATTTACAATCTAAAACCGAGAGAGTCTCTTAGAGATAAATTTAAAGAAATTAATATATTAACTTTGGCCTCTCAGTATATTTACGAAAATTTAATGTATGTTCACAAAAACAAAGATAGTTTTAGTAAAAAAAGTGATATACATTCTGTAAACACTAGGAACAAACACAAGCTAGTGATGCCAGTTTCTCGACTCCACAGAGTCAGTAATTCATTCTTGGGGCAATGTATACGCTATTACAACAAGGTCCCGGAAAGTGTACAGGTCCTCTCTATTACCAAGTTTAAATGTTTTATTAAGCTGAAACTGTATAAAAAGGGTTATTATAGTATAAATTAATACATGGTTGATAATAACCCCTGGGAATGAGGTGGTTGCTTCCAAGCAGTTTCTAAAATAAATTTTGTAAATAGTTCGTAATCATTTATATTGTAAAATTAATTAAAAAAAAAGTCTCGCTGGGTTTCTTGCTGGTTCTTCCCAGGACAGAGGGTATTTTTTCGAACCAGTGGTAAAGTAAAAAATGACTCAATAAGAATTACACATGTAATGTATATTGAATAAAAATTATTCTATTCTATTCTATTCTAAGTGTAGTTACATATTTACCACTGGTTCGGAAAACACCCCAGTCCAGGGAAGAACCAGCAAGAAACCCAGCGGGACTTTTTTTTCCAAACATATTTCACTTAACAATAACATCGATTTTTCATAGAACCAGCATGGTGGCGATCACCTTATTCCCAGGGTTATTTTCATTCATGTATTCCTTGATATTATAATAACCCTTTTTGTACAGTTTTTCTTTAATAAAACTTTTAAACTTGTTTATTGACAAACTTTGAATATGTTCTAGGATTTTGTTGTAAAAGCGTCTACATTGCCCTATAAATGAATTACTGATTCTGTGGAGTCTAGTAACTGGCATTACAAGCTTATGTTTGTTCCTAGTGTTTAAAGTATGCACATCCTTATTCTTATTAAAGCTATTCATGTTTTTATGCACATACATTACATTCTCATAAATATATTGTGATGCCAAAGTTAATATGTCTATTTCTTTAAATTTTTCTCTGAGGGACTCTTTACAATTTAGGTTATAAATCGCCCGTACGGCTCTCTTTTGCAAAACAAATATAGCTTCAATATCAGTCGCATTACCCCATAACAAAATTCCATAAGACATTACGCTATGAAAGTAACTAAAATACACTAATCTAGCTGTCTCAACATCTGTGAGGCTTCTAATCTTTCTTACAGCATATGCTGCAGAACTAAGTCTGCTTGCTAATTTAGATATATGGGGGCCCCATTGAAGTTTCGCGTCAATAGTAATACCAAGAAAAACAGTGGTATCCACAAGACTAAACTCCTCCCCATTTAACAGCACATTGGTATTCGAATGTTTTACAGTAGGTATTGTAAATTTAATACACTTTGTCTTATTGCCGTTTAAGAGCATATTGTTGGCGTTAAACCAATGTACCAATTTCGATAGAGCATTATTTACATCGTCATAATTAATTAACTGCCGTTTGAGTTTGAAAATTAAAGAGGTATCGTAAGCAAATAATATCGTGATTATCCCCTACAAGATAAGGTAAGTCATTAATATAGATTAAAAACAGGAATGGGCCAAGAATCGAGCCCTGAGGAACGCCAATTGATACTACTGATCCGGAGGAACCTTTACCATTGATCACGACTTTTTAAGTTCTGTTACTTAAATATGAAGTAATAAGTCTAAACGCTAAATTTTTTACACCGTAATGTGGTAGTTTCCTGATTAATGTCTCATGATGAACACAATCGAAAGCCTTGGAAAGATCACAGAAAATACCTAAGGCATCTTGTGAATTCTTCATAAGCTCAACACCGGCGTCTGACGTCGAGTGACCCCTTGTAAAACCAAATTGGTTTTTATGAAATAATTTATTAGTATTAAAAAAAATTAACAATTGATCCAAAATAATTTTTTCAAAAATTTTACTGAGAGTTGGTAGTACAGAAATAGGTCTAAAATTAGCGGAGTCCAATGTACTACCAGATTTAAATAAAGGTATTACTTTACTATACTTCATTAAATTAGGAAACACACCAGAATCGATACAATTATTAAAATAATAGCAAGATGAGGTGCAATTGAATCTATTATGGACGCAATAAATGTAATGGAAATCCCCCACAAATCTGCGGTCTTCTTAACATCAATAGTTTTGAAGTATTTTACAACATCTTGCGATAATACTTTTTCAAATCTAAATTCTTTTAAACAGGTATTAACATTCTGTTTGAGTAATGACTCGGCGACAGTTGGAGAAGTATTCAATGACTGTTGTCAAGATAGGAATATCAGTTAAATATTTCTCAAACACCGCTGCGACTTCTTGATTTGATTCAGTTAAATCGTTGTTAATTTTTAGAGTTACGAGGTTTGTCTTTACCGGTTTCGTTGTTAATTAATATATTATTTAAATATTAATAATTAATGGAATAATAGGTGTAGATAGGTACCTAGATATAACTATCTACTAAAAGAGATGAGATGCCATCAAAAACATAACTTGTAAAAAAAACCAAGTCTCGCAACTCAGTTCTGCTACCGTAAAAGTTGTGAGATCCATGTAATACCAAGTCGGTTAATTTATTCAGTCCTTACTTAAGGGTCCTTCTGTCTTAAGTTATTATGTAATTACCTAACCTAACAACATCTTATAGTTACCACATCAATATTAAAAATCTTTTATGTTTTAAATAAATAAATTGAGTTGGCAATCGCACTAAACAATCTAATTTAATATAATATGTATTACTTGAGAAATACATTGTGTTTTCGTACGATGGCCAATTCAATCTATTTATTTAAAATATAAAACATTTTTAGTATTGATGTGGTCACTATAAGATACTAGACTATTAACAAAAGAATTTGGTTTCAGTCAATACCAAATCATCATGAGGCTAGAGATAAGATTCAATTCACACCAATTAGTCATATAGATATTAGGCCAGTAGAGTGTGATACTGATGTAGAAAATGATTGTAAGAACGAAAAGTTTAGCCTTGAATCTGTTAAAGTTGAGGAAGTGATTTTCGAAATTGAGAATTCCAAATTTGAAGAAAATGGGAATCATGAAACAGGTAAGATATGCACATTTTGTGATATCATTAAAATAAGCTACAAGTTACCTAATGGCAAGTGGTTACTGTAGCCCATGGACACAAAATAATATTATAGTGGCATATTGGGGCGGATTAGGTCGTGTGTTCCAGACGGGTATCAATTCACTCTATAAGGCGCTTTTATACCGGTTCAGTGTGGTTGCACGCCAGGCGTGTCATCGATTATTTTTATGTGGCGTATGACACGCGAGTCGTGTCTTTTTTTTAAATCGTTATAACTCGCTCAAATTGCGTTTTTGGAAGATTTATCCAGAACAAAATATTCATTATTTTGCAAGTAGTTCATGCCTACAGCTTCGTTTCTGGATATTTTGAAAATTTGAAATTTTATAAGGGTTGACAATCTTTTTTTAACCTGTACATGGTACTCTTTTTACTTTGTGTGTTTTAAATCATGTTGTGTAAAAATAGTCTAATAAGTAACAAATAATAGCACTCATTGCGATCGCTCACAAACTCAAGTTGTAAATAAATTTCTGGAAAACAAGTCTCCTGTTAAAAAAAACAATGCGTTTGTCTTATTGTTTAATTTTGCTTAAAATGGTTGAACTGCCGTCTTATTACTATCATTTGGCCGAATAGACCTACGAAGTACCATGTGCTCTTGTGATATGGTTTAAGGTTTATTTTTGCTTGAAACAGTTTGAAACCGTTCATGCATAAAAAAGTTCGCTAATAAATAGTCTTTCGTCAATCCGCCGCCGTATAGCGCCGGCGTTTGTTTCCTTTTGAAAACACTTGTTTTGCTATTCTTACTAATTAGACGTTTTCAGATCGACTTTACTTTTACATTTGTATAACATTAAATAATATTTAACATTTGTATTTTATTACTTTTTTAATATTTAACATCAATGAATCATAAACCTTATTTTTTCCAAATTAAGGTTCTTGATTGTTTGATATTTACAAATGTTATTATTAGGTAAAAATTTAATTTGATATAAACCAAGGTTTTCCAGGGTGATTTAGCTGTACCTACTTATATAAATAATTTGTTTATAAAACAAAAAATGTTTGTAATCTTTGTATGAAAATGTCATTTACTCTCAATTTCAAAGAAAACACGTAGTTACCCACTAAAAACAAGTATCCTTCTGTTTGTAACTGATGTTTGATGTCAACCAAACTTAATTAGGTCTAAACAAATGAAAAAACTATAAAAAAGAAAATGGCTGATGGCACAATAGGCGTGTCATGAAATATTTGTTCGCCGCCACAGCTAAGATTTGTCGAAAATCGGTGCTGTAACGAATCGGTTAACGCGAACGTTACGCGTTCTTAATAGAATGGCTGAAGACAGTGACCTATTCTGTTGTACCTTGAGTAAATTCACTAGGGTAAGATTCTTTACAATTTGTAACAGTTAATGACCACATTTTGTGTTACACTGTCGCATTAGGTTATTCTTGTCAAATAATGAGCTTCCTTAGATATTTTTTTTACTTATGCATTAATATATTTTTAAAATATTTTGATCCTGTATAAATGCAGCCAGTATGTATGTCACTAAGATGGATTAACTTCATAGGAATTAATGATATACTTACAACTGGTAAGCAACTTGTCTTTGCCAATTTCTTTAGGAATGCCACAAAGCACGTGCCTTAGCCACCTGCATCTGTCGACTTCCTGCATGTCTTACCAGGTCGTCACTCCATCTAGTGGGGGGCTGCCTTACACTTCGTCTACCAGTACTTGGCTGCCACTCGAAAATCTTTCTTCCCCATCGATTGTCAGTTCTTTGGACCATTGCCACTTCAGCTTCTTACACTTAGCTTATGAAACATGCAGTATGGTAATGTAAATGGGTGGCTCAGGCCCATAAGCTTTGTGGTGGACTGTAATGATCTAGTTACTTGAAAAAATATCAGTTTTTATTTTATATATTGAATCAGAATCGTTTTTATTCTAGAGAGTGCTGAAAACCAAGAAGACTTGGAGATTGATGCTTTTGAAGATAGACATACGGATTCGGAGAACGACTTGCAGCTAATTGCATTTGGTTCAAAAAGTAAAAAAGATGACGATGACATAGGTAAATTAATTTATGTTAAAAAACATGTATCAAAAAATTAAAAGAAATCACCACAAATTCCTTTTGCATGAAATAGTTGGAGATGTACTATACATACAAATTTTTGTTCTTTAATTACTTAATTACGTTAGTCACATCTAGGTTCCGAAATAAAATATCGTGCGCCCAGCGAAGCGAGCGGTTATCAGCTATAGTATGTGCCATATCGATTGAGAAAAACGGACAATGACCTCAGATATGAGCCGAGTGTCAAAAGGCGTAACTTACAAAATCTCAATTTAGATGTGATAACAATATTTAAATATTGATATTATTCCCACTTCTAGGTCAGCACATATGTTTTGTTTTTTTGTTTCTTAAATAATATTGTCTGTGGTTCCTATAAACATAGTAAAATCTTACGGTACATCGCGAAAAATGTGTTATATTTTATATTTCAATTTATGGTAAGTAACGCAGCAATTCATTTAATAACAGTTTCATATTAAAAAAATATTTGAAGCAATATAATCACCATATTGAGCTTTTGCAAATTCATCCCTTTAAAATAAACAAAACGCGCGTTACGTCAGTTCGTTCTAAAAGAAACGTGACAATGGCAGCCAGAGATGCGTCACCTTTTTTGGGCCGGTCCGCCATTTTGTTTTCATTCGTGTTCGGATAGCGCTTGCGTGTGTACGTCTCGGGTAATTCATAGCATTCATTGCATTGTTTTAGTTGAGTTTTTACTGTTAAATTTGTTATATCGTTAAGTTTTTGTTTTTTGAATCTGTTATATTAGTTTTACTGTGACGGTCGTTACTAAATCGACATGAGTTCAGGAGAATTTGGTGAAGGACCCGGTCCTTCAACATCAAGTGGAAAGAGACGTCGCCGACCCATAATAAACGTAGCAGGTACGTACAAATAGGTACAAATGCGACGACGTAGCCTTTCTATTTCTTAAAGCGCTCTTTTTATGTGACCATGTGGTATTTATTTTCTAAAACAATATGTATTTATGTGATGTAGTACTATGGTAGTATATTTTTGTCATTTATTTACAGGCCCATCTTCTGGAGCACCTTTAACGTCACCAGTAAAAAAGAGAAAACCTACCACTTTGTCGGTCGGGGAACAAGAGATTATCATTAATGTATACAAATATGTCAAAAACACCTGGCCCGAAGACGTGTATCCTTCAAACGTTAATATGGTAGAAAAGGTTTCGGAGATCTCAGGAGTCAGCAAGAGCACTATATATCGCGTATTAAGCGTGTATAGAGATTCCCATAAAATACCAGAAAAGGGAATAATTAATAAAAGAAAAAAGTCTGTAATTGACAAGTTGGACGATTTTGATAAATCGGCTATAAGAGCGAAAGTGCATCAGTTCTTTCTTGCAGGAGAATTACCGACTTTAGACAAAATTTTGCTCAGTATAAATCAAGATGACCAGTTGCCAAACTTGAGCAAAACTTCCCTGCGACGTGTGTTGCGCCATTTAAAATTCAAATATATAAAGAGAAACAGAAAAAGTGGTCTAATAGATCGCCCAGAGATAGTTCTGTGGCGTACCAGATATTTGAGAGAAATACAAATATTAAGAAACGAGGGACGTAACATTTTTTACCTTGACGAAACATGGATTAACGCAGGTCATACTATGGGAAAGGTATGGGAAGACACCACAATTGAATCTTCTCGTCAATCACGGTTAGAAGGCTACTCTACTGGCGCGAAAGCCCCTTCGGGTAAAGGAAAGCGATTAATAGTTGTACACGTTGGCAATGAAAATGGCTTTTTGGAGGGATGTGATTGGGTATTTGAATCATCATCTACTGGTGACTACCATGAGAGTATGGACGCTCTCCATTTCGAGGACTGGTTTAGAAAAGTAATAGAAAAACTGCAAAGCGGCGATGTCATAGTTATGGATAACGCTAGTTACCACTCCAGACGTTTAGAAAAAACCCCAACAATGTCTTGGCGGAAACAAAATATGCAGGAATGGCTAGAATCTAAACAGATCGCATACGTGCCCTCGGACACAAAGACCCACTTAATGGAAAAAATAAAGGCAGTTAAAGATAACTATCGAAGTTACGTCACCGACGAGATGGCAAAAGAAAAAAGCATCACAGTGGTAAGGTTACCTCCTTATCACTGTGAGCTTAACCCCATTGAACTTGTGTGGGCAGATGTGAAAGGGTACGTTGCACGAAAAAATACAACTTTCAAGTTAAAAGATGTTAAAAATTTACTTAAAGATGGTTTAACTCAAATCACGCCAGATAAATGGAAAAACTGTGTTCAGCATGTCCTTAAGGTTGAACAAAAAATGCGTGGCATGGATGATAGAATTGACCAAACTGCAGATCGCTTTATAATTAATGTTACAGATAGTTCATCAAGTGAAGATACGAGTGATGATTGCACCGAATAAAAATAAAGTTCTTATATAATATTAAAAATAAAGTTTTATCTTTTGCATAAGTACGTACTTATTCGGTGTCGTTATCACTCGAATCTTTATATGTGTTATAAATTAATGTTTTTTGTTGTTAAATGAATAAAGTACTTTATAACAATAGATGATTTTTCTTCTACAGCGATCTTTCACATAACTTTTTAATAATAGTTAATAAATATATATTATATCAATCATTATAAAAAAATCATTATAAATAAAGAAAGTACTACATATAAAATGTGCCTATATATTGAAGGTTTGTAACCCCTGGTTAAACGACCGAAAGGTCATTGTCCGTTTTTCTCAATCGATTTGGCACATACTATAGTGTTTAATATTATGGATTTTCACAATGTAACGCCTGATTCTACTAATAATCTTTTTGTCTTGCCTTTTTATTTTTAGGATGTGAGTACGAGGGGTGATCCAAAAGTAATTATTGATAGTGAATATTAAACACGGTGATTATTGTTAAAAAAATAATTTATTTTTCCACATAGTCTTAACAAGTCAACGCATTTAGTCCATTTTTGTAATAATCCCAGAATTCTCTTAGAAAAAAATCTTTCTTAAGTTTCGCTATCGTCTGCAAATTTCTTGCCTCGAAGGTGTTCCTTGAGTCGAGGAAATAGATAGAAGTCACTGGGAACCTAGATCTGGTGAATAGATTGGGTGTTCAAACAGTTCAAATCTCGTTTCTTAAATGGCAGCCATCGCAACTGCAGCTTTGTGAGCCGTAGCGTTGTCTTGTTGAAACAGCACTCCATCTCGTCTCATCGTCTTTTTCTTTGATAGCTTCCTGCAATCTTCTTATTTAGCCTGCGTATTCGAGAGTATAAGCCGGAAATAATGGCTCCCTTTTCCAAATATTCCACCATAATTATTCCTTCAAAAACGGACGCTACCTTTCCCGCAGAACTTGGCACTTTGAATTTCTTTGGCGTCTGGAGGAGGCTCGGTTCCAAACCATTGATTGTTGTTTGGTTTCAGGATCAAAATGGTAGATCCAGGTCTCGCCCATGGTCACGAAACGTAATAAAAAAATCTGATCTGCTTGGAACCTTTCGAGATTAACCCTCGATATGTTGACTAATTTTTTGTTTTGCTCGTCGGTTAACATTCTCGGTACCCAACCCGCAATTAGTTCGCAACGTTTCTATGACCACTGTCACATGAGATCCCTGTGACGTCAGCTATATGCCTGATGGTCACTCTTCGATCTACCAATACGACGTCTTCGACACTTTTCACTTTATCTTCAGTGAGGGATGTGAATGGGCGTTCATCTTCCGTGGATGTTCTGCCCAGCTTAAACTCCTTAGCCTAGCGTGCAACTGTGGAATATGGAGGAGCAGAGTCCCTCTAATGTTTCACCAAGTCGCTGTGTATATCTTTGGTAGACATTTTATAAACAGAGGGAACTCTCATTAAATTTTTCTCCATTTTGATGTTATCTCTTTGATGATTCGTATTCAAATGAATGTACCTGTCGAGAATCGTAGCCTATTTATTTAGACGTTTGGCGCGTAAAAAATAAAATGGCCTAGCGCTTGACGGGTTAGCGAAAATTTAAGGTTATTTATTATTTTAAGGTTAACTGAGAGGTGTAGCCTAATGCTATATTATTCCTGGACGCGCCAGTAACGTAGGTTCTTTGCTAAAGATTTGTGGACTGTATTGGTACATACAACAAGCGCAGCAAGGAAAGTGGATGAGAGTGGAATGCACGCACTAACCTTGTGAGGGACTGCTTCGCCTTCCTCCCGGAGTATCAGCTAACACAGCAGGTCCGCCACGTGGGTCGGCGCACGCACTTTTAGATTAGTTCTAGGATTTCACACATTCCTAAACTCTTGCCTTATTGTAATCGCGGAGGGCGCATCACATTCGCCAAATTACTAGGACACAATGTGCGGTGATAATTGATATTAAAGAGGAGATCGAAGGACGCAATGTTCTTCGTGCGGTATGCGGTCGCGGGTATTGCTTTATCATAACTAATTGCCGCTGCGTGGCGCTTTCGTCGCCTTCAACGGCTGTACGTGCATATAGGAAGGATTAGTGAAGGGAGGGGTTGAAGTTATGTACCAAGGATTCTATTAGATTTATAAATTAAATTGTTAACTGGCGTTACCATTTCCTCCTGCCCTTAAAGGGTCACCTTTAAAAGACAACCGTAAGATAAAGAAAAAAGGAAAACATATAGTTTTGCGGTATATAGGGTAAGTATTCATAGTAAGCAAATAGCGCGGTGTATAGATTTAATATAGCGGTTTAATATTTTATAAGATGATACATAAACTTAATTACTAATTTAAATAAATAATGCGGTTTTGTAGAGGCCTACGCGGATCAATCCGTTGTCTACGATAGACCTTAAACGAATGGAAGCGGGTGAGCAAGGTTTGTTACCTTTAATATTTAAATATTCCACTGCAAAGTGTTGTTTTGCAGGGCGCGGGTCATTATAATCTCAGATAAACTGAGATCATCAGCAGTCACTACGTTAGTGCTGCGGCGGGGTAATAATTTAAAAATCTAAATTAAGTTGCCAAAGTTGTTTTGTTAACAACTTGGCGTACGCGACTGTGGGAGCAACGAAACTTATTATGTCCCACAGGCGGGCGGTAATGCATAAGGTGTAGTACTTAGTGCACGCCACACCAGCAGGAATATTGTCAGTGATCTGAACAACGCGGTTTGCAACAAATGTCTGCCATATTTTAACAATAGGCGGCGGCGGTGTCTCGTCCCAATCCAAATTAAGTTGCCGAAACTGTTTTATTAACAACTTGGCGTACGCGACTGTGGGGGCAACGAAATTCATTATGTCCCACAGACGGGTGACAGTAGATAAGATGGAGCGCTTAGTGCACGTCACATCAGCGGAAGCAGTTATCTTAAAATAAAAGGCGTCACTATCAGTAGACCAATACAAGCCCAATATTTTATGTTGCGTTAATTTATCGAACTCTACTTCTCCTGTAATCTTATGAGAAGCAGGGAGGTCATCTAAAACAGTTCGACGGTTGCTATTCCATTTTATTAGGTTCCATTGTGCACCCTTGAGTAAGCCTATCAGCTGCTGAGAGGCGTCACTGGCTTCAGATTCACTGGGTAAAGAGAATGCGATATCGTCCATATATAGCGAAATAGACACGATACGACTCGCAAGTGGATACTTTGCGCCGTCGTCATCGATAAGCTGTCTTACTGTACGCAATGCGTGGTATGGACTCGAAGTTTTGACGGCTCCGTGGCGCAGTGGTTTCGCGATGAGTTGCTGCGCTGGGGGGCGCGGGTTCGAATCCCGCACGGCACAAGTATTTGTATGGCCTACAAATAATTGTTCCGGGTCTGGATGTTTGTCCTTGTGCAATTTGTGTTTGTAAACTGCCTCCACGATACAGGAGATAATCCTAGAGTGGGGGTAACGTTTTTTAAAAAAGAAAGAAAGAAGTTAAACCGAAGCATACGCGATTTAAGTGGTACAACACAAGTGGGTCATGTGGACGAAAGCGGTATAGAAAGCATTGATAACGAAGATTAGAACCGCGAACAATTATCTGCAGGAATTGCTGGCGACAGTCTGTTGTCATAGAGACTGGATGTAGGTGGAAATTTAGAATTATATTGAACAAATCGCCTTGCAAATTTGGCCCTGAATGTAGGATATCATTTAATGCTCGACCAGTGCTAGTCTTACTGCTAGCATCCAGGACTATACGTAAACGTGTCGACTTCTTGTCTTCGCGTAAGACTCCATGATGCGGGATTACATAAATTGGAGCGGGGTCACGAGAGTCGTACGGCGGTGCGGGAGAGATATAATTTTTGGTTAAATATTCCTTTATGACGTCGTCATATGCCAACCTTACTATAGGTGATGCTTGAAATTTTCTTTCTAAGCACATGAATCGTCGTCGAGCAGTCTCGTAAGAATCTCCGAGAGAATAAACATCATCTTTAAATGGTAGGCCAACAATGTATCTGCCACTATCAGGATCGCGGGATGTCGTCGACTTATAAAACTCTTCACATTCAATGTCTGAAGGACACTGAATGGGCGATGCGGAGGGAAGTTGTTCAAGCTCCCAAAGTCGTTGTACTAATTTATCAACGGCGGGAGACTCTAGGATTGTACAACACGTTAATGACTGATTAGTTTAAAGTGTCGGCACTGAACCCATAATAACGTAACCAAACACTGTGTTCAAAGCTGCGGGCCCAGACAAGTTGTTAGGGGAGTGAATTACGTCAGGACACAATAAGTGCGGGAAAAGGGATGCGCCTATCAATACGTCAATTTTATTAGGCACACCGTAACATTCATCAGCGAGCCTTATGTCATTAAATTGTGCTAAAACTGATTTGTCTACCACAGCGGTGGGCATACGATCGGTGATTTCATCAACAACGAGCGGTGAAATATTGAAGTTAATATTAGAGTTGAAACGTGAGAAAATTTTAATATTGATCGATTTTGATTTAACGATTTTTTCTACTCCACCGAATCCCTTTACTACATTACATTCGGTATCGTGTAGTTGGACGCCCAAACGATAACAGCATTCCTTAGTTATAAAATGGCTTTGAGACGCGGAGTCTAATAATATGCGAATTAATTGCTTCTCTCCCTTAGCGTCGTGTGCAAAGACTTGTGCGGTTGATAATAAAAACAGTCTTCTGCGAACGACTTGCGCGCGCGGGGGGCGGTGAATGTTGGGAAACATTCGTGAACGAAGTACACAGCGCGACGTCCGAACGCGCACCCGAGGTGAGAGGTGGCGAGTATACGGGCGTTGTGGGCGCGGGAGCTGCGGCCTTAAGCACAGCTTGCTGAGGCTGAGGCGGAGGCAGCGCAGAGGAAGAATTATCGCTTCCACGCTGGAAGTGCAACAATGTATGATGCTTAAATTTACAAACTCGACAACTAAAGTTTGAAGAGCAATTAGATACTCGATGGCTTAAGCTGAGACAATTCACACATGCATTGTTACTCTTCACGCATTTAAACCGTTCGAGCGGTATCATTTTATTAAAGTCTGAACTTCACTTAAATAAGTGCTGGTGCACAATATTATCACACAGGCACTTCTTTGAACGACTACTCGTCGTACTTACGTATGCCTGATACTTCGGCGACGAAATATTATTACAGCGACGATTATTATCATTACCTCGCCGACCATTTGATGGACTACTAGAGTTTGTACCAGAATCGGTGCGTTGCAGAACTTTAGAGCGGGTTTTAATAAAATTTACTAAATCATCAAAGGTAGGTATTATCGAGCTATGATTGTATTCAAAAGATCGAATGGTATCCGAGTCGAGCTTCTTTAGCGCGATATGCAGAACAATTAAGTCTGCGAGATTATCCAACTTTAAGTTTTGTAAAGCGCGCACTGCACTTATAAAGTAATCAGTAAATAAATCAAAGTTATTCGCTGTGGACGATTGCAATGGCTTAAACTCGAACATCTGATTTATATACGCGGAGGCTAGCATACGCTTGTCTTCGTATTTATCAATGAGTGCTTGTAATAAAGTTTTATAGTTTTCAGCGCATGGAGTAATAACTGAGCATACAGACAGAGCCTTGCCCGTCAGTTTACCTAGCAGATAGTATAACTTTTCAGTGTCAGTGAGTGATGGGTTGTCATGGACGGTCGATTTAAAGCTGGCATAAAATAAAGGCCATGAGCGAATGTCACCCGAAAACGTCATAAGTTCGATAGGCGGAAGTGTAAGCCTAGCCTTAGATGGGACACTAGTATTTTGTAAAGTAGTAGACTGCGAATATTGTAAATAAAGCCGATTTATCCTACCGTAAAGAGACTCAAAGGTAATAAGGCTGTTATAGTCAGTCTTAGCGATAGGGTTTATTTTTAATAAATGCGAATTATAGTTATCTACGGACTGTTTAAATTCAATACGTAATTCATTAATATTAGAACTCTCGTCGAGAAAACGTTCCAACATAGTATTCATATGGATGTTCGAAGACATATCATATATTTTGCACTATTTCAAATATAGCATCGCGTTTAGCTAACAATAAAATCAACTCAGCGTCAGGTGTACCCTCGTTATCCGAAGAATCACTATTATTCGATGCAACTTGTTTCTTAGGCTGCATTATGGCTAAAGTTATACGGCAAAATATCACTGTAAGTGAACAAAACGTAATCTATAATAAAATATGCGACTTCCCTACGAGATCGAGTTACGTATCGTTAATAATTAGTTTTAATGATGAACTTTAAAATGTTAATTTCAATAGCAAATTATGTAGATATTAATAACGAATATAAGGATTAAATATATATGTAAATAAGGGAAGTAATTTAACATTATAGTCTATAATTGTAATTAGAAGTTGATGACGTAATGTCATACAACAAAAGGGATTAAAATATAGAAAAATATTCTACAATTATAGCTTTATAATAAGTATATATTGACGTCACTTATTAGGGCCGATTTGACTATCCTAATAAGCGCGGAAGGTCAATCAGAGGTCGAGTGACGACGCACTGTCATGTAACACGGAAGATTGAAATATAGATATTAATCTACAATTATAGTTTTCTAATGACTACTGTTGTCACTTAATAGAACCTATTTTAGTGTTCTAATAAGGGCGGGAGATTAATAAATGTAGTTAGACTCAAAGTGGCCAAACAAAATGTGGTCTATAATTTTGATTACTGATGTCACTTATTAGGGCACATTTAGTATCCTAACAAGGGCGGAAGGTCAATCCAGCGAGGAGTGACCACACAAAATGGTCAATCCAGCGAGAAGGACCAGTAAAATGGACGCGCCAGTAACGTAGGTTCTTTGCTAAAGATTTGTGGACTGTATTGGTACATACAACAAGCGCAGCAAGGAAAGTGGATGAGAGTGGAATGCACGCACTAACCTTGTGAGGGACTGCTTCGCCTTCCTCCCGGAGTATCAGCTAACACAGCAGGTCCGCCACGTGGGTCGGCGCACGCACTTTTAGATTAGTTCTAGGATTTCACACATTCCTAAACTCTTGCCTTATTGTAATCGCGGAGGGCGCATCACATTCGCCAAATTACTAGGACACAATGTGCGGTGATAATTGATATTAAAGAGGAGATCGAAGGACGCAATGTTCTTCGTGCGGTATGCGGTCGCGGGTATTGCTTTATCATAACTAATTGCCGCTGCGTGGCGCTTTCGTCGCCTTCAACGGCTGTACGTGCATATAGGAAGGATTAGTGAAGGGAGGGGTTAAAGTTATGTACCAAGTATTCTATTAGATTTATAAATTAAATTGTTAACTGGCGTTACCAATTCCTATACTATTCCTCATGATAAAAACCCTTCCACTTTATTATATTAATATAGATTACAAAGTTATAATGCAGTTGTTGTGTTATGTTCATGTTATTTTTATGTTTATGTCATATTCTCTTACTCCTTAGGTGTCGTTCCAACCTTATGAAATGCAGTCTTAGTGCATGCGATTCCTAAAAAGGCTGGGACCTATCCAAATACAGGCCTATCGCCGTCATCTTCTTGTTCTCCAAAATAATGGAATCAATTATTAACTGCCAGCTCACGCGTCACGCGGTACCTTGAAGAGCAGAAGCTGATTAGTGACATTCAATACGGTTTCCGTCGAAGCTGTTAGGATCGATAGGACGGAAACGGCGTGTATGGATGTATGTATACATACATACACACCTACTTACAAAATTAACTATTTTATGGGTGCCAGCGGAGAAAGGACCTCTTAATATTCCCGTAAACTTCCACTGTTTAACATGGAAGGATCTCTCCCTACGCAGGAAGGATTTGCCTTGAGAGTCACGCTTGGCATAGGACTGACGATCGCAGAACCAGACATGAGCACCTCTGGCAATGTCGCCTGGCGCCGGTCTGGATATTTTACATCTGAAGTAAACGAGGTGGTTATACCGCCATCTGTCGGAAGCCATCAGATTTTTCTAGCAAACCCATAGTCGCCTCTTACGAAACCCACGGGACAAAATTTGATGATGAATTCTCTTATACCGCACTTACACGCCATCTTCGACCGTGTGTGTATAACACTAGTTCTGTGTGGAATTCGAAACAGCGATTATTAGATTAATGTAAATGTAACATGGTCAGAAAAATCTTTCTTTCCCTCCAAAAATTAATATGAGAGACATTTTTCGGAGTAATTGATTAAAATACTTTATATCTGGCTACAATATTTAGTATTATTGTGTAAAATACTATAATTTCTTTATTTCTCCTTGGGATAGCTGATAGAAAATGCCATAAGGCATAAACTTCGCCCATTGTAAACCGTTTAAGGTGTCTTGCAATAAAGATGCAATAACTTACAATAAATAAAAAGTTTAACTTCGACAAATCATTTTTCAGAAACTTCTGAGAAGAAGATTATATATAGAAATTCTACTGATTGTAACATAAACGATGTTCGTGAAGAAGACCTCGATTTTGAAGGCCCTAGTATTAAATCAAACCCTAAAGTGAAAAAAAATAATCAACCAATTAATAAAAAAGTAAAGCATCCTGCAAAGATAATGAAAACGAAAATTTTGAAACAAAAGAGTGTAAATATGCTTAAGCAAAAAACATCTGGGACATCAACTGAATACATTTTTGAATGTGATGGTTGTAGTAAAAAATTTTCAACAAAAGATATTCTTGCCAAACACATTTCATACAGTCATAAGACGCAAAAGAAGTCAGACACCACTGTAGTTCGGACACAAGTAGAACTAACTCCAGTACCACAACTAACAGAAAAATTTAATTGTGATATTTGCGAATTTAAAACATCTCAAAAACGTTACATTTTGGCACATCTTAAAGCGCACGTCGCTAAACAAATGTACTGTTGTAATAATTGTGAATATAAATGTATTAGAAAAAGTAATTGGCAAAATCATATGAAAATACACACCGGTGAAAAACCTTTTTCGTGTAATATCTGTGAATATAGATGTATTAAAAAAGGTAGTTTGCAAGAACATATGGAAAGACACACCGGTGAAAAACCTTTTTCGTGTAATATCTGTGAATATAGATGTATTTTAAAAAGTACTTTGCGAACACATATGAAAATACACACCAGTGAAAAACCTTTTTCGTGTAATATCTGTGAATATAGATGTATTAAAAACAGTAGTTTGCAAAATCATATGAAAATACACACCGGTGAAAAACCTTTTTCGTGTAATATCTGTGAATTTAGATGTATTACAAAAAGTCATTTGCAAACACATATGAAAATACATACTGGAGAAAAACCTTTTTCGTGTAATATCTGTGAATATAGATGTATTAAAAACAGTAGTTTGCAAGATCATATGAAAATACACACCGGTGAAAAACCTTTTTCGTGTAATATCTGTGAATATAGATGTATTAAAAAAAGTAATTTGCAAAGACATTTAAAAACACACACTGACGCAAATTCTTTTTCGTGAGCTATCTGGTAAAATATGTACAATATTGTGTAAACGTGTTTTATGTAAATATGTGTGTATTGTATTTCTATTAAGATTGAATTTGTAGAAGACTGAATTTGTATTTCTATTAAGATTCTAATAATTGATATTTAAATAGTGCTTAATTGGATTATCCACAATACTCTTTAAAAAACTGAGCAAATATAATGTCATCTTCAAAGAACAATGTTCTAAAAATAAAATGCGACAAATGCAAAACCTTACATACCGGACGTGAACACCTATCTTGTTCACAATGTAAGCGCAAGCTTGACCTGGTATGCGCTAACGTTTTATTTCATCGATTTAATATCATTGATGCAGAGAGGAAAAATAGCCGGAGATGTAATAAATGCGTAAATAAAACTTCTTCTGCAACAAAAGCGGGGCCATCGTCCGTCTCAAAACAAGCAGTAAATACACCACAAGATAGTAGTAATATAAGCTCCAACTTGTCAGATGAAAACTATTATGTAACAAAGAGAAACCACAAAAAAACTAGACTTCACGTCTCCTCACATAATTTAACCGAGAACTATGCGAATAATACCTCGTCAACGTTACTTGAAGACACGCCGAAAAGTTCACCAAATTTATCAGTTGATGATGACTCAGAGCTTATTGAAGAGATCAACCTGCTTAAGACAATTAGCTAGCGCCCATGCGGAAATAGAACGATTAAATATACAGGTCACCAACCTTCAAAAGGTAATAGAAAGCCAACAAAAAAAGAGCAAAATATTTAAACAACTACTTTCCGAGCCTAGTCCACGAAAGTTGACGCCATCGAAATCTGTCAAAATCAAGCACAGACCACTCCGAAATATTGCTCTAGCATCCTCCCCAAAAAACACTCCCTGTGACGATGATATAGCAAACTCTGAACCGACTACTTTACCTGGGACAAAGGAAATAAGACGGCATGAAATGGCAAACAATTTCAAAGAGACGACACCCGCAGTATCTTTCAATGAACAAAGCCAGAGAATTGTTATTATTGGCGATCAAACAGCACGGAACATGGCGACATCTTTAGTACAAACAAGATCTAATTACAAAAATCCAAAGAAATATTCTATCAGTGGTATAGTATATCCAAATGCAAGTATTGAACATGTAATTCAGTGTTCTAAAATTATGATTGAAGAACTACAAGAAGACGACTGGCTTGTTCTATGTCTAGGATCCAATGACTCGAACCCAATTAAAATAGGCGTGGAGCTGTCGTCATTACTTAAGAGACAAAATAAGGCAAAAATATTAGTGACCAGTGTAATTGAAAACCCGTATCTTAATGTAAAAAGACTCAATTCCCATATTCAAACTATTTTAAAGTGTTTCAACAATGTCAACTACCTAGATTTAAGTTACAATTGTATATATCCGTATCGTAGAGTAAATAATGTAATAGACACAATTGACTACAAAAAGTATTTCCTGTGTAATTCAAAAAATAACAACGGCATACCAAAAGCTGACTGCAGGTCTCTGGAAACCAATATAACCGCAAAGCCAGGTACCATTCCTTTCTATTTTAAAACTCTTAGAAAACATAAAACGGCTAATGATGGGTCAATCTCTTTTAATAAAAAAGTGGAACCTCCTAAAGGCACGATTCTATACTACTTTAAGACAGTAAAAAAATACGTTTGTACACAAAAAGACACTGATCAGCTTTTTCGTTAGGAACGACAATAAACACAACTATAGTGGATGAGAGTAGTGGACTGTATAATTTGACTGAATTGAACTGAAACTACGCTAGGGGACTGCTTAAAGAAAAGATGGTACTCTTGACAATACTGTATTAACTATTTACAAATGATTCGGCACTGAATAACTATATCTAACACTATGTACAGAGGGAGGTCTTCAATTATGGAGTCTTGATTTCTGTCTTGAGTCTTCTTCAGGTTTTCTTCTCTTGAGTGCCGCTTCCGAAATGAACACCCACAGACCAAAACGCCCTTCTTATATTTCGCAAGAGAGCGCCTCAGTCCGTGGGGTTAGCCGCACGATGGTAATAATGCCGCACGCGCGCTGATTGGCCGCCGACATCGCGTGATCAGCGCCGGTGTGCAGGGTGCGCGGGGCGTAACGGGGTACGAAGGGGTGACGGGGCGGCGGGTCTCTCGCTGTCCGCAACATCCTCGCCCCGGCGTAGCCTGCGAGCCTAGGCTTCACTCGGGAGGACTGCGATCTTCCTGACCGGCCGCCGCACCAATCCGCCCCTGGTCCTCACTTCCACGTTACGCACCACGCCGTCTGGTCCGGGAAAGGTCCTCATCACAACTCCCCGCGGCCACACGTTCGTCGGCATGTTACCGTCTGCCACCACGACGAGGTCTCCTTTTTGTATCTGGCGCTGCTGCACGTCCCGCGAGTCCCCGCGCGCAACCAGCGTCGGCAGGTACTCCTTCACCCAGCGCTTCCAGTACTCGTCGGCAAGTCCTTGCGCCGCTCTCCACGCCCGACGATCACTAGGCGTGCACGGCGCGGTTACTGGAAGGCTCGATGGTCCCAGCAGCAGGAAGTGGTTGGGTGTCAGCGCCTCTTCCTCGTCGATGTCAACCGGTACGTGCGTCAATGGTCGAGAGTTCACGGTGTTCTCTGCTTCTGTGAGGAGCGTCGCCAACGTCTCCTCCCGTGAGCTCTTCTGGTTTAGAGTGGCTTCGAGCGCGGTCTTGACTGAGCGTACGAGACGCTCCCATGCGCCTCCCTGGTTCGGCGCGCCCGGCGCGATGAACTTCAAATCCGTTCGCCGAGTCAACGCGTAGTCCTTCAGCAGGGGTGCCCACTCCTCCATTGCCCATCGTAGTTCGGTGTCTGCCCCATGGAAATTTGTCCCGTTGTCAGAGTAGATGACCCGTGGCCACCCACGCCTAGCCGCCATGCGCCGCAATGCCGATATTGCCGAGTCCGTCGTTAGGGAATAAACTATCTCTAAATGTACCGCGCGCGTCGTCAAACAGGTGAATAACGCTACCCACCGTTTTTCATGCCTACGTCCTATCGTAACCGTTATAGGCCCGAAATAGTCGATTCCGGTGTAGGTGAATGGTCGCGCGAATGCCCCTAACCGTTCAGGTAGTAGATCTCCGATAACCGCTGGCCGCGGTGTTGCCTTGCGTACCCCGCACCGCAGACATCTCCGCTACACTTCTCTTACGGTTGGTCGTAATCGAAGGATATGATATCTCGTGCGTAGGTCGTTTACTACCCTCTCCCTGTTAGCGTGGCTTGCTTCCTGGTGCGCCTTTTCCACAAGCAGCTTTACAAATTGGTGGCGTCCGTTCAGTATGATGGGCCTCTTCATTTGGCTGTCCACATCGGCTGCGTCGATCCGGTCCTCTAGCTCGTAATATGCCATCTTCCAATATGGGGTCGAGCTTCTTTAACGCGCTGCCGGTTGCCAGGTTCTTCCCTCGCTACAGTCGACTGATGTCTTCAGTAAAGCTTTCTTGCTGACTGCGTTCTATCCACATCCGCTCTGCTCTCTGGATGTGGTCCAATGTCAGTCCGTGCGCCCTTCCTGTTATGGCATCGACGAACTGTAATATCCGAGCAGTGACCCTGACCAATCTCTCGTAGGAAGAGAACCTCTCGATGTCTGGCAGGTGTGGAGCGTCCTTGGTGTCGCTCTGGTGCGCCACGACTTCCTCCAGTTCGTCATCTTCATCCCCTGCCTTCTCTTCCCGACGTCGAGGCCATCGATCTTCATCTTCGTACAGGAATGGCTGTCCCGTAAACCATCTGTCGCTCTCTTCCTTGTACATATAATTCACACGCGTTGCCTGATCCGCGATGTTGTCTGCGGTCGGTATCCACCTCCATTGCTCGGGTGACGTCTTCTCTGATGTCTCCCCTAACCTATGAGCCACGTATGGGATGTAACGCGCCGTATCGTTCTTTATCCAGTGGAGTGCCGTAGTGGAGTCTGTCCAATACACTACCTTATCGGCTACCACTCTGTGCTCGCCTTGCACGAATTCCGCGAGTCGCGCGCCTATCAAGTTCGCCTGCAACTCTAAACGCGGTATACTTTGCGCCTTTATCGGGGCGACTTTCGCCTTAGCCGTTACGATCGTAGGCCTGTCCCTACCGTCGCGATGCGTGTACGCCTTATCGTCGCGCGGTGGGTTCCCTATTACTCCCCCCGTGGGAGCGTAGCGTTTCGGCAGTCGTGACATCTTCCTACCCGGACTGGCGAGCGCCTGGACGTCCTCATCTGACCGTCCGCTATCGCTTACGACGTGTAGTACGGTCTCGCCGTCTTCCCTATACGTTGATCGCGGCACGGTTCCCTGGATGGCCCACCCTAGCAACGTACGTGCAGCTACGGGCTGCCTTCGACGTCCTATTCTTAAGTTTCGGGTAATTATTAAGTGCCAGTTGTCGGCGCCTAAAAATATTCTCGGTTTGGCGTCCTCGTAACAAACCGAGCTCGGTAGGTCGCGTAAGTGTTTCAACCGTAAACACTCCTTACTTACCGATTGCGAACCTATCTTTAAATTCGCTATTGTACGCGCGTTTATCTTATATAACTCACTGCGCGTCTTGCCGCGTACGCCTATGTTCACTAATCTACTATCGGCCTCGCGCTGACTATTGTTTACGCCTCTAATATTCAGCGGCTTTACCGGTCCTTCCGCTCCTAACTCGCGCGCTAACTCATCGTCGATTAACGAAATACTCGAACCTTCGTCAAGCAACGCATACGTATCTATTTCCCTACCACGCGGTCCACGTAACGTAATGGGACACACTTTCAATAATACGGACGCATTACTACCAACGTTAGACGCGACGAGCACGGTCTCATCCGGTTTTGCCGATGTCTCAGGTGCGCGGGTCTTGCGGGTGTGAAGGAGGGCATGGTGGGGGGCGTTGCAGCTGTCGACGCCGCATTTCTTCACTTTACATTTAAATCGTCGGTTTTTACTATTTAAACACAGAAAACATACCCCATCTTCCTTTACCCAATTCCACCGGTCGTCCACACCCATTTGCGCTAACTTCCTACATTTGGCGATTACGTGTTCACCCCCGCAACACATACATGAGGCACTACCGGTGTCCTCCTGGGCGGTGAATGTCTTTACGTCGCGGGCCCTATCCTCTACGCGGCGTGTCACTATCCTTTTCGACGGCGGCGCCTCTCGTCTTACGGGCGATTCCTTAGTCGGCGCTACGGACGTATAGGCATGACTCAACGCACGATCAGCCTCTCTCATCATGAACCTGGACAGTGTAACAATGTCCGGTTCGTCTGCACTTCCGTAGTGCTCCGCATAATCGCACCAACGCGACCGTAAGTGAGGGCTAAGTTTACTAGTTACTTCCCTAGTCAGCATTGGATTTTGCAAATATCCTTTGCCGTCGACGTTCTGCAAAATACATACTATATTCTGCAACGTGATTGCGAACGAATTTAACTCCTGAGCGGTTTGACCCGGGCGCGGAAGGCGTTTCAATTCCTCTAACGCACGATCGATAATTACTTCCGGGCGGCCGAAACACTGCTCCAGTGTTCGCATAATGTCTGCTGGATCCTTCGCGGTAAACAGCAGTGCAGATACTACCTCCCTAGCCTCACCGCGTAAACAATTTCTCAACCTTGCCATATTTTCCGTATTTGTGAATCCATATAGACGCGTGGATTCTTTCATCGTGGCTTTGAAGGCTAACCATTCCGCGGCCGAACCGTTGAAAATAGGCAAGTCCTGCGTCTGCTTCGCGGCGGCGGGCCTAACTCTGACCATATTCTCCAGAGCTTCCGCTAGTCGCTCTATACCCCTATCTTACCCTCGCGGAGTAAGCGACCTATCTCTATCCCTATTTCTCTCTAGCCTACGCTGTGGCGCTGGCGTCCTATGTACACCTACATCCCTATACGGCGACGATAATCTACGATCCGTGCGGCGATGTGGCGATGGCGATCTATGTACACCTACATCTCTATGCGGCGACGGTGATCTACGATCCGCGTGGCGATGTGGCGATCTATGTGTAGGCGATAGAGTGCGGCGTTGGACGCGCGACGGCGACGTAACCCGTACACGACGATCCACCTGGTTCATTTCTACGACGACTTCATTGTCCCTCTGTACCGAATCTACGCGGCGCGGTTGAACGTTATTCGCTACCGTCCTCCCCTGGGCGTCTTCACTGTGGTCGTAACCGGTTTCCCTGTTCGGTAGGGTCTGCTCTATCTCGATGCGGGGCGCGGGCTGAGACGGGCGGCAAGGCGACTCCCCCCGCACAGTCTCTACGTTCTCTAACCACCTATCAACGCGTACCTTATTTTCTACTAACTCGTCTTCGTTAATACTCTCCCTATCTGTTTCTTCTTGCAGTTGCGCTACGTCCCTAGCGTATTTGTCCCTACTAGGAAAAATGTATGTATTGATCAAGTAGCCAGCAATATAAGCAAGGTAGATGCCGAGATCGTTTTAAATTCAAAGGAAACCTACTGTAACAACCTGGCATGAATTTCGCAGAGACTACAGTAAAGAAAACATTCAAAAGTTTTCTGACTGTCTATCGCGTTTCTCTTTTTCGGAAGTGTACGATCAGACCAGTGTTGATGAGGCCTATAGATCATTCCATAACTTGTTAACTCTATTTCATGGACTTTGCGTTACTATAATTAAACTTACGAGAAACAACATGTGTAATAGAGGTAGGTGGAAAACAAAAGCTATAAAAAAGTTAAGTATTACGAAAAGAAAACTTTACCTAACCTATAAATACTCAAAAACTAATAAAATATTAAATAAAAATAAATACGAAAAATATAACTATCTTTTGAAAAAGTACATAAATTTTCTGTCAACGTTTGGGCCGGAATGATTGACGACATTCTAATTGGACCAATCATTTTACCGGAGACAATGAATAGCCCAAGATTCCTAAATTTCCTGGAAACGAATTTTTTGGATGCTTTATTGGAGTTACCATTGGCCTACAGGGCCAGAATGATTCTGCAATTGGATGGTGCTCCGGCACACTTCGCGCTTCTTGTGCGGAATCATTTAAATGCACACTATTCGTCGTGGATCGGACGCGGAGGAACAATTGCTTGGCCACCGCGGTCGCCGGATTTAACACCTCTCGATTTTTTTTTTGTGGGGCACACTCAAACGAAGAGTGTATGTAAATGTGCCAAATACACGAGAGGAGTTAGCAGAAAAAATAATTCAAGCAGCAAACGAATTGCGAGAAGACAAGGCAATGATCCAGCGCTCTACGCAACACGATGCACTAAGAGCAACAGCATGTCTGCAGAGACAAGGAGGTCACTTTGAGCAGTTTTTGTAATTATTTTGCCAAATTAAATGCAATTGATATAAATTATTTTGTTTTATTTCATTTGCTAGTGTATCCGCGCTTTTCAAGTAAGTATGTTTACACTGTCATAGCTCCTAAACTATCTAACTCAGAGTTAAGATTTAAATGTGCATTTATAGCAAATATCCTGTATTATAATAAAAACAAGTAAAAAAAATTGGTTAACACGATGGTTTTTTTTAAAGCTAAGAATCTGAAAAACAACATCAATTTGTTGTCTAATTTATTTTTTCAAAAATGTTTTTTACTAATACTGAAAAATTAAAAAATAATATTTTGAATCTAGATTTATTGTCTACACTATTAACTAACATTTGAGACCAATTTTGTTTTTGAAAGTCTTCTACTTGGGTAGATATTGTTAAATTAATACAAGCATCTATGCTTCGCCAACAATTTTTTTTAAAGTGCTGCCATATTTTTATTGATGGCGAAAAAAAATCATTGATCCCTGATTTGTCGATAAAATTAATTGTATTTTAACCCCTTAAAGTATCGGACATCGGAAACCGGACACATTGTATAAAGCTCAACAAAAAACCAACTTAAAATACATTCTTAATAGTAAAAATACTAGCTGTTTGGAATTCAGTAAATTCAAGTATAAATGAAACTACCCAAATTAATAAAATTGACGTAATTAAATTTAATGACAAAATAATTAGTAACCCTGACATGATATGTGAATTATTTAACGATTTTTTTATTGACCTAAGTAACATCAATAATACAAATAAGTCTGGTAACAATTCTGCTCAACCAAATATAGATACAAATCCAAATACAATTTTCTTACAACCAGCGGAAATTAAGAAAATAATCAAAGAATTAAAAAACACGGATTCAGTTGGCTACGACGAACTCAGTACCAAAACACTAAAGTCATGTGCCTGTTATATCTGTACACCACTGAGTTTCCTTATAAACCTATCATTTGTCGAGGGCTCATTCCCGGAACATCTTAAGATTTCTATAATAAAACCAGTTCACAAAAAAGGAGATGAAAAAGATCTCAATAACTATAGACCAATAACTTTGATTTTTGAGAGAACTATGTACGATAGACTAAGTAAATTTATACAAAAATTTGGTATCTTAACTGAAGATCAATTCGGTTTTCGCAAAAACAAATCCACGACTTTAGCATGCTTCAATTTTATTAAAGACATAGCAGAGAGTATCGATAGAAAAACTCCTGTAACTGCTTTTATACTAGACATGACCAAAGCTTTTGATCTTGTTGACCACGAAATTCTTTAAAAAAAAAATGAAAGTTACGGGATAAGAGGTGCGGCTTACACATGGCTAAGCAGTTACTTGCAAGGTCGATAACAATGCACAGAAATCACTCGGCTAACGCAAGCACGACAAGACAGCATATTTTCCAAAGAACTACATCGCTCACAGTTTAGATTTAATGACCGTGGTATCCCTCAGGGTAGTATTTTAGGACCTTTAATCTTTTTGCTATATATTAATGACTTGTCTAAAATAACCAAGCATAAATGCATCTTGTTCGCAGACGACACAACTTTTATATTTAAATGCACCAAAAAAGACATATATGAAACCGAAATAAATAATTCTATTAATATATTCTGCAATTCCTTCTCTGGTGCTGCAGTTGTTCATGGGCGGCGGTAGTCACTTACCATCAGGTGAGCCGCATGCTCGTTTGCCCCCTCTCCTATAAAAAAAATTACTATTGTGACATGGCTTAATTCAAATAATCTTTTACTTATTAATATTGACAAAACAAAAGTAATACAAATTGGAAATTACAAAATGGAACCTATAAATATGAATATAAAATATGAAAATTCGAAGATAGAAAATGTTGAATCAGTTATGTTTTTAGGTATAAAAATTGACAAAAATTTAAACTGGAAGCCTCATATTGACCAGATTTGTACAAAATTAAACCGGTTTGTATATGCTTTAAAAAGATTGAGAAAAACAATATCACAAAAAGCAGCCCTAGCTGCTTATCACGGTTATGTGTCGTCAGTATTATTATATGCTCTGCCTTTGTGGGGAAATTCTGTTGATGTGATTAGAGCGTTTAAATTACAAAAGAAATGTGTGTAAGCGATATGTGGTGCGTGGTTTCTTGATAGCTGCAAGCCTTTGTTCAAAAATATACGCATATTGCCGTTGCCATGCATGTATATTCGAGAAATATGTATTTTTGTAAAGCGACACCCGAACTACTTCAAAACCCACGCTGAATCTCTCGAAAGGCAAACAAGGCATTAAAATAGATTATTTCATCCCAAATGCAGTTCTAGATTTTATGCAAACAGTGCTCCTATAATGGCTATTAAAATATATAATAAATTGCCCAATAACTTAAAAGAAATGCCTTTGAATAAATTCAAAATTGAGATTTATAAATGGCTTCTTGACAAGTGTTATTAAAGTGTTAAGGAATATTTTAATTAATTGCAATATTATTTAATGTATTATATAATTTATTTATTCTTTTGACATATATCGACGCTTCACAGCCAAAAAGGGATAACCGCCAATTTTTGCGAAATCAACTTATATATATGGTTAGAATCGCCTTTTTTTTCTGCGTCTTCAGGTCTAAATGACTCTACGACATGTTTTTTGTCGCTTAGGCAGTATAAAAATTGAGATACTCAGCCTTCTTTCTTCTTCGTAAACGACACATATTTTGGTGTATTTTTAATTTTGATGGTTAGCTAAAAATTATATTTCGAAACTGAGACTTATGTTATTCAGGCATTTTAAAACATTTTCTTGTTTGTACCTTAACTGGTTTGGGCTAGAAAAAAATTATGTATAAAGATGCATTTATCACATTTTGCTTGGACTTTTTTTCTTTAAAACTCGGTTTACGACAATATGTCAGTTTGTTTGAAAAATATTATTGTCATTTAAGATATATAAGCCAATATTTCCGTGATTTTGTTTGGCGTTTAGAGTCATTTTCCCTGTTACTGTACCAATTAACGGAGGAGCTTAGTACAAATTGTCCTAAAAACTCACTTAACATAAATTGTCGCTTATCCTTTTTTTACTTCCCGATATTCTAACGAGTGTGGTGGTTAGATAAGCAGATAAAAGTAAAATTTATACTTACCCTAATTCAAGGTCGCGGCATTTGTCGTTTACCTAGTGCAACAAAAATAAAGATCGTTGGTTATCAACCAGCAAACGAGGTCACGGTCACGCAGTGAAAATTTAGTGCTCAGGCAACTGCGGTACAAACGCCAAAACCTCAAATCGTTAAATAAAGATCGGAACACCAGGTTCAACATAGTTTTTCTTCTTCTTCTTTACTTTTTGGCTTCTCTTAAAAATAGTTTTTATGTGTCTAAAAAGGACAAATGTGTCAAATGCCTAAAATATGAATAAAATAAAGATAACTCTGAAATAGGAGAAGAAAGGAAACAACATGAAAAAGAAAAGATAGAGAGTTAGAAGAGATTTAAAGCTCATCAAAAGATACACAAGAATGACCCTAGTACATTATGTGCTAGTTTTGATCCACAAAAGGTTTAAATACCCCTTATGGGAAAAGCATGCTGTTATATTACAGCCATAAATTAGATATATATAATTTGTGTATTCACAATTGTATAGAACCGTACGAAGTGTAGTTGTTGAATTTCAAAGAATTCAATAGATGGGACGCAATAAGCGAAAAGTATTTCAAGGGCAATTTGACTGGGAAAATCAGTAAAATTAGTGTGTTGTAACATTCAAAAAGAAAAAGGATTCAGAAATTGCTGTCAAGAACTCCATGAATAAGAATGCAAAAACTTATTCAATCGAAATTCACTCAAAAACCAAAATTAGTCCGCCATCGTGTTATAAATCTCAATTACCTATATCTAAAGCAAAACACGATAATTTGCTGAAAGTATGTCGAGAAAAGGTGATTCCTGAAATATTTCATAATGAATATTACAGTCTTACAACCACTAACGATGTCAAAGATACTATACCAGAAATCGATATCGAAGATGGTAATATTGAGTAAGTAGGTTTTGTTTTTATTTTGGCATGCAGCAAAAATTGGTCTTTAAACAGAAATAAATATTGATTTCTGTATATCTATACTACTATTATATACGAGGGTGGATTGAAAAGTACTCGGCCTAACACAGATCCATTCAATTCTAAAAATCAAATCTACCCACATTATGTAGTTCAGTTCAGACTAGTTCATTGTGTGAAGTTCGAAACCTGTACGATAATTAGTTGTGATTTTATAAATTTATTAACAAAGTAATCGGACATAATTTCCGCGAATGGAGCAAATCGAGCAGCGTGCCGTCAATAAGTACCTCCATAAGAAGGGGCTATCATCAAAAGCCATCCATGATGACATGGTCAGTACATTAGGCGATTGTGCTCTGTCATATTCATCCGTCAAAAAATGGATAGCAGAATTTAAGCGTAGTAGAGAGAGTGTGAAAGATGAACCCCGCTCTGGAAGGCCTTCGACGTCAACTACTGACGAAAATATTAAAAAAGTACTTGATTTAATAATGGGAGACCGCAGATTAAAAATTAGAGAGATAGCCGAGATTATAGGCATCTCTTATGAACGAACTCAAAACATCATTGTCAACGAGTTGGGTTTCCACAAGGTGTCTGCGAGGTGGGTTCCGCGACTGCTTTCAGTTGAACAAAAAAGGACGCGATTGACTATTTCACGCGACTGTTTGGAGTTATTTGAAGCCGATGCAGATGATTTTTTGAATCGTTTTGTTACTATAGACGAAACATGGGTTCATTACTGTACACCGGAAACAAAACCAATCAAAACAATGGAGAAGACCTGGTTCACCACCCCCTAAAAAGGCTTAGTCGATTTTGTCGGCAAATAAGGTGATGGCTTCAGTATTCTAGGACTCGAAAGGTGTGATTATGATTGATTATCTTGAAAGGGGTCAGACTATAAACTCTGATTACTACTGCACCTTACTACGTCGTTTA
This sequence comes from Parnassius glacialis, assembly GCA_033319125.1. Taxonomy (NCBI): domain Eukaryota; kingdom Metazoa; phylum Arthropoda; class Insecta; order Lepidoptera; family Papilionidae; genus Parnassius; species Parnassius glacialis. The sequence goes on from JAVANC010000005.1 coordinate 46,217,696, forward strand.
CGAGAGGAAATAAAAGAAAAACGTCGAGGAATGCTCAGAAGAAAAGTCCTGTTTCATCAAGATAACGCCCGTGTTCACACGTCAGTACAGTCAATGGCTGAAATTCACAACTGTGGCTTTGAACTGTTACCGCATCCGCCGTATTCACCTGATCTGGCACCATCAGACTTCTTTCTGTTCCCTAACCTAAAAAAGCACTTGGGAGGTCAAAGATTTTCGACAAACGACGAGGTCAAAGCAGCTGTAGACGCATATTTTGACTCTAAGGAAGAATCATTTTTTTTCAACGGTCTAAATGCTTGGAAGGGGAGGTGGCAAAAGTGTATTGAACTTGATGGTGATTATGTAGAAAAATAAAAATATAACTGATTTAGTATGTGTTTATTTTCTTGGTTAGGCCGAGTACTTTTCAATCCACCCTCGTATATTGTCCTGCACCGATGGCTAGTCTCCGTTGAGCCTGGCCGCCGTGATCGAAATTCGGTCTGGAGAACATTATTATCTTAGGAGATGTCATAAAATAAAAACAACTAACTACTAAATAATTGATAACCTCCCTTTTTTGGGAGTTGGTTAAAATATGTTTGGGTATAAAGTGACATCTGGTTAATGTTTGGGTTTAAAGTGACATCTGGTTAATGTTTGGGTGTAAAGTGGCATCTGGTTAGTAAAGGCGTTTTTAGTAATAATCTCTGTTGTAAATAAAAAAAATAATATTCGATACTCTAAAACTTCGACTTAGTCAATAAACAAAGCAATTAAAATAAAATAGTTGCGTTAAAATGGCGTCGACGGATCGCGATCAGATGATCACTCCGTATTAGTTTTAAATAGGCACCCATTGTTAATATAATGTTAATACTTAGAGAAATAGGTATCTGTATATAAACATTTGAGTTTTACACAGAGCGTTGCGATTAAACGTTTTAAACACAAAGGGAAAATAAATATTTTTAAAAGAAAATTGTGGATTTTTTCCCCACAACTAGCAACATTTGTATAATTATAGCTTAGGGGATGAGTCGATGAGGGATGGGTGGCAAAGTCCGTAGGCTTTGACCACCTAACCCTAGGCCCACCCTACACGTGTCCCCCGGGTAGTGCAACAAAGCCGAAACGACAGACTCGGCTCCTCGCCGTGTGGTAGCGGCGTAAAATCTACCACCCCCTTTTGTCGCACCATGAGCCAAAAATTGAAAGAAATGGCCCCGAGTTCCCGGCGCCCCTTTAATGGGGCAGGGGTGCGAAGAATCTCCGGGAGGAAAACCGGCGACGAGGTTCGCCACCCGTCACGTCCTGTCTCCTGGAGGGGCGAAAAGTGGATTGCGGAGGCCCGTCTGGCTACGCTGAATGTATGTGGAGCAATGAATGATAAGATGGATGAAATATGCGAAATGATGAATGATAGAAGAATAGATGTGTTATGTGTGAATGAGACGAAACGAAAGGGAAGAGCACATGGCATGTATACCGCTTACTGGTCTGGTGTAGACGAGACCGAGCGGGCATGCCAGGGAGTCGGTGTCATCCTTTCAGAAAGAATGGGTCAATGTGTGAAAGAATATGAATGTGTAAGCCCAAGGCTGCTGTGGATACGAATGAAAGTGGGCTTAAAGAAGTTGTTTGTGCTTGGGGTGTACGCCCCAGATATGTCTAAGCCCACTTATATCCGAGAGCAGTTTTGGGACATGGTAAGGCTGGTGTTGACGAAATGCAAGGAAAATGAAAGTATTATTATGTTAGGAGATTTTAATGGAAGGGTTGGAGTGAAGAGGCCTGGTTATGAAAGGATATTAGGAGCGTTTGGCGATGAAAGAATAAATGAGAATGGTGAAGACCTCCTCACCATATGTGTGGAAAAGAATCTTTTTGTGGCGAACACTTTCTTTTGCCATAAGAGGATTCACATGTATACATGGGAAAGAGGGGATGATAGAAGCATGATAGATTTCATAATTGTGGATGGAAGAATGAGGAACGCAGTGGTAGATACAAGGGTTTACCGGGGGTCCAACGTAGGGACGGATCATTACTTGGTCTTATGCCGAATTAATGGTCTGTTCAAGCGTTGGCGGCATCGGAAATCTGTGTCTACTACTGCGTTACAGCGTATAAGAATAGAGAGGCTACAAGATGAAGATGTGAAAGAGAAGTATAAATGCAGACTGAGGGAAAATATAAGTGTGTTGAATGAATTTTGTATGAATGATTTAGACTTGAAGAATGTATGGAATAATGTTAAGAAAGTTTTGGTGGATACAGCCACCGAAGTATGTGGTGTAAGTAAGAGGACGAATGAAAGGAAAAGTAATACGTTGTGGTGGGATGATGAGGTACGGATGGAAGTTGAAGCAAAGAAGAGGGCATGGCTAGATTTACTAGCAACCAAAGCTGGTAATTCTGGCGGTATGAATGATGAGATTGAAAGAAAAAAGGCAGACTTTAGACGTATAAATAAGAGAGTAAAAGAAGTTGTTGAAAGGAAAAAGCAAGAAAGGATAGATAAGAATGATAGAAGAATATCTGATAACTTCCAGGCAAATATTAAAATGTTCTGGAAGCTCGTAAGAACTGCCAGGGGAAATCCAAAACATCCTAGAATGAATGCTATACAAGACGAGAATGGCTGCATGCTGAATGATGAAGTTTCGAATTTAAAGAGATGGAAGGAATACTTTGAAAGTGTATTTAAGAGTGAAGATTCGTCTGAAGTAACTGAAATAGAAATTCCGGAAGAAGTGGAGATAGGTAGAGAGATAAGTGTAGATGAAATAGTGAAAGCAATGAAAAGCATGAAAGCAGGTAAGGCAGCCGGATATGATAGAGTATCACTCGAAATGCTAAGGGCTGGAGAGGGGGTGGTTGCAAGTCTGCTGTACACCTTGTTTATTTATGTTGGGAACTGAAGCGGGTACCGGAAGACTGGTGCAAAGCCGTTATAGTCCCAATATATAAGGGAAAGGGGTCGCAGCGGGACTGTAAAAATTACCGTGGCATCAGCTTGCTTAGCATTGTGGGTAAACTGTATGCTAAGGTGTTAAGTGAAAGAGTTATGGAAGAAACTGATGGAAAAATTTGGGATGTGCAAGCTGGATTTAGAAAGGGGATGGGGTGTACGGATCAAGTCTTTTCCATGCGCATGATTGCGGAGAAATTTTTGGCCAAAAACCAGAAAGTTTTTTGTGCGTTCATGGACTTGGAAAAGGCTTATGACAGAGTGGACAAGAACGTGTTATGGCAAACACTAACCTCATTTGGGTTGAGCGCTGGTCTGATACGGGCATTGAAGTCTCTATATAGGGACTCTAGTGCCTGTGTCAGGATCAACGGGGCCTACTCGGACTGGTTTGGCATCCATAAAGGTGTCAGACAGGGCTGTGTGGCTTCCCGTAGCTGTTCAACCTATTTATGGACAGTTGTTTGGAAAATTTGAAAGTAGAAGAATGCGGGTTAAGAATGGGTGAGTTAACCGTCAAATGCCTTTTGTACGCCGATGATCAAGTCATACTTGCGTCTTCGGCAGCCAAGTTGCAAATGATGGTTACATTAATGAACAGGACATTAAAAGAAAAGGGAATGAAAGTGAACGCAAGTAAGACGAAAGTTATGGTTTTTGAAAGAGAAGAAAGTAAAACGATATGTGAAATAAGAATAGAAGGGGAGTTGGTAGAGCAAGTAGATGAGTTTGTGTATTTGGGATGTGTGTTTAGCAAGGATGGTAGATATGATAAGGATATAGAACGACGAGAGAATGCAGGAAATAGAGTGAATGGGGCTCTACACTCTATAGTGAAAAGTCAGAATGTGTCCAAAAAGGCACGTATGGCAATTCACAATGCTGTGTTAGTGCCCACTTTAATGTATGGTAGTGAAAGTTGGGTGTGGCAGAAGAAGCACGAAAGTAGAATAAATGCTGTAGAAATGCGGGCATTAAGGAGTATGTTAGGAATGAATCTGAAGGACAGAGTGAGAAATTGTTTAATAAGAGAAGAGTGTGGTTTGCAAGATGATGTTGTGACCAGGATTAAGAAAGGAATGCTTCGGTGGTTTGGTCATGTAGAAAGAATGAATGAGGAAAGAGTGACAAAGCAAATTTATGTTGCAGAGGTGAACGGCAGAGTCGGGAAGGGTCGCCCTAGGCGAAAGTATATCGACCAAATTGGCGATATATTGAAAATGGGCCAAATCAAGAGTACCTTTAACCGACGAGCGTGTATGCGTAGGTATATGGATGTGGAGGAAGCGAGAGAGGTCTGTCAGGATCGTGCCAAATGGAAGTCCATAGTCTCTGCCTACCCCTCTGGGTGACAGGCGTGAGTGTTTATGTATATGTATGTAAGTATTTTTACGTATTTATAATGAATTAAATATGTGAACTTACCTGTGAAATGTAACACCATCACTTTTTATGTTTATTATCACTGTTGTGACAATATTTTACAATACAAACGGTTATTTTTACTATTTTTCGCGAGCTCTTCTCCGTAAGACGTGACGTTGCGCACTGGCGCGTCGCTGAGTAAACTTACGCGGTTTCGCGTTAATTTTAGTTGCCTCACTTTCGGTGCGCGTACTAGTATTCTATGCGTAATAATTCTATGCTTATACCATTAACTTCTTAACTGCGAGGTTGATCAAGCTTAGTCTTGGCTTATAATGATTGAAGGTGCAATAGTTTAATTATTAAATTTACCACGTTATAGCCAGCTTTCCATTTTTTTAGAAATACTTTTATATTTTACTTTTAAGTAGTTTGATTAAGAGGGCTGAGAATTTGTGCAATTATAATTCCATATAAAGACTGATTTACCTATTTTGTTTTAATCCTCCTTCTCTGAGATGAAGGTACCTTTTTTAATGGTATATAAAAACGATGAAAAATTATGTTATTTCGTTGTTATCGTAAATGCTGAATGTTTCTTCTAAAAATTATTAACTTATTACAATTTCCTTGTCCGTTTGTCATTAAGGGGCTACTCGATGCGAACGACCTTGAGCATTTGTGTGCCGGCCGCGCCAACTCCCTACAATATAGGATCGCGTAAGAAATAATATGTAAGACGCCACCTACCATAGTTTTGTATAACTCAATGCCACCTACTGTACGGACGTAGTATTTTTTCAACATCAATAAACTATTTTATGGAAATACACACAGCGTACAACGATAAATGTATTGTAATTTTTTTATTCGGTATATTAGTTGCATTATATTAGAATTATGTATTCTCATATATTATCTAATTATGAAATTTTATAATTAATTATATATTAAAAATGAAGCATTGAAAATTGTGAGTTTAAAAGATACCTACTCACTATAGGTAAATATTTGTACAAAAGGCGAGCTATCTATCTAGATAGCTCGCCTTTTGTACAAATATTTGGTGCAATAAAGAATAAACAAATAAATAGGATATTTCGCAGAGAGAGAGTAATATAGAATGAGAGTCGTGGAGGCAGTTTACAAACATAAATTGCACAAGGACAAACATCCAGACCCGGAACGATTATTTGTAGGCCTTACAAATATTTGTTCCGTGCGGGATTCGAACCCGCGGCCCCCAGCGCAACAACTGATTGCTAAGCCACTGCGCCACGGAGCCGTCGCCGGGTTATAGTTAAAGTGACCATACGTCCCGTTTTGAACGGGACTGTCCCTTTTCTCCGTCACCTGTCCCATTGTCCCCAAATAAAGCTCCGGGACACAAAATTGTCCCGTAACTCGTTGGATGGAAGTATTTAAAGCCAACAATCTTCAACATAATTTTTATAATCGAATATATTTTATGTCTACCTGGTACAAATGCTCCGATAGAAAGAGTATTTTTTATTTTGAATAAATTGTAAATCTGAAAGAAACACTTAAGGTTCCAGTTCTAAAGGCGATGTTGAAAGATAACAATAAAAAAAAATTGAGCAGAATTTTATTCTTATTTAAAATCATCACCAACTTTATTAAAGCAAATTTAATCCACTGACAAATGTAATTCATAATTAAAAAAAAATGTTGCATTTAATAATTACCGTCTATACCGAATATAATTTTATAGTGAACACTAATTGTATAAAGTTATAGTTTTTAGAGTATAATAAACCCATGTCCTGTTTTGAGTTAAAAAATAAATGGTCAGCTTAGTCTTTTTAGTTAAATTTAGTTTTAAAAATTTTTAGTTTATAGTAAAAAGTAGGTATATTAGTACCTACTTAGATACTTTTTACCGAATTATAAGTATAGAACACCTTATGTACTCAATAATTTTTTGAAAAAGAAGAAAACACAAGCAGTAAATAATATACTATATTTTAGCAAAAAACTATAACTTAGTAATACGTTAATCAACTTAGAACATAAATGAAAAACTCATAACTGACTTTTTGACCCGACCCAGGATTCGAACCCGGGACCTCATGATCAGCAGTCGCACTACTACAACCACTAGACCATATTGAATTAGCCTTTTATAGTGTAAATTATAATATTTGTCGAAATGTTAATTATGGATTCGAACCTTACATGCTAATGGTGCTTCATTTTTTTATTTGCATTTACTTCAAAGAAAATACACGCAAAAAGATCCATCCCGCAGTAAAAACACAACAAATATATGTATAACTAATACGAAAAATAATACCCAAAACAAACAAATAATACTACCTATAAATAACCTAATAAGTAATAATATTATCGACTGACATAACGTGAGCGTGTGCGCTAACAGACGACACGGGCTCCGCGTCAAAGAGTTCAGGGCTCACTGACTTGAGCAAGCCCGTGGGCAGTGAATACGGCCAGATTTTAAAATAATTTCTTAATAAAATCAAATTTTGGTCTTTTGAAAAAAAAATTACAATAGAAATGTTCATTAATAAATTGTCTATCCATTGGTGTAAATCGCAAAATAAAATAATACTTACTTTACGAGGAGATGCATGTTATCAATAATAATTTCACATTTATGTGGTTTCGTTGTAAGGAGATTATATTAATATTTATTCCTTTCAAAAAAATTGGATACAGCTCTTATGAAATCAAGATTATGTAGAAATATAATGTGTTTTTTATTTGTTGATATATCTTTTAAATAAAAAGTAGATAGCTCCTAAAAACCGCACAAATAACGACTAGCGCGACATTTTGCTCAACCTGCGCCTTAACTAATACTCGGTTATATCATATTGCCCCTTCTAGGTGTACGAAAAACTTACAGTTATGTTAATTTTCTTCAATTTAAATAAAACAACAGGTGCAGTTAAATGATTTAGGCTGGAAGTTAATTAAATAGCGATTATCATTTATGACATTTTTCCTGTTTGTAAAAATAGGACTTTTTGGGGATAAGCGACAGTAAGCAGTGTAAGGAGGCTGATTTATGATCAGATAATTATTCCATTTTGTAGAGAAATAATTAAAAGCTATATGCTTAAATTTGCAATTCTTCGGAAGCTGTGGAAGAATTTCTATGAATTTTTTTCGTATATTTTGAACTTTAAACCACTCTCCTGTAAAGTTTGTAAAATGTCGCTTATCCTTTTTTGGCTGTGAGGCATCGATATGTAGGTACAAATAAATTTGATTATTTTAAGATATATATGCACACCGGTACAACTCCCGGTAGAATATAATTGAGACTTATTCTTATACTAAATACCTGTATTACCTAAACATTTTATTCCGCAAATAAAGATTTTGACTTGACTTTGACTTGACTTGACTTGACTACCAGATAAAAACCTGTTTTGTGAATTTGTGATGTAATTATATGACGAGTAGAAAAACCTTTCCGTGCCTCATGTGCACATTGAACCTGCATTTATTCTGAAGAAGTTAATTCAATACCTAATTTAAAATTGTGTACAACCGAATTCAATACAAATTATTAAGAATATTTCAAAAACTATTGGTCAGACCTTGATCATATTTATATGGGATCACATGTGAAGCACCAGCTTTCAAATAAAAAAGGATTTATCGAAATCGGTTCATGCAGAACAGTTTTGAGGTAATAAACATAAAAAAAGAACATACAGTCGAATTAAATATCTCCTCCTTTTTGAAGTCGGTAGAAAGCAAAAAATATTGGAACCTTAAAATATATACCGTATGTGTGAATGGAGGTTAGTGGAAACAGACTAGACATTCATGTTTTTTTTTTAAATTTAAATGATAGTTTACGTTTTACTTTTTTGGCCTCGACGTTTATCGTTACCGTTACAGCCTTTAAAACTACTGTGTTAAACATAGGCTTGCGTCATATTTGCCCTAGTTGCCCCATGCAGATGAGTTGGCCAGCGCGGTTTGTTTATTATTTTCACTTGTAATCAGGGAGACGCGGCTGTCCATCTTGTAGTTTGTTTCCCGCTGTCGCCTCTTACAACACCCACGGGACGATATGGGGTAGTGGATTGTCTTACACCATCACCACACAGCATCATAACTATATCACGATATGATGCTGTGTGGTGGTGTCTGTCTGTACGTGGTAGAGCCACGCTGCTGATATATTATGGTTGTAGCACGAATGGATCTGCTTGACCGAGGTAGGACCTCGCTCTCACAGAATACCAGCATAAAATAGCAGCTTTCGTGAGAAAATAGTATTTCGTATGGTGAGTGTAGAGAACAGGAGACCCTTTTTACTGGTAACGAGTCATTTCTTCTCAGTCCTCATGGATGACAACGCATCTGCATTTAATTTCTTAACCGATTCGTTGCGGCACCAAACAAATAGTTCATGACATGCCTGACGTGTCAAGTGCATTGTGAATAATTATCTTTTTTATGCCTTTTCCACTTGTTTAGACCTAATTAAGTTTAATTGACATCAAACATTAGTTACAAACGGAAGGATACTTGTTTTTAGTGGATAACCACGTGTTTTCTTTGAAATTGACAATAAGTGACTTTTTTATGCAGAGATTACAAACATTTTGTACTATTTTTTGTTTTATAAAAAAATCATATAAGTAGGTACAGCTAAATCACCCTGGAAAACCTTGGTTTTTATTAAATTAAATTTTCAACTTATAATAATATTTGTAAATATCAAACAATCAAGAACCTTAATTTGGAAAATAATAAGGTTTATGATTCATTAATATTTACAAAAATTAAATATTATTTAATGTTATAGGGTAAAACACCCAGTAGTCAGCCTTTTAGTGAGAACTAAAATTTGATTCATCTGTATTTTAAAAATTAAGCATTATGAATGAAAACAATAATTATTCCCAGTAAGGTTGTTTATTAAATTTACTAAAGAAATTAACAAAACATTATATTTATAATAGAATTATATAAAAAATCAACGTTAAACAAATTATGGTACTTTTCACCAGTAGTCAGCCTCATTTCTCCACAAGTAGCCACGTCTTACCCTGTAGTCAGCCTCTCACTTATTCTTGCATATTTGGCATAGAAATTCTTTATTATGTATATTTTCAAATAACATCATCATCATCATCATTACAGCTCTTCACAATAAGTCCACTGCTGAGTGTTCAGAAGGCCTATGTAGGCCTCCCCCAAGGAATGCCACAAAGCACGGTCCCGAGCCACCTGCATCCATTGACTTCCTGCATGGCTTACCATGTCGTCCCTTCATCTAGTGCCGTTCGAGAACCTTTCTTCCACATCGATTGTCGGTTCTCCGAGTTATATGGCCGGCCTATTGTCGCTTCAGCTTACTAATGTTTTGCGGATTCTATTGTGGATATACTCATTTTTAATTCTGTCACACAGAAAAATGCCGTGCATAGTCCTCGTAGTAGTGAAGGACCATGTATCAAATCCATTGGTCATCACTGGCAACACGCACTGGTTGTACAATCTAGTTTTGAGGTTTTGAGGTATGTCTGACGAGAAGATGTGTCGTAATCTCCCGAACGATGCCGAGCAGAGTTGAATCCGTCGATTGAACTCTCGGTCGAAGTTGGACTTCGATTTGCCGACGATATAGTCCTTATGGCAGAATCGCTGGAGGATCTAAGCACTATGCTCAATGACCTCAATAGATAGGTCCCAGTGGATTGGTCTTAAGATGAACATGGACAAAACAAAAATCATGTTTAACGTCCATGTCACACCTATGCCGGTAGTTGTTGGGAGCACTAAGCTCGAAGTTATTGACGAATATGTTTACCTGGGACAAATAGTCCGACTAGGTTTTCATATGTGTCCCCAGCGAATTCAGTACATTTCAAATGTACCATGCAAGGCAAGTGTCACATCCAATATTTTTTAAGTCAATAATTTCTGTGTCGCTAGTCAAATCCTCTTCATAGTTTTTGCATCTTACTTTGCTTATTGTACATATAGTATTTTTTTCCTCCTTTTGCTATTTTTGGAATTCAACAGCTTTTCCGCTTCCATTTTTTGTAATTCTTCTTTCTTTTTTTGACTTTCTTCTTCTTTCTTTGTTTTAGCTACAAATCTCTTAATTCTTTTAATCAATATATCGTTCTTTTTCTGTTGCTTCATTTCTTCTTTTTGTTTTTTTTTATATGATAGGGTGACAAACGAGCACACAGTCCACCTGATGGTGAGTGGTTACTGTGACCCATAGACATCTACATTTATCCTCAATAAAGAATCAAAATGCAGATGCGTCGTCACCCGTGAGGACTAAGATGGAATGCCTCTTTGCCAGTAAAAAGGGTCTCCGGTTCTCTACACTCACCTTACAAAACACAGCAGCGTTAAGCTGCTATTTTACGCTGGTTTTCTGTGAGAGCGTGGTCCTTCCCCGGTCGAGCCGACCCATTCGTGCTACAACTATACTACTAATATAGCTGCAGCATGGCTCTGCCACGTTGTTTCTGAAATTGTCTCCACTCTTTGGAAGAAATAGCTCCTATTCTTTTTATCCCATTTCTAATCGCCGCTATAGCTTGTGTTAATTACTCTTTTTTGTATTGATGGATGAATTTTTGACATGGTAGAATTCTAAAACAAATTATTTTCATGTTAAAATAACCGTACATAGATTTAATCCTTATTGAAAAGGCTTTAAGGTACTATTTTGTACAACAGGACTAACGGCTGACTACTGGATTTGTAGACCCATTGGTCGGCCCCTGACATGCAATTACATTTGTATGCGGCTGACTACTGGTAAAATACACTTTTCGCCCTATAAAAGTTAATCCCAAAATAATGAACAAAATTGGTACTATTCGCTCCGTTAATTTCAACTAGATATAAGAAAATCACGAAAAAACCAGTAGTCAGCCACTTATGGCTGAGTACTGGATCTACCTTAAAAATTCGAAACCCACTAGTCGGCCACCTAAATTACAACATAGTAAACAAATGAAATGCATGTAATAGTTAATTTTATCACAAAATAAACATTTTATTGTAACACAGTATAACAATCCACCACAAATTACAGCAAATACACACAAAAATTTACCGAAAACTCGAGCAAGTTTCCTTAAGAAAAAAATTGCAACAGCATCGCATCTAGTGATGTTTTTGGCAGCAGTGCAAATTAACGAGTGTAGCTTGTCGACCTGACATGATATTGGTTCGTAAGCCGCGGCGCCCACCCAAGCTACATGATTTCGACATGGCTTGTAGCATGATTCTGACGATGCTCTGACGTGACCACGAGTGACACTGCTTGCACCAACCTGTGCAACAATAGCATATCGCAGAGTTCATTTTGGGCCAAAATCTCGCCTGAAGAGGATAAACATGCCCTTGCTTTGCTACAGATTTCAAACATTCAAAGTGCCAGCTGAAGATTTTGAGTACATCCCTAAGGGAAAAAATTTGAAAAGTGGAGGTACTTTCAATTTTATGAAGGAATTAGAATTACATTTCGCATAGATTTGCCCTACAAGTTGCAAGAAGCATCTTCCGAGTTTCTGTTATTGTAATCGGGTCTAAGATAATCATATAAACATGGTTTTTCATGAACTAAATCAATGAATTTAATATTAAATCTACAAGTTTCGTGTTACGTGCCACTTCAATGCGTCACTAGTAGCAAGCTGAATGGCACGTCAGATCATGCGGCGTCACGCCACGCAAATGGGCGTTACTACATACTTTCCCTTTGAATGTTGAGGCGAGTGACAAGTTACGCGTCAAATCACGCGTCAGATCACGTGTTACGTTACGTAGGTGGGCGCCGCGCTTAAGCCGCGGCACCCACCTAAGCTACATGATTTCGACATGGCTTGTAGCATGATTCTGACGATGCTCTGACGTGACCACGAGTGACACTGCTTGCACCAACCTGTGCAATAATAGCATGTCGCAGAATTCATTTTGAGCCAAAATCTCACCTGAAGAGTATGAACATGCCCTTGCTTTGCTACAGATTTCAAACATCAAAGTGCCAGCAGAAGATTTTTAGTATATCCCTAAGGTAAACAATTTGAAAAGTGGTGGTACTTTCAATTTTATGAAGGAATTAGAATTACATTTCGCATAGATTTGCACTACAAGTTGCAAGAAGCATCTTGCGAGTTCCTGTTACTGTAATCGGATCTAGTATAATCATATAAACATGGTTTTTCTTAAACTAAATCAATGAATTTAATATTAAAAGCTAGGTCGCCTTTCATTTTGCATATACAAGTCACTACACGTTTCGTGTTACGTGCCACTTCAATGCGTCACTAGTAGCAAGCTGAATGGCACGTCAGATCATGCGGCGTCACGCCACGCAAATGGGCGTTACTACATACTTTCCCTTTGAATGTTGAGGCGAGTGACAAGTTACGCGTCAAATCACGCGTCAGATCACGTGTTACGTTACGTCATTGATATTTATATCTATGCGTTACGTAGGTGGGCACCGCGCTTAAGTGTGCGCATTTGTCAATAAGGAGACAGAATCAATCAAACGTTATTTTAAAGGTGTAGACAAATTTCAACACTATTTATATGGAAATAATGTCTGTAAAGGCTGAGTACTGGTGCAGGGCTGACTACTGGGTGGTTTACCCTACAAATGTAAAAGTAAAGTCGATTTGAAAACGTCTAATTAGTAAGAATAGCAAAACAAGTGTTTTCAAAAGGAAACAAACGCCGGTGCTATACGGCGGCGGATTGACGAAAGACTATTTATTAGCGAACTTTTTTTATGCATGAACGGTTTCAAACTGTTTCAAGCAAAAATACACCTTATACCATATCACAAGAGCACATGGTACTTCGTAGGTCTATTCGGCCATATGATAGTAATAAGACGGCAGTTTAACCATTTTAAGCAAAATTGAGCAATAAGCCAAACGCATTATTTTTCTTTTAACAGGAGACTTGTTTTCCAGAAATTTATTTACAACTCAGAAAGTAAAAAGAGTACCATGTACAAGTTAAAAAAAATATTGTCAACCCCTAAAAACTTCATTTTTCAAAATATCCAGAAACGAAGCTGCAGGAATGAACTACTTGCAAAAGAATGAATATTTTGTTCTGGATAAATTTTCCAAAAACGCAATTTGAGCGAGTTATAACGATTTTTAAAAAGACACGACTCGTGTGTCATAAGCCACACACAAAAGTAATCGATGGCATGCCTGGCGTGTTAACCGCACTGAACCGGTTAATTGTGGATAAGGATTCTTAAAAGATGTCCATGGGCCACAGCTGCACAGCACTCACTTGCCATCAGATGGACTGTGTGCTCGTACATCCCCCTTATTCTATTTAAAAACATCAACGATTATCTCAGATCCACACCGGCTTGAAACCATTCAACATTCACCTCAGTGGGAGAAATTATTTAAGGATCTTCATGAGAAGCGGCTTTACTTTACATATGTGCATTTGAAGAAGCCGTGGCGGAAACGCGCGAGATAGAAGTCGCGACAGGTGAGTATTGTTTGTTACGTGCGGAGTAGATTTAAGGTCGCTGCATACAGGACGGAATCAGCAACATGAGCGACTCCAAGCTAACGTGCTAGTGTTGTGAAAGGTGGATGTTTCGTTTGAAGAGTTGGCGGAGCGGCTGTGCACGATATTTTTTCGTTTCGTTCACGCCACGTCCCCATCCCGTCCGCGCATCCGTAACGTATGCATTTTCACGTACATTTTCTATGGAACGATATTTCCAAAACTTGACGTCCCGCTCCGTCCGGAATAAAACACGTTACATATGCAGCGACCTTAAGATGAGATATGGATGTATTCTTCCACACAGTCAGCAAGTATATAATAACGTCGTCCGAAACTAGCTAGGCTTTTTCGGTGAGATACTTAATAATCGCAGAAGTCGTCGGTCGAATTCTCGTAGTCACTCCCCGAAGTAGAGTCAATGTCCCTGTAACTGTTTTAATAATTAATTGTTTTAATCTTATTTAAAACGACTATATCAAATATAAAAGTATGATAGTTAAACATACCGGTAATATTAAATTATTATATATTCCAATCAAAAATTGTTAAGAAAACGGTTTTTAATTTATATGGAATGACAAATAATTCCAGGAAGTATTTAAGTAGCTTTCCTTTTCATATGTGGAGCTGGAATAAAGTTTAATAAAAAACAGCATAAAACTAAACAGGATAGCATATAAGCATAACATCAAGAACTCTCCTTGATAACCAAAACCATATCCGAAGCATTATTGTGACACAATGCAGCTATATTAACCGCCAGGCGTTCCATCGATTACTTTTGTGTGTGGCGTATGACACACGAGCCGTGTCTTTTTTAAAATCGTTATAACTCGCTCAAATTGCGTTTTTGGAAAATGTATCCAGAACAAAATATTCATTATTTTGCAAGTAGTTCATGCCTGCAGCTTCGTTTCTGGATATTTTGAAAATGTGAAATTTTTAGGGGTTGACAACTTTTTTTTAACTTGTACATGGTACTCTTTTTACTTTGTGGGTTTTCAATCATGTTGTGGAAAAATAGTCTAATAAGTAACAAATAATAGCACTCATTGCGATCGCCCACAAACTCGAGTTGTAAATAAATTTGTGGAAAACAAGTCTCCTGTTAAAAGAAAAACAATGCGTTTGTCTTATTGTTTAATTTTGCTTGAAATGGTTGAACTGCCGTCTTATTACTGTTACGAGCTTGGGGTTCGAGAAAATTAAAACTGCCGAGTGAATTACCAAAATTTAAACTTTTAATTACACAACACTAATTACAACTTAAAATCACACTAATAATAAAACACAGTTATACTTTAGTTCGCAGTTATTTCGCTTCGAAATATTCTCTTGTATCGCCAATTCAATGCTGCCTCGGTCGTGGTCTATACCGGCCTTATATAGGGCCTCAGATAGTTTACAGAACCTTCTACTGTAGCGACATCTAGAATGTTCGAGTACATATCGGTCCCGAAATTTCTGGAAGGATCTTGACTCTCCTAGTTCTGTTACTCGACACTAGAGGGTGCTAGTGTAACTAGTGTTGCCATGTATAAGACATTAATAGTGGCGCGCAACACTGCCCCCTCCTAAGACATGCTCGTCCCGAGCATTATTGGCCCCATGATAACGCGCCAGTCGATCCACATGGACGATCTTGCAGTACCTCTGGCACTTTTCTGTATCTGGTAGGTTACGTCATTGATCCTTGTCACAATCCGGTACGGTCTGTCCCATTTAGCTTGAAGCTTAGGAGATTTCCTTTTGCTGCGAGCTGGATTGTGTAACCACACTAGTGAACCTTCGTCAAACCCTTTGTTGTTCATTTTGCGGTCATACCGTGTTTTCATCTTCTCAGACGCTTGCTGGCCCGACTGTCTGACGTGCTCATAAATGTCATTCATTTTGTTCCGCAAGTCATTTGCATAATCGGTTATACTGCGTTGGGCATCAGGTGGTATTCCGGTGATCAGGTCTGCAAGCAGCCGTAATTTTCGCAAAGTTTGCGAAAGCTGTCGTCACTGATGTACTTTCGTGAACAGCGCTTCGATATGACAACAAAAACGGTTGTATGTGCCTCTCCCAGTCTCGTTGCTGTTTTTCCACAACTTTTGCCAGGTACCTTTCCAATGTCTGATTAAATCGTTCTACCATTCCATCAGATTGTGGGTGGTAAGAAGATGTTCGTGTTTTATGAGTACCCATAACTGCAAGTTTCCTGGAATATTTGAGACTCAAAATTCCTTCCTTGATCGCTGTGAATCTCTAATGGTACTCCAAAACGACAGAAGACTTCATGAAATAGTTTATCTGCAACTGTTGAAGCTTCTTGATTTGGAAAGGCGAAGACTTCTAACCACTTAATGAAGTAATCCATCACAACCATGAAATACTTGTTATCACTTTCACTTTCCGGAAATGGCCCCGCAACGCAATGGCTATCCTCTCCCATGGTGCACCAACATTGTACAATTTCAATGCGCCTCTACGACGAGTTTGAAGTCCCTTTACAGCCGCACAACTTGTACATTTGCGGCACCAGTCCTCGACATCGTCACGACAGTAGACCCAGTAAAACCGTTCTCGGATCTTCAGTAGAGTTCGTTTAACTCCCAGGTGGCCTCCTGAACAACCACTATGGTACAGCTGTAGAACATCCGGTACTTTAGCCTTAGGGACAACCATTTGCAAATGACACCTGTCTCCCCGATCATTTTCCCATTTACGGCACAGGACTCCATCCTGAATCAGCAAGCTGTCTCATTGGGCCCAATAGCTTTTCGTTGTCGAACTTATTGCTCAAACGTCGCTCCACTTGGGCTTAGGAGCACTGGCCTTCATCCATTCCAGAATCGGCTTAATGTCCGAATCTTCCTGCTGTGCATGTTGTAGGCTGTCCTTCCACTCATTGCCGAGCTGCTCTGTCCTGAGTATTCTCACAGATACCACTTCCTTACCCTCTTGCCTAGTACAATGCTTGCAATCTTCAGGTCAAGGTCTTCTTGACAATGCATCTGCATTGCCATGAGATTTCCCGCTGCGATGTTCGATCACAAAGTCGTATTCCTGCAGTAGTTCAATCCATCTCGCAACTTGTCCTTCCGGATTTTTACTGCAATAGCCATTTCAGTGCAGCATGGTCAGTTGGTAAGTGGAATTTTCGCCCCAGAAGATATTTGCTAAAATGCTGCAAGGACTTTACCACAACAAGCAATTCCCTTCTGGTGACACAAAGTTCTTTTCTGGCTTTGACAACGACTTGCTGAAGTACGCTATCACAATCTCTTGATCACCATTCCGTTGAGACAACACACCGCCAAGTCCTATATCACTTGCGTCTGTGTCAACTATAAATTCCTTGCCCGCATCAGGGTACCCCAAAATAGGTGTTTTGCACAGACGGTTCTTGAGCTCCTGGAATGCAATATCGCAACTTTCATCCCAGCAGAAATGTCGCTTCTCCTCGGTTAGCCTGTGCAGAGGTTTGACTATATCTGCAAAGTTCTTCACAAATCGCCGATAATAAGAGCACAAACCCAAAAATGCTCTAACCTGTGTCTTGTCTTTTGGAACCGGCCAATCATTGAAAGCGGCAATTTTCTCTGGATCCGTGCGGATACCTTCTTCCGACACTACATACCCCAAAAAGCTAACTTGCCATTTGAATAGTGAGCACTTCTTCGGACTCAACTTGAGGTTGGCACTCTGGACCTTCATGAGCACGTGTTCCAGGTTTTGAAGTGTTCCTCAAACGTACGGCCTACGATGATGATTGGTCTTATTTCCTAAATGTTTATATTCCTGATTATAAAAGTTATACTTTACAAACGGACTATTACTGTCCACTATCTAGAAATAACTTCACATTAATGATTGATTTTTAGGATAAATTTTCAGTTCACTATGACGTCAAATACAAAACAAATCAGTAAATTATAAAACGCAAGATCACCCACCCTACCCCAGCCTACAAAAATGGGGTAAATAAAATAAAAAAAATACCAACAGACGTATTTTAAATAGCACTTTCCAAAATTGTTTATTATTGTAGTAGCACCCCCGTAGGTTGTGAATAAAAAATAGGTAAAGATCGCGCATCTTATAACGTCGATACCACTTGAAATAATTAAAATTTTGTAGGTTTTGCAACTTAAAAAAGCTTCACCCTTCGTGAATTAAACTTCACCTCCATCGAAAATCCATAAAATGCAATATTAAGTGCAATTATTTAATAAAACCTTGTCGTGAAGCGACAATTAAAAAAAAGAACCTAACCTAACTACAACGAAACAACAAAAATAGAACAAGAAAATAATATATTTAAAATTTTAAAAATATATTTACAATTTTATATAAAAAAATGAAGTATGATGATGGTGATGGGTGACGTGAATTACAATTAAAAAGAAAATAAAGATAGATGAATATTGAAGCGGAGCCTGAAGATCAAAGTGGCACACGCTGCGCTTGGAGTAGGAGTAGGAGTAGGCACACGCTGAGCTTGGAGTAGGCACACGCTGCGCCTTGATTAGGCGCTCTCAGCGCCTGGAGCAAGCACGCACAGCGGCTAAAGATAGCACGGGCACTAGTAGGTGGAGGCGTAGGCGACGACTCCAGATGAAGGCAAAGGCTAGCAGGATCCCGGAGTAGTGCGGCCCCGCACTTGGAGTAGGCTAGGCGACGACTTCAGGTGAAGACAGAGGCTTGCAGGATCCCGGAGCAGTGCGGCCCCGTGCTTGGAGTAGGCTACGCCGACGACTTCAGGTGAAGACAGAGGCTTGCAGGATCCCGGAGCAGTGCGGCCCCGCGCTTGGAGTAGACTAGGCGACGACTTCAGGTGAAGACCGAGGCTTGCAGGATCCCGGGGCAGTGCGGCCCCGGGATAGGCCTTTAGGAGATGCTTCAAGTTTGGAAGCTGAAGCGAGACTGTCTGTATTGACCGATGATTCGACTTTTATACCTTTTTAGAGAGAACGGGAAATTATTTAAATTAAAAGCAAATTTTTGTAAATGGCCCAGAGCAAAAGAGTATTTATGTGGAAGTATTGAAGTAAAAACATCAGACCGGTAACGAATTCGAATAAAAATTGCCATGACAACCAGATAAATAACGATGTCAAAACATGTCAATTTTTGGTTTCAGGCTTATAAGTAAAAAACGGCAAGATTTAAGTAAGAAATGAGATATTATTGATATAGGAAAAAAGGTAGCGCAACAGCGCGCACGAAACTCGAAATTGCAGAGTTACGGAGAACTAAATAAAAGATCGAAAAAGGTAGACTCCATTGAAAGCGTGAAAATACGAAGTGAAAATGATTTCTTATTGTGATCTTGTGGTCTAAAACGTTACAGGATCCTATGGAAATAAAGGTGATGTAAAAAGAAAATCAAAAACAGAATGGAAAAATAAATTTAAAACAGTGTAAAATGATATGTAAGTACCATAACACTACATTTTCCCCCCGACCCTGGAAAATTTTTGACTCAGCAAAAATTTTGACATGTACATTCTAAAATAAACCATAAAAATACAGCTTTGCAGAAACAGACATCAACAAGCAAAATCAGATATACTATCTCTTACATTCATCATCTGCATTCAGGTAAGGGTGGAGTTCACATTCAATGACTACCACTCTAAAAGTGTGTTTTCGAAAGGACATTCAGGCTTATTTAAGGAGTAGTCATCCGCTCCTGCGTGGAAAAAAAATTAATTTAAGCAAGCTTTAGTCGAAGAGACACCACTCTAAAAGTGTGTTTTCGAAAGGACATTCAGGCTTATTTAAGGAGTTGTCATCCGCTCCTGCGTGGAAAAAAAATTAAGGGAGTAGTCAGCCGCTCCCAAGTGAAGATAAAAGAATTTGGAGAGTCAACTGAACTTGAAGTGGAATGCTTGTAGTTAAATTCAGAAATAAGAGGACTTTGTTGTAGATTTGGTTCTTTAAATTGTTTGTCTCTGTCTAGTAACTTTTCATAGTTTTGGCAAGTAGCCAGAAGAGAGTCGATAGAGTCAATGCCTTTTAGAGCTACGAATACTGAATAACATGGGCGAATATTCCTGAAAATAATCTCCAATTGTTCTGTTTCAGAAAGTTTCTTCGAAAGACGAGAAAACATTCCAGACATAATGGAAATATAGATGACGATAGGTTCATCACGGCCTTGAGTTCGATTCCTAATCGCTTCTAGAAGTTTATAATCATGATCAAAACCACCAAAGTCTTTGATTAATAAGGAGGAAAGTTCGTTCCAAGTTAAGTTTGGATTCTGATTATATCTGAACCAATGAAGAGCATTGTCGGTGAAAATTTCGAACGCTTGAGAAATCAACAAGTCTTTGGACAAGTCACGAGCTAAGCAGTATTCTTCAACTTTTTGAAGAAAGGATCTTGGACAGCTTTTACCATTGAAGGTGTGTCTTTTCAGATCTTTGAAGACGTTAGTTGGAGAAAAAGATTGAGGTGGTGGTGAAGGATACGGGGTATGGATCTTAACAGAAGTTTGAGAAACAAGAGGAGGTTCCATGACAGTCGGGTCAACAGGAGGGTCAAGTGATGGAGAGTCATTTTCAGTTGAAGGTGGAGTCAAGGATTCGAATTGTTTAGTAATAGCGTCAAATTTCATCTTCAAAGTATCGAAAATAGCTTTAAAATCTGGAAATAAGTCAGAATCTATTCGCTCTAATCTGTAAAAAACATGATTAATAAAAGTTTCTATTAGTCGTAAGTATTTGGTTTCACCTTCTAAACATTTTTCAATTTTACAGTCCAGGTAGATCAAAGTAGAACCAATTTGAGACAAGTCATCCTCGATCGGAATTGGAGAAGTCAGAATATCTTCAGGGTGAGAATTCGCAACTAAACGCAAAACCTGTTTTTTTAGAAGCAAATCAGTATTAGCTGGTTCCTCACATCAAATCTTCACTTCGTATTCGAGTTCGGTCTTGTTAAAGAATTCGTACTTAAAAACCCTTTTCATTGTTATAATTAAGTGCAAAGTTAAGTTTAAGAAATGATAATTTAATTAAAAATTGTACCTCCTTAAGTTATCTAGAATAAAAATATTAAAGTGATGAATGTAAGTGAAGTGTTATATGTAGGTCTAAATATAATCCAGATAAGTTGAAAAACTAGATGAAGTTTTGTTTTAGAATTTGGAAGATATGAAAAGGATGAATAAATAAATGATGAATAATGAGTTAAGAACGAAAGAGAAAGCAATTAAATCAAAAGGAAATGGACAAGGCGCAGTAAAGGTGAAGAAAAGAGAAAAAAAATTAAGAGAACCTAAGAACCTAACCTACTAACTACAACGAAACAACAAAAATAGAACAAGAAAATAATATATTTAAAATTTTAAAAATATATTTACAATTTTATATAAAAAAATGAAGTATGATGATGGTGATGGGTGACGTGAATTACAATTAAAAAGAAAATAAAGATAGATGAATATTGAAGCGGAGCCTGAAGATCAAAGTGGCACACGCTGCGCTTGGAGTAGGAGTAGGAGTAGGCACACGCTGAGCTTGGAGTAGGCACACGCTGCGCCTTGATTAGACGCTCTCAGCGCCTGGAGCAAGCACGCACAGCGGCTAAAGATAGCACGGGCACTAGTAGGTGGAGGCGTAGGCGACGACTCCAGATGAAGGCAAAGGCTAGCAGGATCCCGGAGTAGTGCGGCCCCGCACTTGGAGTAGGCTAGGCGACGACTTCAGGTGAAGACAGAGGCTTGCAGGATCCCGGAGCAGTGCGGCCCCGTGCTTGGAGTAGGCTACGCCGACGACTTCAGGTGAAGACAGAGGCTTGCAGGATCCCGGAGCAGTGCGGCCCCGCGCTTGGAGTAGACTAGGCGACGACTTCAGGTGAAGACCGAGGCTTGCAGGATCCCGGGGCAGTGCGGCCCCGGGATAGGCCTTTAGGAGATGCTTCAAGTTTGGAAGCTGAAGCGAGACTGTCTGTATTGACCGATGATTCGACTTTTATACCTTTTTAGAGAGAACGGGAAATTATTTAAATTAAAAGCAAATTTTTGTAAATGGCCCAGAGCAAAAGAGTATTTATGTGGAAGTATTGAAGTAAAAACATCAGACCGGTAACGAATTCGAATAAAAATTGCCATGACAACCAGATAAATAACGATGTCAAAACATGTCAATTTTTGGTTTCAGGCTTATAAGTAAAAAACGGCAAGATTTAAGTAAGAAATGAGATATTATTGATATAGGAAAAAAGGTAGCGCAACAGCGCGCACGAAACTCGAAATTGCAGAGTTACGGAGAACTAAATAAAAGATCGAAAAAGGTAGACTCCATTGAAAGCGTGAAAATACGAAGTGAAAATGATTTCTTATTGTGATCTTGTGGTCTAAAACGTTACAGGATCCTATGGAAATAAAGGTGATGTAAAAAGAAAATCAAAAACAGAATGGAAAAATAAATTTAAAACAGTGTAAAATGATATGTAAGTACCATAACACTACAACCTATTTTGTCAATTGCCGAATGCACATGGAGTGTTGGCGCATGCGCGGCACATATAATCTAGGGTTTTTCTTCGGAGGATCTTTCGCGGCAAGTTCACGCCTATCTCTATTTTCTCTATTTAAATACTAAATTGCGTGTAAGAGGTTAACACATACGTTTCTATCTTAATCTTAATTAATAAATTAAGCTGAAGAAGAAAATTACAACGTGCACCGTCTACAACGACCTTGATGCTCCGACCAGCAAGGAAACTGGTGATCCAACTGCACAATTTCTCGGGAAGCCCATAGGAAGGGAGCTTCGAAGGAAGCGCTTTGTGCTAAACCCAATCGAAGGCCTTCGCAATGTCCAAACTAACGGCCAACGCCTCCCCCTTGGACTCTACTGCCTCCGCCCATCTATGGGTCAGGTAGCCCAGAAGATCACCAGCTGATCGAACCCGACGAAAACCGTACTGGCGGTCACTAACGAGCTGGTGATCCTCAAGGTACCGCATGAGCTGGCAGTTAATAATGGACTCCATTATTTTGGAGAAGAAGGAGGTGATGGCGATAAGCCTGTAGTTGGACGGGTCTGAGTGGTCGCCTTTTTTAGGGATCGGGTTGACAAAAGCTGTCTTCCATGAATTCGGGACTACGCCTTGAGAGTAGGAGTACCGGAAAAGACGCGTTAGGACCGGTGCCAACTCCGGAGCACACATCCTCAGCACAATTGGGAGGATTCCGTCAGGCCCAATCGACATCTGGATGTCCAGGGAGAGGAGTGCTTTGCGAACCAAGTGCTGTCAGAACGGCACATCCGGCATGGAGCACTCACATCGCGGGATGGTCGGTGGTGTTTTCCCCCTGTCATCAAGAGTCGAGTTGGACGCAAAAAGGGAGCCTAAAAGGTCGGCTTTGTCTTTTGTGGCTAGGGTCAGTGAGTCGTCCTCCCTGTGAAGAGATGGTAGTGATGGCTTACAGAAATTCCCTTGGACAGCCTTGGCGAAAGACCAGAATGCACGGGTTCCCGAAGGAAGGCGAACTAGTTTCTCGCCAATTCTGCCTATGTGCTCTGACTTTGCCTTGGCAATAACTCTTTTGAAGGACCTGGAGGCGAAGTTATACTTCTTTTTAAGTATGCTGGTGTTTACATCCCGAGTCGCCGAAGGCGCAGCCCAGGCTTGATAACACTCCTGCTTACTGCGTAATGCAGTCTTACAGGAGCAACCAAACCAAGGCTGAGATCTGCCTGCGATGGGTACCACAGATGATGGAATAAATAGTTCCATTCCCTGTAGTACCACATCAGTGACAGAGTCAGCAACAGTGTTGGGATCATCCGGCGAGAAGCAAACCCGCCCCCATGGGTAGGATGCAAAGAAAGACCGCATTCCGTCCCAATCCTTCGACCTGTAATGCCAAACACGGCGGCAACGCAGAACGCAACCGCGAGAGGATCGTGAGTGGCACCACACTCCGGATCAGAGAATGGTCCGAAGATCCGAGAGGGGCATCGACGGAAACTTGATATCAGACGGATATCAGGCTTCCGTCGATGCCCCTCTCTCTGAGAGGTCAGCAGAAGGTCCAACAGGGAAGGTGTATGATCCTGAAGGGGAATTGGGCCTCCGGCCACCTGCACTCACCAGACGAAACGCAGAAGCAGAGCTTCTACTTCACGCCGGTATTCTGTGAGGTCGTGGTAACAACCCGGCTCGAGCCAGCCCATACGTGCAGCAGAAAAACTGCCGCGTGGCTCTACTACCGTTAAAAACATTTTTTTGGTATTTTTTTTTGCAAAGGTTATATGCTGCGCCGTAACGAAATAACCGCAAACGCTCTGCCAGACTCGCGGGACTGGATTCGCCAATTGACGAAATTATATTTTTTCACAATTTTAACTTGCCCAAAGGAACTTCCCAAAATTCGTCGCCAGCTCTCAGACTATTATCCCAATTTCCTTTTGGCAACAAGTTTTACAAATTACGCACACTCTCATTATTACTAAAATTATTCTTATTATATATAACTAAAAACTACACAAAATGCTTTAATTTTTTTCGTTTAAAAGTTTAAAATACAGAGATGCGATTTAATCACAATATACTTTTGCATTTTAGGTCACTTTTTGTTCCCGGTACGAACAATGGTGCCGCTTCAAATTAAAAAAAGTACAAACATTTTGTAGGGTATAATCAGTTCTTTTTTTGCGCCTAATGCAAGGCTACCCTCCGGAAGTGGGGGCGGTGAGGGAGGTAGTGAATGCTAAGGTTAAAGGTCTAAACTGTGGTAGTACTATTATTTAGTGTAGCCCATTTTAAGATTATTTGATTTAGCTTAAGATTATTCTTTGTAGAGAGAAACTCTGTGTACTTTCCCATAGCTCGCTGAGACTTTAGAGTATAATAACCAGTGGCGTAGCGTGCCTTCGAGGGGCCCTGTATCAAAATTTGTTGGGGGGCCCCAATGAAGAGTAAAGATTTCATAAAAGGAACAAAAACGCTTGCATTGAATTCAAATTATTATATATTGATTTTAAGTTATTCATCATCATCGTTACAGCCCTTCATAAGTCCAAGGAATGAAAAAACGAATAAAGGAATAAAAAACATATACATAAAAATGGTCTTCAGTTCTCTATGTACACATAAATTATCGTCAATTATCACGACAACGGCAAAAGTACTAATTCCACTAGTTCATCATCATCATCATCATCATAACAGCCCTTCATAAGTCCATTAAAGAGCATAGGCCTCACCCAAGGAATGCCACAAAGCACGGTCCTGAACCACCTGCATCCATCGACTTCCTGCATGTCTTACCAGGTCGTCACTCCATATAGTGGGGGGACGCCCTACACTTCATCCGCCGGTACGAGGCCGCCACTCGAGAACCTTTTTCCCTATCGGTTGCCGGTTCTTCGAGCTATATGTCCGGCCCATGGCCACTTCAGCTTACTAATTCGTTGGGCCATGTCGGTGACTCTGGTTCTACTGCGCATATCCTCATTTCTAAGTTTATCACGCAGAGAAACTCCGAGCATAGCCCTCTCCATAGCTCGCTGAGCAACCTTGAGCTTCCTCATCCGGCCAGCAGTGAAGGACCACGTCTCAGTTCCGTATGTCATCACTGGCAACACGCACTGGTTGCACAATTTCGTTTTCAAGTTTTGAGGTATACCTGACTAGAAGATGTGCCGTTATTTCCCGAACGCTACCCAGTCGAGTCGAATCCCTCGATTGACCTCTCGGTCGAAGTTGGACTTACTTAGTCGGACTATTTGTCCCAGGTAAACATAAACGTCAACAACTTCGAGCTTAGAGCTACCAACAACTACCGACATAGGTGTGACATGGACATTAAACATGATCTTTGTTTTGTCCATGTTCATCTTAAGACCTATCCGTTGGGAAAAACTATTGAGGTCATTAAGCATAGTGCTTAGGTCCTCCAGCGATTCTGCCATAAGGACTATATCGTCGGCAAATCGAAGGTGAGTGATGTACTCGCCATTGATGTTAACACCGTATCCTTACCAGTCCAGAAGCTTGAAAACGTCTTCCAATGCAGCGGTGAAGAGTATCGGGGATATAACGTCACCCTGTCTTGCACCTCTCTGCAATTGGATAGGTTTCGTACTCTGGTTCTGTACTCGGATAGCCATCGTAGCCCTACTGTACAAGCACTTCAGCACTTCGATATACCGACAGTCAACTTGGCATCGCTGAAGGGACTGCAGCACCGCCCGAAATTCGACGTAATTTTGATTGAAAGTCTTTGGGCTTTCTCATAGTCCACATACGCCAGAAATAGTGGTAAATTGTACTCCTCGGACTTCTGTACAATTTGCCGAAGGGTATGTATGTGGTATATGGTGCTAAAGCCTTTTTGGAAACCGGCTTGTTCGGGAGTAATGACTCTCGAAAACAGCATGTAGACGCGGCTCAAAAGGGAACTCGGTCTGTAGTTCTTCAAGAGAGCGTTGTCACCTTTCCGGAGTAGTGCCACCATGGAGGACGGAATTAAAGAGCTTCTGAAGGACATCAAGTATCGGTTTTCCACCCGCTTTCAGAAGCTCCACTGTAATTCCATCCAGCCTGGGATCTTGCCGTTTTTAAGATGCTGGAGAGCCATTCTAATCTCGCTCAGACTGACGTCCGAGATATCATCGGAATAGTGTCGGATAAGACTCGCTCTTGGATCGTTACTCACACTTACGTGTGGCTCCAACGATGATGTGTACAGCTGCCAATAGAACCTCTCAATCTCACTCAAAACCTCAGGTGTCCCGGAAACGACGCTGCCATACTCGGTCTTCAGCTTCGACAGTTGGCTCTTTCTGGCAGACAGATCTCTTGCAAAGACTTGGGAGCCCTGGTTCTGCTCGATCTTTTCTTTAATACGAGCAGAATTAAAGTTGCACAAGTCCCGCCGCATGCATTTGGAGATCTGTATGTTCAGTTGCCTGTACGCTGTCAAATCTACTGAAGACTGCAGCTATATACCCCGTCTAAAAGCCATTGAGATTAGAGTGTGATCGGAGACTTTTTGTTTCTTCTGCGGCGGGTCTTGCAAAACTTAGCTCAGACCGCATGGACAGTTTCCACGAGCTTGTCATTCATATCGTCCATTGTATTGCAATCTTCTAGGCACTGAAAACGGTTTCGTAGCTCGAGCTGAAAGGTTTCTGGACTTTGGATTAGAGCACGAGAAGGACGGAGCGTTGACTTCATTAGACGTGACTTCTCCAACTTAACGTTTAGGTTCAGTGTGCCTCTCACCATTCGGTGATCGCTGCCGGTTTTCACCCTCGCGATCACTGAGACATCACTGAATAGTTGTCGTCTGGTCGTCATAATAAAGTTAATCTCATTTTTTGTCGAACCGTCGTGGCTCGACCAGGTCCACTTCCTGTGGGGCCGCTTCTGGAAGAAAGAGTTCATCATAAAGAGTCCTTCTTTCTCCATGAAGTTCGCCAGCTGCTGGCCCTTTGGGTTCCGTTGCCCTATTCCGAATTTCCCTACTTTCAGCTCACCGTTCTCTCTTGTGCCTAGTTTTGCGTTGAAGTCTCCCATTAACACCGTATAGTGGGTTTTGGAGGAATGCATTGTTCTAGAGATATCCTCATACATTTCTTCCACCTCCTCATCGGCGTGTACCGAGGTTGATGCGTAAACCTGTATAACCTTCAGCGATTACCGTTCGGTGATTCTGAGTATAAGGTCCGCAACCCTCGTCGACACACTCCCAATCTTTACAACGTTGTTAACGAGAGACTTGTGGACGATAAATCCGACACCTCCTTGGGACAGATGGTCGCCCTCCTGGTGATAGAACAAATTGCCGGATTCGAGGATTACCGTGACCTCCCCCTCTCTTCAGACTTCGGATAATCCTATGACATTCCAGTGCAACTTGTCTATCTCTTCTTCTAGCTCCAGGACCTTCTCGTCAGTCCTCAGGGTGCGTGCGTTATAAGTTGCCATGTCGAGTCGTCGTAGGTGGCAACAGAACCTCCACCGGAGACTCTTAGCACCCCCTGCCTCGCTGTTACCATGGTCGCCACCTTAGCCAGGAATAGCGGGGCTGCCGGGGACTGGGGGCCATCTCTTCGTTACTTTCATGGGGGTATATTGCCATAGTTGCCACGCTTGGCGAGCGGGTTGGCAAGCGCAGTTTTTTTATTGTTGTTTTGCTGTTATCA
Source organism: Parnassius glacialis (assembly GCA_033319125.1). NCBI lineage: Eukaryota > Metazoa > Arthropoda > Insecta > Lepidoptera > Papilionidae > Parnassius > Parnassius glacialis. The sequence continues at coordinate 46,245,707 of JAVANC010000005.1, forward strand.
GAAAGATGCTGCTGCCCATCCTCTGCCTCAGTTTCCGTCTGTCGCCTTTTACGACACCCACGGGAAGATATGGGGTTGTGAGTATTCTTACCCGCCACTACACGGGCTTATGAGTTATTACTTACAATAAATACTCCTAGGAACTAAGCTAGCCAAACAATTTAATTTTCGTGCCTTTTGTTCGGCGAACATAGCTGAAGACGATTTCAGTTTTACTAAATTCTTTACTTCTTTAGAGAATAGTGATAGCCTTTCCTGTCCCATTAGAAGTCCTTGGAGTTTTTGCTTACACACGTTGGGGGCCCCTGTAGCCCGGGGGCCCCGTATCATTGATACGGCTGATACGGCGGTAGCTACGCCCCTGATAATAACTACACCAAAATGAGAGAGGACTTTCGCTTTGCATCTTGCACTTACTCGTGGGAATCTGGGTCTTAGAATAGAATAGAATAGAATAATTTTTATTCATTCCTTCTGATCCTGAGCGCAATACTGATATTTGGGCCAAATCTTAAATCTGTTACATATTTCAAAACATTTTGAGGAGATAAATTACTATTTAAAAACATACAAAGGACTGACAACTCCTCACAAAGTTCTAATGCATTTATATCGCTTGAGTTCTCATAAGTTAAAATAGCCTTGAGGTTCTTACAATGTTCTAGCAATTCATCTTTTGAGAGTTCTCTTAAGGCATATATTATGTATGTTAAACAAAAAAGCAAAATGCTTACTGTACTCAGAAATATTAATTCTAAATAGTTTATTGCTGTATCCATAATGTAAAAAAATACTTCAATTTTATATTTTTGACGAGGCTCCAATAATTGGTTCGTCAACACTCTCATAAGTAAATTGCTTTTTCTTGGATCGTGCACGAGGTCTAGCCACATTTTCAAAGTCTAACCCCTCGTAATCAATGTCAGAAACTAATATTAAAATACTCATCTGAACGTGAGTTTTCAAAGAAATCTTTTGTATTTCTCAGTAATTTGTTGACGGAAACTAAGTTAAAATCTTTACTTTGCATAAGTTAACTACCAGGGTTTATGCGATTCAAAGTTTGGTACCAAATTATAATAGAACATAAAAATTTAAACTGTTTAATTTGGTTCAACAAACCCGAAGCTTCGTCTCGTGTGGAGGTATCCATATGTGTGTTTTGGTAAACACTAAACAATGCATCGTAAACTTGTCCTATTTGATGTCTTAGTGGTTTTATTGCTTCGATTCGGCTTTCCCATCTCGTGTCACTAAGTGGTTTTAGAGTAATACCTTTTACATTCTTCAAAAGAATTGACCACCTTAATGTTGACGTGGAAAAAAAAATATTTTTTGCACAGTGTTAAAAAAATTGTAGCTTCCAGTGAGGACCTTGTTATGTCGTTTACCACTAAGTTTAAAGAATGATTACTGCAAGGAACGTAAAATGCCCGTGGATTGATGTTTTTAATCCTGGCTTAGACGTCACTTTGAATACCTTTCATATTAGATCCATTATCGTACCCTTGACCTGTTGTGTTTTCTAAAGACAATCCAAGAGCCAATAATTAATCCACTATAATTTCTGTTAGTGCCAGACCAGTAGACTTCTCAATTGGTATAAATCCTAGAAAACTTTCATTTATTACAATCTCTGACGTTCTTGAATGGTCTTGAGATTGAATAATAGAAATATACCTTATTATCATGGTCATCTGCTCAGTTTTGCTAGCATCTGGAGTACAATCTAAAATAATAGAATAATATTTCGATGCAAAGATAACTTCCATAATATGTATTTTTATTAGTGACCGACCGAAGATTCGGTTTCGGTTTCGGCAAAGTTTCGGCAAAAAATCCAGTTTCGGTAATAGTTTCGGTTTCGGCAAAAAATCTGCCGAACCTTCGGCGGCGCCGAAACTCAGTGTTCGTGGATTATCGTGCGTAGTTCGGATGAGTTCGTGATTCGTATATTATTCATAATTATACAGAAACAGAAACAGAATCTTTTTTATTCAATATAGATTGTAAATAACACTTATTGAAAGTCACTCTTTTGTTTAATTACCACTGGTTCGAAGAAAACCTCTGTCCTTGGAAGAACCAGCAAGAAACCCAGCAGGACTTTTTTTAAATAACAGCTTACAATCAGAGGCGTAGCCTGGACTAATATAAACGTGCGCGAAGTTGCGTCAGCGTGGTCCCTTTTCTTTCGTTCCATGGGTTTACCGAATAGATCTATCCTACCTAACATGCATTGGCACGACATACGAGGGCGACACTGAAAGTTTTTAGAACTGGCCACTTGTAATCTTGTAAATGATATAATAAAAAAATAAGTTCAAATTTTGAAAATGGAACTCTTTGCCAATATTCATCATAATCATTACAGCCCTTCACAAGTCCACTGCTGAACATAGGCCTTCCTCAAGGAATGCCACAAAGCACGGTCCTGAGCCACCTGTATCCATCGACTTCCTGCATATCTTACCAGGTCGTCACTCCATCTAGTAGAGGGACGCCCTACACTTCGCCTGCCGGTACGAGGCTGCCACTCGAGCTTCTTCCCCATCGGTTGTCGGTTCTTCGAGCTATATGGCCGGCCCATTGCCATTTCAGCTTACTAATCCGTTGGGCTATGTCGGTCACTCTGGTTCTACTGCGGATATCCTCATTTCTGAGTTTATCACGCAGAGAAACTCCGAGCATAGCCCTCTCCATAGCTTGCTGAGCGACCTTGAGCTTCCTCATCTGGCCAGCAGTGAAGGACCACGTCTCAGTTTCGTATGTCATCACTGGCAATACGCACTGGTTGTACAGTCTCGTTTTCAAGTTTTAAGGTATACCTGATGATGCCAATATTATTGTGTATGTATTTTATTAATTTGTCATTTGTTTACGATTTGGCGGCAAATTGAAAATTGTCTGTGTCCCATCAGCAAGAATTTAACGCAAAAAATTTTCGTACACTGATTTTTTATGGATTTCGATGTTATTTAAGTCAAGAAGAAAGATATGATAGACTTCAATTGGCCTTTCACGATGCAGCCCCATCTCGTGCCACTATTTATAACTGGTTTAATTAATTTAAACGTGGTTGCACTAATCTCACCGATGATCTGCGTGATGGACGGCCATTGATTTAGTCTTGTATAATGGAGACGGCCTTCTACAGCGACGACTGAAGATAACATCAGTGTTGTGCGGCGTGTGATAGAGACTGACAAAAAAGTGACTTATCAGCAGATTCAGGCAAGATAAGGTATTGGTATGAGTCAAGTGCACAAAATCCTCCATGAATATTTAGCAGTCAGGAAGCTTTGTGCTGGGTGGATACCTCATAACTCGACAGAGACCCAGAAACTCCGTCGTGTTGATTACTGTCGTGAGAGGTGACTCAAATGCTGTGTTCGACATACTTACAGGTGACGAAAGCTTGTTATAATCCTGAAACTAAGAGACAGTCTGCTGTCTGGGTGTTTTCTTCCGAGGAATTGCCAACTAAAGTGAAGAGAAGTTGAAGCGTGGAGAAAAAGATGGGGCCTCGTTTTTCGGAAGGACATGTCATTACGCAACAATTGTTTTAGCGGATTGAAAAACAGTTACTGCAGAGTGCTACACTAACAATTGTTTCCTATTTGTCTTGGAAAGAGTTCGGGAGAAACGATCTTGCAGTAGGATCCTCCTTCACTACGACAACGCCTCGTCGCACACTGCCAAGCAAACAATCGAATGCTTGGCGACGTCAGACGTGGAATTACTGGGTCATCTATCCTATAGTACCGACCTTGCACTGTGATTTTTATTTATTTCCGAAAATAAAAGAAATACTTCTTAAAAAAGAGGTATATGGACACTATTTTGAAAAGATATATTAATAGTAATAACTTGCTAGCTAGTTTGTTCAGTTTTTGATTTTTTAGAACTTTTAGTATTACCCTCGTACCTACCTACTCTATTAATTCCTGACAAGTCTTGTATTCCGTCAATGTAACAATCACGGTCTTTGAAGGTATTTTTAAAGGCCTCGCAGTCGCATTTAAGGGGGGATTCTTGCGAGGCCTCAAACAAACACACTTTATTTTTTTCAAGGGTAAAAGTGATCAAATTAATTAGTCATCTGTGGTAAAGTCTGGGGGCATCGCATTTTAAGGGGTCTCGCGAGGGCCCTTAAGTGCGAGGCCATGGGCGAGGGCTCACTTAGCCCACACGTAGCTACGCCATTCTTACAATCATGTATGTAACACAATTAACAACAAAAAAGAAATTAGAAATAGCTTGGTTGTGATCACCATAGTGGGGTTATTATAATCCATAAATTCCTTAATATTATAATAACCCTTTTTATACAAAGTTAGTTTATTAAAGTTTTTGAACTTTGAGCAGGTTTTGTATATTTTCTGGAATATTGTTAAGGTGTGTGTATATATATTGTGTGCGAATGTGATATATTATGTTAATGCTCTCATTGAATAATATTAACAATATTGTGAACACAATAAAATATTTTCTCAATTAGCGAACAACTTTTTATGGATGTAAGTGTTGATTTTTTTTACAAAATTGACTTAAAAAAGTATTGCTTAACGTTAAATTATTAATTTTTACTTGAAAATAAATAAATATATTGCTGCATGACTATTACAGTTACTGTTTTTGATTAACATCCATTACCTATCTATATATGTATAAAAATATTCCAGATTCCAGTATACAATTAAAAAAAAGAACATGTCTAAATAAGGTTCGGTTTCGGTTTCGGTTTCGGCCGAAACTGACACCCAGACCGAAGGTTCGTTTTCGGTTTCGGTTTCGGTGGAAAATCCTGTTTCGGTCGGACACTAATTTTTATACCGTGTGAAATTGTATCAGTGAACTCATTTTGAATTGTTTTACTTAAGTGGGTTGCTTGTTTCTCCTCTTTTTTCATAACTTGTACATTTTCCTGCACAACAGGATCAAATTCGGCTAACAACTCTACTAGTTTTAAAAAATTACCATTGTTATGTGGATACAGATTATCACATGTACCTTGAAAAGCCAAGCCATTTTTAGCCAACATTTTGATGATTGTGGCAATTCGTAACAATACTCTATTCCAGTGTTCTATTTCTGATTCAATTATTCTCTGTGACTCAGCATCTACCGTGCGACCGATTTGAGCCTACGTGAAAGTTCTACCTAAGATTTTACAGCTTCTACATTGTTTCGTGATGTCTCATGAGATTAAAGCATATCACACAGACCGGAAGTTGTAGTTATATTGAAGATTTTACAGTAAAAGCAATATAAAGAATTTTTTGCAACAGTTATTAAGCTTTATCTTTTAGTATCTCGAAGTAAACCTCCGATCATTGATATCTTGTGGAAATTAAAATTCATACAGTGGGTCTGGAGAACCTTTATTTACCAAATATACTCTTTCTGCATCTGTTAATCTATTGGGCCACGTGGCTGGGTCGACATCTAAAATACATGTTGATTCTGTAGAAACACTTGGAGTTGCAATAACACCTTCACCTACAATAGCAGCTTCGCCTGCAATAGCACCTTCACCTGCAATAGCGCTTAACCCAGAAGTAGAAGCACCAGGTTCACAGATTTATAGATTATATTGGAAGTATTTTCTTCTTGAGGTTTAAGCGGAATCGCAGCTATAGCACTGAGTTCTGGTATGGGTGACGATGGTTTGTTTAGCTCACACTCAGATGGTTTTTAACAGTGGTAGAGCCAGGCAGCAGCTTTTGCTGTCGCACGGATGGGCCGGCTCGAACCGGGGTGGTACCACGACCTCACAGAAAACCAGCGTGAAGTAGAGGTTTACCTCTGCGTTTCGCTTGGTGAGTGCAGGTGGCCGGAGGCCCTTTATACTGGAAATGAGGCATTCCATCTTAGTCCTCACGGGTGACAACGCATCTACATTTTGATTTCTAATAGAGGATAGATGTAGATGTCTATGGGCCGCAGCAAGCACTTACCATCAGGTGGACTGTGTGCTCGTTTGTCACCCTTATCCTATAAAAAAAAAAAAACCTGTTTTCAAAAAGGACTCTAATGCCCCTGCTTGATTTTGTCGCTCTGCATCTTTTTCAAGTCTTCATTTTTTTATATTGGTGTCCTGACAAGCATGATCTACCGTCAGTCATTACGGTACGATAAAAAATAAAAATATGAAATTTTAAATAAATGTAATAACATTGCTAATGTTAAAAATTCGAAAGTCATTCTGTTTCTCTGATTGCTACGTTTTTTCGATTAAATCAATGAATCAATTTGGATAAATTTTGGTATGTAGATATAAATTGAAGTTTGGAAAAGGACATTGACATAGGCTACTGTTTACCTCAGAAAAGTTACTCATTCCCACGAGAATAATAATTGTGGTGGGCGCGTGAACGAAGTCGCGGCTGACTGCTAGTGAGCAGTCACAGATGACAATTAACAAACCGAAAGAGGAGCAATGTTAATTTTCACACGATTAACATACCACTTAAAACATTTTTAAAATACCTTGCGGTCAATATTAAATTAGGGGCCGGTTTCACCACCTGTTATTAAAGTCTCGAATAGCCTATTCGTCAAATAAGAACTGTCAAACTCATGCAACCACTGTCAAAAAACTGAAAATTTTATTGACGAATAGGCTAACCGGAGATGGTGAAATCGGCACTAAAACTATTTTACTATTTACCTTAAGGAACAAAAAGTACACTTTTTAGCAAGGTGTGTTCAATATTACGTAATTTAAGAATAGAACCAACTTGTAGACTTAGCATATATTTCACATAAATAGATAAAACATTTTAATTCTATATCACTTATTAACCGCTACATTATTCACGAATATGACGAAAATTTGTCTCTAAGGCAGAACATTTTTACTAGGAGTCTTCTAAATAAGTAATGGAAAAATAATACAATCTTTTGCTAATATATGATATTTAAGGGATTCCCCTAAGCTGTTGCTTTGTACGAATGTAGCTAAAGGGTATTCCTCCGAAAGTTTAAGGGAAAACCCCATCAAACATAAACAGACTGAAAGGTTTGCCAGTTCAGATATGTAAAATCGGCAGAAAATTCGGATGAACTTTTTTGGATTCTAGTTTCTAAGTTCTAGTCTAGTTGGTTCCTTATTTCCTATTTAGGTATTTCTTCTTCTGAGTATTCCACAAAATTTCAAAAGTATCGATACTTTACTCGATACCAGTATCGTATCAGATTTAACGATACCGAGAAAAGTATTGAAACAAAATATCGATATTAATAGGTAAACATAGGAAAAATAAATTGAAAAGTACTCGATTACTTTTCAATTTATTTTTAAAACTTCCGATTAAGTAATATCCGTAATATATAATATTATCCGGGAAATCTCGGAACTTGGAGTTCGGAGCTTATCACCAATGAGACACTTAATAATGGTATCAAACTAACTAAATTTAAATTTCGCCGTATTAAATTGTCGGTACAAAAATAAATTAGAGCAACAGTAAAAAAGTAAATCAGGATTAAACTGTATTAAATCATTTTTACTTAATTGTTAATAATGAATCTACTAAATAGGTACCAATCACGAGAAACTGACAACATACGCTCTAAAAATAAGCTATTATATATAGAAGGGTAATCCCTACTTCTACGACCCAAATCTAATGATGTGACACAAATTTTGTTAAAAGTATCGAGTACTTATAAAAGTATTGATATACCTCAAAAATATCGGAACAAAAGTATCGTGTCCAAATATACTTAGTATCGAAATGAAAGTAGCGATACTACTCAACTATCGTTACTTTTTGCGGATCCCTATTTCTTCTTTCTTTCTTTATAACTAAAATAATCCAGTTAAATAAAATACTTAAATATTTCCACTATCCAACTTGAAGTATGGCTAGGTTGCAACATAGGAATAAGTCAATTTGCCGCTCTGGGCAAATGCCCGGCTTGCCCCCCTTAGATCGGGCCTTGCATATGAGTATAATATGTAAATGAACAGGCTCTTGCGGAAAAATAATTTAATTAAAGAAAGTAAATTTTACTTAAACAAAGGTTCATTTTATTTTAATTGTCAAATGCAGTAATCAAACCGATTAAAACTTAAATTTCATGGTACGTAAGCGTTATTATAAGAAATTACAATTAAAATATATTTTAATTGCAATTTGAAGTATCGGTTTACCTCGTTCTCGGCGGTGAAAAAAAAACTGAATATCTGAGAAGTTTCCCAGTTGAGGTCATCCCGCCTTCGGCCTGGCCACGGGGATCGGCGGCACGAACGGCGAAGCGGCAGGCGGGGCGACAATTCGCGCGGCGTGGTTTGAGGGCCACGGGCAGTCAGGTTCGCCGCCACGACCAGATAGGCGAAGAGCGAAATGTCTTTATCAAAGTTATCTCGATATTGCTTAGAAAGTAATCGTTTTTTGGTTCAAGACATAATATTTGGAAGAGATTGTGGAGTACATGATTTGAATAGGAATCGGGTGATAGATAGAGAACTCCACAAGAAGTACGAGAAGTACAGAATGTATCCAGAAATTTTTTTCGAATATACCAAAATGAGTGTCGAAACCTTCGATTATATTCTTGTTAATAATAACTACTATTTCCAAAGCTGCTAGCAGGCCTAGCATACTTGCCGAGATACTTCTCGGCAATAAAAGTTTCACTATTCATTTTTCGCCGCGAAAACAACTAAAATATTTTGTTTCCTATACTATTCGCCGCGTCTGCCGCTCGTTTCCGTGGCTTGCGTCGTGCTAATTCATGCCTTTGTTTCAGTCGCCCGCCGCGCCGCCAGTCGCCCGTGCGATTCGCTCGGTAAGTTTCACTCGCCGCTGCGCGTGGCTTGATCCGTACATTTCTATACATTTATTTTAGTCGCTACACGCCTCGCCGTTCGCACCGCGCGAATTTTCGCTATGGCGAATGTCCCGTGGCCAGGCTGTTAGAATCAGCGCAGCGAACACTTTTTTGACCAAACACTCTCTGCGGCGTGTTCCCAGTAGTAACACATGTATGTAAGCTGCTACTTTTTTACTTTTCATGGGCCAATATATTATGCAGATTTTATTTCATTCATATTTCGGGTATGTTACTTTTTGTTTTCACTCTACCTACACTCTACTCTATCTAAATATTAAGGGTTGCAAAGATGAGTAGAACTCATTATCGTCAGTCTATCAAAAGTCCACTGAAATCACAGAGTACATTATATATTGAACATAGGCCTCCCCCATAAATAATTAAGTAGCTAGATATTTGCTATAGTTGCCATGCTTGATAGGCGAGTTGGCAACCACAGCTATTATTATTTTGATCTGGTCTCAGGAACATAATGCTGCCCATCTCCTGTTTGTTTTCCTATGTCGCCTCTTACGACGGGACGATATGAGGTGGCGGATTTTCTTTCACCGCCACATCAAGGCGAACATGTTTCTACTCCCGTTCATGATTGTAGTGCTTCCCACGTTCACTGTGAATAAAATTTATAAGGAAAAGAACTAATTTTAGGGATTTTATCGTGTTTAATTTTAACTTTTTTAATTGCATGTTTTGGGCACTTTGCAGCACCCATGCTCACGAGAGGACTGAGATGTTAGGCGACCTGATGTCATAGTTAGAATAGAATAAAATAAGAATAGAATAGAGTAGAATAAATGCAGTAGTATGTTTGGGTTTGAAATTAATTTTATTAATTATATGGTCCTTAGCAAATGGTAGTACTCAGCCATCTTCCCCATTAAAATTACGATGTTTTTTAATTTCAATAGCCTTGCGAACCATCATTGGTAGAAATCGGTGTTCTATTGCAAGGATTTGTTGTTTATCAGATACGATATAATGGTTGGGAAGATACTGAACATGTTGACATACATACTTTTGACTTCCCGGAGCGTCGTTGCTTCACATCAACGATAAATGTTCTTTTACGCGGGTTTTTATGGAACTTTCATCCAAAGATGCGTAAAAAACCCCCGCATAAAAAAGTTAAAATTAATCGTGATAAAATCTGTAACATAAGTTTTATTCCATGTGTAGTACTTGAACGTAAAAATATCTACTACATCTATTTTATGGTGCCAATCAATATTAAATAGGACCAATAATATGAATAAAATATCTCAAATAAACATTATACGGTAAATTACATTTACACAATTGCATGTTTTGGGTACTTTGCAGCACCCATGCTCACGGGAGGACTGAGGTGTTAGGCGACCTGATATCATAGTTAGAATAGAATAAAATAAGAATAGAATAGAGTAGAATAAATGCAGTAGTATGCTTGGGTTTGAAATTTACGTGGTAGAGCCATGCTGCAGCTATAAGTTGTAGCACGAATGGGTCGGCTCGACCAGGGAAGGACCACTCCCTCACAGAATACCAGCGTAAAATAGCAGCTTAATGCTGCTGTGTTTCGTATGGTAAGTGTAGAGAACCCTTTTTACTGGAAAAGAGGCATTACATCTTAGTCCTCACGAGTGACAACGCATCTGCATTTTGATTCTTTACTGAGGATAAATGTAGATATCTATGGGTCACAGCAACCACTTACCATCAGGTGGACTGTGTGCTCGTTTGTCACTCAATCCTATAAAAAAAGGGGATGAAATTATATTGTTAAAACTAAATTGAATGTAAAGAGGAAAATGTAAATAAATTTTGATTCCAAGACAATTTACCTTTCTTATGGATACATCAGAAGACACACCCAATATAAAAAAGTAGTAGGTATAATAATAATAATAATAATAATAATAATAAGCCCCCTAAACAACCACACGTCCTGATTGACCATCTAATCACGTGGGGAGCGGACACACGAATGAGATATTACTGGCGTGGCTAACGTGGCTCTGGAAACCCATAAAAAAAATGGAGACTCGTTCTAAAAGTAAACGTATAGGGCCGCTGCCCGGGGGCGATCGCCGGGGCGCACCTGGAGCTGACGCTGGGTGTCTCAGCATGCGAACCGTCAGCGGTAAGGAGTTGAACAGGCGGGCTCCCACCGACAAAGATGCTACAGCCGAAATCATTGACGATGGTGACAGACTTACGGACAGGACGAACACCCCTGTAGAACAGTATAGTCCAAGCACAGTATCATACACACCCTCAAGACCATCCATACCATCGTCACCAACACTTTCATCATCCTCCATCATTAATTTAAATACAGTTCCACCCACTTCGACCTTGAATGCTGCGCGGGGGGTATCTACCTTCTTACCCGCGTCCACCAAGGCTGGAAAAGTAAGAATTCGCATGAGATGGAGTAAAGAAGTAAACATATTTATCATGCGAACCTACTTCCACATCACCAAATTAGAGACCGACATGACCACATACAGACAGCAATTGCATGAACGTTTTACAAGACAATACCCAGAAATTAGTGTTACAGAACAAAGTATTTCCGATCAAAGAAGAACAATAGTAAGAAATAAACTTTTATCTCAAGAAGTAATAGATCAACTAAAAGAAGAAGTACGTGCACAGTTACAAGATTTAAACCAAAACCCTATTCCAGATACGCATACACCAAATGAAAATGATTTACAAATACCAACACAATCACTCTCTCAAATGCAACATAACACACAATCTCAATCTTACAATCAATCACAAGCATACTCACAAACTATACATAGATCGAACATATCCACACAAACCGAGAGCATAACCCTAATGCTAGAAAATGATATTAAGACTTTAGAAAATCTCGATCAAAATCAGTTATCAGAAACGCACATCCAAGAAATACACGACAAACTGAAAACCGCTCTAATTCAATATTCAGGTATGGATCCAGCAGCTCGCCCAAAACTACCCAAGCTTAAATACACCCCAAAACTCTCTTACCTAGTACATTTATTTAATCGTATCATACTAAACCAATATATTTCCGAAGACACACAACTTTTAGATGTACACACATTGATATATTGCACAGCGTTAATCATTTCTGAAGAACTTAATTATAAAATAACAGAATACACAAGTAGCACAAGACCAAAAGTCATAAGCAAACCAGCTTGGCAACAGAGACTCGAAAGAGATATAGAAAAATTGCGAGCTGATTGCGGTAGACTAACACAATATATCAACAATAACAGATCTAACAAAGTAGTCAAAAGAGTCGAGGCAATTTTTAAGAACATGGCCACCCACACGAGACATGAAAACGACAATAGAAAACCCGAAGAATTCTTAGATACTTTAAAACAGAATATAGATACAAGAAGGCACAAGAACGCAAAAATGATAACGCCATGTTTGCTACTAACGAAAAGTACTTTTACAGAAATTTACAGAAACCACAAATAGACGTAACAACCGACACCAACACCGAACTACCAACATCAGAACAATTGGAAACATTCTGGTCAAGTGTATGGGAAGAACAAATGCAGCATAATGATAAAGCTGGTTGGATAGCAGATGAAGAATCTAAGTGGAGCGCACTAGAAGAAATGGAATTCATCGAGATATCTGAATCTGATATAAATAGTATTACAGCAAAACTACACAACTGGAAATCCCCTGGCATTGATAAAGTTCATAATTACTGGTACAAAAAACTAGACTCATTACACAAAATTATCGCTAAAAACTTAACAGACATAATTTTAGGACAACAAAATGTACCTGAATTTATTGCAACAGGAATAACTTACATGTTACCGAAGTCTCAATACTCTCCACAACCGTCCCAATACAGACCAATTACTTGCCTACCGACAATATATAAAATCCTAACCTCAGTAATCACAGCTAAAATCAATAAACACACAGAACACCACAACATAATAGCGGAAGAACAAAAAGGGTGCAGACGAGGCCACATGGGGTGCAAGGAACAATTAATTATAGATTCAATAGTCCACAAACATGCTGCCACAAAAAATAGAAACCTTCATTGTACCTACATTGATTACAAAAAAGCTTTTGATAGTATTCCACACTCTTGGTTAATTCAAGTATTACGAATATACAAAATAAACTCAAAAATAATAGACTTCTTACATCATATCATGTCCCGCTGGAAAACTACACTCAAATTGAATTACCACGACAATATCGTAAGAACTCGGCAGATATTTATTAGGAAAGGTATTTATCAAGGTGACTCCCTGAGTCCTCTATGGTTCTGCCTCGCACTGAATCCTCTATCTCACCTACTGCATCAGTGCCAAGCCGGATATAGACTCAAACACAACACCACAGAAGATATCACCATCTCACACCTCATATATATGGATGACATTAAATTATACTCAAAAACAGAAAAAGAAATGAAAAAATTAATAGACACTATATCAGAATTTAGTAGAGACATCAACATGAAGTTTGGACTAGATAAATGCAAAACACTACACATAATAAGAGGCAAAATAAAACCAGGCGACTATACAATTAATACTACTGATACAATCACTGCTATGGAACCGACAGATCTATATAAATATTTAGGATACAAACAACTCAAAGGATTAGACCATACAGCAATTAAACACACACTGAATACGGAATATAAACGGAGAGTAACCGCAGTATGCAAAACACATCTCGCTGGAAAACATCTTATTAAAGCATTAAATCGCTACGCGATCCCAATATTAACCTACTCATTTAGAGTGATTAAATGGTCTAAAACTGACATCCAGCAAATAGAAAGAACCACACGCACCACACTTACAAAACACAATAATCTACACCCTAAATCCGCAATAGAAAGACTCACAATAAAACGACAAAATGGAGGGAGAGGCCTAATAGACATTCATCACCTTTGGCAGAAACAAATTAGTAGCCTCAAAACATTCTTTCACAATAAATCTCACACTAGTGACATCCATAAAGCCGTAGCCCTAAATGATTTCAACTACACTCCACTTAACCTAAATGAACAAACAGATACACAACACAATAACACTCATGACCCACAAAAACAAAGGTTAGAGGACTGGAAAAAGAAAGTCCTACACGGACGACACCCACATGACCTGGAACAACCACATGTAGATACAGTAGCATCAAATAAATGGCTTAAAATTGGCAACCTATTCCCGGAAACTGAAGGGTTTATCATCGCTATACAAGACCAGATTATCAACACTAAAAACTACAGAAAATATGTCATTAAAGACCCCACAGTAACCAACGACAAATGCCGTAAGTGCTTCACCCAACCAGAGACAATACAACACATAACAGGGGCATGTACAACTCTCACACAGACAGACTACACTCACAGACACAACCAAGTAGCAAACATCATTCATCAAAAACTAGCAAACATAAACTTATACAAGACACAAACACACCCTACTACAAATATACGCCACACACTGTTTTAGAAAATCCTACACACAAACTCTACTACGACCGCGCCATACTTACCGATAGGACCATTCACTATAATAGACCAGACATAACATTACACGATAAAGTAAATAAAATCAACTACCTAATAGATATTGCAATACCCAACACACATAACTTACAAAAAACAATAGGCGAGAAGATAAGCAAATATGCAGAGCTTAAAGAAGAAGTGGCCAGAATTTGGAGACAAAATAAAGTTTATATAGTACCCATAGTCGTCTCCACCACGGGCATTATACCCAACCATCTCCACCATAGCCTCAAATTAATAGACCTGAAAGACTCAACATACATTATACTCCAAAAAGCCGCAATTTTAAATACCTGTCGAATTGTAAGAAAACTCATGCAATTGGAAGAAAATGAAATAGTTACCCAGAACACACAACCTACATAAATACTCACTCCATGCTGCATTTACTTGGCTTCGGTCCGTATGTGCAGTAAAAACTAGCCAAAGAGCTAAGAAACAGAAATGTTTTCCCTATCACAATAATAATAAGCTCAGCAAAAAGTCGATGCATCCTAGCCCGATACGCAAAACCTCCAATTTCTCCCCCTTTCGCCCTAAAATACGCCCGCAATGCGTTGCTATTCATCTTCATTGACCAACGCATGCGGCGTACTCCACCAGTGGCGGGTGCCGATTGCTGGGCCCGCGAAGGCCCTGCTAACACCAAGCCAGCTGGTGGGGATGATGGATGCGAGGGGCTGCTGGGTGGTCGTGCAGCTCCTCGCGCTCGGCTGGCGGTTCGCATGCTGTCGCGTCCAGCGCCAGCTCCAGACGCGCCCTGGCGACCTCCAGGTAGCGGCCCTTTGCGCAATCTTCTTGAATCCATCATCCATTTATTGGGCGTCAGTTAACGGGAGACGCCCAAACCCGGCACCGTTTCATGGTGAGGCCATGTGCACAAGCGGGTCTTTGTACCTTCAATTTTGCCGAGGCACGGCGCTAACACCTCTTGGCAAGGTGCTGACTGACTGCGCTGACGTAGCAGTTTTGTCACATAACCGTTACGTCAGCGGGCGATGGGATCGTCACTTCCCTACGCCATTTATATATTCAACTCGGTACCTCATACATGGCTTAAGAGGGTCCTCGAGTTGTACAAGGTCGACTGTACAGTTCGAGACTTCCTCGGGCAGTGTATGGGGCAGTGGAGTATGATCCTTTGTCATCTAGGTGAGCGGATGATGGCTGCGGAGAACCACATAAGGATAAAAAGGGGTATCTTCAAGGGCGATTGTTTAAGTCCAATCTGGTTCTGCCTCTCTCTGAACCCTCTTAGTACCTTACTGGAGGGTTCCGGGAGGGGATTTCAGCTTCGGAGAGGAGGGACAAAAGTGACCCACCTTTTCTATATGGATGATCTCAAGTTATTCGCCTCTAGTCGCTCTCATCTTATGGAATTGCTAAACATCACTTGTGATTTTAGCAATTCTATTAGAATGGAGCTGGGGACGGATAAGTGTGCGGTCCTCCATATCGAAAGGGGTAGGGTTGCTAACTCTGAGGGCATAGACTTATCTATGCCCATCAACATAAAGACCCTATCCGAAGCTGAAACATACCGATACCTGGGTATGTCACAGAACATAGATATCGATGAGGAGGCGGACATGAAACAGTCAGTTTGCGGTGTGTTTTATGCACGCTTGACAAAAGTGCTTAACAGTCTTTTGTCGGCCGTTAATAAGACACATGCATATAACGGTTGGATCATGCCTGTTCTCATGTATACATTTGGCATGCTCAGGTGGACTCAGACCGAACTGAACGCTCTGGATAGAAAAGTCCGCACAATTATGACGTCCCACAGGATGCATCATCCGAGGTCGTCAGTAATGAGGCTGTACTTGCCGCGGAAGCATGGTGGACACGGCTTTTTAAGCGAAGTGTGCAGCCTCCGTAACAACTTTCTGACGAGAGCGGATGATCCATTCTATAGGGACGTTGTTTCTTGTGATAAAGGACTTACCCCTCTATCCTTAGCCAACGAGCAATGGCAAGACCCGGCAGTACAGAGCATTTCCGACCGGGAGACCGTATGGAAGGAGAAGGAGCTCCACGGGAGATTCTACAAGGCTCTACATGAGCCTTGCGTAGACACAGTCGCCTCCCTCCACTGGCTACGTTTCGGTGACCTCTTTGGGGAAACCGAGGGTTTTGTCTGTGCGATACAGGATCAGGTTATTAAGACCAACAATTATCGGAGATACATCCTAAAGGATGGCACCGTCGACATCTGTCGAGCTTGTCGCCATCCCGGTGAGTCACTTAGGCATGTTATCTCCGGTTGTTCGGCGCTTTCTAACTCTGAGTATTTGCACAGGCACAACTTAGTAGCCAGGATTCTACACCAGGAGCTCGCTCTGAAATACGGTATCGTGGATCGGAAACTGCCGTATTATAAGTACTTGCCGGAAGCCGTGCTCGAAAATGACCGCGCCAGGCTCTACTGGGACCGGGCCATCATCACAGACAGGACTATTCTTGCGAATAAGCCTGATATTGTGCTGATGGACCGGGCACAATCAAGGATATTTTTGGTCGACATTACCATTCCTTATGACGAGAACCTCGTGAAAGCCAAAACAGATAAGTTGACAAAATATCTGGACCTGGCTCACGAGGTGACCGACATGTGGGGTGGTCTGCCGGCCGAAATTATTCCTGTGGTCGTTTCTGCGAACGGGTTAATCCCAGTCAGCCTCTCGGGTCATCTGAGGCGACTGGGACTCCGAGACGGATCGCTCCAAGCTCAAATGCAGAAGGCGGTGCTCCTCGATACCGCCCGCATCGTCCGCCGGTTTCTTTCCCTTTCCGCCTAACCCTCGGCCGTTTGGTCTCCCCTGCCGAGGGCTTCCATCTGGTTGGGTTTTTATATATTTATGTAATTTTTATGTACTTATTTTATTTTATTGATATTTATGTAAGTTTATCATTTTCAATTATATATTTATACAGCCCAACCAGATGAGAAAACTATACAAATAACCCATAATAATAATAATAATTTATTGCTTTGAAAGAAGTAGTAAGTTGTTACAATATTGTTGGGAATCCTTTTAAGTAAATAGATACCTGTAGTAGAGGGACCCACTCGTCCGTAGTACAATTATATTACTACATTAAATTACAATTAAATAAAAAAAAATTCTACACAATTTAAAACATGCAGTAAGGTATAATTAATAATATTTGTGTGATTGTGTGCAAGAATGTTTATATGTGTGTGAGTGAGGGAATGAGTGAGTGAGTGAGTGAATGAGTGAGTGAGTGAGGGAGTGAGTGAGTGAGTGAGCGAGCGAGCTAGCGAGCGAGTGAGTGTGTGTGAGTGTGAGTGTGAGTGTGAGTGTGTGAGTCTGAGTGTGAGTGTGAGTGTGTGTGTGTGCGCGTGCGCCTGCGTGCGTGCGTGCGTGCGTGCGTGCGTGCGTGCGTGCGTGCGAGCGTGCGTGCGTGCGTGCGTGCGAGCGAGCGAGCGAGCGTGCGTGCGTGCGTGCGTGCGTGCGTGCGTGCGTGCGTGCGTGCGTGCGTCCATGCGTGCCTGCGCGCGTGCGCGCGTGCGCGCGTGTGCGTGTGCGTGTGCGTGTGCGTGTGCGTGTTCGTGTGCGTGTGCGTGTGCGTGTGCGTGTGCGTGTGCGTGTGCGTGTGCGTGTGCGTGTGCGTGTGCGCGTGCGCGTGCGCGTGCGCGTGCGTGAGCGCGAGCGCGTGCGCGTGCGCGTGCGCGTGCGTGTGCGTGTGCGTGTGCGTGTGCGTGTGCGTGTGCGTGTGCGTGTGCGTGTGCGTGTGCGTGTGCGTGTGCGTGTGCGTGTGCGCGTGCGCGTGCGCGTGCTCGTGCGCGTGCACGTGCGCGTGCGCGTGCGCGAGCGCGAGCGCGAGCGCGTGAACGTGCGTGTGCGTGTGCGTGTGCGTGTGCGTGTGCGTGTGCGTGTGCGTGTGCGTGTGCTTGTGCGTGTGCGTGCGTGCGTGCGTGCGTGCGTGCGTGCGTGCGTGCGTGCGTGCGTGCGTGCGGGCGTGCGTGCGTGCGTGCGTGCGTGCGTGCGTGCGTGCGTGCGTGCGTGGGTGTGTGTGTGTGTGTGTGTGTGTGTGTGTGTGTGTGTGTGTGTGATTACTACATTGAATTAAAATTAAATAAAATAAAAAATTCTACACAATTTAAAACATGCTGTAAGGTATAATTAATAATATTTGTGTGATTGTGTGCTAGAATGTGTATGTATGGATGACTGTGAGAAGTCTGTAATTGTGAAAATTTATAAGGAACCGTTTTCTAGAAGGGATTCAGTTTCTTCATAAGTAAGTTTTCTTAACCAGTCTGCTATGGTTTTTTTACAGTCATGATAATTCATAGGGTAAATATTGATTTTTTGGTTTATTTTATTATATAAGTAAATTGAAAGTCTTGTATACTGTCTTGATGCAAACATAGTCTTAAATGAATCTTCATAGGGAACTGTATATTTTCTACGTCTAGTCGTTGATGACGGTTGACATTTTAGGGAAGTATGAAGGTTTAAAAGGTAGTATAGGTAATATAGTAATATAGGTATTTCTAGATATATATATTCACGTGTTCCTGTAGCATATTATATCTATGCTAAATACTAATTTACGTGTAATAGTTATTTAGAATTCAAAAAAATCTTTGACAGACATAGACACCCAGGTGATTCGTGATTGAATTTTGCTAAATTTGACACGGAACAGTATTTAATGATGTTTCTAAATTCAAGCTCACGCGAGCGAAGCCGCGAGTAAAAAGCTAGTAGTCGAATATTTTCTTTTGGGAACCAATTCTTTTCTATTTATTATTTCAACCATTTTTGTCCGAATATAAATATTTTGTGAAAATCTGCCACAGCATTCACTTATCATCGGGTGAACTGTGAGCTCGTTTGTCATCCAAATTCTATTGAAATATTTTTTTATACGATTAGAAAAATATTTATCAACGGGAACCTAAAATTGAAAAAAATATTACAAGACGAATTAGGCTGCATGCATGCGTACGTTTGCTTGTTAAGAACATTTCGATAAGATATTATCGGTAATGTACATAGATATAAGAAAAATAGGGGATATGGCATGTGGTCACTTGAAGTCAAGTGACTCTCAAATATGGCGACGACTCCACCCACAAGAAATAGCGTTGTTTCTATCGATATTTTCAGTATCGATGCTATATAATTTATGACATATTGTCCATCTCATAGGTATATATTAAATAAACAAATATTAGATCACTACACTATTGAATTGGGTTAATCCTGTAATAATAGTTGTATTGAGATGATAAATAAATAAATCTTACGTTCAACTCAGAATAGCAAAGTTTTGAAACTGTAATTGCTTTAAGATATGGTGAAGCAACAGTCAAAAGTGAGCGAAGAGACCAAGAAAAGAGCACTTGATTGGAGCTTTATCTCCTTTCTTTTCAGAAGACGTAAACGACGTGCACCAGAATATTATACTGAGTTCGTGCAACGAGCTAACGTTTTTTCGTAACGACGGCAATCTGCACATAAGCACTCCATTCGTGCGTCCCTGAGTCGACGCATGCATTTTTTTTCTCCTCTGCAGAGATTAACGAAACCACCACTATAGGCAATGTATTAGGCTTCGTATGATTTTACTGTCCAGCCCATGCTGTCCCACTACTAGGCAGAAGTCTCCCCTAAGTTTTTTCCAGTGGTTTTGTCGTGCACCATACCGAACTAGCCCCAACGCTATGCGTCCAGGTTGCGTGAATTATATCATATATATAGACTTTATAGCGGCCGGGAAGTTAGTTGCGAGCGCAAGTCCTGTACCTTCACACTTCGCTTTACGTACTGTGATCTGAGACACCATCAAGTTTTCTTTCAACTATATCTGCACGGACTAGCGCTCGCTCTTAACTTCCAAGCCGCCATAAAGATTCGACAACACCTTTCTTTCGTAGTAATGGTCGGTTACCAGTTCAAGTCACCATGAACATGCAGTAGACTGACCTTTATCTTGATTTATTTAAAGTTTGTGGAGCATGTGTTCTTTCATACATAGTTACTAGCCGTCATCACTCTTTTTTTTTGATAATAAAGATTATTTATTTATTTATCTCAGTAATCTAATCGAGTTGAGCAGCCCCTTTCTAACCATACCACCGTTCACACAATTCATTAATCATTTAACTATCCTAACGTATTCCTCAATCTTCAGCATCCCATGTTCATACCATACGACAACCAATTTCCATGCAACATTTCGATCAATAGGGGTGGCTGCGCCACTTCAGACTTCCACGACCATACTCATTTCTCATTATATCCCATTTGTGTAACACCACAAAATATCAATTTTATAGTGTTTACAACCTGCAAGTTGTAATGACTTCCACCAGTAGCGTTATTAGTGGTGGATACTGTAGGTAAACGAGAGAGTAAGGATTAAAAATAAATAAAATAACAATAATGTATACTGATTAAAATCATTTATTCGTGACGAAATAATATTATTTAGTCAGTTTATTTTAGACATGAACCAAATTACCCTTAAGCCGAACTACATCCAGCGTTCTATTTATACATTCTATTTCAAAATGCAAGGAGCATATTCTTCTTACTACTGCAGGTTTTATGTTTTCCTGGCCTATATTTTCAATCCACAATTTGTGAAGGCCTTCATTTTTAGGCAACCTAAAATAAATATTATGCATCCTTAAGTACCAATCAAAAATAATCTTAAAATCACCAAATCTTTTGATGAAAAAAACTATTATAGAAAATTTACGAATTACACTATTTTCAAGTTCTTTTCTTAAATGAAAGGCTCTCAATCGATCGTTTGATTAAATATACAGTTTACGTATCTAAAACGTTATTTGATCATAGGACTACATTAATATTATTGTTCAACAGGCTCAGAAGGGCTAGAACCCAGAGCCGTAAAGCCAGTTTAATAAAAAAAATTGTTAAAATTTATATCGATAATTTCAAAACATGACAACACGTAAGGACAACACTATGTAAAAATGTAAACAATCAAAATGTTAGCTTTTTTAAATTTACATGATAATAGTCATTGGAAATTCTAGATAATAGCGGGAAACACGATTTAGAACCCATAACATGAACACGAAACGCAATTCACACGAAAAAATACACAATTAAGGAAAAAAATTACAACTAACCTGAAAAATGAAAATCCTTCTTAATTTTTACGAGAATTTGAATTACATCCATTGATGCAACACTTTGTCATGTTGTTTTTGCTCAATTACTCTTAATTCCCGGGCTACACTAACGAGAAATGCCGTTAATTATCGCGTTGATGGGCGTTGAATGTAGGTGTGGCCACCACTTAACGCGATAATTCTACAACGCCAAGAACAATGCCGTTTCCCGTTGAACGATAACTCGAGTGTCGGTACATCAAAGAGATTAACGCACGAATTAACACGTTGAAGCGGCCACACTACGTTTGTCTCATTGTGCACGGTGAGCGCAACGGAGTCGCACGTATGGTTACGATAGAGTGGAATAATGAAAAAATTATTACGTTTCTTGAGATTCTGCAAACAAAGCCATGCTTAGGCAATGATAAAATATATTCATATGATAAAAATTTACATTCATCAAACATAGAGTAGCAACGTCAACGTTCATCTTGCTTGAAATTCAAGGAATATTAATGTAAAGTGACCATACGTCCCGTTTTGAACGGGACTGTCCCTTTTCTCGGTCACCTGTCTCGTTGTCCCCAAACAAAGATCCGGGATGCAAAAAAGTCCCGTTGTCCTAAACCGCGAGAAAATTTAAAACTATGAAGTTCGTCAGACACGAACGGTGCGAGAGCGGGGCTGGCCAAAAAATAACCGAATGGGATAATTTCAAAATTTTCGCAGAAATTCGTTGGGTGGAAGTATTCAAACATTTCTCACTAACAATCTTCAACATAAATTCTCTTGCATTTTAATCGAATAAAACTACCTGGTACAAATGCTCCAGTAGAAAACGTATTTTTCTATTATGAATAAATTGTGGACGTCTGAAAAAAAAATCACTTACAGGTTCCAGTTCTAAAGGCGATGTTGATAACAAAACTTAATGTATAAAAAACTTGCCCTTATTTAAAGTCATCACCAACTTTATTAAAGCTTTGTTCCACTGACAAATATAAATATAATTAAAAAATATGTTGCATTTAATAATTACTGTCTGAAGAACCCTTGCTTTAATGAAGCTGGTGAACTGGTGATTAAATTTTATTTTTCACAATTTCATCATCATCATCATTACAGCCCTTCACAAGTCCACTGCTGAACATAGGCCTCCCCCAAAGAATGCCACAAAGCACGGTCCTGAGCCACCTGCATCCATCGACTTCCTGCATGTCTTACCAGGTCGTCACTCCATCTCTTGTGGGGACGCCCTACACTTCGCCTACCGGTACGAGGCTGCCACTCGAGAACCTTTCTTCCCCATCGGTTGTCGGTTCTTCGAGCTATATGGCCGGCCCACTGCCACTTCAGCTTACTAATCCGTTGGGCTATGTCGGTCACTCTGGTTCTACTGCGAATATCCTCATTTCTGAGTTTATCACGCAGAGAAACTCCGAGCATAGCCCTCTCCATAGCTCGCTGAGCGACCTTGAGCTTCCTCATCCGGCCAGCAGTGAAGGACCACGTCTCAGTTCCGTATGTCATCACTGGCAACACGCACTGGTTGTACAATTTCGTTTTAAGGTTTTGAGGTATGTCTGACGAGAAGATGTGTCGTAGCTTCCCGAACGCTGCCCAGCCGAGTTGAATCCGTCGATTGACCTCTCGGTCGAAGTTGGACTTACCTAGTCGGACTATTTGTCTCAGGTAAACATACTCGTCAACAACTTCGAGCTTAGTGCACCCAACAACTACCGGCATAGGTGTGACATGGACATTAAACATAATCTTTGTTTTGTCCATGTTCATCTTAAGACCTATCCGTTGGGAGACACTATTGAGGTCATTGAGCATAGTGCTTAGATCCTCCAGCGATTCTGCCATAAGGACTATATCGTCGGCAAATCGAAGGTGAGTGATGTACTCGCCATTGATGTTAATACCGTATCCTTTCCAGTCCAGAAGCTTGAAAACGTCTTCCAATGCAGCGGTGAAGAGTTTCGGGGATATAACATCACCCTGTCTTACACCTCTTTGCAATTGGATAGGTTTCGTACTCTGGTTCTGTACTCGGATAGCCATCGTAGCTCTACTGTACAAACACTTCAGCACTTCGATATACCGACAGTCAACTTGGCACCGCTGAAGGGACTGCAGCACCGCCCAAATTTCGACGGAATCAAAGGCTTTCTCATAGTCCACATACGCCAGACATAGTGGTAAATTGTACTCTTCGGACTTCTGTACAATTTGCCGTAGGGTATGTATGTGGTCTATGGTGCTAAAGCCCTTTCGGAAACCGGCTTGTTCGGGAGGCTGGAAGTCGTCAAGTCTGCGCGCGAGACGATTCGTAATGACTCTCGAAAACAGCACGTAGCCGCGGCTCAGAAGGGAAATCGGTCTGTAGTTCTTCAAGAGAGCGTTGTCACCTTTCTTGAAGAACAAGACCACCGCACTTCTACTCCACGCCTCCGGTGTAATGCCACCATGGAGGACGGAATTAAAGAGCTTCTGAAGGACTTCAAGTACCGGTCTTCCACCCGCTTTCAGAAGTTCCGCTGTAATTCCATCCTCGCCTGGGGCCTTGCCGTTTTTAAGATGCTGGAGAGCCATTCTAATCTCGCTCAGACTGACGTCCGGGATATCTTCGGAATAGTGTCGGATAAGACTCGCTCTTGGATCGTTACTCACACTTGCGTGTGGCTCCAACGATGACGTGTACAGCTGCCCATAGAACCTCTCAATCTCACTCAAAATCTCAGGTGTCCCGGAAACGATGCTGCCACATTCGGTCTTCAGCTTTGACAGTTGGCTCTTTCTGGCAGACAGATCTCTGGCAAAGACTTTGGAGCCTTGGTTCCGCTCGATCGCTTCTTCAATACGAGCTGTATTGAAGTTGCGTAAGTCCCGCCGCATGCATTTGGAGATCTGTCTGTTCAGTTGCCTGTATGCTGTCAAATCTGTTGAAGAATGTAGCTTCATCTCCCGTCTAACAGCCATGAGATTAAGAGTGTGATCGGAGAGTTTTTGTGTTCTTCTGCGGCGGGTCTTGCAGAACTTAGCTCCGACCGCATGGACAGTTTCCACGAGCTTGTCATTCATATCGTCCACTTCATTGCAGTCTTCTAGGCACTGAAAACGGTTTTGTAACTCGAGCTGAAAGGTTTCGGGACTTTGGATTAGAGCAGGAGGGGGACGGAGCGTTGACTTCATCAGACGAGACCTCTCCAACTTAACATTTAGGTTCAGTGTGCCTCTCACCATTCGGTGATCGCTGCCGGTTTTCACCCTCGCGATCACTGAGACATCACTGAACCGTTGTCGTCTAGTCGTCATAATAAAGTCAATCTCATTTTTTTAAACATTATTCACAATTTGTTAAATTAAAATTAATTATAATTAATGTGATTATAATTATAGTGAATACTAATTGTATAAAGTTACAGTTTTTTAAATAAATAACATAATATTTTTTTATTGTAGAGCTGCTAACTGGGGAGTATAAATAAACCCATGTCCCGTTTTGAGTTAATAAATAAATGGTCAGTTTACTTTAACGCCTGACGTCGACCTTTCCAAGTGTGGCCACTCAGTTTATCGCGTTAAAATTAAGGCAATAATTGTTGCGTTTATGGGCATTGACGTTTCTCGTTACTGTGGCTCCAGCTTTACTAATGAACAAAAAAGCTCCGTAATAGTCAAAATTCACTGTAACACTGCAAATTTTGCATTGCCCTGTTCGGAGTTATTTTGCAGTGCAAAATAACTCCGAACAGGGCTTAGATGACAGACGAACTACCACAAATGAACGTCATCCTAAAACCTAAAATGGCGTCATGCTTCAAGGTGGAGCTTGGTGACATTTATGAAAACTGGCAACAGAAAATTGAAGTCTAAGATATGCACTTATCTCTTTTTACATTTGAAAATCATAACGTGTGAGAATGAGACAGATATATTTTTCTTGGCAAGGTTCATGTTTGCATGATATTTGTATAACCAAAAAATATATATGCAATTTACAGCTTATCCTCTACTTTTCTTATATCAATGGTAATGTAGGAATGATCAATGTTGTAGAAACATCGATGATGACATCGATGTTGACACCGATAGCTCAACATCGATGTTCGATGTTTATCCTACTCAAAACATCGATGTTGGCCATTATCGATGTTTTTTGGACATGTATTTAATAGGTTAGAATTAGATGATTAAAACATCCACCCTTATAAAATCCTCCCTTAAGGAGAATTAAAGAGTCGTCCCGGTTGCTAATAATAACAGCCTTCCCTTGCATATTAGCAACCTTATGAAACCCAAGAGAGCTGCTTTCCGTAGAGCAGCAATCTATCCCACCCCTGAATATAGGCGTACGGCCAATCGTCTTCAATGAGAAGTCCGATCATGCTCCAATCTTCAATTATATATTAAGGTTCCTTTCCTTTGGAACTTCTGCGCACACGGATCCCTCGGACCGACTAGTTGCTAGAGCTTTAGCACAAATATGTGAATTCATATTTTGCGTATATTTTGCATCTATCTATACTCTTTGGATCATTTTTGCTTGTGTGATGCTGGTTGCTACATGTGGTGTCTGTTGGGTGTCTGTCAAGTGTCTACTGTCACTGTCATTCTTTTCGTCGTTCTGACAAATTAAACTGTCATATTGTTACTTTTTGCTGTTTATTATTTACAATAAACATTTATATTTTATAAATATTGTCACAACAGCAAAAATAATTTGAAGCCGATGACTTTTGGACGGAGTCCCACGCTTAATTGGAACACTTACCTTGGGAGTAATGGGAATTATATATTTAGAACTATGACAGAAAACAGGTAATAAGTTCAACGCGTGAGGACAACTGTTAACTAGAAGATCTGTCTATATTTATATTAATATGTATATATGTTTCCAGGAAGAGATCTCGTGAAGAAGACACATGCGAATTCATGCCACTCTCTAAGAGAATAAATAACTTGCACATAAATAACAACCTTTCCAATCAAACTCTTAGTCGCTCTGCAGAACTCAGTCACGTTAATGGGATAAGCAATAGTGCTAATAACGAAACACCGATGATTTCAGCTACAAACCATCTACAGAATCCCGAAAGAAGGCCTAGTTATGACCCTGGAGTTACATCATCTCAGAGTAGATATTTTTATGAAAATAAGCTATTATTTGAATTGCATTTAGAAAGAATACAGCGATCAGGACAACAGTTTCCTTTTTGAAATATTATTGTTAGAATAGTTCATGTTTTAGTTGTGTACCTGTATTATAATATATATTATTTTGTAATGTTATTCTAGACATAATTAAACAAAATAAAAAATGCTGATTAATTTACATTTTAATGTTGTTTAGTTGAGTGAACATAATTGTATGGTAAATTAATGTATATCAAAATGTTTATAATTATTTTCTTTAGAAATAAAATTTGGTTATATTTAGTTTTGTCTTGTTTTCATCATACACTTTTGTTATTATCCTTTATCCATCCTCTGTTGAATGAAGGACCTTTTGTGCTACTAAATTATGAGAATACCTATTTTAATAAATTCTAAGTTTTGATATAGTAATCAAATTATGTGTAGTTTGTAAAGATTAAATAACTACTCTGTGAATTTTTAACTTAATTATTAATGATTAGTTTTAAAAGTAAGCATTGACAAGAGACCAATTAACAGATTTAAAAAAATGATAATTTATTCAACTTCAACTCTTATAACACTACAATTTTTATTTCATTTGATGATAGGATTATCATGATCAATTTCAAAACTATGCCTGACTATGCCATTCACAAACAGAACATACTATCCAATCACGTAGTAGGATTTGCGCGCCACCTGGTGCTAACTTTTCTAAACGTCGGAAACAGTAATGGCGGATTTCATTTGTTATAAAGTGGGAGAACTTTGTATTTACGATACTTTATTACAATTATCTTTAATAATTTGTTTAATTAGGACAAAAGGATCAAATTTTATGAGCCCGAAGAAAGATTGCATACGAGGTATGTGTTATAATATATTTTTGCGTATAGTATGTGAAAATCCGTGACCTTATTTCGGTAGCGGTACTTTGTTACACCGTTAGACGGGCGCGTGGCTGTCCCTGAGCGCTGAGGCGAGAGTGCCGCGCACGAAGGCCGCACAACCCCTCCTCTCGCGATTTTCCTGTCGGTGGAGGAAGGAGTCGGGAGCGGGAGTGTTTTGGTGTTGTATCAAAAACATATGGAGGGGATCCCGCACCTTGGTGGGGATGCGTATCGCCGCGCGTGATGGACGCTGCCAAAAGAAACTGGTAGGGGTGAACAACCTTCGGTCTATGTCTGGTTCCGCCCACGAGCATGTCGATGAGAAACAATTTTATGAATTAAAAATCGTACTATTCACAATATTTGTTGGTAATTGCATAACTATAATTCTTTAAAATGCAGACAACATGTTTTGTTGCAATTCCTTTGTTCTCTTAGTCTTAAGCATTTTTGTTCAGGAACCTGTTATTCACTAGAATTTACCTAATGTTGTCATCAATAAAAATATAAAAATGAATAATGTACATACATAACTATTAATAATAATGTTTACATTTTATTTATAAATTTTTACATCATCTACTTATAAATATATAAGCTATTGACACTAATAACTTTACTTTCACTTTACCAAATAAGTATTTGTTCTAACGAAGAGATTGTATTTGTATCCTGTTTAACATTATTTTACAAACTCATTTCTGCTAATTATGTTTTATATATTAGACACAAAATACAAAGCAATTCTATAATATATTAAGAACACATTCAGAAAATGTTGTGGGAGATATGCAATAATTAATTTATTTTATTAAATATTGACACTTGCAATAAGCAGACAATTATAAAAAAAACTATATTATAGTACTTAAATCCTCAAGCTACACAACTACATGATTACTCAACGAACAGGCTTCCTACATCAACTGAACCACAACCAAACTTCACGTAAGTCTTGTGAAAGTACTGCAAAGAGAAAGTGAGGAGCATGTTAGAGCTGTATGTGTGTGCACATACAATCAAATTGGCTGCTAGTGTGTATAACTAACTTGCTGGTCGACTATCGAGCCAGCATAAAAAACTTTCTTTAACCCACTTTCTTATTAGTAGTAGTAGTTTGCAAACATCTTTTGCTTCTTCAAATTGTTGAAAATAATTTTAGTGTAGTGTTGTGTGCGGTGGTCAATAGTAGTATGTGCCCTTCCATCTAGTTCCCTGTGTAGTCCCGTAGTGGCGAAAAGTGGTGGGATCGCGGGACGTGGGGATACGCGGGTGGTTACCGAATGACGCAAGTGGGACAGTGGTTTTAATTTCATTTTTCTCCCGCTTTGGCGGCCACAAAGAGGAGAGTGAGTGTAACATGTGCGACATGCAGAAAATGCCCACAAGAGAGGATGCCTCTTGGTATGGGGACATGTTTCCAACATGATTCTTAAACAATATGTATTAATAAATTTAGCTTTAAAACAAATTTCTTTATTTGAATAAAATTTATGAATATGATGATATAAATGTAGCAAGAATTTTTATTCATTAAAAAATGTACATTATAATAATACCTACCTAGGTTTTTTAATACCTGAAACTCAAATAGTTATGTAAAAAAAGAAAGTAGGACAATTTTAAAGGCAATCATACTACCGCATTCTCACACACTGCTGTATGACTATGGATTACAATTTTGGAAACTAGTAAATGAGTACCAGTGTAAAATATCAGCTTAATGCTGCTGTATTTCATATGATGTGTGTTGAAAACCGGAACCCTTTTTACTGGAAATGAGGCATTTCATCATAGTCCACAGGGGTGACAATGCATCTACATTTTGATTCTTAATCGAGGATAAATGTAGACATCTTTGGGCCACAGAATCCACTTATCATGAGGTGGACTGTGTGTTTGTTCGTCACCACATTCTATAAAAAAAAATCATAAAGCATTCAAATTCAAGTACAAATTTTATTCAAATACAAATTAAACATGCATTTCTAGATTTAGATATGTATATATATATTTGATATATATTTATTTTAGATTTAAATATATAATATAATTATAGATTTATATATATTTCCGTCAGCATGGATATGTTAGAATACCTGGGAGATTCTCATTATTGTTCTCTCTGTACTTCGAGGAATCTTAAATTGCTCACTTGTTTACACTTACTTATCTCACTACTTCCCCCTAATGGTCATCAGACCATGCAACAATATCCCTCTTAATATTGAAAAAGTATGTGAAAAAATATTTGCAACTTTGAACTAAAATGACAGCTCTTATTTTCATGTATATTTCATATTTCTTCTGACAGATAATATTTATATGTATTATTATTATTATTATCATAATACAACTATATTTTTAATAATGTTTAAAGCCCCCTCTTCACTATGGGATATAATATAATATAAATTACATCTCGAGATATAAATTAATATCGCTCACCATACATTTCATATGGAACCGTTTACACTTAGCTATAATATATATTACATCTCTAGCTATAAATATTTTTTCGATCGACCGAGCGATATTTTCATATTATAATTTGCCCCCTGTACCCCGCACACCGTTCCGCGCCCCCGCAGAACGGTGTACGGGGTAAAGGGGGGTAATCCAATGACCAATGACGAACGAACACTGGTTAAAAGATATATCTCACAGTGTGAACGCCAATTGCGGGATATAATTTATATTTCGGGATATAATATATATTATATCCCATAGTGAAAAGCCAGCCTAACTGTCCAATTTCATATTAATTTTGTTGACAAGTACTTACAGAAAATTTAATAGCATATTAGTGCTTCTTTGTGAATTATTTATTAATAAATATCTTTAAAAGGCAAGTTGATATAGGAAAGTCACAGAGAATTAAAATCACAAAAGGATTAACAGAATTTAGCATTTTTACCATTTTTAACTTTCAGTTGAAATATAGCAAATGTCTAGAGATGTTATGAATCGAGTGTTTATATTATATTATAATTTTCAAGCTATTTTACAAGAATTCCGAATATAAAATACAATTTCATTTTACACACAGTGAAGAAGATTCGGAGATGAATTTCACTGCTTTCTCAGCGGTGGGCGGTGCTGGGACTCATTTTGTGACTACCGGTGGACAGCTGCCAGTTACAAAATTGCAACAGAATGTTTCAAATAATGGCACTTCTCTCTCACAGGTACAGTTTCAAAAATAATAAAAAAAGTAAAATGAAAAGAAAAATGTATTAAAATATTCAAAAAGTAACCACCTGGTGGTGGGTGTCATGGTAGTCAACCTAGGGAAATGACTGGAAGATTTCATGAACTCTAGACAACAGTAACACAATCTCTCATTAAAAAATATAAAGACATTTCTTGCTTCCAAGGTTAAAGCAAATTTGTTTGAACGTTTTTCAGGTTGTTGGTATGGTTGGCGGAGTCAATTTGCCTGAAGGAGTACAATATGTGCGTGCCTTGGACGGCGGTGCTACACTGCAAAGTACACCACAACTTATTTCCGTACCCATTGCATTGCCAGGAGCCAAGCCTGGTTTGTACTAATTTTCAGTACCATAGCTAATCTTGAATCTAAATAAAAAATAGCTTTATTTACCTATTTTAAAATTTTTGTACAAAATAACGCAAATATATGCTTTAGATAAAAACTCAAAAAGACTTGATGTAGTATTAGTAAGTACAGTATAGCACTATAGTACTTGTAGTTTCAGCGCATTTTTTTTGTACATCTTATTTCCTTTTTTTTTTCATAAGGTACCACTAGAAATTTCTAAAGAGTTGTACTTAATATAATGAGGGCATCCACGACTTTTTCTGCCACCAGGGCGGCGCCACTTTCGAGTGAGGTAAAATATTTGACAGATTTCATAGCGGGGACGATAATTTCTTAGGAAAATGTAATCTTTAAGGTTTCTTTCTGTATTATTAGTTATATTTTATATTAATTACATTAGAAATGAATAAATCAAACTATAAATATAACTAAAAGACGACTTTAAAAAAAAAAGAGTTATAATGTGCAAAAAATTAAAAATCAAACCACTGACGCATTGTGTTATATATTAATATAATACTCTAGACAATGATAAACTATTATTTAAAACTAATTTCTCAATTAAATGACACTGTGTCACAAAAAACTTTACCTCAGTCGCTAGTAGCGACATCTGGTGAGTGGAAGATTATTAGCCCTCATTAACTAACACTTTCATGAAAATAAAATTCATTCAAATGTAATCAAAATCAAAAATCATGATAAATGCATCCACCAAGACTACTTTCATATTCTATCTAATATGGTCCTTTGTCACTATCAACGGTTTGATGCTGCCACTTTCTTTCTCATAAAGTTTAGGTGTTGTAAAGTTTAATTTGACGGTTTTTTTGGTTTAACAGGTGATCCTCAGCCAACAGTGCAGATTCAAGTCCTGGGTCCTAATCTGACATTGCAGGCGCAACAGCAGCCTAAATATCAAATGCAAATACCAATACAGGGCTTTCAGCAAGGTACTAAAGATTAACAATGTTTAAGATTCATTATAGATTGTATCCGCTCATATAGAGTACCTAGTTTGGCACAATAAAAAAACTTTCTGAACACAGACGTGAATCGCAAGAAAGACAGGACATAAAATTTATTAGTTTATTTAAGTTGGCAAAGGGTTATTGTAAAACAACTTGTAACAGTATGATTCCCATTGATAACAATTCCCATCAAGGTAACCGATAATAATCTTACTGCAGGTTCAAACTTTCCATGTTGGATTTTAAGTTAGTGTCTGTATAGAAAGACAACCATTACCACTAATTTTAAAATAATTCTGCATAACCTATGATATAAAAACGGTTAAAGTATATACAGGGATATTTTTTAAAGAGTAGCCAAATTTTAAAATTAAGTTCAGATATATAAATAATGATATACTGTTATTGCAGTTTTTGAATGTACGAGTAAATAAGGCTTCTACTTTTATTTGATATTATCTAAAATTGAATGGGATTTACGGGCAACAACGGTTCTGCCTACCGATTGACCCTTACGAATATGTGCATGCGCAGTAAAATCAGTTAAAATAATGTATTACAATGCATTTTGAATTTAAAAGATAAAAAGGACAGAATGTTTGAGATTTTTTTTATTAATTCTTCTTAACCATTTGTCTATATTATTTATTCTGAACCTTCTCTGCTAATTTGGCCGGTTATTTCAATATAACAGTGGTAGAGCCACGCGGCAGCTTTTGCTGTCGCACGGATGGGCCGGCTCGAACCGGGTTGGTACCACGACCTCACAGAATACCAGCGTGAAGTAGAGGTTTATCTCTGCGTTTCGCTTGGTGAGTGCAGGTAGCCGGAGGCCCTTTTTACTGGAAATGAGGTGTTCCATCTTAGTCCTCACGGGTGACAACGCATCTGCATTTTGATTCGCAAACGAGGATAGATGTAGATGTCTATAGGCCGCAGCAACCACTTACCATCAGGTGGACTGTGTGCTCGTTTGTCACCCTTATCCTATAAAAAAAATATAAATATATTTTATGTTCTATAGTTTTAGTCAATAATAATTCATTATTACACATATTAGGACATAAACATAAAAAATCTATAACTAATAAACAATATCTTAGATATGTTGTAGCTCCGGGAGGTTTAAGAGTGAACGGCTAAAGTTATAATGGCTCTTCAAATCGGAACACAGCAGCCGGTGATTCTCAATATAAGCATATATTATAAGTTAAATTGTCGCTCTTATCGCCGATTCACAATACAACGCTAGCCTCAAATACAATCGAAAGTTGTCAAATGTTACATAATAAATTATATTATCACAAGTGTACACGCAAACACTGAGGTTTATTGTGAAGTTGACTTGTGAGATATGATATACATATAATGTATATCATATGAAATATACAGCAAAATATCCTCTATACTTAAGCGCCCATAGCTTTTATAACTTATGCGATGAGGTCTAAGGAAGTAAGTGGGCCCAAATCAGTGGTCTTATAGTGCTTATTCGGTTTTGATATGTGTTAGCCGAAATACAGTGTTGGAGACTTAGAATGTGATTTTTTTTATATAGGTTAACGGTGACAAGAGAGTACATAGTCCACCTGATGATAAGTGGTTGCTGTGGCCCATAGACATCTACATCTATCCCCGTTTGCGAATAAAATGCAGATGCGTTGTCACCCGTGAGGGCTAAGATGAAATGCCTGTTTTCCAGTAAAAAGGGTCTCCGTTTCTCTACATTCACCAAACAAAACAGTAGCATTAAGTTGCTACTTTACACTGGTATTCTGTGAGAGCGTAGTCCTTTCCCGGTCGAGCCGACCCATTTGTGCTACAACTATACTATTAATATAGCTGTAGCATGGCTCTATCCGTAATTTAGCACTACAGTACTCTTGACTAAGCCACGACGTGATCGTATAGATGTCAAACATAATAAGGCACCATTAATTAAAAGGGGACATATTGTTTGCAAGGTGGTGCTGTGCTGACAGTGGCGTATTCGCCGGAGAACACAGAAAATGGCGGCATTCAATTGTTGGGAAACACGTTACCTGAAGGTATGTTGTTGTAATTCGCCACGTTACATTTTCTTCATTTTTCAAGTTTTGATAAATCATGAGGTATAAGTCTCGCAAATTGATAATGCGCTGGAACCTTGTCATATTAACGTCCTCGTGATGTCCATCCACAATTCAAAGTACAGTGAACAAAAAAAAATTATAGTAATATTTTAAATTTATATCATATTTATACTATACAGGTTGGAAAAAACAGCATGACGCCTGAATATAAGCAAATATATAGAAATATTAGACCTTCTATGAAATAAATTAAATTGTCGGCCAGAGGAGGAACTAAATAATATCATATTTCAACAAGACGGTGGTCCTGCCCGTAATAGTTATATATATAGTAACCACTGCTTATCTAAATAATAATTTCATCGTCTGGATAGGTACAAACGGACTAATTAAAGGGCTTGCAAGATCTCCCGATCTTACGCCGCTGGATTTTTTTTGTGGGGACATGTAATTTCATTTACAAAAGCTCATATGAGTCTGTGGAAGAGTTAAGAGTAGAGGTTTAACATGTTATCAAGAACAGTCATCACAAAGCATTACAGATGTTTACACATAATAATTCAACTCTTACAAAAAGCAATTCCAACAAAGCATCACCATATCACTCGTCAGTAAAATAATATACATCCACCGTCTCTCATTCTTAGGCCTTCAAGTGCTTGCGTTGCCACAAGAGATGCAGTTGGTGCAACAAACGCAGACCCAGGACAAGGATCAGATGCAACAAAATATTCAGCATCAGGTGTGTTTTTGTGTTTTTAATGTTTCTGTTTTTAGTGGATTTAAGTAACGATCCAAAACACTGCTATTAGGTACAGCAAGATCACTTC
The DNA here is from genome assembly GCA_033319125.1 of Parnassius glacialis. Taxonomy (NCBI): domain Eukaryota; kingdom Metazoa; phylum Arthropoda; class Insecta; order Lepidoptera; family Papilionidae; genus Parnassius; species Parnassius glacialis. The sequence continues at coordinate 46,280,704 of JAVANC010000005.1, forward strand.
CTTACCATCTGTTACCCAACTGCTTCAGAGGGAGGGTAATGTTTTTCTAGAATATGTATGTGATAATATGTATGTATTGTCTATTTCTTTGGCACGCTCTGTAGCCCCAACGGCTTGATGTATTTTAACATGTGCGAAAGTAACGTGGTGTTAGATTCGTCTAAATTGAGGGAATGACATAGGATATAAAACTTTTCATTCCATATGTGTCTTAAGAGGCGTCAGAGGGAAGCAAACAGGAGATGGACAGCAGTATTTTTCTGATAACAATTGAAAATAGAAAAGGTGCGGTTGCCAACTCGCCGGCCAAGTTTGAGAACTATGGCAAAATCCCTCCATATGAGGCAATCAACAGAGGAGGCCTATGATGAGCTATTGACTTAAGTAAGAAATGATGTATGTAATAAAAATGATAATATATCATTTTATATTATGTATGTTGTAACATTTATTTGTATATTTTTAATGTAACAACATTTAAGAAAGAAAAAAATGTTTTATTACTTATCCAGATTTCAGCAATATCTTGATGGTACAATTTCACGCACAGATCTACATACAATGCTACTGCAAAGTATGCATTTGTATTTGGAGCCCTTTTCTTCTTTCCAAGGGCTGCAAAATTTAAATGTCGAGAGGACTTTTATAAAGTAAAGTTGTTTTTGATTTCAGATTTTTTTATATTAGTTTAATTGTTTGCAGGTGTATGTAACTCAGAACCATCAAATTGTGATCGGTAATCCGGGGGACGGCAAGCCTCTCAATAACAACACAAGCGGGGAAAACAATAATTCTATGGAAGTTGTTATAAAGGAGGAGTGTGTTGAAAACAATAACGATGATGTGAGTATTTAGATAAATCTTAATGTTATTGGAAATATGTAAAGTTTTTATGTTTTTACACGAAGTACATACTGACAACTATTTTCTATGTTGACAGGAGAGCTCTCGAGGCACGGAAGCAAGTGAAGGAATGTCTTGGCAACTCGGCAACTCCTCGCAAGACCTTCTGAAATATCTCAATCAGCTGCCGCCACAGGTAAATTTTTGAAGTTATACTTCTTTTGAGGCCTTTGGGAAAAATGATGGTTGTTATGATACGCGCGCACACTGACACTTAAAAGCGACAACTGAGTGGGTAATTGCCTCAAGTTTTTTTGTTTTACGCTAAAGAAGTATAACTTACTACATTCATACAGAAGTACATACACTTTTTAATATGTTTTTATTATCTGCTTTTCTATCTATGTCTGTTTGGTGCAAATTTTGCAATTTATTTTTAAATTACGGATTTGATTTTTCAGTATCATGGTAAATACATAATATCACCAAGTAATCTGTAACAGATGGTATTTATGTGCTGATAAATCACTAGTTGAGTTAGGATATTCAATGATATAATTTTTTTGCTTCAGCAAGCACAAGCATTGCCAGTTTCCCTGCAGCAGTTTCTGCGATTAAATCCCACTGAACTCAAGAAAGACCCACAAGAGATGGAAGTGAGCCCCACCACAGAAGATAAAGAGCGCACTGTGGCTGAGGCTGTTCTGGATGACGGTAATATTTAACTGTACTCTATTTCCAAGTGAAAAAATGTATGTTTTTTTTATATGATAAGGGTGACAAACGAGCACACAGTCCACTTGATGGTAAGTGGTTGCTGCGGCCCATAGACATCTACATCTATCCTCGATTACAAATCAAAATGCAGATGCGTTGTCACCCGCGAGGACTAAGATGGAATGCCTCGTTTCCAGTAAAAAGGGCCTCCGGCCACCTGCACTCACCAAGCGAAACGCAGAGGTAAACCTCTACTTCACGCTGGTATTCTGTGAGGTCGTGGTACCACCCCGGTTCGAGCCGGCCCATCCGTGCATCAGCAAAAGCTGCCGCGTGGCTCTACCACTGTTAAAAACTGTTTTATAGCATAAGCGTGACAAACAATCACATAGTCCACCTTATGGTAAATGTATGCTGTGACCCATAGACGACTACGAATTAAAATGCTTGTTACCCATGAGGACTAAGATGGAATGCCTTGTTTCCAGTAAAAAGAGTCTCTGGTACAAAACATTCGTCATACGAAACAGCAGCATTAAGGTGCTATTTTACGCTGGTATTCTGTGAGAGTGTGGTCCTTCCCCGGTCGAGCCGACCCATTCGTGCTACAACCGTAGTACTAATATAGCTGTAGCATGGCTCTACCACATACAAAACTCCACCAGGCTCCATACAATTATGATAAGACTAGCTAAAAATCAGCATTCGCTGGTTTAGGTGTGAGAATTTTATTTTGTTTTGGATATTTTATTGGAAAGCAGTACACATTTTATCATTTTAGAAGTCATAATTTATTCCGAGAAATTGAAATAAATTTAGATTTACAGAGAGAGAGAGAGAGATTTAGATAACAAACACAATATAAATTACACTATAATTATATTACAGGTTATATTATATTTTTTAGTTAGTAATTTCTTTATGATAGATGGAGTAATAAGGATCAAAAAGAAAAAGAAGTACAAGAAGAAGCCACCGAAGCCAGCGCGTCCGAAGCCCGGGCAGGTTGTGATCGCGACAGCTTCCGACGGCACGTCCATCTTCTGCTGTCCGGAGTGCCAGATGGCGTATCCCGCCAAGGAGCAGCTCGAGATGCATCTCATAGTGCACAAGATCGAGAGGCGGTTCATTTGCGGCATTTGCGGCGCCGGGTGAGTGTTCTACAGCTGTTCCAAGTCATTAGTCGACGTTCTGTGCATTCGAACTAAACGGCGTGCATTTTCTTTTCTAGTATATTTATAGTAACAGAATAGCTTGGTTGCATCTTTGACAACTCCCTTACTTTGCTGTTACCAAAAAATTTGGTAACAGCAAAGTAAGACAAAAAAAGTGCACACCTCATGAGCATTTCATTTAATTTTGATGAAAAAAATAACAATAGTGACGATAATTTCACTTTAATTAACAACTTTTAAACGGTGTTGAGTTCAATAACAAAAATGAATAGGGATCCTCCTTAGAATATATAGCATCTTATTTAATACTATATCTCAAACTATTCCTTACATTTCTATTTACCGAGAAGACTCACTGACGCACAGACCCATGGACGGCAGTCCATATATTTTTTTAGTTACATTTTTTGTTATGTAATCTAAAGTGAATCAATTAGAAAATAAACGAATTAATTTAATTAACTTATAATCAATGTGTGTAATTATTGTAACGTTAATAATAATTCGAATTTGATGTCTAGCTAAGAGTATAAGAACGATTTTATGTAGCGAAATTGACGTATGGCCACATATCGAGAGCAGAGCACTCCCTCATGTTGTGAGGCGTGCAATATTTTTAAATTGTGGTAGCAATTTTTCAAACATTTCGAGTTTGATTACATTGTTTTGACAAATTTTAAAGACTGTTTTACAATGTTATGTTGGTGAAGAGAACATAGAGATACTAAGTGGTAGGCTCCTTTTCAACCGATTTCAAGAAGAGGAGGAGGTTCTCAATTCGACTGTATTTTTTTGTTACTTCAGAACATTTTTCTAGGTAAACCGATTTCGATGATTTTTATGTATTAAAATGCTGGTGCTTTTCATGTATTGTATGTACATTATACCTATATCTTTAAATTTTCCCTATTAATATATTATATAACATCTCAGAACCTAGCATCGGAAGAGTAAAAAATAATGAATGTAATTAATGGATCTTGCACTTATTAATTTTATAATTTTTTATTTAGACACGCAAAGTACGTGCTTAGACGTGGAGTTGCGGAAAACAGCCCGTCGTAAACTAAACTAATTTTATATTTAGAATGCCTACTGGCGGGACATAGAGAACCTACCTTATATTTTATAATGTACATATCGAGATCTGTAAATTAACCTATGTTCACAAAAACTCGGCCGGGGAAGAACAACACTTTCACAGAATACCAGCTTAAAATAGCAGCTTAACGCTGCTTTGCTTCGTACGGTGAATGTAGAAAACCAGAGATTCCTTTTACTGAAAACGTGGCATTCCACCATAATCCTCACGGGTAGATGTAGATGTCTATGGGCCGCAGCGACCACTTACCATCAGGTGGACTGTGTGCTCGTTTGTCGCCCTTATCGTATAAAAAAAGCATATCTAGACAATAATTTACGTCTGGGGTAAACCATATACTAACACTAGCGATCTGCCTCGACTTCGTACATTGCCACCCACCGAGTCTAATTGTGAATCTAAACCATCCAGGGACCACTTAAACACACAAAAAATCATGAAAATCGATCTAGCTATTTTCGAGTTTTTGCTAGACTTGGCGCTCACTGACGATACGTCTGTTTGGAATGCTTCTGAACGGAATACTTTCTAATGGAAGTACTCGAAATTAAAGGCACATTGACATTACTTTCATTTGGACGTAGGCGCTGTCACTTCGAACGTTGCACGCTGTTCAATTACACGTACGGAAAAAAAATACTATGGATTTTTTAATGGTGGTAACAGCCGTGTGTGTTTCGATAAAAAGACAGAAAAAACTTAAGAAAAAATGGATGAAAGAGTGATTGGAAAGCTGGCGCTATTTGTTTTAAACAACGCCAACAAAGCATGCATTGCTGCATTTCTCTTTTCCCTGCTGTGATAATAAGGCTGTTTCACTTGCCATAAACATGGATGCGATTTATATTTTTGGTACGACTTTCCATTACCTTCCATCGAGTTTGGTGTTGATACGTATTTTTACAGAAAGGTTACATTTTTATAAGCACACACATAAAGTTTCAATATGCGGAAACACGTACTTTTTGAGAAATAAATTAATAAAAATCACTTATTTTAACAATATTTTGTGTTTTTTTTTATAAATTGGCTTTACGGCTCTGGGTTCTAGCCCTTTTGAGCCTACTTTATTATGAATTTTCATTGACATTCGTCGCATTGAGGGCGGGGGCGGGGGGGGGGGGAGAAGAGGTTTAGGAGGACTAGTCCAGAGGGATTTCTGTATCTATTTTGAGACTGCAACGTCTCCGGCGCTGCGGGAAGAGCAGCCTCTACGCCTTTGCGTAACAAATCGCAAGCATCCCTCCTCGCCTCCGCAGCTTCGGCTTGTTGGTCGCCTTCGGCGACCAGCCTCAGCCGCTCCGGCTCGTCCGATGCCTACGATTTGTTACAGCAGGCGGAGGCTGCTCCTCCTACGCGCCTCCGGTTCTATATAACCACTCTAGGGGTAGGACAGACTCGTACCACGTGGAGTCGGGATCAATAAATTTGGTTCTTTGACATAAGTAGAACCTAACCTATTTTATTTATTATCTGCCCTAATAGGTACTGTTAAAATAAAACAAATCAAATATAATCAATAATTTATTAATCAATTTTATACACATATTGTATTGCTTTAATTAATTCCTTAGCTTTCCATAGAAATCCCTCTGAATTAGTCCTCCTAAACCTCCTCCCCCCTCCCCCTCCATTCGACGAATGTCTGGAAATTAAAGAGGCTCAAAAGGGCTAGAACCCAGAGCCGTAAAGCCAATTTAAAAAAAAACAATATATTGAAATTAGTGATTTTTATTAATTTATTTCTCAAAAATTACGTGTTTCCGCATATTTAAACATTGTGTGTGTGCTTATAAAAATGTAACCCATTTTTTGTGATATCAAGACAGCTTACGATTCGAATTTCTTTTGAGATTCTTTTTCGGAAAGAATCGACATCCGTACTGACGACGACAATGACGTTACAAAATGGCGCCAGTTTTACGCTAGGAATGTAACTTAAACACTGCAAAAATAATTAATTTACAAATAATGTTTTTTTCTCAAAAAGTACGTGTTTCCGCATATTGAAACTTTGTGTGTGTGCTTATAAAAATGTAACCTTTCTGTTAAAATACGTATCAACACCAAACTCGATGGAAGGTAATGGAAAGCTAAGCCATATTTTTTAATACAGTCACGTGCAGACGTAGACATAATAATTAATAACGTATAATTAAATCCGGAGAATTTTGTTTAAACGTTTCATAGACTCGAATTTTGTTTAAACGTTTCATAGACTCACAGAGCTCCTATGATCCATCACATGTACCGTCGTCAATACCAGAGCACAAACTAAGATAAAAATCAGAAAAACATGGACGTGGTTTTGCCCATTCACAGACAATTGGGACGGCTTCCAAATGGTGTGGCGCACGTTTTTGACATAGACAGTTAGCAGCGAAAGACGTCCATTTGGCTTGGATGCGTGGATAACGTGGATTTCAATTTGTTTGGAAAGCCAAAACTGGACGACGTCCATTCAAATGGCATACGTTTTTCACATTCACGAAACGATTTTGGAAGACGTCCACTGTCAATTTTTTATATATTAGATTTATCGGAAGATGAGATCTTTGGGTATCCCATATTGGCGTGTCTTATAACACACATGTGGCCAGTATTTATGGTTCTTTTATAATAATTTGATGTTTTTATATTCGTGTAGTTTGAAGCGAAAGGAGCACTTGGAGCGGCACAAGCTGGGCCACAATCCCGATCGGCCGTACACGTGCGGCGTGTGCAACAAGGGCTTCAAGCGGCGCGAGCACCTCAACCTGCACACCGTCATACACTCCGGCGTCAAGACCGAGCTCTGCCTCGAGTGCGGCAAAGGTACACGTTTTATCTCAACCTGCAAACCGTCATACACTCCGGCGTCAAGACCGAGCTCTGCCTCGAGTGCGGCAAAGGTACACGTTTTATCTCAACCTGCAAACCGTCATACACTCCGGCGTCAAGACCGAGCTCTGCCTCGAGTGCGGCAAAGGTACACGTTTTATCTCAACCTGCACACCGTCATACACTCCGGCGTCAAGACCGCGCTCTGCCTCGAGTGCGGCAAAGGTACACGTTTTATCTCAACCTGCACACCGTCTTACACTCCGGCATCAAGACCGAGCTCTGCCTCGAGTGCGGCAAAGGTACACGTTTTATCTCAACCTGCAAACCGTCATACACTCCGGCGTCAAGACCGAGCTCTGCCTCGAGTGCGGCAAAGGTACACGTTTTATCTCAACCTGCACACCGTCATACACTCCGGCGTCAAGACCGAGCTCTGCCTCGAGTGCGGCAAAGGTACACGTTTTATCTCAACCTGCAAACCGTCATACACTCCGGCGTCAAGACCGAGCTCTGCCTCGAGTGCGGCAAAGGTACACGTTTTATCTCAACCTGCACACCGTCATACACTCCGGCGTCAAGACCGCGCTCTGCCTCGAGTGCGGCAAAGGTACACGTTTTATCTCAACCTGCACACCGTCTTACACTCCGGCATCAAGACCGAGCTCTGCCTCGAGTGCGGCAAAGGTACACGTTTTATCTCAACCTGCAAACCGTCATACACTCCGGCGTCAAGACCGAGCTCTGCCTCGAGTGCGGCAAAGGTACACGTTTTATCTCAACCTGCACACCGTCATACACTCCGGCGTCAAGACCGAGCTCTGCCTCGAGTGCGGCAAAGGTACACGTTTTATCTCAACCTGCAAACCGTCATACACTCCGGCGTCAAGACCGAGCTCTGCCTCGAGTGCGGCAAAGGTACACGTTTTATCTCAACCTGCACACCGTCATACACTCCGGCGTCAAGACCGAGCTCTGCCTCGAGTGCGGCAAAGGTACACGTTTTATCTCAACCTGCACACCGTCATACACTCCGGCGTCAAGACCGAGCTCTGCCTCGAGTGCGGCAAAGGTACACGTTTTATCTCAACCTGCACACCGTCATACACTCCGGCGTCAAGACCGCGCTCTGCCTCGAGTGCGGCAAAGGTACACGTTTTATCTCAACCTGCACACCGTCTTACACTCCGGCATCAAGACCGAGCTCTGCCTCGAGTGCGGCAAAGGTACACGTTTTATCTCAACCTGCACACCGTCATACACTCCGGCGTCAAGACCGCGCTCTGCCTCGAGTGCGGCAAAGGTACACGTTTTATCTCAACCTGCACACCGTCATACACTCCGGCGTCAAGACCGAGCTCTGCCTCGAGTGCGGCAAAGGTACACGTTTTATCTTAACTTGCACACCGTCTTACACTCCGGCATCAAGACCGAGCTCTGCCTCAAATGTGGCAAAGGTACACGTTTTATCTCAACCTGCACACCGTCATACACTCCGGCGTCAAGACCGAGCTCTGCCTCGAGTGCAGCAAAGGTACACGTTTTATCTCAACCTGCACACCGTCATACACTCCGGCGTCAAGACCGAGCTCTGCCTCGAGTGCGGCAAAGGTACACGTTTTATCTCAACCTGCACACCGTCATACACTCCGGCGTCAAGACCGAGCTCTGCCTCGAGTGCGGCAAAGGTACACGTTGTATCTCAACCTGCACACCGTCATACAATCCGGCGTCAAGACCGAGCTCTGCCTCGAGTGCGGCAAAGGTACACGTTTCATCTCAACCTGCACACCATCATACACTCCGGCGTCAAGACCGAGCTCTGCCTCGAGTGCGGCAAAGGTACACGTTGTATCTCAACCCTTACACCGTCACACACTCCGGCGTCAAAACCGAGCTCTGTCTCGAGTGCGGCAAGGATACACGTTATATCTCAACCTGCACACCGTCATACACTCCGGAGTCAAGACCGAGCTCTGCCTCGAGTGCGGCAAGGGTACACGTTGTATCTCAACCTCCACACCGTCATACACTCCGGCGTCAAGACCGAGCTCTGCCTCGAGTGCGGCAAAGGTACACGTTGTATCTCAACCCTTACACCGTCATACACTCCGGCGTCAAAACCGAGCTCTACCTCGAGTGCGGCAAGGGTACACGTTGTATCTCAACCTGCACACCGTCATACACTCCGGCGTCAAGACCGAGCTTTGCCGCGAGCGCGGCAAAGGTACACGTTGTATCTCAACCCTCACACCGTCATACACTCCGGCGTCAAGTTCGAACTCTGCCTCGAGTGCGGCAAAGGTACACGTTGTATCTCAACCCTTACACCGTCATACACTCCGGCGTCAAAACCGAGCTCTGCCTCGAGTGCGGCAAGGGTACACGTTGTATCTCAACCTCCACACCGTCATACATTCCGGCGTCAAGACCGAGCTCTGCCTCGAGTGCGGCAAAGGTACACGTTGTATCTCAACCCTTATACCGTCATACACTCCGGCGTCAAAATCGAGCTCTGCCTCGAGTGCGGCAAGGGTACACGTTGTATCTCAACCTCCACACCGTCATACATTCCGGCGTCAAGACCGAGCTCTGCCTCGAGTGCGGCAAAGGTACACGTTGTATCTCAACCCTCACACCGTCATACACTCCGGCGTCAAGTTCGAACTCTGCCTCGAGTGCGGCAAAGGTACACGTTGTATCTCAACCCTTACACCGTCATACACTCCGGCGTCAAAACCGAGCTCTGCCTCGAGTGCGGCAAGGGTACACGTTGTATCTCAACCTCCACACCGTCATACATTCCGGCGTCAAGACCGAGCTCTGCCTCGAGTGCGGCAAAGGTACACGTTGTATCTCAACCCTTACACCGTCATACACTCCGGCGTCAAAACCGAGCTCTGCCTCGAGTGCGGCAAGGGTACACGTTGTATCTCAACCTCCACACCGTCATACATTCCGGCGTCAAGACCGAGCTCTGCCTCGAGTGCGGCAAAGGTACACGTTGTATCTCAACCCTTACACCGTCATACACTCCGGCGTCAAAACCGAGGTCTGCCTCGAGTGCGGCAAGGGTACACGTTGTATCTCAACCTCCACACCGTCATACACTCCGGCGTCAAGACCGAGCTCTGCCTCGAGTGCGGCAAGGGTACACGTTGTATCTCAACCTCCACACCGTCATACACTCCGGCGTCAAGACCGAGCTCTGCCTCGAGTGCGGCAAAGGTACACGTTGTATCTCAACCCTTACACCGTCATACACTCCGGCGTCAAAACCGAGCTCTGCCTCGAGTGCGGCAAGGGTACACGTTGTATCTCAACCTCCACACCGTCATACACTCCGGCGTCAAGACCGAGCTCTGCCTCGAGTGCGGCAAGGGTATTCGTTGTATCTCAACCTCCACACCGTCATACACTCCGGCGTCAAGACCGAGCTCTGCCTCGAGTGCGGCAAAGGTACACGTTGTATCTCAACCCTTACACCGTCATACACTCTGGCGTCAAGACCGAGCTCTGCCTCGAGTGCGGCAAAGGTACACGTTGTATCTCAACCCTTACACCGTCATACTCTCCGGCGTCAAAACCGAGCTCTGCCTCGAATGCGGCAAGGGTACACGTTGTATCTCAACCTCCACACCGTCATACACTCCGGCGTCAAGACCGAGCTCTGCCTCGAGTGCGGCAAGGGTACACGTTGTATCTCAACCTCCACACCGTCATACACTCCGGCGTCAAGACCTAGCTCTGCCTCGAGTGCGGCAAAGGTACACGTTGTATCTCAACCCTTACACCGTCATACACTCCGGCGTCAAAACCGAGCTCTGCCTCGAGTGCGGCAAAGGTACACGTTGTATCTCAACCCTTACACCGTCATACACTTCGGCGTCAAAACCGAGCTCTGCCTCGAGTGCGGCAAGGGTACACGTTGTATCTCAACCTCCACACCGTCATACACTCCGGCGTCAAGACCGAGCTCTGCCTCGAGTGCGGCAAGGGTACACGTTGTATCTCAACCTCCACACCGTCATACACTCCGGCGTCAAGACCGAGCTCTGCCTCGAGTGCGGCAAGGGTACACGATGTATCTCAACCCTTACACCGTCATACACTCCGGCGTCAAGACCGAGCTCTGCCTCGAGTGCGGCAAAGGTACACGTTGTATCTCAACCCTTACACCGTCATACACTCCGGCGTCAAAACCGAGCTCTGCCTCGAGTGCGGCAAGGGTACACGTATTATCTCAACCTCCACACCGTCATACACTCCGGTGTCAAGACCGAGCTCTGCCTCGAGTGCGGCAAAGGTACACGTTGTATCTCAACCCTTACACCGTCATACACTCCGGCGTCAAAACCGAGCTCTGCCTCGAGTGCGGCAAGGGTACACGTATTATCTCAACCTCCACACCGTCATACACTCCGGTGTCACGACCGAGCTCTGCCTCGAGTGCGGCAAAGGTACACGTTGTATCTCAACCCTTACACCGTCATACACTCCGGCGTCAAAACCGAGCTCTGCCTCGAGTGCGGCAAGGGCACACGTATTATCTCAACCTCCACACCGTCATACACTCCGGTGTCAAGACCGAGCTCTGCCTCGAGTGCGGCAAAGGTACACGTTGTATCTCAACCCTTACACCGTCATACACTCCGGCGTCAAAACCGAGCTCTGCCTCGAGTGCGGCAAGGGTACACGTATTATCTCAACCTCCACACCGTCATACACTCCGGTGTCAAGACCGAGCTCTGCCTCGAGTGCGGCAAAGGTACACGTTGTATCTCAACCCTTACACCGTCATACACTCCGGCGTCAAAACCGAGCTCTGCCTCGAGTGCGGCAAGGGTACACGTATTATCTCAACCTCCACATCGTCATACACTCCGGTGTCAAGACCGAGCTCTGCCTCGAGTGCGGCAAAGGTACACGTTGTATCTCAACCCTTACACCGTCATACACTCCGGCGTCAAAACCGAGCTCTGCCTCGAGTGCGGCAAGGGTACACGTATTATCTCAACCTCCACACCGTCATACACTCCGGTGTCAAGACCGAGCTCTGCCTCGAGTGCGGCAAAGGTACACGTTGTATCTCAACCCTTACACCGTCATACACTCCGGCGTCAAAACCGAGCTCTGCCTCGAGTGCGGCAAGGGTACACGTATTATCTCAACCTCCACACCGTCATACACTCCGGTGTCAAGACCGAGCTCTGCCTCGAGTGCGGCAAAGGTACACGTTGTATCTCAACCCTTACACCGTCATACACTCCGGCGTCAAAACCGAGCTCTGCCTCGAGTGCGGCAAGGGTACACGTATTATCTCAACCTCCACACCGTCATACACTCCGGTGTCACGACCGAGCTCTGCCTCGAGTGCGGCAAAGGTACACGTTGTATCTCAACCCTTACACCGTCATACACTCCGGCGTCAAAACCGAGCTCTGCCTCGAGTGCGGCAAGGGTACACGTATTATCTCAACCTCCACACCGTCATACACTCCGGTGTCAAGACCGAGCTCTGCCTCGAGTGCGGCAAAGGTACACGTTGTATCTCAACCCATACACCGTCATACACTCCGGCGTCAAAACCGAGCTCTGCCTCGAGTGCGGCAAGGGTACACGTTGTATCTCAACCCTTACACCGTCATACACTCCGGCGTCAAAACCGAGCTCTGCCTCGAGTGCGGCAAGGGTACACGTATTATCTCAACCTCCACACCGTCATACACTCCGGTGTCAAGACCGAGCTCTGCCTCGAGTGCGGCAAAGGTACACGTTGTATCTCAACCCATACACCGTCATACACTCCGGCGTCAAAACCGAGCTCTGCCTCGAGTGCGGCAAGGGTACACGTATTATCTCAACCTCCACACCGTCATACACTCCGGTGTCAAGACCGAGCTCTGCCTCGAGTGCGGCAAAGGTACACGTTGTATCTCAACCCTTACACCGTCATACACTCCGGTGTCAAGACCGAGCTCTGCCTCGAGTGCGGCAAGGGTACACGTATCTCAAGGTGTGTGTACGGCGGTCGGTGCAAGGTTCCCGCCGGTCAAGTTCCCGCCTGAAACCTTAAACATGTTTATATCACAATAATAGACGAGTCTTATTTTGTGTGTGTTTGTAAATTAGAAAGATATAATGATATTATCATTACCATCATCACCATTGACTAGTCCGCTGCTAAACATAGGCCTTCCCAAGGATTGTCACAAAGCACAGTCCAAAGCCCCTTACACATCAATAATTACATGTTACCTTCAAACTTACGTTCTGCTGCTGTAACTCGGCACAAACATTTAATAATATAGGAAAGGACACGTTTTCATTTTTTTAAAAGTAGTTCTTCTTTCTTTAAAGTATCATCAAAAAATATTGTAAAATATTTTAAAACAATTGATGTTAAGAAAACTGCGGATCTGTGGGGATTTCCGTTAAAGTTATTGCGTCTATAATTGATACAATCGCGCCTCATTTAGCTATTATTTTTAATACTAGTATCGAATCGGTCGCTCGACAACTGATGCCGGTGTTGAGCTGATTAAATATATCTTTAATGCATGGGAGAATTATTAGTAACCTATCCAAGGCCTTCGAATGTGTTCACCATGAAACATTAATCAGGAAACTTCAACACTACGGTGTAAGAAGTAATGCTCTTAAATTCATTATTTCATATTTAAGTAAGAGAACGCAAAAAGTTGTTATTAACAGTATGAGCTCTTCCGGGTCGATGGTACAAATGGGAAGGCCTCAAGGCTCAATTCTCGGCTCCTTTCTGTTTCTTCTGTACATTAATGACTTACCTTACATAGTAGGGGATAACCATGATATAGTATTATTTGCAGATGACACTTCTTTAATTTTCAAATTAAGTCGACAATTACAAAAATATGACGAAGTAAATAATGCTATATCAAAATTAGTAAATTGGTTCAATGTCAATAATTTGCATATAAATGGCACTAAAACGAAATGTATGAAATTCATTACTCCAAATGTCAAACAATTAAATACTAATGTAATTTTAAGTGGGTAGAAACTGAGTCTTGTAGATACCACCATTTTCCTTGGAATCACACTAGACGCAAAGCTTCAATGGAGCCCCCATATATCAAAACTAGCAAGCAGACTTAGTTCTGCAGCATATGCTGTAAAAAAGATTAGAAGTCTTACCAGTGTTGAAACAGCTAGACTAGTTTACTTTAACTATTTCCATAGCATAATGTCGTATGGTATTTTACTATGCGGACACGCAGCTGATACTGAAATTATATTTATTTTGCAGAAGAGGGCCATAAGAGCAATTTATGATTTAAAGTCTTAAGAGTTGCTGCGTCAAAAATTTAAGGAAATTAATATATTAACCTTGCCTCTCAATACATTTATGAAAATGTAATGTACGTACACAAAAATAAAAGTAGTTTTACAAAAATAAGTGATATTCACTCTGTAAATACTAGGAACAGACACATCTATATTGAATAAAAAAGTTTCTGTTTCTGTTCTGTTACTTCACTGCGAACAACTTTTTTTTATTTACTCTCTGTTCTCATACCCTATGCTTTTTTTTATAAGATAAGGGTGACAAACGAGCACACAGCCCACCTTATGGTAAGTGGTTGCTGCGGCCCATAGACATCTACATCTATTCTCTATTACAAATTAAAATGCAGATGCGTTGTCACCCGTGAGGACTAAGATGGAATGCCTCATTTCCAGTAAAAAGGGCCTCCGGCCACCTGCACTCACCAAGCGAAACTCAGAGGTAAACCTCTACTTCACGCTGGTATTCTGTGAGGTCGTGGTACCACCCCGGATCGAGCCGGCCCATCCGTGCGACAGCAAAAGCTGCCGCTAGGCTCTACCACTGTTTAAATGCTACTTGACAGTAATTTTTGACTCTCGAGCTTACACGCACTAAAATAAAGTGCATACACTGACACTCTGAGTAAGACCTACCCACCATAGTGAGATAAAAATACTTTAATACATGTTATGACCAAAATGCTCTATCCCGCTTCACACAATTCATGGCTGGTTAATTTCATTTTAAAAAATATTGTTTTTAAAAATTAGATTTTACATAAAAGCTCCGACTTATTTGTTTTAATTAATGCTAACCACATAAACGATTGTACACATATTCTATGCTATAGACGTATACACACGTACACTTCGTCATAATCGCTCTGTATGGCGAACGTAAATACATGAACACTTGGCGTACTAACCCTGGCTCAAATACGTCCACATAGTTGTTGGTATGACTATTTGTGCCTGTTATTCTATTCAATTAATTGAACTCTTGCGTTCCATTCACTCGTAGGTTTCTACCGGAAAGACCATCTGCGCAAACACGCTCGCTCGCACGAAAGCAAACGAGCGCGCGACGAAGCGAACCACGAGCAGGGCGAAGTGAAGCCAACGTCTAACAACACCGCCAACATTACCACCACCAACATCACTAACAATACCATACTGCCAGAGATTACTATACATGTGAGTATTTACATAAGAATATGCGAAGAGAAAAATTTGCAATCCTTAAATCTACATACAATTTTCTTAATATTATATAAGAGAGGGTTTTGCCACAAGAAAAATGTATTTACTGTTCAAATCTGTATAACTTTGTTTTTGTGGGTTGAAAGTTTTCTGCACAACTCGGTCCAGTACGGTTTTTACTTGGTTTTTGTGGCATCAAGATGTACGGAAACACTCCGTGTTTATTTGTTTTTATGTGTGAGGTTGTAAAGAATAGTAGTTTTCATTACGAGTGCGGAAAGCCTGTTATTGCAAAGAGTTTCGACAAATGTCTACCCTAGCCGAGGCGCAGCCGAAGGTGAGGGTTGACAGTCGGAACAAGTTGCAATGACGGTTCCGCACGTGTACTGAACAACTATTTTTAATACAGTTGCGAAAAAATCCATAGAAAAAATGAAGCAATTTAATAAAGAACATTTTTGGTAAATGGCGCCAACCGTAAAAGGATATAAGCTGAGATTTTTTTTGTTTTCTTCACCCATTCTGGATAGGCAAAGGGAAGTATGCCTATACAGCCAAGTCTTCAGTAGATTTTTTTTATTGATATAAAATGAAAATTAAATTTAATGAGATGAAATGAAATAAAACCTAACCTAACTCATTTAATCAAATTATTAAATCTGATATTGAAACAAATTAGTAGCTTCTTTTTAGAAATATTTGCATGAATCATAAAAACTTCTATGAATTTTTTTAGTAAAAACTTCGTGGTTGGTTTTTTCTTTTTAATAGACATTATTTTGACAGTTGGGAAAGAGAACGCACGATTTCGGAAAAGGTAAAGAAAAAGCTCGAGTATGTAATAGCCCACATCCCGAACGCTATACGTCCTTGCAATACGCCACTTTTTGAGCAACTGTATTAAAAAAAACATATGTGAACAGGTGCCGACGAGCTCAAACATGCAGGTGCCGGTGCAGATCAACATCCCGCCGCACGTGGCGCAGCAGCTGCACGCACAGCCCCCGCCCCCGCCCCCGCCCCCGCACCGCTCGTGACCCCCCCACCGCACCCCCCACCACACGTAACCACACACATTGCACATAAAACCATGCATACTTGATAAACGTTCAACATCAATCACTCCATTTCGTCTCGTTCGTGAGTACGCTATTACGAGATCAACCAAAAAGATCTTGTCTTCCTATAGATGACGTTATCACCGTGTCTATTACACCAACATCTATCTCTCTCTGCTATTTCTCATTGTCGCCCAACAGTACACATACGGTCTTATTTATAATCGATAGTTATCTCTTACTTAAATTGAGCATTAATAATCTAGAGATAGGTATATATACCTACTTGTCTCTTTCTATTGTCATTTAATTTATCATATAAATAAGAAAGAGAGAGAAAGCAACTTTAAACATTTCCTTAGTCAATGTCGATTTTTATGAGTAAGGCCGTATATGAATAATTGTTTTGTACTATATCTATGCATGATGGATTTTTCAGCACTTACTGTCAATTATATATTACATATTATATATAGTTGATGGTCAGTTCAAAACAAACAAAAAAAACTCAACGTTAACTTAGTATTTATGCTGTTTAAAAGTATAGATATGCAGTGATGTAACGAAAATAATGTAGAGTGTGATTGATAGAATACTTACCATTGGTATAGCTACAAGGGGAATAATGTGGTGAACATCCAGTCAACACGACCGAAGTCTATGATATTGTACTGCTTAATTTGAACCCCTTTTTACTAAGTACAATAGACCGATCATTTAAGGATACCATGTATCACCGTGCCCCTCTTAGCTAATCCAATGTGTGATGCCCTGATCGTTGTTCAAAAGGGAACGCAAAATTAACAAATGACTAAGCAATATTAAACTTACTACAAAGAATATAACAGTACTAGATACAAAGTGGCCACTCTTCAACTGAGTTAACTCATCCCCGGAATCAATAGACTCTTAATTAGTATTGATAATTGCAATAACATTATTTGAACTTTCCGGATCAAACGATTGGCAGGACCTACGACCAATAAATATAGTATGTATAGTATTGTCCGACGACCGACATTATCAAAGGGTTCTCCACAAATCACAGAATACCGAAACTCGAAATGATCCATTTGAATGATCGAGTCACTTGAAATGAATAAAAGACTTAAGTCTTTGTGATAGGTAAGTTTGACGCGTTGACAGTGTTACCAACCCGAAGTTTGTATCGGAGGTAGATATGGTAATGTTTCTATTGAGTCACAAATATTTCATTTCTTTTTATAAGGAACCTTAGTGAATACAGGATCATTGATCATCACTTCCCAAAATAAAACCCGAAAAATAAAAAAATGGAAAAAGAATCATGAAAAGTTTAGTATATCTAAATATTCAATTCCTCTATTCGATTAAATAAACTTACTTGAACGTGAAAACAATTTGTAGCAGTGATAATTGAGAATTCATTTGAAATTATATGGTATGTTGTTGTTATTATTAGAATCAAGTAACGTAAAATCTATCAAAAATTAAAAAAGTTGGAAGTTTTTTTTCCAATGTATTATATAGGAGATAGATACTTAAACTTGGTAGATCTACCGAAAAGTTGGTAGAGATGGTAACACTGCCGCGTTGGTTTCATACATTTTATCAACACTGGTCATTGTGGGTTTATGAATAAAAAAATAGATATATATGAATAAATAGCAAGCATTAAAGCTATTGTTATTAATGTTGTCTCAATTGATTCTATTGATCAAAAGCAGCTCCATTATCCGACAAGTACATCAGTGAAAATCCATGTTTATATTATAGTAGGACATCTTTGGTAGTGCTGTAATTTTTATGCTAACTTTATCATGCGTATAACTTAATAATACTTTTTTGGAGTAATATTTAGTTACAATATTCTGTAATATAATTATATAATGAAGTGACCATTAGTACTGAAATAATGACAACAATATGTTATAATGCTCTCGGAAAGCTTTAATGTGAAAGTACCTCAAGGCAGCAGTTGTGCAGCTGCGTTCTTAATAAAATTAACAAACAAACAACACTTGACCAACAAATTTGAAATGTTAACATTATCATTCATTAGGTGTACTCCTTGCACTGCCAATCCGGTAATATAACTAACGTTCTAAATGAAAAAAATACAACAGAAAAAAGCTTTAAATGTTGCCAACATTGTTTTGACCATTTGATCAAACAAATGCAAATTCTGAATGAATTTATGCAAGCAGGAAGCTATTGTGCCACTTCAATTATTGACATTATTTTTTGACATAAGCCATTGTGAACATTGCGAATTATATTATGTAAAGAAACTAATATTATGAGTAAAATTATTTAATTAAATAAACAGGATATGTGGAGCTTGAAATGTTGGTAACAGCCTTATTACATGTCCCATACTGCCAAACATGTGATGTGTAAGGTTTATTGTAATGACCAAGGGTGGGTCGTGATTCCACATTGTCGACTGTAATTAGTCTACATACTACATATCTTCTATATAATGTTTAAGTTTCCGATTAAGGGACCGATCCAGATGTAGCACATCAGCACTACTAAATATCACTTGCTCCTCTTCATTTGAGTGCTAGTGATTATTTACGACAAAGGACAAAGGTAGGCCAATAATAGAATGAGAATGAAGTATTAATATACAGATAGGTTTATAATGTCGGAAAAATGTAGCAATCAACACAAAATAGTATTTATATGCAGTGATATTTTTATTATCACTTGCTTGAATGGATTTGTTAAAAGTAAATTTGATATTAAAAAAAAAACAAAGAAGCCTAGTTCAGTGATAAATAATATATGTTTCGTATACAAACTACAATATATATTATGTATAGTTCATACGTCACCTCCGCCATATATTTTATGATGGCGTCTTAAAAGTTTGTGTTACCGCGCAATTATGACTAATTCATAAAGATATATTTGTCAAAATTCTACGACTATTATAGTATAGGAATTACGGACATACATAGAAACATAAATTTACAGTTAAACTGGTATGTACAGTTAAAAATTCAACCCTACTTTACGATTCTCCGCTGTCAGATAAAAACACTATAACATTTTACTTAGACAGTTAACTTACGGAATATCTTTATTAAAAGCCTTGATCTACGACGATTAATGATTTCATGATTTACTTTTAAATGTTATAACGTATAAGAAGTAATAGTTGTATAAGTTAATCGTAGCCCGAAATTGCCTTGAGTATTTCAGCTTAGTGTTTAGAAGTAAATGAGTTTTTGGGTAAATTTATTCAATTTATACGAGCAATAAAATAATAGCAGTAAATAATGAGATATATCTGTTACACCGTCATGCTACATTTCCTAAATTAAGACTGGTAACCGTATAAACTTAGATATATTAATGATTTTCAGAAGGTTTCTAGTAGGTATATTTTGTACTAGCAAAGTTAACGTACAACTAATTAAGATGTGCCGTTTGGTGCATGATAGAGACTACAATAGTATCTTGATAATATAATCACCATCATCTTCATTATCATTACAGCTCGTCACAAGTCCACTGCTGAACACAGACCTCCGCCAAGGAACGCCACATCTTGATAATAATAATTCATAGTTGGACCGTGTTGTGCGCAAAATTGATCCAACCCACTAACTGGCTAAAATAATGATCCATCGGCTCTATTTATAATTTGGCTTCTGTCACAAGAAAAATGTATATATCTTTCAAATCTGAACAACTTTGTTTTTGTGGGTTAAATCATTTCTGCACAACATGGTTCAATTATGTATTTTTATAATTGTCAACCAAATATACACTAATACGATAAGAAAATGACTATTGGATTTTTTTATTGATATTAATTTTATCGCTTATATTTATTACTTATTTTTGAAATCTCGGTGTTTCGAGTGCTCATTTGCACAGTTGCTCTGTCTCTCTCTTTTCACTAAATGACAATAGAAAGAGACAGGTATAGAGATATTTCATATTTAATTAAATTATGTAAGCGATAATCAATGACTATATGTAAGGTCGTCAATATTTGCGTAAACATGACAAATTATTCGGGAAAATTTTTTTTACTATACAGATCTACTACCCTGTACAGGAATGGAGTTAGTCAAAAAACAGATAGCTGCAGCCTTTTGGGTTTTATTTCTTTGTATAGTTGTTGTTTTTTTTAGAAATTTTACATAGGCTCTATCAAATTTAAAGCATTCGTTTTTTAAAGTTAGTGATATTTAAAAATATTAATTTTATCGAGTAATATGGCTTTTTAGAAAAATAGAAACTATTATTATTGTAACTAGCACAATATGTATTCACCAATACCAAATTTATTTAAAATGAAATTGTTTGAAGCAACAGTTGTTGAAGTCTTCCACGTAATTTTCCAAAGTAACAGCTGATATTTGAATTGCATTAAGAGAAAGAAAAGCGGCAAACACACGCGGAATATAAACTTAATGCAAGACAGATTTGTGACATTTAATTGTAATGAAATTGACCTCGAGAACGTCTAACCAAGATTTTGACGAGCCTTCATATCCGCCGTCCTGAGCAGTTTGTAATGTTAATAAATCTTTGGGGCCTCATCTATTTAAAATTCCGATCCTTATTTTAATATGTCATTGGGAAGATAGAAACTAGGACGTTAGAAAGCACAAACTAGAGTGCAGAGTTTATCAATTTTCTCAAAGCGTTCTCGCCTTTACGCTTACTGCACCCCCGATAAGCATGGTATATGCATTTTCATGATGACAGAAAGCATGTGGCTCGGGACCGTTTCTTTGAGGGAGGCTTATGTTCAGCAGTGGACTTGAGGCTGTAATGATGATGATGATGATGATGATGATGATTACAATGTTGCAAGTCAACGTGATACTAATGTTTTGCATACGGAATCAGTTTACACGAGACTCTTAGTTAATTACCGTGGACCAATGACAACGTTAAACATGGTGTGTTGCAATCAGTTGACGTTTGTAGAAGTGTAAAAAGTGTATTACTCATGTGTCTGTGAAAAAGGATATCCGGTGTTCTTGATGCAAATGAAACTGCCGGTTAGGTATATTTTTGTGTGCATGTAGTGATAGGTTATTCGTTAAATGTTACTTGTTTTAATTACAGAAGTCGTTTATTAGCGAATGCCACGTAAGATAGTAATAACTGTTTGGAAATTCTATTATTTGGCAATTTTGGTAGCGGTTTGTTATTTTTGTCTTTTACTCATATATCTGTACTCGTATATATGTCGCAGCCCTATGGTTTAATCAGCCGGTTATTTCATTAGCTAGCCATTTAATCAAACTACGGTAATCAATGAGGGCTAATAATCTTACGCTCATCAGATGTCGCTAGTTGGGATTGAGGTGAACTTTTTTGTCACGCAGTGTCACCATCATTGAAAAGTTGGGTTTTATATAAAAGTTTTTTGATTTCCAGTATATGTAGTAAAAAAAAAGTGTACATACACAAAATTATGCCTCAATTGTGTGTTCTTTGATTTTTGCACATATTTTGAACTTTTTTCATCCTTCTAGATTTAGGATTATCCGTAGTTTGGTTTATCTTTTTTTTATCTATTTCTAATCTAATTAAAATATAATATAAAAAATGTTTCAGAAAGAAACATTAGTGCTTACACTTTTTTAACAATTTAACTTCCATGTCCATTGCTTCTGTTAAATATTTCACCGCATTCCAGTCATTCCTGGTAGCAGAAAATTTGTGGATGTCCTCATTGAATGCATAAAGTCTGCTTCGCCAATTCGCCCAATGTCACGTTTAACGAAATCAAATTATCTCGGTTTACGAGGGTAATCATTAATCTGGTGGAAAGTATCAGTTCAAAATTATGTTTAAAATTTAAGAGTCATTGGTTTATATCACATGCATTCACACCCATATTATCCATTATGAGAAAGCATAGAAAATAACTTAAACGACTTGATGTCTCCTGATTCAGTTTTTTTTTTTTTCAGTTTTTTTTTTGAGTTCAGCTGACTTTACGTCAGCCAAAGCGTTAACGTTGTACACTTCATTGTATGTAATTCGACTAAAAGGCTAGATGTTTAGCTGAATGCTAAACATGTATGGATATGGCCCGTTTAATGAAGTGGTTGATTAAATAATTGACTGCGACATATTATACATTTATATTTTCGGTATCATGTTCATAAGTTTGGTCCAAAACCTGGGACGAATTAAACGTAAGGTTTTGTTTTTCAACATTGTATAAAAGCAGCCAAGGAATGCCGATCGAAGCTAGACTTTGCAAAAAGCTTATAATGCAATAAAACCTATGACATTGTAAATATCATCGTTACTGTGATATTTATACCATTTCATGTTGTTCTCTTTGTTATTCATGGTTTTAGGATATTTGCCGATTTGTATTCAGTACATTCTTTAGGGTCGATTTTTCAATCATCGAATAAATGTTATCCTTCAAATAAATTATAACCTGACTGAATATAAATGTTAAACTAATGAACTATTTTGTTCATACAACTGTAGTTTTTGATTTGCTTAAGTTGTATTTTAATTCTATGAATAACTCTGAAAATTGAAAAATCGATCCTTAGTAGTTATAAGCCATTTGTTAATATTTACTTTTAGTTTTTAGAAACACATTTAGTCACTCGCAGGTGTGATATGATCATGTTTCAGGAACATTTCATTTTATATAGGTAATAGTAAAATTTGCTATTTACGGTAAATTTTTAAATTTTGTAAATGGTGTTGCGTACGGTGTGCTTTCATATTTAGTAGAGAAAACTATAGCAGTTACTGTCGAACATTGCGACAATGAATTAAACAGGCATCATATCACTCCTGCAATAATAACTACAGAAGAAAAATGCCTTTTTAATCATGTTCTATACCACACGATATTAACCCTATCAGCTTTAATGTAGTTATAAATTGATTTCGAATTATATTTTTGTACTTAGATTAAGGTTTTAGGCATCGCTTTGTTTTAAAATCTCTTTGTCGGGGCTTCTTAATGTATTTATTTTTGTAATAAGTCTGCTAATATTGTGTGTGTAAAATTTTGTGACGTTTTACTTGCAGCTTTCCAACCCGTAGTGTTAAGAAGTCCTGATGTATTCAAGTAAATAATAAAAAGGTGCTCGTGATGTTCAGTATGGTAGATTCCATATTTTTTGACATGAGATTAGACTAAGTTGTACATTCTATCATCTAACATAGAATTTAATAATCAGTTCATCACATGTAATGTTAAGTTGATTGTCTCCGCATACGTAATTTTGAATTTGAAGAACTACGACGTAGATAACCTTATAAAGTTTTCCTAAGTATTTCAATTGTGTAACTGAAATTATTTTTTAATTTGCAGTTTTCTCCGATTTAGATTTACTTTTTTATAATTTTTTATAAGATTATTGAAATTAGTAGTTAAAGTATTATAAGTTAAGGTAACAGTTAGGTGATTAAACTTTCATTTGAAGGTTATAAGTGTAAACATTTTTGTATGAAACTTATTTATTAATGAGATTAAAAAATAAAAACACTGATTTTTATAAACTATTTTTATTTTTGACCTCTGTATGTGT
Organism: Parnassius glacialis; assembly: GCA_033319125.1. Taxonomy (NCBI): domain Eukaryota; kingdom Metazoa; phylum Arthropoda; class Insecta; order Lepidoptera; family Papilionidae; genus Parnassius; species Parnassius glacialis. Next base: position 46,304,453 of record JAVANC010000005.1, read on the forward strand.
GTGTGTGTGTGTATATTACTGCTCTATACGGCGAAGGTGCTATGAAATTACAATTGCACCCTTAATGAGTTATATCAATTGGACGTTCGACCCACGTGCTGTGTTCAATGATAATAACCGATTGCTACGTCCCACTGTAATGTTTGGACAATGCAATAAATTAAGACACCGATGCAGCTTAAAGCTGAACGCACATATCGCACACCTAGATCTAAAAAGAGCTAACTCAAAAATTTCAATTTTTGAGTTATGTATACCGTCGAATTCCTTAAGTCACTACCTAGCTACCGATAAAACAGATTCAAAAATAGTTTTACAACTCAAAGCTAGATGACCGTAGAAGTACCTTTAGTTGAACGAGCAAGGCCTACTCCTTTCCCATCAAAACGGGGACAAATATACATACATTTGTTAAACAATACGGAAATAACTACAAAAATCCAATTTTCAGCCACAAAAAACAAAACACAAGATTTCTATAACATCTACTATCTGCATTTAAAAAGCTGATCAATACAGAAAACTCCTGCAGTGCACAGGAATAAAGTAATCAGTTTTTCGCCTTTTCTGAAAAAACTGTTTTTTTTGAGTTAACTCTGTTTAGATCTAGGTGTGCGATATGTCCGCGCCGTACACGCCGTACGCGCCGAATTTTAGAATTCGTTCTATGAAATCATATGAAACCTCGCACATTACACCCGCACCGTACGCGCCGAATTTTATAAAATGCGGTAGGTAATAGGTATACGATATCGAAGGACGAATGCTGATGACGTCATATAACGCGGCGCGTTCGGCGCGTGCTGATACTCAGTGTTGTCTAATGTTGCCAACTTAGTGGATTTTCCACTATAACTGGTGGTTTCGACTTTATTTCGAATTATATTTTTTAAGTGTTAAATGTACACTGAGGTTAGAGATTGGCAGAAAAATGCTGCAACGAAATTGAAAATCCGATAAACGTTGTGAAATTAATACTTAGTGATAAATTATGTCAATACATAAAAAAATTATAGTGAATTTTAATTCAAAAACCCAACTATACCTAATTACTTAATTACCAATAAAAATACTTACCTCAAACATACAGCAAGTCTTACCTCTGGTTCAATTGGTCTTCTAAATCTTGAGTTTTCCATAGAAAGATATGGTTTTAATATATGTAACAATTCTTGAAATTTCTTGTATGTTAAATGCAAATATTTAAAAAATCGTTCATCATCATATAACAAGTCTTTAAATAAAGTGTAATACTCTCCATACAATTGCCTTTTTAAATTAATACTATGAATCTAGAATCTTCTTTTTCTTCGAATTTTGTTTTCTTCTTCCTCTGCCAACAAGCAGGCTATTACAATAGTTTTTCCATAGTGATTCCGAGCGATAAATGTCTTCAATCTAATCTATCTAATGTACCGTTTCACACCAGTGGTTGGAAAAAACTGCAAGAGTTGTTGGCAATCCAAAGGATTTGCGGACGGCGCGGACGGTGCGTACGTGCAAATGTGCGAGGCCATCAGTAAAATTCGGCGCGTACGGCGCAGACAAATGTGCGATCAGCTATAACTATTGATTTGGAGGAGACATATATAGTAATTGTGACGTAGGTACATAGGTACGGGGTAGCGTTTGTGTAACGTGGTTCCAGCAGGAGTGAAATTATAAAATCGTAAAAAATTGTTACCCTCTTTTCTACGGATGACGGACTTCAATTTGTGATAAAACAACAATAGGCACGCGACTTCCCACCATACATATGTTTTAAAAAATATAACATTTGAAATTCAAACATTTAGTAGCGATCAGGAGCGCAGAACTTTCAGTGTGCCTTTTGTAATTGCCTACCGCCCACTGCAGCCATTGTACACCAGCAACCAACTTCAATCCTGGTCGTGTTTTTAAATTGGGCTGCATGTTAAAACAATTTTATGACTTCAATTATGGTAAAAAGAAATTACACACCTTCAGCGTCTAACAATAGAAAATTACAATAGATTCGCGGCCAAACAATATGGCTTTTTCCTACCTAGAGCTCAAAAGCGGAGCGTTATAACGTTGAATAATAATTGTTATCTGAAATCTGAATACCTGTTTTTATGTTTTATCTCAAATTAATATTTTATTTTTATAGGGACATACTTTTCCTTCTATTATAAGCCTTACAACAGCCATAGTTTTGCCCACATATAAGATTATGATGTTCGGATCTTTAACATAGTGGCAATGGCAATCCTAGCTGTGGCTGTGGGTGCGATTCATGCACGGAACAAGTATTTCAAATCCCATAAATAATTGTTACTTGTCTGGGAGTCTATTTATTTGAAATTTATAGATATAAGTATATATCGTGGCTAAAGGCCTAAGTGTGATTTTTCCGGCTTAGCCGGCGACAACTAGGTGCAGCCGATTGCGGTTGGTTAAACTTAGGTTTAATCGATTGAATAGTTTTTTTTTGGAAAACGAATTTACAGTTCACCAGATTGTAAGTGCCTACTGCAGTCCGTGGACACCTGCAGTCAACTTCAAACAAAGAAGACTACAAATGTGTTGTCACCTCTGAGGTCCAAGATGGAATGCCTCACAGCGTGTAATTGTACCGGCTCCCTATACCCTCCAGACCGGAATATAAAACGATTATTAAACCATTGCTATTATGCAGGTATGGGATAAAGGGTTGTAACCTAGACGGACTAGAACCTAGGCAGAAAAGAAGTTCTACCACCAAGTAAATTCATGGCTAAAACTTGGTATAGCCGGTTACTTGCGGGTAAAACTAGATCGGTATAATAAAGTCCGAATTACAATTAAAATGACAATGACTTCTATTTTTGTCAAAAATACTCACCTTTGATAGGACGCTGTTTTCGTAATATTTTCGTCAGTGGGTTTTGTTAAATTTATCCAAAATACGGATGCACACATCATATAATATCAGCGACATAATTTAAAATTTTGTACAACCGACTTCAATATAAATTATGAAGAATAGGTAACTATTGGGCAGACCTTGACCAAATTTATATGAGACAACATGTGAAGCACCAGCTTTCAAATAAAAAAAAAGTATCATCAAAATCGGTTCACCCAGTAAAAAGTTATGAGGTAACACACATAAAAAACATACAGTCGAATTGAGTACCGTCTCCTTTTTGAAATCGGTAGAAAAGGTGAAGTTGCGGCTGGTTTCGGACAAATCGAAAATACCTAAGTTTGACTAACCGCAATCAGCTGCACCTAGTTATCGTAGTCGGAGGCGGAGGTTTAATCGCATTTTGACATTTACCCGACCGCACCTCGACTTTTACCCGTGACATATATAACACCTCCTTCACGGCAGGAGAAATTTTTAGTGGGAGAGTAAAGTTCTTTTTTTAATTTGCAGGTGACACGTGACACCGTGTAGTGGCGGTGTAAGGATATTCACTACCCTATGTCGTACCGTGTCGCCTCTTACGAGTAACTAAACCAATTGGTAAATAAATAATATCCCCTAAACCCTAATGTGAGTCAGTCTATGGGGAAGCCCTATGTTCAGCATGTATGTTCAGTTCGAACAGAAGAAAATCATCTTAACAAAGTCAGACTCGAAAACTAACAACTACTCGTAATATTAAGACTTATGTTAATTGAAGCACTAAGCTACGTGGTCTTCGTACCACTTATTCGCTGCCATGTTGAGTAATTGACACCCACCGAGCACATTTTGTCAATGAGCTATCTATGGAAGTTCTGTTTTTTTTTGTATCGGTACTTAAAATAATATTTTCAATTACTTATCTGTCGTTATGTAGCGTAGCTATTTGTAGCAAATAATGGATTTATAATACCTGAAAATGGTGGTTAAGTCGTAAGAAGTAAATGAGCGACCCGTGGCACAGTGGCTTAGTCATAAGTTGCGGCCGTGGGTTTGAATTCCGCACGGAACATAGAGGGTCTCGATGTTTGTCCAGTTTATTAACCCCAGAGCTACCACGAACAAAGTGGAAGAAACAATATTACTTTAAATTAATCTAAAATTAAATGTTTTTAAGCCAATTTAAAATCGTGTTTATATATTCGTTATTTATGTATTATATAATGCTACCTTTCGGTACTTTTGGTGGTTATGTTTTGGCGATCGGTGTGGCGATGTGGGGTTTATGACACTAAATTTATATAAACAAATTAAAAAAAATATTTTTATTTTTTTTTTCTTTATGGCGGGTCTGATACCTTCGCCAAATGTTAACAAAAGTGTAAAATGTGGGTATAGAAAGTGAAGCGTGCAAGTTAAATGACCATGATGTGAGATGATAAACTACGTGTGAAATATCTTCGATAATGCGTCATTATTTAATGAGCAGTCCAGCAGTGAATTCAAAAGGTTGTTTTACTTTATTTTATTTAATAAGTTTTATTACCCAATTATTCATTTAAATGTTAAATAGACTGAATAAAAAGAAGCTATAAATTAAGCCGTGCTCGCAAGGATTTCAACAAGTTCCCCGTCGAGCACGTGTACTCGCGGCTCTGCCCCCGTGCCCACTCCGCGCTCCTCTCACACCCTGAAGCTGCTGCCGAGAGCGCAGGCGTGCTGACCCTCCGCGCATCATGTCCGCGCACATCGCCGTCCCTGACTTCGCTTATTTCGTCGAAGGGGAACAATTAAAACGTTATGAAAACAGTTCAGATCGCCAGGACAGAGGTAACTATTCAAAAACACCTTGATGTAACTCCTCAAGTCCGTCCCTCGACGTCCCAGTGCCGTCCGAAGGAACGATGGTGTGGGAGCGTGGGTCGGTAAAAATAGAGCGCTAGAAATGTCGGCGGAGATTGGGGTGAGGCAGAATGGCGGGGGTTGAGTGAGCGCCCTACTAGGGGCCGCACCCTTTGTTATGGTGCGTGTTTTCAGCATAAACGAGTGGTTTTAACCTTGACACCGGAATGTCTGTCGCGCTTTCAGATACGTTGAAATATGAACTTCGCCCAGTTCACGGGTCACATACCGTCGGCGGCGGGAATCCCGACCATCCACCAGTTCGCGGCAAAGTTCGGGTACGAAGGAAACGGAGGCGGTGGCGTGGTGCAGGACACGCGCTACTCCACGAGCGGCGCGGGCGGCGTTCAGTTCGCGGTGGCCCCGACCGCTGGTGTAGTGGACGGCGTCAAGTTCCGACAGGCTGAGAGCGTCGTGGTCGTCAGCTCTGCACAACCAGGAGCAGTCGCTCTAGCTGGACTTGCGCCCCTTCATACTGGTAACTTCAATCTTTATGTGTCTCATTTTTTTTTGTAGGAGTAATGGAAAAAAAGTTTTCTTTTTCAATATAGATCCTAAATAATACCTGTCCTGCGAAGAACCAGCAAGAAACCCAGTGGGACATACTTTTTGAATGAATTTTAAAAGAACTGTTTACAATCATATATTAGACTTATACATCATGACATGACACTATTAGGTAACTAAACAAAACAAATTAACTAACTACACAAATTAGAAATAGTTTGGTAGCGATCATTTTATTTCCAGGGGCCAGGGGTATTATCATCCATAAATTCCTTAATGTATGTCTGTGAATATGAAGGTTTACTCACATTTGAACAATATAAGTTTTATTTTTGATAAATTAGAAAAGAGTTTTCTTACAGTAGGTACCTGTTAATTTTGATTAAGTGCATATTATATTTTGAAATATTTTTTGCGTGATAAATGTCTCGAGACTAACTCTACTGGATACAACAAAAAAATCAATTAACTTTTCAGTCATGTAGGTAGTAGTATGAACTAGAATTAAAGTAATTTAAAGCGGGTTGGACCATGCGCAACATATTATGGTTCCATAGTCAGTATATTATAGCGTTCTGGCATTACATAGATGTTTTATATGACATTTAAAAACTTGCTTATATTGGACTACGGTAACGAAAGAAAAATAAACCAAAATCCAACTTTTAAAGAAATATTATGAAAATTGTTTTGCTGTTCGAGCGAGTTCCAGCCGCTTATGATGAGCAAACTTAGATCAATATATATATTCATAATATTATGATCTAAACACTCCTTTATTAGTCTGGGTCTAAGCATTGATATTATATAATATAATCTATCTAAGTGAGCAAACTATGCACGACACGAATGGGTGGGATCGACCGGGACCACGCTCTCACAGATTACCAGCCTAAAATAGCACTTTAATGCTGTTACGTTTCGTATGTGTAGAGAACCGGGGACCCTTTTTGCTGGAAATGAGGCATTCCATCTTAGTCCTCACGGGGTGACAACGCACCTACATTTTGATTGGTCCACTTACCATAAACTGGACATATCCTAGTCGATTGTCAATTAAGATTTTATCTATTATATCAAATTACTATGTTAAATAATTTTACAGAAAATTGCTTGTGACAAACAGGCAGACTTTTAAGTTTTAAGTTTACGATTTACTTATTTTAAAATTTTGCATTTTACTCTTGTAGGTAAAATTTTGCATTTTACTCTTGTAGGGTAATTTTAAAATTGGTAGTAGGGCTTCCTTTCTACTTAGACTGGGTAGGTGACACTCAGGTTTTAATCCTTCTAATTCAATAATGTGTAAAATTAAAAGTTAAAGTTACAGTCAATATACGTCCCACAGGCCTCCTCGCATTTCTGAGAATGTTTAGGGCAAGGAAACGTCCGCCGCGCTGCCCCAATGCTTGTTGGCGAACTTCACATGTCTTCAAAATAAATTTTTTTCTTATTTCTTAGACATGCCGGTTTCCTCACGATGCTTTCCTTCACCGCCGAGCACGTGGTTAATCAGCACTTAAAATTGCAATTAACAGTTTCATTGGTGCCGGCGGGGATCGAACGAGTGTTTCTCGCGTACTGTGAAATTTACAGCGAGCGGTAACCATCTGAGCTACCACGGCTCTTTATACAATAATAATGGATCCTATTAGGAATGTTATAGACTCTCGCGTTAAATAAACTGTCATCAGTAGTCGTAAAGAAGGATAAAATATGGCTTTTAGATAAACCACTTATTAAATGTTTTATTCATGATAGACGCATGATCTTAACAGTGGTAAAACCACGCGGCAGCTTTTGCTGTTGCACGGATGGGCCGGATCGAACCGGGGTGGTACCACGACCTCACAGAAAACCAGCGTGAAGTACAGATTTACCTCTGCGTTTCGCTTGGTGAGTGCAGGTGGCCGGATGCCCGTTTTACTGGGAATGAGGCATTCCATCTTAGTCCTCACGGGTGACAACGCATCTACATTTTGATTTGTAATAGAGGATAGATGTAGATGTCTATGGGCCGCAGTAACCACTTACCATCAGGTGGATTGTGTGTTAGTTTGTCACCCTTATCATATAAAAAAAAAGACGCATTCTCAATAAAATTCACCAACATCAATATGCTAATTGTATAGACCCACGCAAACAGCTCAAGATTCGTACCACATCTGCCTTTTGTGTACTGGAATACTTCATTCGCACGTGCAGCGTACACGTACAGGCCAAAGAGCACATTAATCATGGTACGTGTATTCAGGGCGCAAGTCTTTTGCACTTGACCGCCTTTTTAAAGAATCAATAACACCATTAACGCCTGCTGTCATTTGTCACTCCTAACATGTCAAAATAGGTACCATTAATTAAAATGATATAAAGTAAAGTTACAGCTTGTATACTTCCCACTACTGGGCACAGACCACCTTTCGTTTTTGGGAGGTTTAGAGCAAAGAAGGTTTGCCGCGCTACCCGTGAAAGAAAACATCGTCAGATAAATTTGCATTTCTGAGAGATTAAAAAAATACTTTCGAAGAAATGTGAAGTCCGCCAACACGCATTGGGGCAGCGCGCAGCGTGGCGGTCATTATAACCCTTTCAGCATTAAAAACCTCTCAAAAATGAGAGGAGGCCTGCTGTGTTCAGCATTGGTGTATAGGCGTATCTTTATTTTACTTACTTAATGTGATCTTGTGAATATGTTTGGATGTTTTCACGCATTAACGACTAAATCTATTCGGTTGAAATTTGACATATAGATAGACCATATCTTCAATAACCATTATAATACTATTTTACAACAAAAAAACCCTTTAAAAAAAGTAAGTAAGTAGAAGAATTCAAGCCTCGGCTTAGAATGTGATATTGATTAGTCTTTTTATTTCTCTGAAATCCACCTTTATACTTACGTTTTTTACCTTTTTGAGTGGACTAAGACATATCATAATCTTAATATCTTCTAAATAGTTTCATTATAATCTTCATCCCCAATTTGCCATCCTTAGGGGTATATATTTTTCTCCCACTTTTACATGAGAGAGAGAGAGACCACTAGAGAATTTATTTTATAAAAATAATCAACAAAATAGATTCACAGTTAACGAAGATATCCTGGAACATAAAACGAGTTGTGCGCCTCTTCTTCTTTTTGAAATTCACTAAAATTAAATATGAGTGTTTTTTTTCCACGCAGACGAAGCCGCGGGCAAATGCTAGTTTTCAACAAGTTGATTTAATCAGAGATGTATATTACTTAATTTCCCTCCCTTTATCCTTCCACGTGATCTTTTTACGCCTTTGATGAACAGTGAACACGGGAGTGAAGTATCAGACGATTTCTGCATCCTCGTCGTCGGTCAATCTGGGCAACATCGCGTACGGAGGTCAGGCGAGCTATGTGCAGGCAGAGACCGTGCACCAGCTAAAGGCCGAGCAAAGGACCGACAAGCGGGAATATAGGGAGGAGTTGCATCATGATCTGATGGCCACTATGATGCAGCAACAAGGTGAGGGTTCATTTAATCAGTCTGTCAAAGGTCCATATAGGCATAGGTGTAGAATGAATATAGGCCACGGATTGTATCATAGGGGTTATTTGTTATGGTTGCCACGTTTAGCAAGCAAGCGCAAGCGGGTAAGCAACCACAGATTTTTATTATTTTATTAGAGTTGTTACCACAAAAATGCTGCTATCTCCTGTTTCATTTCCCTGTGTATCCCCTCTTACGACACCCTCATGGGTGGTTTAGTGTAAGTATCTTCTTGAGCCGCCACGACACATTGGGCAAATGTTTCCAATTAAAACCTTGGCTACAAGTCCAAGGATATATTTCTCAATCTTTGATATAATATATTTTTTTTTTAGTATATGAATAGTTTATACTCGTAATATAACGTTATATTTTTTTATTTTATGTATAGCTTATTATGTTCGCAATTGTTAAATTGCGATCTTGTCCTTTCAAAGGTTTTCGGACAGATATCGTGTTTGGGGGTAATACTTTGGGGATAATATTTTTACTAATATTATTTTTATTACAATATTATGTTTATTTTTGTGGTTTGGTGAACAGTAAAGATAACTATGTCTTATATACATACTGAGGGAAAAAACGTCCCGCTGGATTTCTTGGTGATTTTTCTCAGGACAGACTTTTTCCAAATCAGTGGTAAAAGTAATAAATAATAAAAGCGGCCAAGTGCGAGTCGGACTCGCCTATGAAGGGTTCCGTAGCAGCAAGTAACATAATTTACGATTTATGACGTATTAAAAAAAAACAACTTACTAGATCGCGTTCAAACCAATTTTCGGTGGAGGTTTACGGCCTGGCCACGGGGATCGGCGGCACGAACGGCGAAGCGGCAGGCGGGGCGACAATTCGCGCGGCGTGGTTTGAGGGCCACGGGCAGTCAGGTTCGCCGCCACGACCAGATAGGCGAAGAGCGAAATGTCTTTATCAAAGTTATCTCGATATTGCTTAGAAAGTAATCGTTTTTTGGTTGAAGACATAATATTTGGAAGAGATTGTGGAGTACATGATTTGAATAGGAATCGGGTGATAGATAGAGAACTCCACAAGAAGTACGAGAAGTACAGAATGTATCCAGAATTTTTTTTGAATATACCAGAATGAGTGTCGAAACCTTCGATTATATTCTTGTTAATAATAACTACTATTTCCAAAGCTGCTAGCAGGCCTAGCATACTTGCCGAGATACTTCTCGGCAATAAAAGTTTCACTATTCATTTTTCGCCGCGAAAACAACTAAAATATTTTGTTTCCTATACTATTCGCCGCGTCTGCCGCTCGTTTCCGTGGCTTGCGTCGTGCTAATTCATGCCTTTGTTTCAGTCGCCCGCCGCGCCGCCAGTCGCCCGTGCGATTCGCTCGGTAAATTTCGCCGGTCGCTTCGCCACTCGCCGCTGCGCGTGGCTTAATCCGTACATTTCTATACATTTATTTTAGTCGCTAGACGCCTCGCCGTTCGCACCGCGCGAATTTTCGCTATGGCGAATGTCCCGTGGCCAGGCTGTTACATGGTAATGTACAGCATATATTTTTTTTCAGTTTTATCATTCTCTTATTTTAGTAGTTACATGGGGGGGGGGGGGGGGGGGACACACATTTAACCACTTTGGAAGTGTCTCTCGCGCAAACTATTCAGTTTAGAAAAAAAAAAAAATAATATAAGAAACCTCAATATCATTTTTGAAGACCAATCCATAGATACCCCACAAGTATGGGTTTGGTGAAAAAAAATTTTTTGACTTTTAGTTCTAAGTATGGGGAACCCCCAAAATTTATTGTTTTTTTTTTCTATTTTTGTGTGAAAATCTTAATGCGGTTCACAGAATACATCTATTTACAAAGTTTCAACAGCATAGTTCTTTTAGTTTCGGAAAAAAATGGCTGTGACATACGGACGGACAGACAGACAGACAGACATGACGAATCTATAAGGGTTCCGTTTTTTGCCATTTGGCTACGGTACCCTAAAAATGACTTTCAAAGAATTACTTAATATGATTGTATCTATGCTGTCTTTATATTTGTATTAATTAAAAATTGGATTGGTGAAGAAAGTTTCAACCCACAAAAACATAAAATTATTCAGATTTAAAAGATAAATGCATTTCTCTTGTGGCAGAAGCCCCATTATAATATTATGTTATAATACATAATAATTAATAATTTTGGAATTATCTGTTATTTTTTTCAGAAGTCTTTCATATTTCACAATAAACTAAAGAAGAGCCTCTAGAACTCTAAATCATTATTTTAGCCAATTTGTGGGTTGGATCCTTTGCAGAACACGGTCTATTTAATCTATTCTATTATATTCCGTCTATTATTATCGTCTGAGGTGTCGTGTATAGAGGCAATACTGACACGACGTGGTGTGATGCAGGGGGGGTGGGTGGTGGGGGCGCGCAGCAGCTGGTGGTGGTGCTGCACGAGCCCAAGGAGGCGGCGGCGCTCGCGCGGGCCATTAAGCAAGAGGCGCGCACCGACCGCCCCACCGCCGCGCCCGCCGAATACATCAGTGAGTTATCTTATAACACCACCTCCCAAAACTCCTGATGAAAGGAATGCTTCGGTGGTTTACATTACATTAATATGGTAATTTATAAATGGCTTTTATACAACAGGTATAGGCGACGTAACTGACACTTCAACTTGGCAAACTCTCGGCGGAGGCGTAGCGGACTACCTCTCGGCTCTACCACTCCCTCTGCATCATCTGCTGAAGTACTCAGCACCGGCGACCTCAATATCAGAAACGAAGAGAGAAGAACAACCAACCATTGTGACAGCAGTCGCAGCGAATACCCTGCCTTCAATATCTTCTTTGACTTCGGTAAGTAAGGCTGATCTTTTCGATCACAGCGACATGTTTCGGAAAACACGCTGATGTAATAAATCATTCATTATCAGCCGCCGACAGTCAACTTATGGATAATAGATATAAGACTCTTCCAAATCATTATTCTTAGCTTAGTTTTTATCTTTATGAAACCAGTTACCCAATTTAGCGATTCTACAAAGTTTCTACAAAGATCCGGATGCATCCTAGGTAATATGCGAGTTCCTTCGCCACCCATTGGCTAATCTTCCTATCTCTACAATTATAACGATTTATAGCGAATTTTATTCATTAGATTCACCTTCCATATATCATAGAGTGCTTATATTGTACTGACAAACCGAAAAAAAATATATGAAAAGTAAAATTAACAGTGGTAGAGCCACGCGGCGGCTTTTGCTGTTGTACGGATGGGCGGGCTCGAACCGGGGTGGTACCACGACCTCACAGAATACCAGCGTGAAGTAGAGGTTTACCTCTGCGTTTCGCTTGGTGAGTGCAGGTGGCCGGAGGCCCTTTTTACTGGAAATGAGGTATTCCATCTTAGTCCTCACGGGTGACAACGCATCTGCATTTTGATTTGTAATAAAGGATGGATGTAGATGTCTATGGGCCGCAGCAGCCACTTACCATCAGGTGGACTGTGTGCTCGTTTGAAACCCTCATCCTATAAAAAAAAATATGGACGGCTCGGTAGCACAGCTTTTTTTAATATGTAACATCTTTCTTCTCGCTTTCATGCAATTTGTGGAAATGGGAATGATTTCGTGAAAAGGGACGGAAGTGTGTCTCAGGAAGCCGGGGAAGGGCGCGCTATTTAATTTGACCAATGAGCGCGCGCGGGGAGACTGGGAAAGCGCGCGTTTTTTTATAACTGGCTCTTTGGCTCTGGGTTCTAGTCGTTCTGAACCTGAAGTTACAATGTATAATTATCCTTCATAGTACACCACGTATCTCAAGGCGCCTAAGCAGTTAGACACCTTATCTTGAGAATCACATTACCATCAGAGCATTTGTTTCACCGTTTCCACTAATAGCTCACGTGCGCAGACACTTAATACACAAAATCGCACCACTTTTACATATCAAAATCCACTTAAAACCACTATTTAAACAATAATACAGGAGCAGCAAACCGCCGCCGGTCAAGTTCCTACCAAAACTCTCCTACGAAGCGCGCGATATTTGATTTAACCAATGAGCGCGCGCGGTGTGTGCAATTTAAGTACATATTATGTAATCTACATTCACGATACATTAGAGACGGAGGGGACCCTTTTTACTGGAAACGCCGCATTCCATCTTAGTTCTCAGGGGTGACCACACATCTGCACTTTGATTCTTAAGGTTATATGTAGATGTCAATGGGCCACAGCATTAACTTACCATCGGGTCGATTGTGTATGTGCGTATGTCACCCTTATTCTTCTATATGAAAAAGGAGAAAATAATTTTAAAGTTTAAAAAAATTATCTTGCAGATGCCCACAAATGCAGTAAACAGCGTGGTGGTACAAACTGCCGCGATTGTAAACCAGAACGCGAATACAACGACTATCACCATATCAAAGAAGAAAAAGAAAAAGAAATCGATGAAAGAGAAGAAACCTAGACCGAAACCCGGAGAGATTCGGCTGACGACTGCGTTAGGTATATTATCCTTCATTCATTTATACAGCATAACAAAAGTCCAGTCATAAACATTGGCCTCCCGTAAAGATTGTTTCATTTTTGCCATAGGTATCAGGCTTGGCAACCGCAGTTTTTAATTAGCGCATCTCCTGTTTCTTTTCCATGAGTCTCCTCTTACGAAATTCACGGGATGATATGGGATAGTGGATTATTTTAGGCCCTTATACGTTAGTTAAAGTTATATAAAACTAGTTAAAGCTATTTAAAACTTTGCTACTCGTGACTCGGAAGAGGTCTTGATATATGATTACAGTCTAACTAGTTGTGCAATTTCATAACGCTGGTGGAAATCTGGGTTAACTTATTGGCCACAGATTTAGAGCAGGCGAAATTTGTGGTGGTTAAGAGCTGTGTTAGCTAGTCTAACCGCCTGCTGTAAATTTCACAGTACGCGAACAATCCGGGTTCAACCCTGCCGGCACTAATGAAATTGTTAATTGTAATTTTAAGTGCTGATTTACAACGTGCTGGGCGGTGAAGGAAACCTGCATGTCTGAGAAATTAAAAAAAAATGTCTATTTCAAAGACATGCGAAATCCGCTAATACACAGCGCCTCTACACTTCTCTGTCCTAAGACCCTCTTAGTAATGGGTGGGAGTTATAATTGACTGTAATTTTAACTCTTTAAAATGTAATTTAAATGTTTCACATTTGGTTGAGTTTGACTGGATGGGTATGTTGACGGGTGAAATAATGATGATAGCAACATAACATTGCAGATGGCAGCACCTTGTATTGTTGTCCCGAGTGTCACATGGCTTATCCAGAGAGAGGATTGCTTGAGCAACACCTAGTTGGACACACTATGGAAAGGAGGTACGTGCAAGTTTATTTTTCGATTTGTTAACAGTAGTGAATAATTATAGAACTAAATGGGATAAGGAATCATCAGTAGCCTAATTGCAGAGCGCGGACCGCGAACTCGAAAGCTCGTGGGTTCGAATCTGCCATTCGGTTACTGTCGTGAACTACTTCTAACACAAGCATTTTAAGCTTACCAGAAGTGGTTAATGGGAATATTAGTAACGTTTAATAGCATTACTAGTATTTTTTAATATTTAACAAACATGGGAATTTCATTTATTCTTTCATCTATTATTATCAAAAATTCTCTGCTTAAGGCATAAAAGTTAAGGCGCAAGATGGTAGTATTAAGCTTTTGGGTTGTGGTTAGGTTTATCTGCGACATCTGCAACGCGGCGCTGAAGCGCAAGGACCACCTGACGCGGCACAAGCAGTCGCACAACCCCGAGCGGCCGCACGTCTGCTCCGTCTGCCTCAAAGCCTTCAAGCGCAAGGAGCAGCTCACGCTGCACTTCGTCATACACTCGGGCGAGAAGCGACACATTTGCAACGAGTGCGGCAAAGGTCAGTATATCGCCAATTCCGTTCTTTCCCTACCGGCCCGTAAAATTAAACTGTTGACTTAAATTTTACGGGCCGATAGGAAAATATATTATCGCGGCTCGAAGTGACCAAAAATGGTTCTAATCCGGCTCGAAGGACCAGAAATTGGTTAATTAATTATAATTCAACGAGAAGAGCCAAAAACGGGTGTTGGGTTAAATGGGATAATTTTACGTAAACTAATGGACTGTATGGTGCGTTCCGTATTTACTATTTCGCGATACTGCAAATACCCTAAATTCGGGCTGCATGATACAGCGCAGGATGTAAATGCACTCACCTGGACTTATGTTGATCTGCCTCGTGATTCAAGGGCTGCAGCCACAATGATTGGACGCCGACTTTCTTCACACATATAAATATCACAGATAACCTCGAAATATAGCGTTAATTTAAATGTCTATACACTTTACAATATTGTACTCTCACGCTTCGTAGGCGAATTGATGATAGTGTTACCAGACATATCGCGGGACGTCGGTCTGGCACTCGATTAAAATTACCATTATCATTATATTGCTACGTGATAATCGAAAACTGTAGTAACTTTGTAAGTTTTTATTACAAAAGAAGAGGAAGAAATTATACTATTGAAAACTTAATGTCCCATAGATAGATACATATACGACACACCTGAAACACCCGAGGGTGTAGGCAAAGTCGAGCAGTGAATTACTCGTACCTCGTTTAGCCAAAAAAATATGGTCATTAGATGGAAAATTGTGAAAGGAATTGTAGGTGGTCCATCATTTAGACATTCACAAACCCTAAATCCCATTACTTTTTTTTTACCACACGGTAAGCAATTAACACAGTTGGCTCTATCTGTTTTGTTAACTGTCCCACATAATCATGGGACATATAAGTCCCAAACTAACATGATGTCAAAACTAACATGTGATAGATGTGCATAAAAAAGCAAATCATTAGGCATGCTGTCGTTAAATCAAGTGAAATAAAGTGAACATACACTAAACACTTCCTTGTTTGAAGCCGGCCCATTCGTTATGCAGCCGTAATACAATTTAGCATATCTTATTCATTTATTCATAACAGGATCAGAAGCCTACGGCTTGAAAATGGCCGCCTCTAAGTAATGTACAAAGCACGATCCTGAGCCACCTACATAAATAGACTTTTAGCGTCATTTACCGGGTCGTCACTTTATATATAGTATGTGCCAAATCGATTGAGAAAAACGGACAATGACCTTTCGGTCGTTTAACCAGGGGTTACAAACCTTCAATATATAGGCACATTTTATATGTAGTACTTTCTTTATTTATAATGATTTTTTTATAATGATTGATATAATATATATTTATTAACTATTATTAAAAAGTTATGTGAAAGATCGCTGTAGAAGAAAAATCATCTATTGTTATAAAGTACTTTATTCATTTAACAACAAAAAACATTAATTTATAACACATATAAAGATTCGAGTGATAACGACACCGAATAAGTACGTACTTATGCAAAAGATAAAACTTTATTTTTAATATTATATAAGAACTTTATTTTTATTCGGTGCAATCATCACTCGTATCTTCACTTGATGAACTATCTGTAACATTAATTATAAAGCGATCTGCAGTTTGGTCAATTCTATCATCCATGCCACGCATTTTTTGTTCAACCTTAAGGACATGCTGAACACAGTTTTTCCATTTATCTGGCGTGATTTGAGTTAAACCATCTTTAAGTAAATTTTTAACATCTTTTAACTTGAAAGTTGTATTTTTTCGTGCAACGTACCCTTTCACATCTGCCCACACAAGTTCAATGGGGTTAAGCTCACAGTGATAAGGAGGTAACCTTACCACTGTGATGCTTTTTTCTTTTGCCATCTCGTCGGTGACGTAACTTCGATAGTTATCTTTAACTGCCTTTATTTTTTCCATTAAGTGGGTCTTTGTGTCCGAGGGCACGTATGCGATCTGTTTAGATTCTAGCCATTCCTGCATATTTTGTTTCCGCCAAGACATTGTTGGGGTTTTTTCTAAACGTCTGGAGTGGTAACTAGCGTTATCCATAACTATGACATCGCCGCTTTGCAGTTTTTCTATTACTTTTCTAAACCAGTCCTCGAAATGGAGAGCGTCCATACTCTCATGGTAGTCACCAGTAGATGATGATTCAAATACCCAATCACATCCCTCCAAAAAGCCATTTTCATTGCCAACGTGTACAACTATTAATCGCTTTCCTTTACCCGAAGGGGCTTTCGCGCCAGTAGAGTAGCCTTCTAACCGTGATTGACGAGAAGATTCAATTGTGGTGTCTTCCCATACCTTTCCCATAGTATGACCTGCGTTAATCCATGTTTCGTCAAGGTAAAAAATGTTACGTCCCTCGTTTCTTAATATTTGTATTTCTCTCAAATATCTGGTACGCCACAGAACTATCTCTGGGCGATCTATTAGACCACTTTTTCTGTTTCTCTTTATATATTTGAATTTTAAATGGCGCAACACACGTCGCAGGGAAGTTTTGCTCAAGTTTGGCAACTGGTCATCTTGATTTATACTGAGCAAAATTTTGTCTAAAGTCGGTAATTCTCCTGCAAGAAAGAACTGATGCACTTTCGCTCTTATAGCCGATTTATCAAAATCGTCCAACTTGTCAATTACAGACTTTTTTCTTTTATTAATTATTCCCTTTTCTGGTATTTTATGGGAATCTCTATACACGCTTAATACGCGATATATAGTGCTCTTGCTGACTCCTGAGATCTCCGAAACCTTTTCTACCATATTAACGTTTGAAGGATACACGTCTTCGGGCCAGGTGTTTTTGACATATTTGTATACATTAATGATAATCTCTTGTTCCCCGACCGACAAAGTGGTAGGTTTTCTCTTTTTTACTGGTGACGTTAAAGGTGCTCCAGAAGATGGGCCTGTAAATAAATGACAAAAATATACTACCATAGTACTACATCACATAAATACATATTGTTTTAGAAAATAAATACCACATGGTCACATAAAAAGAGCGCTTTAAGAAATAGAAAGGCTACGTCGTCGCATTTGTACCTATTTGTACGTACCTGCTACGTTTATTATGGGTCGGCGACGTCTCTTTCCACTTGATGTTGAAGGACCGGGTCCTTCACCAAATTCTCCTGAACTCATGTCGATTTAGTAACGACCGTCACAGTAAAACTAATATAACAGATTCAAAAAACAAAAACTTAACGATATAACAAATTTAACAGTAAAAACTCAACTAAAACAATGCAATGAATGCTATGAATTACCCGAGACGTACACACGCAAGCGCTATCCGAACACGAATGAAAACAAAATGGCGGACCGGCCCAAAAAAGGTGACGCATCTCTGGCTGCCATTGTCACGTTTCTTTTAGAACGAACTGACGTAACGCGCGTTTTGTTTATTTTAAAGGGATGAATTTGCAAAAGCTCAATATGGTGATTATATTGCTTCAAATATTTTTTTAATATGAAACTGTTATTAAATGAATTGCTGCGTTACTTACCATAAATTGAAATATAAAATATAACACATTTTTCGCGATGTACCGTAAGATTTTACTATGTTTATAGGAACCACAGACAATATTATTTAAGAAACAAAAAAACAAAACATATGTGCTGACCTAGAAGTGGGAATAATATCAATATTTAAATATTGTTATCACATCTAAATTGAGATTTTGTAAGTTACGCCTTTTGACACTCGGCTCATATCTGAGGTCATTGTCCGTTTTTCTCAATCGATATGGCACATACTATAGTAATCGTCGTCCTACGCTCTCTATGTCGGTACGAGGCTACTCGAAAATCTTGTTTGTCATCATTTGCCATCGATTCGTCGAGCGATATGACCCATTTACCACTTTATGTTACTGATCCGTTGAGATATGTCGGTTACTATGGTTCTACTGCAGATATCCTTATTTCAAGCGAGCACACGGCCGTCCTCTTCATGATGGTGTTCGTCTACCTAAACGTTTCTTCTGGGGTTGCGGGCGCTCGGGATGGGAACCCTGAACGCCTAGTGATGTAACCCCTCAAAGACGACGATGAATCCGAAGTGGTCTGGAAAGATCGTGATAGCACTGCAAGGGCGCTGGGGGTACCTACCTGCGGGACGTCATAATAGTCAAGCAAAGCAACAGTGGAGCCGCGGTTACGATCCGAGCGGATATCCCGGTACCCTATTTAGGCTTTTTGCTGTGGCATGTGCACCAGGGTGGTGATAAGTTGTAAAACTAATTGGTCCCGAAAAAATTTAATAATTTAAATATTGTAAAATCATAATATCCACCTCAATTGTATGTAATAGTTAATAATTATTGCCGCCTTATACCTATTAAGAAATATATTAAGAAATTCTGTACATAAATATTATAACAATTTTGTGTTGAAACATAAAGTGACAGGTAACGAACATTGTTTAAAATCGATGTAATTCTTATTCCTTATCATTTCTTTATTATAATTAAAGACCTATTCCATTACTCGGATTAAGCATTATATTCTTTGTGGGTTTCTTTTCGAATTATTCTAACGATAATTTGATTTGAGATCTGTAAATAGCAAAAAGTAAAAAAAGAAATTACAACTCGACATTAGTTTACTCTGCTTCTTCTGATTTGTTCTTTGTTTTCTTTTAATTACAATAAATAGTAAAATGAATACTCGCAACGCCAAGACGCGCTAGATGGAGAACCAACTCCAACTTGCGCTTCAAGAACTTAAGACGTCCAAGGAGCAGTGTGAACTGTTGTTTAAGGAAAGGGATGATAATGAAAAGAATATAGTTAGCATAATTTTGCAAAAATACACAATTTAAATGTGATATGGTTACATACATATTACACAACTGTTATAAAAGAAAGAGATCAGCTACAGGGAACGGTTAATGAGTTTGACCAATGCAGCAAGGAATATGAGAAAGCTTTCAGGTTTATTGCTGCATTGAAGTTACAGTTGAATGAGGCTAATAAGCAAATAGCACAATTTAAAACATACATAGATAAACAAAAAGCCTCCCAGACTCAAAGCCTGTTCTCTCTCTGAGCTTGTGCAATGTAATAATTCTAAAATATTACAGCAATCTGCAAAAATAGATTTGACAGGTAACGACTCTTCCACCTCAGGAAAAACAGTAAGAATTAATTACAAAATTGAAGAAATATATAAAAGTTAATAAATACATGAAGAAAAAACAAAAACTAAGAAAAAATAAGGTTAATACCAAAAATTATGTTAATGTATGTAAAGAAAAGCAAGCATTGGTATATGAACTTAAATTATATTCAATTGAGGTGGAAAACATTAAAAAATGTTATGAGACTGACGTAGAATTCAGAGGATGCTTTGGGTGTGTTTTGTGACCTTTCCAAGGCCTTCGACTGTGTTCACCATGAGACATTAATCAGGAAGCTATAGTACTATGGTGTCCAGAACACAGCCCTTAAACTTATTATTTTATATTTAAATAATAGAATGCAGATAGTTATTATCAACGGTAAAAGTTCTTCCGGGTCGTCCGTAAAGATGGGTGTCCCTCTGGCCTCGATTCTTGGCCCATTCCTATTTACATAACATAAACACTCACGCCTGTCACCCAGAGGGGTAGGCAGAGACTATGGACTTCCATTTGGCACGATCCTGACAGACCTCTCTCGCTTCCTCCACATCCATATACCTACGCATACACGCTCGTCGGTTAAAGGTACTCTTGATTTGGCCCATTTTCAATATATCGCCAATTTGGTCGATAAACTTTCGCCTAGGGCGACCCTTCCCGACTCTGCCGTTCACATCTGCAACATAAATTTTCTTTGTCACTCTTTCCTCATTCATTCTTTCTACATGACCAAACCACCGAAGCATTCCTTTCTTAATCCTGGTCACAACATCATCTTGCAAACCACACTCTTCTCTTATTAAACAATTTCTCACTCTGTCATTCAGATTCATCCCTAACATACTCCTTAATGACCACATTTCTACAGCATTTATTCTACTTTCGTGCTTCTTCTGCCACACCCAACTTTCACTACCATACATTAAAGTAGGCACTAACACAGCATTGTGAATTGTCATACGTGCCTTTTTGGACACATTCTGACTTTTCACAGTAGAGTGTAGAGCCCCATTCACTCTATTTCCTGCATTCACTCGTCGTTCTATATCCTTATCATATCTACCATCCCTGCTAAACACACATCCCAAATACACAAACTCATCTACTTGCTCTACCAACTCCCCTTCTATTCTTATTTCACATATCGTTTTACTTTCTTCTCTTTCAAAAACCATAACTTTCGTCTTACTTGCGTTCACTTTCATTCCCTTTTCTTTTAATGTCTTGTTCATTAATGTAACCATCATTTGCAACTCGGCTGCCGACGACGCAAGTATGACTTGATCATCGGCGTACAAAAGGCATTTGACGGTTAACTCACCCATTCTTAACCCGCATTCTTCTACTTTCAAATTTTCCAAACAACTGTCCATAAATAGGTTGAACAGCCACGGGGAAGCCACACAGCCCTGTCTGACACCTTTATGGATGCCAAACCAGTCCGAGTAGGCCCCGTTGATCCTGACACAGGCACTAGAGTCCCTATATATAGACTTCAATGCCTGTATCAAGCCAGCGCTCAACCCAAATGAGTTCAGTGTTTGCCATAACACAACCCTATCCACTCTGTCATAAGCCTTCTCCAAGTCTATGAACGCACAAAAAACTTTTTGGTTTTTGGCCAAAAACTTCTCCGCGATCATGCGCATGGAAAAGACCTGATCCGTACATCCCATTCCCTTTCTAAATCCCGCTTGCACATCCCAAATTTTTCCATCAGTTTCTTTCATAACTCTTTCAATTAGTACCTTAGCATACAGTTTCCCCACAATGCTAAGAAGGCTGATACCACGGTAGTTTTCACAGTCCTGCTGTGATCCTTTTCCTTTATATATTGGGACTATCACGGCTTTGCACCAGTCTCCCGGTACCCGCTTAAGTTCCCAACATAAATTAAACAAGGCGTACAGCAGGTCTGCTACCACTCCTTCTCCAGCCCTTAGCATTTCGAGAGATACTCTATCATAACCGGCTGCCTTACCTGCTTTCACTGGAAAGGATGCCTCATTTCCAGTAAAAAAGGCCCTTTTTACTGGAAATGAGGCATTCCATCTTAGTCCTCACGGCTGACAACGCATCTACATTTTGATTTGTAATACAGGATAGATGTAGATGTCTATGGGCCGCAGCAAGCACTTACCATCAGGTGGACTGTGTGCTCGTTTGTCACCCTTATCGTATAAAAAAAATACTTTTCATTGCTTTCATTATTTCATCTATACTTACATTTCTATCTATTTCGTCTTCTTTCGGAATTTCTATTTCATTTAATTTAAACGTCTCATCACTCATAAACACGCTTTCAAAGTATTCCTTCCATCTCCTTAAACTCAAAACTTCGTCATTCAGAATACAGCCATTCTGGTCTCGTATAGCATTCATTCTAGGCTGTTTTGAATGTCCCCTGGTAGTTCTTACGAGTTTCCAGAACATTTTAATGTTTGCCTGGAAGTTATCCGATATTCTTCTATCATTCTTATCCGTTCTTTCTTGCTTTTTCCTTTCAACTACTTCTTTTACTCTCTTATTTAGGTGTCTAAAGACTGCCTTTTTCCTTTCAATATCACCATTCATACTGCTAGAATTACTAGCCTTGGTTGCTAGTAAATCTAGCCATGCTTTCTTCTTTGCTTCAACTTCCATCCGTACCAGAACACAGCCCTTAAACTTATTATTTCATATTTAAATAATAGAATGCAGGTAGTCATTATCAACGGTAAAAGTTCTTCCGGGTCGTCCGTAAAGATGGGTGTCCCTCAGGGCTCGATTCTTGGCCCATTCCTATTTTTAGTGTATATTAGTGACTTACCTTCCCTTGTAGGGGATAATCATGACATAGTATTATTTGCTGATTATACTTCCTTGATTTTTAAACTTAAACGTCTATCATTTAGATGTGACGAAGTGAATAATGCTCTATCAAAATTAGTGTATTGGTTTAACGTTACTAGTATGCTTATTAATAGAATCAGGCGTTACTTTGCGGAAATCCATTATAATGGGGTTGTTATAAACTAATTTGCTTAATTCTGCGTAAAGAAAGAAAATGATGTGTCCTGCTCAGTTTTAAGGGGACTTCCCACCCTCCCTCAATCGCGGGCACTATACCCGTCGCCGTCAATCTCAGCACTACCACACTAGGCACGACACGCCACTCTTGAAAATACGACGTGTTTCGCCTCTACATGAGGCATCCTCAGGTGAAGTAGACTGCGGAGGCTGGCCGCTAAGACTTAGGGATTGAGGGACGGTGGGAGGTCTGAATACCAATGTGTTTTTAAATGGGGAAGAACTAAGTCGTGTTGAATACTCTGTTTTTCTTGGCATCACTCTCGACGCAAAGCTTCAGTGGAGCCCCAATATATCCAAACTAGCAAGCAGACTAAGCTCTGCAGTTTATACTGTAAAAAAGATTACAGATCTCACCAGTGTCGAGACAGCTAGATTAGTTTATTTCCGTTATTTCCATAGCATAATGTTTTATGGGCTTTTGCTATGGGGAAATGCGGCTGATTTATAAAGTATTTTTGTTTTGCAAAAGAGGGCCATAAGAAAAAAAATTAAAGAAATAATTATAAACTTTGAGCTCTCAGTATATTTACGAAAATTTAATGCATGTTCACAAAAACAAAGATAGTTTTAGTAAAAAAAGTGATATACACTCTAAACACTAGGAATAAACACAAGCCAGTCTCTCGACTCCACAGGGTCAGTAATTCATTCTTGGGGCAATGTAAACGCTATTACAACAAAGTCCCAGAAGATATACAAGGTATCTCTAGTATCAAGTTTAATGTTATATGCTATCAAAATTCTACTATTGAACAAAGGCCGCCCATAGATTAGTTTCCATGCTTGGCAAGCGGATTGGTAACTGCAGTTTTTTTTTATTATTTTGATTTGAATTTATATTAGGAAGTTGCTGCTGTAGATCTCTTGTTTCTTTTCTCTCTGTGGTCTCTTGCAACACCAACGGGACGTTATTGGGTCTACACACACACTGTCTATCTGATTGGGCACACTGTCTATTTGAAAGTAAGTGGATGCTGTGGCATAGATTTCCTCGATTAACCGGTTCAGTGCCGATGGCACGCCAGGCGTGCCATTGATTACTTTTGTGTGTGACGTATGACACACGAGTCGTGTCTTTTTAAAAATCGTTATAACTCGCTCAAATTGCGTTTTTGGAAACTTTATCCAGAACAAAATATTCATTATTTTGCAAGTTGTTCATGCCTGCGGCTTCGTTTCTGGATATTTTGAAAATTTGCAATTTTTAGGGGTTGACAACCTTTTTTTTAACTTGTACATGGTACGCTTTTTACTTTGTGGGTTTTCAATCATGTTGTGGAAAAGTAGTCTAATAAGTAACATATAATAGCACTCATTGCGATCACTCACAAACGCAAGTTGTAAATAAATTTCTGGAAAACAAGTCTCCTGTTAAAAAAAATAATGCGTTTGTCTTATTGTTTAATTTTGCTTAAAATGGTTGAACTGCCGTCTTATTACTATCGTATGGCCGAATAGACCTACGAAGTACCATGTGCTTTTGTGATATGGTATAAGGTTTATTCTTGTTTGAACAGTTTGAAACCGTTCATGCATAAAAAAGTTCGCTAATAAATAGTCTTTTGTCAATCCGCCGCCGTATAGTGCCGGCGTTTTTTTCTTTTTGAAAACACTTGTTTAAAAGAAGCATAGCAAAACAAGTTGTTTTGCTATTCTTACTAATTAGATGTTTTCAAATCGACTTTACTTTTACATTTGTATAACATTAAATAATATTTAACATTTGTAAATATTAATGAATCATAAACCTTATTTTTTTCCAAATTAAGGTTCTTGATTGTTTGATATTTACAAATATTATTATTAGGTGAAAATTTAATTTAATAAAAACGAAGGTTTTTCAGGGTGATTTAGCTGTAACTACTTATATAAATGATTTTTTTATAAAACAAAAAATAGTACAAAATGTTTGTAATCTCTGCATAAAAAAGTCACTTATTCTCAATTTCAAAGAAAACACGTAGAGAAACACGTAGTTACCCACTAAAAACAAGTAGGGTAAAACACCCAGTAGTCAGCCTTTTAGTGAGGACGAAAATTTGATTCAATTGTATTTTAAATATTATACATTATGTATAAAAACAATCATTATTATCGGAAAGGTTGTTTATTTTTACTAAAGAAATCAATAAAACATTATATTTATAATAGAATTATATAAAAAATCAACATTAAACAAATTATGGCACTTTTCACCAGTAGTCAGCCTCATTTCTCCACAAGTCAGCCATGTCTTACCCTGTAGTCAGCCTCTCACTTACTCTTGCATATTTGGCATAGAAATTCTTTATTATGCATATTTTCCAATATCATCATCATCATCATCATCATTACAGCCCTTCACAAGTCCACTGCTGAACACAGGCCTTCCCCAAGGAATGCCACAAAGCACGGTCCCGAGCTACCTGCATCCATTAGACCCGCATGTCTTACCAGGTCGTCACTACATCTAGTGGAGGTACGCCCTACACTTCGCCTGCCGGTACGAGACTGCCACTAGAGAACCTTTTGTTTTTTTTTTATAGGATAAGGGTGACAAACGAACACACAGTCCACCTGATGGTAAGTGGTTGCTGTGGCCCATAGACATCTACATTTATCCTCGATTACGAATCAAAATGCAGATGCGTTGTCACCCGTGAGAACTATGATGGAATGCCTCGTTTCCAGTAAAAAGGGTCTTCGGTTCTCTACACTCACCATACGAAACACAGCAGCATTAAGCTGCTATTTTAGGCTGGTATTCTGTGAGAGCGTGTTCCTTCCCCGGTAGAGCCGACCCATTCGTGTTACAACTACATCAGAAATATAGTTGCAGCATGGCTCTACCACGTATAAAAATCGGTTCCCCATCGGTTGTCGGTTCTTCGAGCTATATAGGCGGCCCATTGCCACTTCAGCTTACTAATTCTTTGGGCTATGACGGTTACTCTTGTTCTATTGCGAATATTCTCGTTTTTAGTCTATCACACAGAAAAACACCGAGCATAGCCCTCTCCATAGCTCCCCCTGAGCGACTTTGAGCCAGGGCTCGGAACCGGTTTAAAAAGAGCGGTTAATTTCAATTAATTACCGGTAAATATATCGCTCCTTCAATTACCGGTTAAAAATTAACCGGTTTTTATTAAACCTAAACGATAAAGGTTACCGGTTACATAATGGTTTTAACACCCAAAATAACCGGTTAATTCCATAAAACGTAAAGGCAGTTATGAATAGGACAGGTAGATTCACGTTGTGAGGTGCTTATGCGGCATCGCCGCATGCGGGCATACTTATCATCAATTATCTACCTTTCAGTGATACGTTTTTTCAGTCGCGATCAGGGTGTGTAGTGGGTGGGAGTTTAGTGTTTACGAAAAACGTGAAAGTATTAGAGAAGTTTTGAAGAAAGAAAGGCAGTTGTGTTTGGTCTATTCGTTAAGATTGGACTTGTCTTATAACGAAGAAAATAATTTATTCTTGTGTATAGGTTGTTTATTTATGATGGGTAGAATAAAAGTAAACAGAATTTATTCCATGTTTACGTTTTAACAGTGTTAGAGCAACAAGGCAGCCTTTGCTATCGCACGCATGAGCCAGCTCGAACCAGGCTAGAACCACGACCTCACAGAATACCAGCGTGAATTAGAAGTTTACTTCTGCTTTTCGCTTGATAAGTGTAGGTAGTCGGAGGCCCAATTCCGGAATCAGGAATAAAAAACTACCCCAGGAGGCTACCAGCATCCTAGTGACGGAGAATCCTTCGCTGAGCACCCACGTCCAAGCTACACTACTGTTCCTGAGCGTGTGTGCTCAAGCTGCCCCGCGTATTCTGGTATACTGGTATCCGCAGAGATCGTAACCCTTGGCGATTTTAACGACCATTACGCCGAATGGCTCGGTTCACATTTAACCGATCATGTGGGGAAATTTGTGTATGAGTTGCCCTTGGCATATGGTTGCACAGCTGGTTACTTTGCCTACGCGGATTCCAGATGTAGAGGATCATGCACCTTCCCTGTTAGAACTTCTGCTGACCACTTATCCGGACGGATATCAGGTTTCCGTCGACACCCCTCACGGCTCCTAGGGCCATTGTCTTGTCCGGAGGGTGATGTCACTCACACTATCTTCGCGCTTGTATTCTGAAGGCTGTCGCCGTGTTTGGCACTATAGGTCGGCTAATTGGGAAAGGATGCGGTCTTTTTTTGCATTCTACCGTTAAGGGCGTATTTGCTTCTCGCTGGACAATCCCAGCAATGTTGCTGATTCTGTTGTTGATATGGTACTTCAGAATATGGAACTTTTTATTCCATCCTCTGTGGTGGCCATCGGAGGCAGATTCCAGCCATGGTTTGGTCGCTCATGTAAAATAGCATAACACTATAAGCAGAAGTGCTACCAGGCCTGGGCTGACGACATCTTTAGATCGATCCCGAGACGTTGATGTCTCGGGATGTAAACACCAGCGCTCTTCAAAAGAAGCATAATTCCGCCTACAGGTTCTTCAAAATTCATTCAAACAAAGGCGAGAGCACATCGGCGGAGTTGGTGAGAGGCTAGATCGCCTCCTTTCGGTAACCCGTGCATTCTGGTCTCTCGCTAAGGCTGTCCAAGGGAACTTCTATCAGCCATCTCTGCAAAGAGAAGGCGACTCACTGAGGCCATGCCGCAAAGGAGAAAGCCGATCTGTTAATCTCCCTTTTTGCATCCAACTCGACTCTCGATGACGGAGGAACACACCGCCGACCATCCCGCGGTTTGAGTGATCCATGTGCGGCTTTCACTGCGCTCGGTTCAAAAAGCACTCCTCTCCCTGGTCGTCAACAAGTCGAGTGGGTCAGATGGAGTCCCTTCCATTGTGCTGAAGACGGTTGCTCCAAAGTTGGCACCGGTTTTAACGCATCTTTTCCGGTACTTCTACTCCTAAGGCGTTATCCCAAATTCATGGGAGACAGTTTTGGTTCATTCGATCCCTAAAAAAGGCGACCGCTCAGACCCGTCAGACTACAGGCCTATCGCCATCACCTCCTTGTTCTCCAAAATAATGGAATCCATTATAAACAGTTGTCATCGGGGTTGATCAGCTGGTGATCTTCTGGTCTATCTAACTCATAGATGAGTGGAGGCAATAGAGTCCAAGGGGTAGGCATTGGCTGTTAGTTTGGTCATAGCGAGCATAACCTTCGATCGGGTCTGGCACAAAGCGCTTCTTTCGAAGCTCCCTTACTATAGACTTCCCGAGAAATTGTGCAATTGTATCACCAGTTTCCTTGCTGATCGGAGAATCAAGGTCATAGTAGACGGTGCATGCTCTGATTGACACTCAAGCCTATTAACACTGGTGTTCCACAAGGCTGCGTGCTATCACCAACGCTGTTTCTACTGCATATCAATGATATGTTGCAAACTGGTAACAACGACAGCACTGGTGATGCAATATACACCGGCCGTGCCAATATTTCTCGGGAAAACGTCTCAGAGTACCGGAAAAAACTTGTGTCTGATGTCGATTCCTTGCTGAAAAATGTCTCGGACTGAGAGCGGCTAAATCTAGTCCAGTTCAATCCCCAGAAAACACAAGTTTGCACGTATACCGCTTTTGCTTTTGACTAAAGGACCCTTTTGTCGTATCTCCTCAGTTTTACGGCACTCCTCTTGCTGCCTTAGCTAGCATCGGAATGCTCGGCGTCGACATATTGAATAGTGTATAGTTTTGTAGTCACTTGGAAGGGATATTGAATAGTGTGCAATTTTGTAGTCACTTGGAAGGGAAAGCCAAATTGGCCTCTAAAAAGCTTGGCGTGCTCAGCAGAGCGGGGCAGTATTTCATGTCGGCACATCACTTGCAACTTCACAAAGTGCAAATTCGGCCTCTCATCTCTGGGACGGGGCACGCCAGTGTCAGCTCCTTCCACTTGACCGCAGAGCGTTTCGAGACGCCGACGTCCGAATTCTTTCTGATCGGCTCGATTGACTGGCGCTACGTAGGGATGTTGCATCCCTTTGCATTTTCTATCGCATCTACCTCGGGGAGTGCTCTGAGATTCGGTTTAATCTCAGCCACCACATCTTATGTAACCACATCGCGTCTAAATTCACGACACCACCTCACCATCTGGATGCTTGACGGGCCACCACTGTGCATTTTACTAGGAGTTTTCTTCCTCATACAACTTCTCAGTGGAATTGTTTACCACTGGCATTTTTCCCGACCGATACGACTTTGGGACCTTCAAGAAAAGAGCTTACTCCTTTCTAAAAGGCCGGCAACGCACCTGCTATTCCCCTGGTGTTGCGGTTGTTCATGGGCGGCAATAGACACTTACCATCACGTGACCCGCATGCTCGTTTGCCCCCTTTTCTATAAGAAAATGTACGACGAGAAAGTCCAAAAATCTAAGTGCTTGATTGGGGGTTGTAATATGGTGGTTTCTAGAACACTCATTATATCCAAATTAATCCAATAACGGTACATTGCACGACCCGGGATTCAAACCCAGAATCAAATCATGATCCACAGTCGCGCTAGTAACCACGTACAGACAGCCAAAATTTTAATTTTTTTTATTATATACTTTCATGATATGTATTTAGTAAAAATCTCTTATTTTGACGTTACGAACAGACACTTCAATTTTATTGATTTGAATAGTTTCATATTCGTAAAGTATGAAAGTTTGTAAAAAAATCGAAAGTGATTACTATATTATTTTGATCTTGAGGCGTCAGAAAACTTGGCTGCACTTTTAATAATTCTCTTTTGTAATTCAATACAAGATCGTAGATATCAGTGTGATTTATACTGATGATCTAGTTAATTGGGAGTTATTAATAATTACTTTAAATAAAAGGCAGGATTTTTAGTGTATGTATTTGGTTACAGACGACAGCAAAGTATAGCCGATTTTATTCATAATGATATGTTAGATTCAAATTATTTTTCTTTATTAATTTCAGTATCAGTAAATTTAATTTCGTTACCTTGCACTCTATTTAGAAAAGCTAATATTTTTTGGTAGCATCTGTACCCTATACAACATGATAAGATTTACTCCAATTCCTCATTAATGAGATGTGAAAAATGGTAATTTCTTTTGTTAGAATTCTCTGAACATATCAAACAATTTTTTATCGTGTGTAGACATGACTTCTAGTTAAACTTTACACCTCAGAAGTGGTCATTATTAATTTTTGTAAAGACGTAAATAGAGGTTGGTCCTGATCACGAGCCTCTGAATTTAAAAAAATCTGGTAATCTGCCTCACTTTAGTCCTAAAAAGAACAAAAATATTGTAACATATAATTTCATAAACTTTTAAAAATATCGTGTTCTGTCAAGATAGTTCATCATTTATTGCGATATATTACTAAAACTAATGACATTGAAATAAAGATGCATAACGTAATTTTAATAGAAAACGTTAAATATAATTAAAGTCAATTTATATATATATATATATATATATATATATATATATATATATATATATATATATATATAACGTCAGAATAGAATAGAATAGAATAGAATAATTTTTTATTCAATATCGATTATTACATAATTCTTATTGAAAGTCATTTTTTATTTACCACTGGTTCGGAAAATACCTCTGTCCTGGGAAGAACCAGCAAGAAACCCAGCGGGACTTTTTTTTCAAACATATTTCATTTAACAATAATTTCATTTATACAATTTTTAAATGATTTTTAATAGAACCAGCATGGTGGCGATCACCTTATTCCCAGGGGTTATTTTCATTCATGTATTCCTTGATATTATAATAACCCTTTTTGTACAGTTTTTCTTTAATAAAACTTTTAAACTTGTTTATTGATAAACTTTGAATATGTTCTGGGATTTTGTTGTAAAAGCGTATACATGGCCCCATAAATGAATTACTGATTCTGTGGAGTCTAGTAACTGGTATTACAAGCTTATGTTTGTTCCTAGTGTTTAAAGAATGCACATCCTTATTCTTATTAAAGCTATTTATGTTTTTATGTACATAAATTAGATTTTCATAAATATATTGCGATGCCAAAGTTAATATGTTAATGTGTCAAATTAAACTATTTATCGAAACTTAATTTTTAAAGTGAAGATAACGCATAATTAATTAAAACGGAACTCACATCTGTTATTTATAATACGATCGTTGTTGAAAGATGAAAAATATGAGGGAGTACGTTACAAGGCAGTCGCGTTGATGCAACGAATATATCGTTCATGTGTCTAAAAATCTCGTGAATTAAACAGAGGGCAGCCGTACAAAGTTGGGTGCAAGCGGGGTAAGGGAGAGGGGGGACATTACAAAACTTGGTTTTAACCGGTTAATTCTTACTACCTAAACCTAAATTTGTGAAAAACTGGTATTCCGCAAAAACCGGTTTTGGGGTCAATGACCGAAACCGGTTTAGAATTTGAACCGGTTTCCGAGCCCTGCTTTGAGCTTCCTCATACGGCCAGCAGTGAAGCACCACGTCTCAGTTCCATAGGTCATCACTGGCAAAACGCACTGGTTGTACAATTTTATTTTGAGGATTTCAGTTATGCCTGACGAGAAGATGTGTCGTAATCTCCCGATCGTTGCCCAGCAGAGTTGAATCCGCCGATTGACCTCTTGGTCGAATTTTTACTTCGATTTGCCGACGATATAGTCCTTATGGCAGAATCGTTGGAGGACCTAAGCACTATGCAATGACTTTAATAGTGTCTCCCAACGGATAGGCCTTAAAATGAACATGGACGAAACAAAAACCACGTTTAACGTCCATGTCACACCTATGCCGGTAGTTGTTGGGAGCACTAAGCTCGAAGTTGTTGACGAATATGTTTACCTGGTACAAATAGTCCGACTATGTAAGTCCAATTTTCATATATGTCCCCAGCGAATTCAGTACATTTCAAATGTAACCATGCAAGACAATTGTCCCATCCAATATTCTTTAAGTCAATCATTTCAGCGTCGCTAGTCAATTCCTCTTCACAGTTTTTGCAGCTTACTTTATTTATTGTACATATAGTATTAAATTAAAAATACGATATGTATCGTATGTTTCTTCCTCCTTTTGCTATTTTTGGGATTCAACAGCTTTTACGCTTTCCTTTTTTTGTAATTCTGCTTTCTTTTTTGACTGTCTTCTTCTTTCTTTGTTTTAGCTTCAAATCTCTCATTTTTTTTAATAAATACGTCATTCTTTTCCTGTTGCTTCACTACTACTTTTTGTTTCTGAAATTTTCTTCACTCTTTGGCAGAAACAGCTCCTATTCCTTTCATCCCATTTCTAATCGCCTCCATAACTTGTGTTAATTGCTTTTCTTTGTATTGATGGATGGATTTTTGACATGATGGAATTCTAAAATAAATGATTTATATGCTAAAATAACCGTGCATACATTTAACTCTTATTGAGAAGGCTTTAAGATACTATTTTGTGCAACATGACTAACGGCTGACTACTGGATTTTTAGACCCATTGGTCGGCCCCTGACATGCAATTACATTTGTACGCGGCTGACTACTGGTAAAATACACTTTTAGTCTTATAAGAGTTAAACCCAAAGTAATGAGCAAAATTGGTTCTATTCGTTCCGTTAATTTCAACTTTATGTAAGAAAATAACGAAAAAACCAGTAGTACGCCACTTATGGCTGAGTACTGGAACTACCTTCAAAATTCGAAATCCATTAGTCGGCCAATTTACAACATATTAAACAAATAAAATGCATGTAATAGTTAATTTTATTACAAAATAAACATTTTATTGTAACACAGTATAACAATCCACCACAAATTACAGCAAATACACTCAAAAACTTACCAAAAACTCGAGCAGGTTTCCTTAAGAAAAAAATTGCAACAGCGACGCATCTAGTCTTTGGCAGCAGTGCAAATTAACGAGTGTAGCTCGTGAACCTGACATGCTATTGGTTCGTAGGTGTGCGTATTAGTCAATAAGGAGACACAGATTCAATTAAACGTCATTATAATGGTGCAAACAAATTTCATCACTATTTATATGGAAATAATGTCTGTAAAGGCTGAGTACTGATGCGGGGCTGACTACTGGGTGTTTTTTCTATCCTTCCGTTTGTAACTGATGTTTGATGTCAACTAAACTTAATTAAGTCTAAACAAGTGAAAAAATGCGCCTGTGGCGCTTGACACGCCTGGCGTGTCAAGTGCCACAGACATTGATGACACACCTATTGTGCCATCAGCCATGTGTAAAAATAATTATCTTTATGCTTTTTCCACTTGTTTAGACCTAATTAAGTTTAGTTGATATCAAACATCAGTTACAAACGGAAGGATACTTGTTTTTAGTGGGTAACTACGTGTTTTCTACGTGTTTTCTTTGAAATTGAGAGTAAGTGACTTTTTTATGCAGAGATTACAAACATTTTGTACTATTATTTGTTTTATAAAAAAATCATTTATATAAGTAGGTACAGCTAAATCACCCCGGAAATCCTTGGTTTTTATTAAATTAGATTTTCACCTAATAATAATATTTGTAAATATCAAATAATCAAGAACCTTAATTTGGAAAAAAATAAGGTTTATGATTCATTAATAATTACAAATGTTAAATATTATTTAATGTTATACAAATGCAAAAGAAGTCTATTTGAAAACGTCTAATTAGTAAGAATAGCAAAACAAGTGTTTTCAAAAGGAAACCAGACGCCGGCGCTATACGGCGGCGGATTGACGAAAGATTATTTATTAGCGAACTTTTTTATGCATGAACGGTTTCAAACTGTTTCAAGCAAAAATAAACCTTATACCATATCACAAGAGCACATGTACTTCGTAGGTCTATTCGGCCATACGATAGTAATAAGACGGCAGTTCAACCATTTTAAACAATAAGATAAACGCATTGTATTTTTAACAGGAGACTTGTTTTCGAGAAATTTATTTACAACTTGAGTTTGTGAGCGATCGCAATGAGTGCTATTATTTGTTACTTATTAGACTAATTTTCCACATGATTGAAAACCCACAAAAATCCCCTAAAAATTTCAAATTTTCAAAATATCCAGAAACGAAGCTGCAGGTATGAACTACTTGCAAAATAATGAATATTTTGTTCTGGATAAATTTTTCAAAAACGCAATTTGAGCCAGTTATAACGATTTTTTTACAAGACACGACTCGTGTGTCATACGCCACACACAAAAGTAATCGATGGCAGGCCTGGCGTTTCATCCGCACTGAACCGGTTAAGTGTCTAAATCTTCATTTTGATGAAGATCTATTGTCACCTTAAATTACTAAGAAGAAATGCCTCGGTACTAGCAAAGGGTATTTGGTTCTCAATCAACCACAAGAAACACAGCAGCATCAAGCTGCTATTTTACGCTATTCTGTAAGAGCGTGGTCGTTCGCCGGTCGGGTCAATCTGTATAGCTGCAAGGTGGCTCTAACGCGTGATCACGTGAGATAAAGATAGGCAAAAGCTTATTTCTAAAAGTATTAATATTTAAACCCACTTACCATCAGGTGAACTGTGTGCTCGTCTATCACCTTAATTCTGTAAAAAAAAAAGGTGAACATGGGTGTAATTTTTGGAAATAATGTCGTTTTCAACCATGATAATATAAGCTGACACGTGTTAAATCTGCCGTAAAAACTGTGTAGGGTTCTACCGCAAGGATCACCTGCGCAAGCACACCCGGTCGCACATCGCGCGGCGCGTGAAGGCGGAGCTGTCGCAGCAGGCGGGCGGCGCGCCGCTGTCGCAGCCCCCCGCGCCCGCGCCCGCCCCCGCCCCCGCCCCGCCGCCCTCCTGACCGGACGACAAGCACGACTTGCTCGCGCTCATCGCTGCCGCAAAGGACACCTTCTGACAGTAGGACGCCAGTTTACCCCTCATCCAGCACCATTATGTTGATTTTTGATTCGTAGTCTGTTTGCTGTGGCATGAGTTAGGTGATATTTGATAATTTTACCACCCCCACTCAGCAAGTAAATTGTCGTGTAAATGTGTCACTTGGCAATCTCCAAAACTTCACTGTTTTTTTGTAACCTCTAAGCCACGTACCGATTATGCGCTCCAAGAGGTCGAACGTTGGCGCGGGCTACACTCGCGCGAAATGGCTCGTTGGAGCCAAATTGTTCGTTGGAGCGCTCGAAAGTGGAGCGAGCCGCTCCATCTAGTGTCGGTTTTTTACCGCGCATCAAAGTAGTTTACGTTTTGGCGCGCGCGACAATAGGGACGTTCGTTTTCATTATCAGTGTGTTCGTTGCATTCTGAGCTATGGATAACCAAATTTGCCGTAAATTGTTGAACGGTCAAACACTGGAGCGGCTGCCGCGCGCGCCAGGGTCACTTAGTTGATACACTTGGAACTTTTGGAGCGCGTTCCGCGGAGCGCACTAGTCGGCGACCTCATTAATGGCGCGCGCGCCAGGAGCGCGTAATTGATATGCGGCTTTATCTTTTATTATTATAACTGTGGAGTTAGCCAAGATAACTTTTCACAATCATTGACGCTATAGAAAATAATATGAATGAATAGTGACAGTCATGTACCGTAGCATTGATTTCATTCGTTTTTATAGTTTCCTATTGCGTTAACGATCGTGGTTTGTCATTTTATCTAACCCCGCTTGTCATACGACTCCTTTTCTAAACAATCATTTTGATAGGAATCATCTCCCAAAGCATCTATTTCTGCCGAAACACAACAGTGCCTGCACTGCTAATACACACGCGTTGGGTAATGCCAATGGATACGATGAAATCGCGGTGCAATAAATTAAGTATATTTATCATTTAAAGATAATAAGTTAAAGAGTTTTATAATTTTTACAATTTTTTTTCAATTTTGCATATTGTAAAAATTGCGTAAGTGATCCCATCAAATGTCACTCAACTCAATCTGTAATAAATCGATTGCAACATCGTTACAGATAAGCAAAAGTTATTCATCCATTTAGACATGCTTACTATAAAAAACTAATTTGTATTTT
Organism: Parnassius glacialis; assembly: GCA_033319125.1. Lineage (NCBI taxonomy): Eukaryota > Metazoa > Arthropoda > Insecta > Lepidoptera > Papilionidae > Parnassius > Parnassius glacialis. Next base: position 46,340,333 of record JAVANC010000005.1, read on the forward strand.
TTTTATATATCATGTAAGGTCAATTATTCAATGTTCAAATTTAATTTACAGAAATACTAAGTTTCAATTTAATTGAATTTAATTTTACTGCACTTAATTTAACTAATTGGGGTCAAGCACACGGGGTCTCGTGTGTGACTTGGGATAGCTGCTTAAAAGTTTAATAGCTTACTAACTCTTCAGGAAAAGCATTAAAAAAAACTTGTCATTAAGTAGTTGTAAGCTTATTCCAGTTCGCGAATAATTAGTTTATGTGAATGACGACACCTTTTGGTTTACTTATCAATTATTTATTCATAACGCTGAACTACGATCGCAAGCGACATACATCATCATGTTTTTAAACTGAAGCACAGGCACACGCTTTTATTTTAGGGATGGGCAAAGGAAAAAAATATATCGATATATATCGAATCGATATATATCGCGTGATAAATATCGATATATCGATATATCGTCATCATTTGCATGATGCAAAGATAAGGTCCTTTTTATTTACTGACGGTTGGACGACGAAAAAAACGATACAATATTTTAAAATATATCGAAATTGATACGATTTCGATACTCGAAAATAAATATCGTTATATCGATATATCGTGATTTATAATATCGACGATATATATCGATATTTTTATTGAAAAATATCGATATTTCGATATATCGATATTTTTTACCCATGCCTATTTTATTTAACCCGCAGCTGTAATGTAATGCGTACGTGTGTGTGAAAAAGGTATATTATTTTCTTTTCCACAAAATGCCAAAAATATCATGTAAACGGCGAACGCTTATAGATGTTTTAGGTAGTTTGTGATCTAATGTGAATAAAGGATTATACTTAAGTATATCAGAAAGATATTATAAGCTGTCACAGGCGCAAATTTATTTATAGTAATTTAAATGTAGTGTTAATTAGATAATAATCTAAACCAAGGAAGTTTTGTAGTCTAGCAATCTCTGCATTTTTCTCTTCAGTCATTTCTCATTATAACTATCCATTTTATAATGAGCTAACTATTTATTTTGTTAGGAAAGAGTTCTCAAATAAAAAAGTTTGTCTAATGTAGTAAGAAAAATAATGTCTTCTATCTTTCACGGAGATTAATACAGTCAAATTTTTAATGAGTATTTAATGATAAACATTATTGTTACCATCAAATTTTAAATTGTTAAAATTAATCTTTTGTAAATATGTAATTAGTTAACGCTCGTACATATGAGTGGCGTTTTGCCTACAACTTACTGCTATCGACTTTTCGGATACCGTCTGTTCTCATTTAAGTACAAGAGCTGGAGTATAGTCTTCAGTCGACGCAAACAGAAAAAAGTCGTTCGTGATGGGTTAACAAGATTTTGTCTAACTGAGAATAAGATAAGCAATTACCATGTTAACGAAGGCTTGATAAAAAGTTTTTTTTTTAAATTTTCGAATACCAGTTGCTTTGTTGAGTTAACGACGAACTTTTAAAATTTCAATATTATTATTACTGTTGTCGTTGCTTTTAATTGACGACCGCAGTAACGTCTATTTTCTTTTTGGTCTGTTTTTAACCATTTTGTTATATATCATATTAAAAAAAAATACGACCAAGTGGTAATTATTGATGCCGTCGGCGAAGTGCCGTTCATCTATGCGCGCTATTTATATTCGTATCTAGTGAAATTAGTTAAAAATGTAAAATAGTGAATTGAAATTCTGTCTTAAATTATTGTGATGATATAGTTTAACTTATATTTCGTTTATTAATTGGTTAGATTTTTTTTTGTGTAAATTGAAATATATATTACAATAAGGTAATGTTAATCAGAGTCATAAGCGTTAGTAATCTCTAAAAGAGTTAATTTTAATTGAATTTAAAAAAATATTCTTTAAATATTATAATATTGTTAAAATTGTTTTTGTTCGGAATTAGTCTAGACGTAGGTATAACCAAAGACTTCGATGTACACTACTCGATCGGGCTCTGCGGTTTTAATAAATTGCGCACTTCGTTACGGTCAATTCTCCGTATCCCCTTTAGTCGACCGCGAGCGGGCGAGAAGACCAGTTCTTTGTTTTGTAAACTGCCAACGTTATATTCGACACTTTAAGAGCCCTCTTACATTTCGGCGTTTCGCAAATTTAGGTATTTTACGCACCGAGCGGGCGGCGAACTACGCGACCGATACTTTCTTTCATATCTATTCACTCGCTCGCACTATAATACTGTGAGTATGGCGATTAAACGATCTTGATCTTCCATAATACAAAGTTTTCTTAGGATGGACTTCAGTGGATGGAATATTTTTTGGTGTTTTTTTTTTTATAGAATAAGTGTGACAAACGAGCACACAGTCCACCTGATGGTAAGTGGTTGCTGCGGCCCATAGACATCTACATCTATCCTCTATTACAAATCAAAATGTAGATGCGTTGTCACCCATGAGGACTAAGATGGAATGCCTCATTTCCAGTAAAAAGGGCCTCCGGCCACCTGCACCCACCAAGCGAAACGCAGAGGTAAACCTCTACTTCACGCTGGTATTCTGTGAGGTCGTGGTACCACCCCGGTTCGAGCCGGCCCATCCGTGCGACAGCAAACGCTGCCGCGTGGCTCTACCACTGTTAAAAATTTCATTTTAATGTTATCTTATTAATTTATTATTATATTATTATATAATTTATTATTTATTATTATATACCGTTTTGATATATTATTCATTATTTATGAAATTTAGTGTCAAAATAAGTACACATAAATATTTTAATTGTTACGCTGTAATCGAATGTTAATAATCGATTATGTCTACTACCGGTAGAATAGTGGTATAAATAAATAAACGGTTGCAACCTGTTTTAATAAATATAACAACCAAATGTAACTAATATTTTTTTAATCGGTACTTACAGTCAATTACTATAAACAGTGGTAGAGCCACGCGGCAGCTTTTGCTGTCGCACGGATGGGCCGGCTCGAACCGGGGTGGTACCACGACCTCACAGAAAACCAGCGTGAAGTAGAGGTTCACCTCTGCGTTTCGCTTGGTGAGTGCAGGTGGCCGGAGGCCCTTTTTACTTCCATGTGAGGCAAAGGCCAAATGAGGTATTCCATCTTAGTCCTCACGGGTGACAACGCATCTGCATTTTGAATTGTAATAGAGGATAGATGTAGATGTCTATGGGCCGCAGCAACCACTTACCATCAGGTGTGCTCGTTTGTCACCCTTATCCTATAAAAAAAAAATATATATATATATTTTATAAGAAAAATATTTGCTGCGACGGCATTGACCGAACTTTTCTCGATTCGATAATTTCAGGCAGTACACACTTTTCATAAAAAGCTTGTAACTTGGGTAACATATTGAAAATCTAAAATTGGTCGTATTTGTAAATTTTTAGTACTTTTACTGCATTAATCTGGGCCAATACATATTATGGCAAGTATTCAGACATTTTTATTTGCTAAATGAAGCTGGCCTTGGATTTGGTAAAACCAGTCATTATTTTGATTTAATGTTACACTTGAATCACTGAATTTATAACCTTTAACTTCTTTTTTGTCGAAAGGCCGTATAAAAATCTATTCCGAAAGCTGAAATAGGATATATAACTTCAATAAGACCGTTGCTGTATAAACCATTAGGTGAAGCCCTCAAATAACAATGATCTAGGTCAATGAATAGACCACATTTTTCTATAATAATATTTTTTTCTTTGCTCAATTGTGCACATGCTGCAGACTCGTTGTCCCTACCATGTTTAATGGAAGAGACGTGATCTAAATTATAACTATATAAAATAGTTTTAAACCGATCGATCAAAAATTGCGGTCGTAGTTGACAATGTTCTAGTATGCAGGCAATCGACGCACACTACGATAGCAATCGACGCACACTACGGTAGTATCGAAACCATGCAGCGCCCGAAATAAACTGACGCAGGTCCACCCTCAGCAAGCGCTCGCGCGTTAATGATCTCAGATGGCCGGCGCAGTTAAATATATAGTACTTTTATTTAATTAATTATAATATAATAGTAACGATTTTAAAAGTAAAAATAATAGCATAGTTTAAGCAAATGTTGATGATTATTTTGGTATAAATTTTACGTCTAAGTGATGTAGAACTTCGGAAATATAGAGGCTTGCATCGAAGCTTTTTTGGTCGTTTTTTGAATTATGTCGAATTTTTTTTCCTAGTGTGAAAAGCATATAACGAAAATGTATTCCATTATTATTAAAGTGTAGGATATTTGGGAGATAAAAATATTTTTTTTGATGGTCGATATTCAATAGAATCTACAAATTAGAGCTCCCAAATCATGTCTTCGAGAGTTTTTGCCTAAACATGCATCGGGAGAATGATTATTACTGATTAAATAAATAAGTTATCTAAAATCCATTCCGAGCTTATTTGAGGAGAGAAAACGAACTATTTTTACCAAGTAATTGTTATTTCAAGAAATGAACGATAAACATAAAATTTCAACGAGGAAACCTTGTATTTTCGCGTTTTTTTGTAATACGCCTCTTAACACTGATTTTGTTTAACGTAACTAATAAAACGCTGTGTATTTATGGGCGCATTTTGTTAACGTGATTTGAAGTTTATTTCACATAAGTATGTTGTAACTTTTTTATGTATTTGCCGAAAAACAGTAACTGTCGTAAATGAAGATACAACTGCGTGGCTTATTTAAAGTGCCAGCTACCCGGCCGCGCCCTCACGGTCCACAGCTGCGACACAATTTTTGTTCTGAATTGCCGGTCATGTAGTATACATAGAAGTCTTTGAGTTTAACACGCTTTACCGCGAATTGTTCAATGTTTGTTCGTGAATTCTGGTAGATTGAAATCTATGGTTGATTCAAAGAGTTAAGTCGATCGAAATATTTTTATATATAACATAGAATATAAGATTTCAATGTATAAATTAGCCTCTTGCTCTACGAGCAGAGATAAAGTACAAAGATATTATCGTAAACCTTGAACAGATTATAACGAAAATTTAAAACGTTTAAACAAAAACTAGTTCTGTAAACTTTGAAACATTTCTCCACAAATGTCTTCACGTTAAGGCCAAATTTTAAATAATGGTAATAAATTATTTGTTATTTTTAAAAACACATCATTTACTATATAAGTATCCATTATCATTTACTATAGTTTAACGTAACTTACTATAACTATTTGATATATCTATTTTTAAAATCGATATATCAAATACTGAAATTGATATATCGATTTTTAAAATCGATATATCAAATACCTGTAGTAAATGTAATACAAGGCAAGCAACGTGATCTAAAAGTATTAAAGAGATTATTACTAGAACGAAACAACGAATGAACTTCTATGTAATGAATTTATTCACTGTCAATAGAAATATTTATTGAAAATACCTGATATATGTTGTCTATTTAGCTATAGAATAAAGAAAAAAAAACAGCAATATTTGAACCAGACCATAGACACATATAGAACATTAAATTTTTGTTACCGATTGTAAAACGTAGCAACTGTACGGCCTGTTTAATTTCATTTTTGTGTTTTTAACCTAGAAACTAGTTCTATATTTATAAAAAAAATGTTTCCTTTTTCTGCAATGTTCTCATTAGTTGGTCATAAGTTACTGAACGAATAATTTGTAATAAATACTGTTACAAGCACTTTGTACATAATACATCGGATCGTAATGGTAAACGAAACATTTTTGAACATATTCGGGAATAAGTCTGTTAACATCAAAGATTTATGTAATGACAATTGTAAGAAAAAGGAACGCAAACGGGCTTGTTACCACTTGTTACAGAATCGTATTTCACTCAATGATTAACATTTTCCAGGTGACAACAGTAAAACAGAAATTACTTTTTATTTATAACACGTTTCTCTGTCTGCTTATGTTACGGACGAAGTATTTATTGATATGTATATATTATTTTACTATATTTTTAATACTGAGTCATACTTTACTAAATTTACTAATACAAAACCCTATCCCTATAAGCCCTAGCCTAAATCTATGTCGTGGGATACATGTAGTGCTTTTTAAAACCTAGACACTCATATTTTTAAATATCTATATCTGTGAACACAGGCATCTATATATATGGGATATTGCCACGTTTGGTGCTGAGCCACCTGCATTCATCGACAGCCTGAGTGTTTCATCACGACCAGTATGAGACAGCCACTGGAGCGCCTTCCATCCCCGGCTTAATATATAACTATAAATATCCTCTAGATAGTAAATTCGTCCTTAACATTTGTCCACGTACTTTCTGTCTGTATTTAATTTCCGATGATGTGAGTAAATTTGTATTGTAAAATACTTCCATTAATAAAATATGTGAAAATTAACTGGCTACGATCCGCGTCACAAATAATATGGCGTGTCTTACTAAGATACCAAGTTTAAAGAGCACCACTCTTTCCCCCCACCACTTGCTCTATGCAAAGATTAGCGGTAGAGATGAAACACCTGTCGTATTATCGACGGTGGTGTCCCTCCCAGTGTAATGTAATGTTGTTGGGTTTATTGGCGGCAGGGACAGTGGCACTGTCACAGTGCACACAATTGTGGGAGTCCGGGTGGTGCTCTTTAAAGTATGTGAGACACAACATTTATTTCCCACGAAGATATTAGCTAATTAACTTTAATATAATTTATATAATATTTCGTAAATATGCAAAGTAACGTATGATTCTAATAATTATATCTTCCATAAATTGTTAAAAGTAGCCACAAGTTTACTATTTAGGAAAATTAACGTACAGTTAATTGCGTTTACCTTTGAGTAGACTATATAATGTTTCAGCAACCGTAGATAATTAATATCCTGCCCTGTTTCAGTAGTGGTTCACTTTTTAAATCGTCACTTTCAACATAAATCACAGACAGTCGTGCTTCCAATTTATTCAACCTTGTGCTTTCTTATAATAAACCTATTTAAATAATACAGAGGTTTTATTTTAAATAAATGATAAAGAATGTGCAAAATATTTTATTTTTGTACTTTGTTACATAATAATAAAACTTACTTAGTAAGATCACAAATTATTTGTGTTAAGACAAAGAGGAACTTTAAATACGAATATTTTTGACATGGCAACACTCTGACACAAATTATATTACAATTAAATTTTCTCGTTAATCTGTTATTTAAAAAAAAATGGAAAAAATCTTTAATTTATTATTATTATTAATAATAATAATAAAATTATTGATCACTTACTATCCGCAATTAGACAATTTTTAGGTAGTTTATAGACCAAATGCAATTCGACAGTTATTTACAATAAAAATCACACTTATTACAAATTTCGATAACTTTTGCCCTGGTTAGTATAACTGTGTAATCTAAGCAATAGCTTTTTTAAATATCTTTAATGAGTATATAGTGGGACATATTTAATACAGCCTAGTACTGTCCATGTGATTTTATACATCATGTATGGAATCACATTTCCTTTTCATGGTTACGTCATACATACAGTACAATAGTAAAATTTCAATCAAATAATTTGCATTAAATATTTACTTATTATTGCTAATATTATATAGATTAACTATTTTTAATATCACTTATCGCCTAAATTAACGATACTAAATATTAGATCAATAAACAAACCATTTTTTAGTCCAAGATATGTACAAAGTTACGCAATAAATACTAAATAATATATAAGGAGTGATTTCACGAGATCTTTATTTGTGAATGCTATTTGGACCCAAAATCATAAATATGATATCATTTTATATTTTCCTAGTTTATATTCAGCAGGCTTATATGTTCATCGATTTAATGTAGTCCAGATCGAATTTCGGTCACGGCCAGTCTCAACGGAAACTAGCCATCAGCACAGAACAGGATTATAGTGCCCGAGTATTCGCGCAAGCACAGGTGCACTCTCTATTCCCTCACTCTCATAGTCCGATGGGACGGTAAACCGACACGATCGGAGAGAGATTAGGCGCAGGACCGACGGCTTTAAGTGCTTTCCGTCGCACGGGGGTGAGACACCGCTAACTTCCTAACTCTGGGCTACTACTGAGAACTTCTCGACAGAAAAACCCAATAACTGATTTTTGGCCAGATCCGGGATTCGAACCCGGGATCAGTAATCAGCAATAAAGACCAACGAGGCAGTTAACCGAATTTATGCGATAGTTTTTTTTTTCTCTTATAGAAATAAGGGTGACAAATGAGCGCATAATCTACCCGATGGTAAATAGGTGCTTGTTCCCCTGAAGCAAATACAAAGAGGAGACGGCATAAGCAACTGTGCACTGTGATTCTAAGTAGGTCCTGACGTCATCATTGTGGGCGTGGCTTTAGTTAGTATACTGTCAGCATTCATTTGTAAGTAATTTTACACCTAATTTATTGAAATAGTTCTAAAAAATCTCTTTGCGTCGGCTTTCAAATATAATTAAATATATTCGACACTAGATAACAACTAGGTAAACCGCCATCCATCCGCCATCTATCGTCAAGTTAGCTAAACTACATTATAACCGATAAGGAACGATTCGAGTAGTTTAACTATTTATCGGTAGATGTAGATAGTGTAAAGTGGGCGGCGCTTAACATCCCCACACACCGCAAATTGTCACGCGTTGTTACATAGTGAAATCTAATTACACCTCTTTGTATTTGTTTCATGCTTGTTCCATAGACACCTACATCTTTTTGTCGGAACAATCTCCACAAATAATCAAAATGCAGATAAGTTGTTACAAGTAAAATGATCTCTTCCTTCACTAACAGAAACACAGCTGTTCTGTGCGAGCGTGGCTCTTCCTGGATTGAGCCGACCCATTCGTGCTGCATCGTGATTATATCTCGTAAAAATCAAATGCTCTCATGTCTATATTTTATAATAATTGGAGAAATAATATATTTTTTAAAAAATAATGTATTTTTTAAATATACTAAGATTTTTTTCATATTCTTACATTATCATTCGGTCGTGAGCTATGTTCAAAATTTCAAATCTCTTGTACATACGTGTAGTACAATTACATAGTCTGTGTCTGAAGCTCACCAGGAAGTTAGTTTAAAATCAATTACTAAATTAGACCCGAATGAAAGCGTGTTAATAAAAACATGGTAAAAAAAACTATGTAAGTTCCAAAGAAACGATGACTTTGCGACTTGTGGTACAAACTGCTGCTGAGGCGCTGGGTCGACTTTCAAAGTTTTCTCGTTAGATACTGTTTGTTCTGAGCATAAGTTGGATGCACCGAGAACTTAGAGTACCTTCGTGTTGGCCTGCGGGTCGATGGTGACCGCTCGCTGCTCACCGTTTTCCATCGACATCACCATTTGATACGGTACCTTTATCTGGAGCGGCACCCGCAGCTTTGTGTTCGATGGTGCCTGTGTAAAAATTTAATATAAATAAATTCAGTGCTCAAGAAGTCGTAAACAATTTAGTATAGATGAAAGGAAAACCTACACGGAGTTTTAGTTTATCTAGCCCGAAGGACCATTTTTAAATAAATACTTGAGTTATGTTGTACGTGATATTGAGAACATCCCGCTTCAGAGAATTCAAATAAAAACGTGAAGTTTGTCATTAAGCTTGAATTTTGCACGACGTATTTTATGGCCTTTAACCGTTCCTTTACCTCAATCAACAGTCGAAATATTGATTATAGTTATTCTATGCTCAACAACAAAAATATCAATATATTATAGTATGATAGAACATGATTTTTGCAATCTGTATAAAAAATAAAAACCTCCACTGCTGCATTGTTAACAGCTCGATGATAAAAAGGTCCCCCCTTTGCGCTTGGTTAAGGGTCCCTTACTATTATTTTTAAATTTCAGTGAATTGATTGCAGTACCGTGCCGCTTTCTTTTCTTTTTTTAAAAAACGTAACCTCCACACTATTATTTACTACTGTATATCACTATATGACAAACATTCAGATCCGGAACAATTATATGTAGGCCATACAGATAATAATTGTTACATGCGGGATTCGAACCCGATTTATTATTGACAGTGCCGCTGTAAGAAAATCTTTTTTAGTCCCATCAACGTGAGTGTTGTATGTCTAGTAGTGGACTGCCACGGGTTGATGAGAAGGAATGCAGTACCAGACTGAAGTCGAGAAGAAACATTACAAACTTTACGTTTTTATTCGAACCCGCTGAAGCGGGATGGTTTCAATAACACGTAGAACATAACTCGAATTTTTACTCAATAATGGTCCTTCGGGCCAGATAAACGAAATATCCGTGTAGGTTTTCCTTTCATCTACTAGTTTCCCGCTTCTTGAGCACTGAATTATTATTATTATTTAATTTAAAATTTACGGTCATTTCATGGATGAGAGCTAAGTACAAAATTGGAAAATGAAGGAGCATAATTTGACTTAATAGAGGCAAAGGTTTATTTGACTGAGGCCTTAAGCTATGCAGAGACTAGCCCTCTGTGCAACTATGACTTTAGTACACGAGTGTCTGTGGAAACATAGGTGCAGTGTCCATTCCCTAACTCTCGTAGTCCGATAGGACGGTAAACCGACACGATCGGAGAGAACAGGTGAAGGAGCAATGGCTTTACGTGCTTTCCGAGGCATAGGGTAGAAACACCGCTACTACTGAAAATTTCTTGACAGAAAACTCCAATAAATGATTTTGGCTCACTAAACCGAGGAAGTAGTCAGAAAAGTATGTATTTTACAATAGATGGAAGTATAGACTACAAATAGTCAGTCTTCTAGATATAGTTGCAATACAATAAGCATCCAGATTGAAGCTTAAGTGAATAGCTATTATATTCATTATTATAAAAATAAAACTCACGTGTATCGTAATTTCAGGTATAATTTCCTTCGGCAGCATGCTGATAGGGAAGAGGTCGGGTAACGCCTTCTTTGGTTTCGGCTTCACTTTGTTATGCACGAGTGTGTGCTTCTGGAGGTGATCCTTGCGGTAGAAACCTGGAATTTATTTATAATATTAGATTGTCGAACGCCCCATGACCCATGAACAATTATAACTAATTTTAAACAAAAAGGCAATAAATGCATTGTCATCACGATGGACCAAAATCAAATGAGTACTTATACCCGCTTTTTAGGGTTCAGTACTCAAAGGGTAACCAACGGAACCCTAGTAAAAATATAAATATAGTTTGGAAAATCCAAAAGTGCACGCCACATGAGCGTTTTTATTTTTTTATCAAAATTAAATGACATTTCGATGAAAAAAAAAAATAATTTTTAAACGGTGTCGAGTTCGATAACAAAAAACAATTGGGATCCTCCTTAGGATATATGGAATCTTATTTAATACTATATATCTCTCAATCTATTGCTTACATTTCTATTAAGCGAGATGACTCACCGACGCACGGACCAACGGACGGCAGTCCATATATTTTTTCAATATTCTTTTTTTGTTATGTAATCTAAGGTATATCAATTAGAAAATAAACTAATCTTATAATTCAATGTGTGTAGTTATTGTAACGTTAATAATAATACGAATTTGATGTCTAGCCAAAAGTATAAGAACGATATTATGTAGCGAAATTGAGGTATGGCCACATATCGAGAGCAGAGCACTTCCTCACGTTGTGAGGCGTGCAATATTATTATTATTATACATGTTAATAACTACATTCTTCTACTGAAGCAAAGAAGAAATAAAGCAGCGCAAATAGAAACACGGACAAGTCACATGTCTTTAAATTAATTCCTAACAAAAGAAATTCAACCTTATTCAAATTAAATTAGAAGCAAGCTAGCATTCGCGGATTATAGTACAATCACAACGTAACTAGAACCGAAACCCAACAATTTTGGCCGTGATAGAGCCATGCTGCAGCTATATTAATAGTATAGTTGTAATACAAATGGGTCGGCTCGACCGGGGAAGGACCACGCTCTCACAGAATACCAGCGTCAAATAGCAGCTTAATGCTGATGTGTTTCGTATGGTGAGTGTAGAGAACCGGAGACCATTTTTACTGGAAAAGAGACATTCCACCTTAGTCCTCACGGCTGACAACGCATCTGCATTTATTCGCAAGCGAGGATAGATGTAGATGTTTATGGGCCACAGCAACCACTTACTATCATGTGGACTGTGTGCTCGCTTGTGATCATTATCCTATATAAAAAAAAAATTAAGACCTATAGAGCTTTTTCAATATTTTGACGACAACCATATAAATGGCGTTGTGGGGGTGTAAGAATCTACTACCCCGTGACTACACGTGGGTGTCGTAAGAGGCGACATAGGGAAACAAAACAAGTGTTTTCCTAATAAGAACCGGAAAAAAACTGAGGTTGTCAATTTCTTATTTATAATAAGATTGTAATATAAAAAACAGAGGCAGTCATAAGGACAGAAATGAAAACTCAATGATATAGGCAATAAACCTAGCAAGCTAACAGCATAGCAAAGTGGCGAAGCAATCAGCTTTGTAGCGGTTTCTAACGCTTGCCGTTGAGCAATCAGTTTCAAAATAGGAGGTTCAGATGCCTGGGTGATCAGTAATCGATTGCTGAAAACAGATTGAGAAATCTCTCTTTTCTTTTAAGTAAATAGTTTGAACTGTTATAGTTCGGCCGTTCAGAGAATGCGTTCCTGACACCTATCAGTTAGTCACCACTAGTCGTGACTGTGATGGTGTGATGGGCACAACATAACACTGAGTTCGTTACCGTTCCTCCAAAATGAACCGCCGCGTTATTTTTAAGATTATTTTCGTTTTAAATTGGCGGAATCATTTAAAATTTATATTTTAGTAATTTAAGTGGAAACCAAAAAAAGGTTTTATTAATATAATAAAATTGTTTTATTTATTCTTTGTTACAAAGTTACAATCTGTATTTCTATGCAATAAAGTACATTGAATTGAATGTGCGTACAGAATATTAATCAGACTCCGATTCGCTTGAGGAGATGGTGTCTTCATCATCATCTTCGCCTACATGTATAATTATATTATTATCAATAACAGAATCAATTCTGATATCTCGGTCAAAATGTTCCACAATCAGGTTTTTAGTCTTCTCAACAACCTTTGCCCAGTCATCTATTGTGACTTCCCCACAGGCTTCTTTTAATAGGGTCATCATCTTTTTCGTCCTGAATGGCGGGGAAGTATTGTGGCGGGCGGCATAACCTTTTATTTGAGCCCAGAGTAGCTCAATCGCGTTATATTGGCAATGATATGGTGGAATTCTTAGAACAACAGTTACTTAGAATAACAGTGGTAGAGCCACGCGGCAGCTTTTGCTGTCGCACGGATGGGCCGGCTCGAACCGGGGTGGTATCACGACCTCACAGAAAACCAGCGTGAAGTAGAAGTTTACCTCTGCGTTTCGCATGGTGAGTGCAGGTGGCCGGAGGCCTTTTTTACAGGAAATGAGGCATTCCATCTTAGTCCTCACGGGTGACAACGCATCTACATTTTGATTTGTAATAGAGGATAGATGTGGATGTCTATGGGCCGCAGCAACCACTTACCATCAGGTGGACTGTGTGCTCGTTTGTCACCCTTATCATATAAAAAAAAACGCGATGACCGTACTCTAGAGCCAGTTCATCGATTTCGTATCGCACATTTGCCGCTTTATTTTCTTTAACTAATTTAATTAGCTCTGGTTTTAGCATCTGCATATTTGCGTCAATGCCTTTTGCTTGTAACCAAGCCACCATTCCTTCTTTTTTATTAGCTTGGGTTGGTGGTTTCTGTATTTGAACCGAGTGATAGTAGGCATTATCCATGAATATTATAGAAGGCTCTGGTAGGCTGGGCAAAAGCACGTTCTGGAACCACTCTTTAAATGTAGTGGCATTCATTTCCTCGTGGTAGTCATTTGTGGTTTTTGATTGAAATGCCAGTAACGCGTTCTCCACAAAGCCGTATTTTGCAGAACCTGCGTGGCATATTATCAGACGGGCCCCCTTACCCATTGGTACTTTCGACGTCGACGCTTTTGTATCATCCGTCCAAGAACGGGAAACCGTGTGATTGGCGTTTAGCCATGTCTCGTCAATGAACACGACATTATCCCAGTTATCAATATTTTTTTGCTTCTCTCCAAAAACTTATCCGTTTTAAAATTATGTCGTATCGTTCTAATAAAATTTTTCTTTTGTCTGTTTTTTTTATACGAAAATCCAATATCTTTTAAGATTTTGGTTAAAGCAGTTTTACCCCCGCTAAACAGTCCAGCTTCTCTTAACGATGCCAAAAGCTTCTTCCTGTTGAGATATTCATTTCTGGAATAGTAACCATATATATGATTTCTGATTGCATCGGCGTCAAAGGTGTCAATATCTGTCACGGGTTTAGTTCTACGTTTCTTCTTCGGAGTACGTAAAATATTATCTTCCGTGCCAGTAGAGCCGAACTTTTCTTTATTAATATTTGTTATCGTTCGTTTGCTAACTCCAAGCGCCTGAGAGACGCGTTCTTGTACTTGTTCGACAGGTAACAGGGGTCCGCCATTTTACCGCTCCCGCTCAAAGTAATCTTGCAGCTTGATGATTAACTCACGGGCTCCACTTTTCAATGTTTGTCCACGTTTAGGCATTATTATGCACCAAAAGTAAAAAGAACGCAATACAAAACACAATCGAAGTCCGATTTAGCGCCGATGTCAGTTTGAAAAGCAGAAACAGTCCATTAAACGAAAGCCGGATAATCAAATAAAAACAGATCGAAAACACTTGAAGAACGTGGTCTATGCGCACGAAACGACAACAGACGACTGTTTTAGCGTCACAAAATGGCGGCCCATAACGCCATTTGGGGTTACCATTTTCAACCTAAATATAAAAATGCTACTTTCTTTCGCGCGTTCGGTTTGGTCGTAGTTTTATTTTTATATTTAATAAAAGTTATCTTATAGTCCATTATTTTCAAATTCTTAAAAAGAAAAACAAAACGTATTATTTTATAAAGTATAACTGTATAAGAACAGATTACGATACTGTTATTACCTGTTATTGTTAGCACAGCACTACAAATATAAAGCGCTGATATAACCTTGTAATAGCGCAGTATAGATTTAGAAAAATATTGTTTACCAAGTTATTTGACACTCAGTTTGGCACAAAATTATAACATTCATTGATTATTGATATAATAATGTTGTTTTAATGCTCATCAATTGTTAAAACGGTAAACAACCAGCAAAAATATTTTTATCGTAACTGCAACGCCATTACAAAGTTACGTCGTCAGTTCAATCGCGACGTGTCAGGAACGCATTCTCTGAACGGCCGAACTATAAGTCAAGTTTAAAAATGAGAAGTCCTCTATTGGACGATAACGTTCAGAAACGTGAATTTCACTAGTGTATTCTTTATGGTAATCGATTTATTGCCATAAAGAATACACTATAATCGATTTTAGTTCTAACTTATTTCTTATTTTATTGTTTTCTGGAATTCTATATTGTAAAAAGAGCAACTTTTTTGTATTTTACTTTAGAAAATTATGGCCAATTTTTTAAAATATAAACCAATTAGTTAACTTCATGCCCAAAAATCCCATTCTCCTTTACAACATTCATAGATTCAGCCTCTACAACAAGTAAAAACATGCGAAGGGTATAGTTTACCTTTCCCGCAGACTTCACAGAAGAAGGACTTGACGCCGGTGTGTATGTGCAGATGTATCTTGAAGTGGTCCTTCCGCTTGAAGGGCTTCGTGCAGTACTTGCACACGTACACGCGCCGCGGAACCGGAAAGTCTGGCTCCTGCATTTCTTCCAACTGCTCCAGCTGCTCTAGTTGCTCAAATTGTCCCAGTTGCTCCAGCTGTTCCAGTTGCTCCAGTTGCTCCTCTTGCTCCAGCTGCTCGTGGCCGATGTCGCTCTCTTCTGGGTTTGAGTCATCTATCACCTGTAAATATAATTATATATTAGATGGTAAATCGCACCGTCTTAGCGTGACAAAAGCCTATTCGCTCTTTTTATTTATACACAAGAGATTTTACTACGAAAGAAAGATTGGACAATGGTATAAATTATTTAGTAAATAAGTACCAGGATTACTGTTATTTCGAGAACTAGCTATCTAGCAAACATCACTTCGAGTAAACATTAGAATTTATCACCTGAGCAATATAAAACTAAATATAATATTAAATATTAGCTATATAAAATACCTCAACGTAATCCTGCGAGCATATGTTCTCCTTCTTGGCCTCTTGCGGTACGTTATAGACTTGCTCGTCGTCCGCCGCGTCTTCCGTGTTTGTTTCCCACGGCGTGCACTGATGTTGCTCGAAGTGACTGTTTGTGTAGAATCCTGAAAGTTAAAAAAGAAAACTTTACTAAACCTTTAACGAACTTTGACGAACTCAAGTGCGTAATCATTTGATACGCCCTCATTACGATATCAGCATCTCAAGATCGTTGCTAATTAATATACACATAAAAACAGTATCTCAAACGCTGTAGGGAATACTGTTCTGTGACTTGCACTGAAGTACACACACTTGAGAGTCGAGTTTCGTTTATTAATCACTGTGGCACTCAGCTGATATCGTAAACCTAAACCGCATCTCGAGATAATTTATTAAAAGATCACAACCTCAAGATTGTACTCAAGTGCGTGTACTTGAGCTGAGTAACGTTTAATACGGGCCTAAATTTGCTGTGTTAGGGCCCCTATTCTACCTAGAAATCCACCGCGGTAAATACTTCACTCTTGTCTATTCCCACCGCCAATGCGATATGAAGATTTTGAAGCATTCGATTTTAGTCTAGTCTTTGAGGTGAAAATGCATTATGTAGCCTTCTTTATTTGAAGTTGGTTGCAGATGTCCATTGGCTGCAGTAAGCGTAGGAGAAACCTATCTTGGCTTCTTTTTTATCAACATGACGACGGCAGTGACGGCTGCGTGGCGCAGTAGCTTAGCAATGAGTTGCAGCGCTAAGGGCCGCGGCTTGGAATCCCGCACGGAACAAGTATTTGTATGGCCTACAAATAATTGTTCTGGGTCTGGATGTTTGTCCTTGTGAAATCTATGTATGTGAACTGCCAACGCGACACAGGGGAAAATCCTAGTGTAAGTTTAAAAAAAACCTACATTCTTCTAAGAGTTTTGGCGGTAACTTGACCGCCGGCGGATTATAGAATCTGTATTAATGTTTAAATTGTAATTTAGAGCTGATTTTTATAGGTAAAAATGGTGCGATTTTGTGTTATTATAGTGGAGTAGTTGACATGCGCATGTCAACTACTAATAACTATTAGGAATAGTGGAAACGATTAAACACGTGTCAGGAAGTTGATATAAATCTCAAGTTATATTGTCCGCTTAGGCGCTATAAGAATGTGAGATACTGTCTTCATGGACTGTCTGCTGGCTCAATAAAGAAGCTGACGTCAAAATCTCGCATCAATATTGTGAAAATGTTTTTACGCAAATTATTATTAAAGCATAACATATGACTATTATATGACATATATTATATGACTTGAAACTGGCAATAGTACAAAACGTATAAGTCAAAAAAGCATTCCTCTACAATAATCAACAATTGAAACGCATTGTATATGCGGTTACTATCCGGTATCCGGACGGATTCATTGCACGGACCTTCATTGCACAGTGAACACCATATTGTGGGCTGCGACAACCTCATGTGGACGTTGCCGTGCACTTTCAGATGCTGTTTCCTCTTGAACTTCCTGTTGCATATGCGGCACACGTGCGGCCTGTCGTCGCGTTGCTTCATCCTCGGTACCAGGAGATCAGTACCGTCCGACTAAGGAGAAAAAAATGTGTCAAATGAATACAAAGTCCACATGATGGGAAAGTGGATGCTGTGATTTGTAGACACCTGCATCAATATTAGATTAAGAATCAAAATGTGCACACTAAGATGCTTCACTACTAGTAAGTGTCAGTACTATATGAAACACAGCGACATTGTTTCATATACTGCTGTATGCGAGCGTGTGGTCATTCGCCAATCTAGCCGACCTAATCGTGCTGCAGCCAAAATGATAGCCAATAATATATATTTTTACCAAGTTAACTAATCATATAAGATGCAGTTCAGTTTAGTAATTTTTTTTAATAACATAGTGTTGTACTTTTATTTTTTGGTAATATCATTGCGATACCTACGAGTATGTGTCTCTTTCGGATCTGACATGAGTGTTTTATATGTTTTGAATATTATAAAGTTAAATTTAAGAGACTGGTTACTAGAATATCCTATTCAAATCACCGGAACCTCGCCTTACGGACTGATTCGCAGGTAATCAGTATTTTTATACTACCCGTGCGGTTAAAGAATGGGATTGAAAGTCGCCTCCATTCGCCTCTCGCTTGCACACTGTCGGTATTTATACTCACACACCCGCCGGTATAGACTGCAAAAAAATACGTTCCGATATGCGCGTTTTTCGTAGGTTCGTCATTGGAATCAATGATAACACAATTTAAAATTTAAAATTTTGTACAGCCTACTTCAATATAAGTTATTTAAGAATAACTCAATAACCATTGGTCTGACCTTGATCAAATTCATATGGGACCACACGAGAACTATCAGCTTTCATTAAAAAAAAGAATCATCGGAATCGGTCCACCCAGTAAAATAAAAAAAAACATACGCGTCGAATTGAGTACCGTCTCCTTTTTGGAAGTCGGCAGAAAATGCCATAAACTAAAAAAAAAACAGTCCGGTTTTTTTAATTTATAAGCTTCGACGCGTTCTGAGAGTTTTCTTCATAATTATTGTTGATTTTGTTTTTTATATTTTTATATAAAATATTTACAAGCTATGACACACGAGTTTTATATGACACAAACGAAAATTTTAAGAATGTTATTCTTAAAATTTTCGTTTGTCTGTCTGTCCGAGCTAATCTTTGGAATGGCTGAACCGATTATAATAAAATGTCACGAACAAATAGACAGTAATACTAGGAGTGATGTGGACAAAATTTTATCCGAAAATTCCGAAATATTGATAAGATAAAATAAATGGTTTTCAATGATTATCTTAATCTATACTAATATAATAAAGCTGAAGAGTTTTTTGTTTTTTTGTTTGTTTAAACGCGCTAATCTCTGGAACTACCAGTCCGATTTGAAAAATTATTTTTTTTATTATAGCCAGATTCATGTGGAATAGTATAGGCTATCTAGCATTAAGCTATATCACTCAGCTAGCCTAAAATATCGATATTTGTTAAGCAAGTCAGAAGAAAAAGCACTCCCGAAATAATTTATCCGCGTACGCTGGTGTTATCATCAGGGATACGTAAATACAATGTTCTAGAAAAATATAGATCTTTACTCCGTCTAAAAAAAAGTCCGCGATACCATATGTCTATTTCTTATACATAAGCCATAATTAGGTATTTTATGGCAAAAAAAATATTGAAAATTAATAAAGTGATTTATGAGCGTTATTATTAGGCATGGCCTATTTATCCTTACGAACGAAAGTTACTTCATCATCAAGACAATTTTATCAAGATAAACTTTGTTTTTTATACTATGTTATTTGGACGCATAGTTTAAAAGATAATGTAAAATTAAAATAATTCAATACTTGGCTGGGCGCGCGAACGACACATAAACCTTAGCCGCCTGGTGAGAACTGCGAGAACTGCTTAACCGGGAGGGCGAGGGAAAGTGGATAAAACTTAACTTCGCTCTACATCATACAAAATATGCCGACAGATAAAAGTACTCTATAATTATGCCAATTTTTCCATCCATTGCTATCAAATAAAATATTTGATTGCAATTATAAAATGCTTGAACTAGGTCATGTCGCGCACCTCCAACACGTGATGACGCGGGTGAAACCGCGGGGCACAGCTAGTTCTATATAATCCCATATTAATAGATCCCACCCAGGCGAATCCAGAACGTGTCGTTAGTTATAAAAGTTATTTAAAAATTAATGTATTTACTTGCGTATACAATTCTTTTCAAATATTTTCCCATTAATAGAAAATTTCCATATCACCGAATTTTTCACATGTTAACGGCACGGGCTCGACGAACCCCCATTTCTAATCCCAATCTTTATTCGTACGGACTGTACGTGGAACGCCAAGCTACGGCTAGGATTTTACATTTTTATTTTATATCTTAAAAGTATACACTAGAATACTTTAATACGTCATACGTATATCATAAATGGATGTATAATAAATAAGTGTAATCCGCTATATATAATATACTCTGTGGTAATCCGGCGAATATTTGTGATCGTTTTGTGACAGTGTATTAAGAATATCCACTATCCCATAACGTTTCGTGGGTGTCGTGAGATGCGACAGAGGGGAACAAACCAGAATATGGACAGAAAAAAATGCGGTTGCCAACCCGCTTGCCAACAAGACAATTATGACAATGATCCCCTATGCGGCGATCTATGGGGGCGGGTTATGTTCAGCAGTGGATTTTAATAGGCTGCAAAGGTAATCCAACTATTTTATCTACGATTTAGAATTATGGTGAACAAGATAAAAGACTACCAGTTCTCCTTTAGTTATTTACTGAAAATGTTCATAAAGAACTATATGTACTGAAGTGTTTTCCTTTACACTAAAGCAAATTAATTGAGTAGTTCTGAGAATTTGTCATATATAAAGCAACGCTCGATTTTTCTCGTGTGTTTCTTTGTGTCACGCCCTTAGTGAATCGATAAATTTATCTATAAGTCAGTACAGCATTTCTGTCCTAGGTACCATCCAGTACAACCACCAAACACTTGTTAAATACCACAAAAATAATATTGCAAGCACTCGAAAAGAAACATTTTATACTAGATTCAGATGTACCAAATGTAAGATTATTTAGAGCAACTCTTACCAGCATGCGTACGTCGACTTTATCTCCGAGCATGATCTTCAGTCGGGAAATGCCTTCGTGGTCGCCTTCCATAGAATAAGCTTTCATATGCACCAGGTTTATGTGAGTCAGCAGTTGATCTTCCGTGTGGAATGCTGCGGGCCAAACAGGGCAAAGGTTACTTACACAGTAGAAACAGCCTAACCTATATGTGAACACGTGAAGAAGTCATTATGAAACATTTTTTATTATCTACGTCATAAACTAATAATTTATTGACAAAAGGGCTGCGATAGTTCAAGGTCTTTTGCCTTCAAATTAATATATATATATATATTAATTTGAAGGCAATTGATTTATGTGTGTATATATATATATATATATATATATATATATATATATATATATACACACACACATAAATCAATTGCTGTCCGTTAGTCTCGCTAAAATTCGAAAATGGCTTTTAATGAAATTTTTTGAGTGTGTTTGAGTGGGTCCCTGGGTGGTTTAGATTGAATCCGGTAGGTGGCGCTGTTGTAGAGATCTAATAATATTTTAATAACAAATAGACTTTAAAGAACAAAATAATTTTTCACTTAACAGCTGCTGAAGTCGGTGCTAAATATGTAAGACAATACGTATAGAAGACTTGAAGCCGGTTCAGAATTTTAGTTCTTAGAAGTCAGCTTTCAATTCTTGTTAAAAGTTAAATTTTTTGATCCCTTTGAGTGAAATAAAGAATATCACAATCTCCAGATAACAACTTGACTGTCGTCTAAATAGTTAGGTAGGTAATACTACTAAATAGTAAATAGTTAAGTACATTAGAAACTTCTTATACCTATTTGCTCATACGAGGTAGCAATTTAGCTTGCTTATAAATACTCTAAGAGGTACGAATAAAGAATTACCTTGGAGCATACATAAGCTGCTTATGTATGCTCTAGAGTATAACCAATTAAAAAAAATGTTTAAATGCAGTTTAAAATAGACGAAGATATCGCGTAACATACCATACAAAAAAGAAATGGACATACAGTAATTTCTTTTATGAAATAAAGGTGACAAACGAGCATACAGTCCACTTGATGGTAAGTTTATGCTGTAACCCATAGAAATCTACATCTATATCTTCGATTAAGAATGAAAATGCAAAATGCGTTCTCATCCGTGGAATGTCTTATTTCCAGTAAAAAGGGTATCCAGTTCTCTACACTCACCATACCCAAACATAGCAGCATTAACCTATTTTCCACTACACCAAGTATAAATATACATTCAAATGGAGAATAACCTCCTAGAAATAAGTCGGCTAAAATTTTCATTGAGTAAACAAACCAAGTTCGATCCCCACCAGCGGTAATTCAACTGTTAATTATAATTTTAAATGCTGATACACCACGGTTTCTGCTGAAGGAAAACAATATAAAGAAATCAAAACTCATGTTCGTTAACACGATTTGAAGCAACGTTTCCGACTCTCCTTCGTTCCATAAATCTCTCAGAAAAGAGAGCAAGACTGTGTCCAGCAATGCAATAGCAATTTTTTATCATTTACAAGTTACTGTAACGATTATGCAAAAACAGGGTGTATAATTTCTTAGGTTCCAACGGATATTTCTAGAAACATTAATGAAATGATTATTATCTTATAGTTTTTGACCCATGTACAAAGTAACAAGACATCCAAAAACTATTTTAACTACAACTGTAAAAAGAAACCGTTAAAATAAAATGAAAAAATTCTCAACGTTCCAAACTCCCCTACCGCCGAATAAATCGAGTTCCTCAAGGCCCCCTCTAGCTAGCGTCCCCTACAAGTACGGTTAGTCTCCCTGACCCCTCCTATTCGCCCCCTCGCAAGCACATGCCCATGGGGATCGCCTAAAATAGGGGTGGGTCTTATAAAGGTCGTTGGGGTTATACGGCTTTCTGTACTCGCCGCCGAGTCGTTTCTCTAGGGCAGAGTGAAATTTATATTGATCGCTTTCGAGGGATTTTCTAGGTTTAAAAATAACTAAAATAACTTCTTTGACTTTAAATATTGGTTAATAAAATTAGGACAAACTGCTCATAAATATTACTTTTGGTAATATTATACTCGTATATTTTACTTAGGTTACTAATGATTTTCTAGCCAATTTGTGCATATTTACTGAATATGTTATCATGTTAATTTGTACAATCCGAGAGCCGTGGTAGCTCAGATGGTTAGCGCTCGCTGTAAATTTTACAGTACACGAGAAACCCGGGTTCGATCCCCGCCGGCACCAATAAATTAATAATTGCAATTTTAAGTGCTGATTTACCACGTACTCGGCGGTGAAGGAAAACATCGTGAGGAATCTGAGATATAAGAAAAAATATATATTTGAAAGACATGTGAAGTTTGCCAACACGCACTGGGGCAGCGCGGCGGACATTTCCTTGCCCTAAAACCCTCTCAAAAATGAGAGGAGGCTGTGCCCAGCAGTGAGACGTAAATATGCTGCAACCTTTGTACAATCCCACAACTGGGGAAAGACTTATTTTCCGGACTCCGTGGTATCATCATTACAGCTCTTCATAAATCCACTGCTGAACATAGGCCTCCCCCAAAGAATGCCACAAAGCACGGTCCTGAGCCTCCTGTATCCATCAACTTCCTGCATGACATTCCTCTGTGGTATGATCGTATAAAATTGTATAGACCGTAAATTTGTAGTTATAGTAGATAGATATACAGATACCATAGACAGATATATTGACGTAGACCTAATTTAAGATTGCTCTTATACTAATCACAATATTATAATTACACGTATTATGTACAGTTTGAAGGATCGGTCGGTAGTGCAGTGGTTAAGCATTAGGCTGCGGCGATACATGCCGTGGGTTCGAATCCCGTAAAATAAACGTTATGAGTCACGATGTTCGTTCGTCCCTGTTCGTCGCAATTAAGGTTTCACACAGGAGAAATTTCTAATGTCTCTCACATTAGTTTTGTATGTAAAGTTTTATAAGAAAATCAGAGAAAACACCCATAATTAGGTTGGGTATAAACATAAAGTTTATCTCTGTAGTATTTTATCGTAATATTTTATCTTCGTCGATAAAATACTACGTGGTCGTAGCCGATTTCCGATTGATGCGACAACCTATTAATAGTCGGAAGGCATCAACTGTGCTGCATTAACTGTGCTGCAACTACTTAGTGATGCCACAGTGCACAAATACGTTTCGAATACATAATATTCGACGTCTATATAAAGAAATGATAAAATCGGAGGTTTCAGACCGGAACAGAATAGTGGTTGCACTGCTGCCCGACGACAGAAATAGATATGAGGGCGGTACCAAGTCAGACGAGCTCCTAGGCAGAAAACGTGCCTTCTATAAATATCTATTACTATCAGAAACAACAAATTTATCCGTGACTGCAAAAAAATTCAATAAAAATGTACAATAGCGTGTTAAGATTTAAAAATGCTGTTACAATTACAAATCGTAAATTCTAATTTACATATTATGTTTGCACTTTTTTCTATAGAAATAAATAAAATTGAAGTGTCTGTTTGCAATGTCAACATAACAGCTTTTTACTAAATGCATATATACTGTACTTATCACAAAAACACATTTTTTTTAAATTGTCTGTCTGTCTGTGTCTGTTTCCGAAATGGGTGGATTGATTCTAACGGGCCTTTCACTAGCAGATAGCTGATGTCATAAGGGATAACTTATGTTACTTTTAATTTAGAATAATAATTAGAGTTCCGCGCAAAAAAGAAATTAAAACCTTAAATTACACGCGGGCGAAGTTGCGAACAGCTATGTAGTTTTTAATAAAACTGAAGTGACAATTGAACTTACGGTCCACCTGATGGTAAGTGGCTGCTGCAGCCCGTGGACATTACCAGGCAACTTCGAACAAAGAAGGCTACACGTGCACTGTCACCTCTGAGGTATAAGATGGAACTCCTAATCTGTAATTATACTAGTTCTCCACACAACAGTGCAAGCACATACTTTTCTGTAATCACACATTATACGTGGTAGAGCCACGCTGCAGCTATATTGTGGTTGTAGCACGAATGGGTCGGCTTGACCGGGGTGGGACCACGCTCTCATAGAATACCAGCGTGAAATAGCAGCTTAACACTGCTGTGTTTCGTATGGTGAGCGTATAGAACCGGAGACCCTTTTTACTGGAAAAGAGGCATTCCATCTTAATCCTCACGGGTGACAACGCATCAACATTTTGATTTGTAATAGAGCATTGATGTAGATGTCTATGGGCCACAGCAACCACTTACCATCAGGTGGACTGTGCGCTCGTTTAAAAAAAAAGATGGGCAGCAGCGTCATTTTAATAACTAAAAAATAAAATAAACTGCGGTTGCTAACACGCTTGTCAAGGGTGGCAACTATGGTAAGCATCTTCCTTATGAGACAGCCTCAGGGGAGGACAATGTTCTGCGATAGACTTATATAGGCTGTAATAACAAAAAGGCAAAACAATCAACATAAAACTAATGCTAGAGCAACAATGTTGCAGCGATGCAAGTCTGTTCGAGCCTCTAGTGTAATGGCTACTTACTTTCATATCTATTTTATAACAAAAACTTTAAAAAAATTACAAGAAATCATTTCAAATTTGCACTATAATATCTTATTGTACTAGGTGTTATATGTGCTTAAGTCACACTGTAGACCTTTTTAGTTACAACAAAGCATTCCATTCTCAGTCCTCAGGGTGATAAGGCATTTGCATTTTGTTTTAATTGAGGATAGAAGTAAGCAATAGGTACTTACATCATAGGACCCACTTAGTAGGCTGTGTCCGCGTTTGTCGCTTTTACTTCAATTTTGTACCCTGAATTCTACCACTGAACTCGATCGGTTTTACGAAAATGGTAGCGTTTAGCAGACTTCAAAACAGGAAAAGTTTATTCGACTGCATGTTTTTAATGACTTATGTATGTTACGCTACGATATCGGATTTTAATGAATCTTTTTTATTAAAAGGTTAACTTATGGGATGGTTCCATATGAATTTGGAAAAAAGTCCATCCTTATGAGTGGACGTCTATTTTAGACGACATTCCAGTTGTTACCTTGAACACAATCTTTCTTAGACCATGATAAAATAATAAAACTTTTTATAAAAAGCAAAGGCTGACTACAAAAACTAAAATTATAAAATAATTTCAACATAAATAGCTTTTGAAATCAGGGCTCTATTCTACTCTACTCGTAATTCTTCGATATGTCTTAGGACCGATTTCAAATCTATAATGAATAAATTAAAGTAAAAGTAAAGTGTCAGCCTATATACGTTTCTCTGTTGGTCACAGGCCTCTTCTCACTTTTGAGAGGGTTTTAGGGCAAGGAAGTGTGTGTGCCCCAATGCGTGTTGCCGGACTCCACACGTCTTCGAAATATTTTTTTTATTTCTCAGACTTGCACGCTCCCTCACGATGTTTTTCTTCACCGTCGAGCACTTGGTAAATCAGTACTTAAAATTACAATTAACAATTTCATTGGTGCCGACGCGGATCGAACCCGGATTGCTCACGTACTGTCAAATTTACAGCGTGTGCTAATCCCCTGAGCTAGCACGGCTCTTCTGTAGATATTATTTAATTTTTTTTTTAGTTTAAATCGGTTTTCAGTTTTTATAAAAAGTTTAATCGTATCAAAATAGGCACGAGTGTGGAATATGGAATATTATATTAGCCAGATAGTCAATAACTCAAATAGGTAACATAAATGGACATCGATCAAACATTCTATCTAGGTCACACTTGTAAATGGAGGGGTTCGGTCAAGGGGCCCTGGGGAAGGGACGATCCACCTATTTATGCCGCTACTTGTGACGAGACCTACGTACGTACTTAGGTATCGATTTTAATAGAGCTATATGTATGCACAATGTACATATAGGATTTTGTTAACTGTTATATTCGATAATAATGTACCAAATTATTTATTACATTCGTATGTAATATAGAGTTTAAGAATAATACGTTATGAAGCCAATAAGATGAGAACACATCAGAAAAAATCAAAGATAATTCACTTAACATAGTCGAAGCTAAGACTGGTATTGATGATTTAATTTTCTTTAATTATGTGTTTCTTTTTTAGCTTGTCGAACAAAAATCTTATTCAGAGCAGTATTATCTTACGGGTCACTAATGGTCGGTTAACAGTATCCTAGTGCTATACGAGAGTATTTACGTACATTAGTAGCACTCGAATGCGAGTGAGAATAAGATCCTATTTGATTTTAATAGGTGGGATAAACTAAATCGAATAGTTCTGATCACTAAAACTATAGTTGACTCGCTTTCACTAATTAATTTAATGTAAATGGGTCATAAGACACAAAACAAGGGCGAAAGCGCGAACCATTATTCTGCTCAAAGACCTCTATTAGTAACCGTTTCCTGTGGGAATAATGAGGTCAATGCGGTCAAAAAGAACAAATATGAATATTGTCAAGTTAGGGTGGAGCATTTCATTTTGCGTGCTTCAATTCCATGTAGACTTATTTTCCATTTCACCATATTTCCCAACACCGAATAGTTCGCACGGGTGTTGGCTAGGGGGAGCAAGGAGGGCACGGCTTTTCTCCCCTACAAAACCTAACGCCCCCTTTGAACATGGTAGAGAGGCATGAATAAGTCACAAGCGAATAGCGTTTATATTAGTCTATGATGTCATTTTATATATAGCCAGGAATAAATAATAACGAAAACATTTTTTTTTATAGGAGAGGGGGCAAACGAACATACGGCTCACCTGATGGTAAGTGACTACCGCCGCCCATTAACAACTGCAACACCAGGGGAATTGCAGATGCGTTGTCGGCCTTTTAAAAAGGGGTAGGCTCTTTTCTTGAAGGTCCCTAAGTCGTATCGGTCCGGAAAAATCACTGGTGGTAATCGATTCCCCAAGGAAATTGTGCGAGGAATAAAAATTCTTTCTAAATCCAGATGGTATGGGTTGTATCGGCGAGTTTTGTCGCGATGTGCGATGGTGAAATTGAACGGCTGGAATTAGTCCCTCTGTATACACTGAGATTGGAACGGAGCAGTGCATATGCCGCTTGGCGGCAGACGTAGGTAAGAGGGTGGTGCATACACAGACGGAGTATTAGACAGGAAAAGAACCCTACCTTTTTTTTATAGGATAGGGTGACAAACGAGCACACACTCCACCTGATGGTAAGTGGTTGCTGTGGCCCATAGACATCTACATCTATCCTCGCTTGCGAATCAAAATGCAGATGCGTTGTCACCCGTGAGGACTAAGATGGAATGTTTCTTTTCCAGTAAAAAGAGTCTCCGGTTCTCTACACTCACCATACGAAACACAGCAGTTTTAAGCTGCTATTTTACGTTGGTACTCTGTGAGAGCGTGGTCCTTCCCCGGTCGCGCCGACGCATTCGTGCTACAACTATACTACTAATATAGCTGCAGCATGGCTCTACCACGTAAAATAAATACCTCCTAAACACCTTTTCATTCCCAAACAGCCATATAATTATGTTATTTTCCTAAGTCACATTTATTTACAGTTCCATCTATCTATTCCATTACAGCCTATAAAAGCCCACTGCTGAACATAGGCCACCCCCATAGATTGCCTCATAGGGGGAATTTCGCAATAGTTTTTTTTAGTTTAGTTTTTGAACTGTTATCAAGATGCTGTTGCCCATCTCCTGTTTCACTGTCTTCACTTCTTCTGTCGCCTCTTACGACACCAACGGGACGATAATTATCAATAATACCTAATAATCAACCTTATTTTGTTTGTTGGTTGGCTTTGATTTTGTTTAAATAGAGATCTTCACAGGGCACACTGAAAGTTCTACGCTCCTGGCCGCTCTTAAATGTTTAAATTTCGAATGTTATATTTTAGAATGCTGTGTTAGTCCCTACTTCAATGTATGATAGTGAAAGTTAGGTGTGGCAGAACCAGCACGAGAGTAGAATAAATGCTGTAGAAATGCGGTCATTAAGGAGTATGTTAGGGATGAATCTGAATGACGCAATGAGAAATTGTTTGATAAGAGAAGAGTGTGATTCGCAAGATGATGTTGTGACCAGGATTAAGAAAGGAATGCTTCGGTGGTTTGGTCATGTGGAAAGAGTGACAAAACAAATTTATGTTGCGGAGGTGAACAGCAGTAGGGAAGGGACGCCCTAGGCGAAAGTTTATCGACCAAATTGGCGATATATTGAAAATGGGCCAAATTAAGAGTACCTTTAACCGACGAGCGTGTATGCGTAGGTATATGGATGTGGAGGAAGCGAGAGAGGTGTGTGAGGATCGTGCCAAATGGAAGTGTCTGCCTACCCCTCTGGGTGACAGGCGTGAGTATTTATGTATGTATTTTAGAAAACATAAAAAAGCTCATATTATATTGATTATTGATTAAAATTATTTTGGCGGGAAGTCACATGTCAATAGTTTTTTTTTTATCATAAATTGAAGTTCGTAGCAAAATTAGTGCGGAAAGATTTTAGGGTGATATTTTTTTATGATTTTGAATGCACTCGAGAAGATTGCACTGCACCTTATTGGAGTATCGTAAGGCGGTTGGTTAGCAGATTTTGATCGTGGCTGTATCACTCCTCATGACGAAATTCGTGAAGGTCGACCCTCAATTACTGCGATATATGAGGAAAATGTGGCTACTGTCAGGCGATTAATTGAATAAAACCGGCGTATCATTCGAAAATTTTTACACCTACCTACCTACTTAGAATACTTTGTGTTTTTTTTTGTTTTTTTTTTGGTAAAAACGTTGCCGTTGGATTCCATATGAAGTCAACACAGAACAAAAAAGAGCTCAAGTTGATTGGTGTAAATAATGTTGTTAAAGTATGATAACGGACGTTCAAATACTGTGTATGATATTGTGACAGAAGAGGAAACATGAATACAATGTTACAGTCCGGCAAAAGGCAACGAAAGAGAGGTTTGACAGTACGGAGCTAACTTATATGTGAAAAAACCAGCACGTGGGAAACATGCCCTCAAACCTGGTCCTTAATCCATATGGTTTCAAATAAGAACGAATGTGTTTAAAATGTAATCAGTGTTTAAAAAATAAGTTACGAAAGAGTTTCAGTGTACCCCACGTATTTGGCTTTCTAAAATACACGCTTCGGCTTAGTTTCGAATCCAGATTATCCACAAATTACACATATAAACCTTGGATTTTACTTTTAATTGAGTATCTACCATTGTTTATCAAAATTAGTTATTTTAATGCGTATTTTACGTGGTATTCTCGTTAAAGACAGTATTAGATACACATTAAGAATTATTTTTGTATCTCTGACATTGCATTTTAACTTACTCCGCATTTTATCACATGCAAGTAAGATCGAGTTCGAGTATAGATTAGGAGGGAGGGAGGGAAGGATGTGTTAGCGCGTTCAATTCTGCACAATATTTAAAAATAATTATTTTTCCTATTTTAAAGAAAAACGTAAGAATTTCTCCTGTTCTGAATGTTGAACGCCTCCATCGAGGAGGCGTTCAACATTCACAAATTGCACAAGGAGACACATCTAGACCCTGAACAATGATTTGTAGCCTGTTATAAACGCATCCGTTCATAAAGGAACACGTTTACCGGAAATAATGTCATCTATGACACGGTGACTACATAGCTTCACCTGTGTCACCATTCCTCCTTTTCCAGCCCTTTTTAAAACGGACAACGATTGTAACAGACGACGAAATACAGAAGAAAATTGTCTATCATTTATCATCGCCTAATTTATTCTTCTGACCATGCAAGAAGAAACAAGGCCATAAAACACTTGTTTCTTGCGAGATTCGAATTCATCATTAACACTGCTGAACATAGGCCTTACCAAGGAACGCCATAAAACACGGGCTTGATCCATCTGCATCCTACATGTCATATATCAGATGTAGGATAATAATTATATAATCATTCTCCATTTTGTAGAAAGCCGGTCTTAACTTCGCTTACTGAAACGTAACTGCCACTCGAGAACCTTTCTTCACATCAATTATCGGTTCTTCGAGCTACATGGCTGGATCATTGCCACTTTAGCTTACTGATCCCTTGGGCTATATCAATTTGAGAGAAAAGGAATGAAATTCTAATCACCCACTTACTCTCTTGGTCAATATTCACTTCAACATTCTGATTATTATGAACACACGTGCGCTTACTACTTCGTCTACGTACGACACTGCCATTTGAGCTGCCAACTTTCTTGCGCATCGGTTGTTGTTTCTTCGAGCTATAGGACCAGACCATTGCCATTTAGCTTACTGAAAAGTTGAGCTATTATATGACGGGTCCGTGGCGCAGTGGCTTAGCAGACTTAGGCTTAGTGAGTTGCTGTATTGGGGGCGCAGGTTCGAATCCTGCACGGAACAAGTATTTGTACGGCCTACAAATAATTGTTCCGGGTCTGGATTGTTGTCCTTGTGCAATTTGTGTTTGTAAACTGCCTCCACGATACAGGAGATAATCCTAGTGTGGGGGTGACGTTTAAAAGAAGAAAGCTGTTACTCCGGTTCTAAGGCGCAGTCAAATTATCCTCAGCGTAATAGAATTCGTAATTATTAATAATTACGTATTTCGAGCACAGCTCGATAGACCCTAAGCTTTTTTTGCTCTTCAGTTTATCCACATTAAATATATTACACATTTTTAACTGGAACGATTAAAAAAGGAATTTTAATTTCTCGACATACCTATTTCTAGTTTTAGTTTATATCTGACGGACATATTATAAGAATATATTTAATAGATTATATATATTTATAAGAATAATGTGTCCTGACTCGAGACAAATATAATTAAATAACATGATAGCTAATAAAATACTTAAGGTTTAGTTTTTTAATTTACATATTTACTTGAAATATTTTGCGCCATGCGCTGGGTATAGATCACGTCAAAAATATCCATCTCGTCACGTGGGTGACGTAAGCACGAGAACTCAAAAGAGAAGTCCGACATATGGGGGATTGAAATATCTCAAAACTTATAAATCCTGCTAACGTGGAATAAACCAGTCCAACTGTGAAATTTACCATTTTGTTTAAGACAATCCAGCATGTGATTTCGCTTTTAGAGCATCGTAAATTCATCGAACGGACATGTGCGGAAGATCTTCAGATCTTGAGGCCCCCTGAGACCTTAAATCACTGTATAACCATTTTATGTAAGATGGAAATACTTAGACCGACGAAGAGAAGGAGCGTCAAAGATGCGAGGTGTCTGACGATTAAGTCCTCAAGCAATATTATTGGTATATTTGAACCAAAAATACCGTAAGTGAGTGTGACTTGATGTGTACGTGAATAGTAGAAAAAAATGTGTACCGCGTATCGATCATTTTGTTTTCTATAGCACAGTATAATGTACAGAAATAACAGGCTTTTATTATATAGTATACAGTGCGATTGTGTTACTTTAGTGGGAATCACTTGCCGGTGAAAAACACTCGTCAACTGTGTTTTTTTTTTCTATTATTATAGCTTTGCGGTGGCAGTTCAAGACAACCCATTACCACATTACGTCCCGTGGTTGTCGTAAGAGTGACTATGAAAAATGGCTTACAATAAATTGACTTTTTGTTCCAATCCCAGAAAAACTAAGAAGCTTTCTCGTAAGGATGAATTAACATTGCAATCAATAATATTATTACAGGACCTCTTTTTTATATATATAATTGATTACAATAGATTAATAGCAATAATTAACACACTAGTGCATAGAAGCCACAGAGTGCTAGAACACTTAAAATTTATAAGATTTTGTTTCATAAAGATGATTTAGAATATTTAGGTAGGTACATAATACGTGACACGGGCTTCTCTTAACTCGTTTAAAAAGGAACAGGGGAGGGAGGAAAGATAGTGGATAGTCGGTGGGGGGTGGGGGGGTGGGGGGCGTTCCATAGCATATGGACGGTCAGTGCCCGAATTCTGTTTTAAAAATAATCCTTTACGTCACTTCACTTCACGTCACTTTAAACCATAGAGGAACCATTGGTTATATAATAGTCATTGCTTTAAATATTGTGCGCGTTGCGCTAGTTACTCCGCAAGGAACGTGGGATCTAGAAAAGGATCCCAGCACAACGGGCGAAGCACAAAATAAAGACAGTGATGCATAGGCTTTCTCTATTATTAAGAAAGGTAACTGAGAAGGAAGACTTCGCTTCCACTTAATTTCTCGAATAACTGCGCTGAAGATATTACAATACCAAACATTAGACCGAATTCCTCCCTAGCTAGGATACAGTGTACAGCGTGGTCAGTATTCACTATCAGGGACCGTGAAACAACCACAACAAAACCAGGGTCTAAAACTAAGTTTACATGTAAAAACACACATTGACTCCGATTAAGGTTTCAAACCTAGGATCCACGCCGTCGTTAACAAATATGACACGCAATAATTTCTAGCCGCTATTATGAATGCAAATCTGACATCAGCGATAATTATTATTCATCAGACTTGACGTCACGTGCAACTAAAGACGTTCTAATTTTTTCAATTAGGTCGATAAAGAATGGAAGGTAGAGATTGCCAATAACTGACATATAAAAATTATAGTGTACAATAACAGTACACGCAAACAGAGGTACCCACTCTTCCATATCTACCCTTATCTGATATAACACTTATGCGATTAGACAGGAGATAGACTTGAATGCAAAGACATACAGACAATCGCCAATATGTTCAAATCCAAAAACTAGTTGCGATTTTGGAAAAGATAATAGCGGCACTAAGATTCTAATATGCACCCAGGCTTAGTGTAGTCACCGGTTCTGATTACCAAGCCACTGCCGTAACTAAGTTAGCAGTGCAATAATAAAGAGACGCCGAAAAAAAATCGTAATGGACTACTTATTGATATTATTCAATTTTATGTAACAGCCACCGGTGGATAGGTAGAAAAGTTAGAGAAAAGTTAGTTACAACCGACTTCAATATAAATAAAATGAGAACTTCATCAATGTTGTCGAAGTCAATTAAATACGTATTATTAAGGATAACTTAAAAACTACTGGTCAGATCTATATATATGGGAGCACATGAGAAGCATCAGCTTTCATATAAAAAACGAATTGTCAAAATCGGTTCACATAAAAAAAGTTCTGAGGTAACACACAAAACAATACAGTCGAATTGAGAACCTTTTTTAGAAGTCGGTTGAAAAGTGCGTAATCATTTAATTACACTAAATGAACGTATTTATTACAGACTTTATTTATTATACGTAGTTATACGTAGACCTTTTTAGCTATCGATAGTTAAAGATTGAAATAAAGTTCAATTTCGCAACTATCCGACCTCACGACCCAACTATCGTTGCGGGAGCCAACACCGTGACATCACTCCCCCCTACCCACCACATTACACGCCAACCGGTATTCCGTATTGCAACCCAACGCACCGTACAAGGTCCCCCGGCTGTTCGATTTGCGTAACAAGCGAAACGTGGTGATCCTTGGAATCTACGAGGCCCGAATTCGTTGTCTTTTAGAGTTTTATCCGTTACCAGAGAAGGCGTATAGTTGAACTTTTAAAAAATAAAATAGATACAGATGCAACTTGCACTAAAAAAATATTACGTACATATAAGTCAAGAAAATAAAAGTGTTAAAAAACAGTTTCCAGTTCTCTACTCTCACTATACGAAACGCCGCAACGTAATGTTGTTTTTTTTAACGCTGGTGTTCTGTGAGAGTCTGGTCCTTCCCCGGTCGAGCTAGCTATAATGCGTTTGCAGCGTAACACTACCACGTTAAAAAAGTAATAAAATAACAGTGTAATGGAGGCGTAAGAATATATACTATCCCATATCGTCCCGTGGCTGTCTATAAGAGGCGACAGAGGGAAACAAACCAGGAGATAGGCACCAGCGTCTTTCTAATAATAGGTAACTAGAAAATAAAAGAACTGCGGTTGCGAACTCCTAAAGCTTAACAAAACGGGTGGTCGTCCAACAGCGTTTACCGTCTTTACGTATTTTTTTTTTGTAGTGTAAGCAGACTCATCCCAATCGTTGTTTTTTTATTAGTTAATACAGACAAATTTTAAAATTTATTTTATTGGCTATAGTCTTGTGGTAAAACAGCATGATCTCCTAAATAAATAATCTGCTGGTTGTCACTAGACCACTTTTAATTAACAATAAACCTAGCAAGCTAACAGCATAGCAAAGTGGCGAAGCAATCAGCTTTGTAGCGGTTTCTAACGGAAAAAAAATCAAAATAGGAGGTTCAGATGCCTGGGTGATCAGTAATCGATTGCTGAAAACAGAATTTAAAAATTCGAAACCGTTCTCGAGATAATCGTGGGACAGACGGACAGACGGACAGACATCGTGAAATCAATAAGTGACTTCGCAAGCTTCGCCACTTAATAATTACATACATACATACATAAACACTCACGCCTGTCACCCAGAGGGGTAGGCAGAAACTATGGACTTCCATTTGGCACGATCCTGACAGACCTCTCTCG
Source organism: Parnassius glacialis (assembly GCA_033319125.1). Lineage (NCBI taxonomy): Eukaryota > Metazoa > Arthropoda > Insecta > Lepidoptera > Papilionidae > Parnassius > Parnassius glacialis. The sequence goes on from JAVANC010000005.1 coordinate 46,375,671, forward strand.
CTTCCTCCACATCCATATACCTACGCATACACGCTCGTCGGTTAAAGGTACTCTTGATTTGGCCCATTTTCAATATATCGCCAATTTGGTCGATAAACTTTCGCCTAGGGCGACCCTTCCCGATTCTGCCGTTCACCTCTGCAACATAAATTTGCTTTGTCACTCTTTCCTCATTCATTCTTTCTACATGACCAAAATTAAATAATTAAATAATTATGATATTTAAATAATAAAATGCATGTCCATAGTAATGTATGTGAAAGTTTATTTTGCTGCCTGTTACCAAACCAAATTGTATGAAATATCCCGCTAGAATTGGTCTTGAATTTATCACACATGTGTTACAAAATAAAAGTTACAAGAGGAAAATAAACATGAAAACAATTTTGTATTTCCGCAGGCAGAGCTGCAGATATAAGCTAGTCTAAGATAAACTTTATTGTCTATACTGTATAAAAAAATTATAGAGGCTTGCAGGTGTGCGCGCACACGGAAAAGGTGTTCTAAGTTTTATTGCTTACACACTATGATCTTATCTAAAAAAAAAAGCGATATCTTCATATAATATGAAGTTATTAAAGTTTTAAGAAACAACGATTTTTATAGGAACTACGTGTTCAGTGATGTGTTTTGTTGCCGCGGAGAAGATCGAAACCTTTGTTAATATATCGAGCAACGCGGATGAAATCGCAAGTATCAGCTAGTTTTTTATAAAAATAATCTTTTCTTTTCAATTCGAAAAGTGATTTCTTCTAAACAATATAGTCTAGATAAATGATGATATAAAAAAATCCGTAGAAAGCTAGAAAGGGATAAAGTGTTTAAAGATGAAACAAAATATTAAGTGCAAATAAAAGTGAAAAATTAAATTATGAACATAAGTGCCATTTAAAAAGCTTTACACTACATTTTTTAAAGAAGAAAACTATCTAACACGACGAATGCGAAGAGGCAATTCCACAAGCGCACATCTATTGTCAATGAAGGATCGCCCAAAGGAGGAAGAGGGTAAAAGCCAAGCGTGCGGATAAAAGCCAATCCTTCCTACAACGGAAAAGGTATATGTTTAGCATGTAGTGCTCATAGTGTCATACGTGGTAGAGCCATGCTACATCTACATTATTAATGTAGCACGAATGGGTCGGCTCGACCGGGGAAGGATCACAATCTCACAGAATACCAACGTGAAATAGGGGCTTAATGTTTTTTTTAAGGAATAATAGTAACAAAGCACACAATCCACCTGATGGTAAGTTGCGTTGTCACCTCTGAGGACTGATATGGAATGCCTCGTGTCCAGTAAAAAGGGTCTCCGGTTCTCTACACTCACCACACGAGTAGCTATTTTACTCTGGTGTTCTTTTTTTTTGGATTAGGGTGACAAACGAGCACACAGTCCACCTGATGGTAAGTGGTTGCTCTGACCCATAGACATCCACATCTATCCTTAATAAAGAATCAAAATGCACAAACGTTGTCACCCGTCATGACTAAGATGGAATGTCTCTTTTCAGGTAAAAAGGGTCTCCGATTCTGTACACTCACCATACGAAACACAGTAGTGTTAAGCTTCTATTTTACATTGGTATTCTGTGAGAGCGTGATCCCTCCCCGGTTGAGCCGACACATTCGTGCTACAACTATACTACTAATATAGCTGTAGCATGGCTCTACCACGTATAAAAACATGTCCCTGTGTTTCATATAAATAAACAGAGGAATTTTAGAGACATAAAGGATGGAAGAATATACCTATAAATCTTCTGTTGCAACCGTATTACGTCTACTGAATATTTTAAAAGTAACATTGGCCAATTATTTTTTTTAAATAATCTTCAAAACTTTGAATTTCAAATTAAGTAAACCGACCCAAATTAAAGAAACAAAAAAAAATCAAAACAAGAAATTAAGTTACCCTAAACGAGTTACTGTACCATTGATTTATACAACATTAATTTGCAATTCCCTCCACAACAATTCTATTCGTGTAGAAAAATCTCTACCACCCGCATCCAAAAACGACCCTCACCAAAAAGGACGGCCAATTTCAACGGCCGAAAAGGGAGGGTTCCACGTTAAATAGGACAGCTAGCCCCTTTTTTTTTTGGCGCACCCAGCTTTTGTTACTAAGGCTACATTATACTCCTATATCCTTTTACGAGCTGCCTTAACCTATTTTTTTTTTAAATTATTCTTTACCCACGGGAAACGAAACTGCCTCGAATTCAAGATAATACTCGTATGTATTAGGTGTAATAGTGGTCGCCTAGTGATCGAATTCGTCCATATTTTATAAAATTTTAAGTTTGTATTTTAAGCAAGTGATATGTCACATTCAACTGCACATTTAAATATAAAACTGATATCTAATCTAATATATAAAATAAACTCTTTTTTGCCTTCAGATGTAGTGTAGTGGTCTGTAGTGTCTCTGTGGAGTGTAGACTATTAAAAAAGGTACATTTAAAATTGCAAAAAATTAAGTAGTAATGATCTCTTTTAAAATTCTTTGTACGCAATATGGTTAAGAGGGGGTACAACGTTTCCTCTACATGTATCACAGATTAGATTCTCCCACATAACTTCATATTTTTATATATAAAAATTACGTGTCACATTGTTTGTCCGCGATGTACTCCTAAACTACTGGAACTGATTTCAATGAAATGTTTCAAACTGTGTGCAGTTTGGTCCAACTTGAGACATAGGATAGTTTTTATCCCGATAAGTAACCCTGAATATTTTTTATAGCGAACTTAAGAATTTTTTATAGGAACGGTCTTGGGAAAGGGCAGAACAACGTCTGGCCAACTAGTCTTTATATCTTTATATATAAAAAGTACGTGTCACGTTGTTTGTCCGCGATGGACTCCTAAACTACTGAACTGATTTCAATGAAATTTTGTAAATGTGTATTGCTTGCTCCAATTTGAGAGATAGGATAGTTTTTATCCTGATAAGTGACCCTCAATATTTTTATTGCAAATTTAAGAATTTTTTATAGGACAAAGGGTCGTCGGAACAGGTTGAACGATATCTGCCTGGGCGGCTAATATAGATAAAGAAGCTGCGCTTATGTGTCTTATAAAGCGAAACCTTCCTCTCATTTCTGAGAGTATCTTGGAAACAGAATAAGCCAGTCACGCTGCCAGAATGCGTGGATGATGACCTTTACAATGTCGCCGGAATAGACGTCTCAATGACTCGCAAGTCGTCACTTGTGGGTGCGACAATGTTGCCGTCTCCAGTTGCACCCCGACTTGGCCCTGCTGCCGAAGTACGGCTTCGTCGGCTTAGGGAAAGGGGTGTTCGATACGATTCCAGGGATCGTCAGAACGAGGTCCGAACCCTGGTTTGAACCACTATCAGAGGTCATTGGGGTACAGTCTAATCAATCGACTGCAATAATCTAACTACTCATATAGTTAGATTACTGCAGTCGATTGATTAGACTGTACCCCAATGACCTCTAAAGGATACTATGTATATAGATATATCTTCATATACATATATTCAAGTGTACGAATTTACTCATTATATGTACTTACTGACCGTGTAGTGGCGGTGTAAGAATATTCACTATCATACGTGGTAGAGCCATGCTGCAACTATATTATGGTTGTAACACGAATGGGTCGGCTCGACCGGGGAAGGACCACGCTCTCACAGAATACCAGCGAAAAATAGCAGCTTAACACTGCTGTGTTTCGTTTGGTGAGTGTAGAGAACAGGAGACCCTTTCTACTCGAAACGAGGCATTCCATCTTAGTCCTCACGGGTGACAACGCATCTGCATTTTGATTCTTAATCGAAGATAGATGTAGATGTCAATGGGCCACAGCAACCACTTACCTTCAGGTGGACTGTGTGCTCGTTTGTCACCCGTGTTCTATAAAAAAAATACCATATCGTTCCATGGGTGTCGTGAAAGGCGACAGAGAGAAATAAACCAGGAGATACGCAGCAGTGTCTTCCTAATACCAACTGTAAAAAACTGCAATTGCCAACCCGCTTGCAAAACGTGGCAATTAAGGCAAATATCCCCCCCACCCCCTTATAAATCTTAGTGGAGGTCCATGTTCAGCAGTGGACTTTAACAGACTGTAATAATTGGATGGATGTACATATTATATAATTCATGTGTCATACACGATACGTTTGTACGTACTTAACGAGAAGCGACGGTGTAAGAATATATAGGTACTACCTTATATCATCCCGTGGGTGTCGTAACAGGCGACAAAGGGAAACGAATCGGGAAAAGGCAGCAAACTAGACTAAAAATAAAGAACTGCGGTTGCCAACCCGCCTCCAACGTTCACGATAACAACGTTCGCCGTTAATGTCCGCGATATATATTTTATTATGACGTAGTTTGTGTTATCTCTCTAGTCTGGGATATCTTTGGCCTAAAACCAACGACTAGGCTAGGTGTTACGGGCGGCCATAATTGACACATGCAAGGGTACTGAAACACATTTAGCAAACTAACAACAAAATACACAATAATCTTCCTTTTTTATCAGGCAGGAGGCTAGACAGAAAACATTTATAAATTATATATGTAAAGTAAAGTAAAGTTGCAGCCTATTTACGTCCCACTGCTGGGCACAGGCCTCCTCTCATTTCTGAGAGGGTTATAGGGCAAGGAAATGTCAGTCGCGCTGCCCCAATGCGTGTTGGCGGACTTCACATGTCTTCGAAATATTTTTCTTTTCTTATTTCTCAGACATGCAGGTTTCCTCACGATGTTTTCCTTCACCGCCGAGCACATGGTAAATCAGCACTTAAAATTGCAATTAACAATTTCATTGGTGCCGGCAGGGATCGAACCCGGGTTGCTCGAGTACTGTGAAGCTCACAGCGAGCGCTAACCATCTGAGCTACCAATATATGTAATTATTGACAAATAAGCATAAGTATACAGTAATATAATATGTATATAATATTATGTTTTTATTTGAACGAAGTTCCTTATCGGGCGGTACGAATTTGGTGGATGGGGGCTAGGCGAGATCAAGTGTAAGATTTTGCCGTCACGCACGGCCCCTTCTGACGTAGTGCAGACGGCCTTGGCGGCTATAAGGAAGCGAGATGGCATAATGTCCATCTCCCTCGCACTTTTTCTTAGTTTGGTCAGTGGTGATAAATACCTAGATGGTAAATCGCAATGTTTTAGCAAACGCCTATTCACTCTCGTCTTAGACGCTTATTATAATCGGCGGAACGACGGATAGAGATAGAGGCTACTGTAATGTCGCTTATTCTGTAGTATAGTGCAGAACTAAATGTACGACTATATAATCACGGCAGTGGAGGGGGGGATTGAGAAGAGTAATTGCTACACTTGTCTGGTGGGTTAGTCACCCCGCAGTTTAATTTGCATAAAAGGCTGCCTTGCCATCCTCTAGTGTAATTACTGTTTTACTTGCTGATTACGACAACCATGGCACGAACTAGAATAGAGGTAGAATGATTTGAAAATGATTCGACGCGTTTTTTGCAGCCTATTTACGTCCCACTGCTGGGCACAGGCCTCCTCTCATTTCTGAGAGGGTTTTAGGTTTCTGGGAAGCGATTTAAATGATTTTTTAACCTCAAGGGTAATTCTGATATCCTCAGGGGTGGACCATATAAATTTGAGGGAAAAATTTCATCCCTAAGGGTAGTAAAAATAGGGGAAGATATTTTTGTTGTAACCATTTAGCCGATATTCTCGTTATTACCTTGAGCTTGTGCTATTCCATTCAAAAGTGTAAAAAATAAAACATTTAATAAAAAAAAATCAAAACGGACTTCAAAACTAAAAAAAAAATCATTAAATAATTTCCACATAACAGCGTCTCAAGTCAAGACAGCTCCTATTTATATTCAACAGATTCTGGTATTCATTAGATTAATAATTGTTCTTTTGTTTTTCGTATAATTAGTTTTGAAGACTTTTGGGCACTGAGATAAGCTACGAAGTTTTACCGGCCTACACATAATAGTGACGGGCAAATGAAAATAAAATTGATATAACGTTTCGATATTTATAAACAGTATCGATATTTATCGCATGACAAATATAGAACAAAACGTCATGTTTTGCATGATGTATTAGTATAAGGCCCAAAATTTTATTACTGGACGGTTGAACGACGAAAGCACATTACAGCATACAGTATTTTAATATAAATCGAAATCGATACGAATTCGATACTCTAAAATAAATATCCAATATCGATATATAGCGCTGAAAAATAACGAGAATATCGAAATTTTTATGAAAAAAATAACAATATTTCGATATATCGATATTTTTTACCCCAGCATGAATGTTATTTGTTTATAAATTTTATTTTTAGTTAATTATTATGTGTAAAAGAACCTTATTCAATGTACTCTGGCTAAAATAAATCACTGTAGTATTTTAATAAGGCTTGCCATTTTAAATCATTTTGGGGGAGAGAGAAGAGCTTACTTGATTTCAAATAGCAGAAATGAGAATTCTTATAATAACAGAGCATAGCTCTAGCTTCTAAACTTGTTGGAATTCAAACTATTATACATGTTAATTACGGACAGGGCTACTGATGCGCCGCATCCCGAACTGAACCTACCTCAAACCCCTTTCGTGCAGTTACACTTCAGCCACCCCCCACCTATTACTATCCTTTCCAACTCAGAACCCTCCCCAATCCTCCTACGCTCTACAACTCTATGTACATTTTGCTGTATACACACCCACCCCATAGTAGAATCCCTAAATGTGCAAGGTATGTTTGCGTTCCCAACCAGAGAGATATGAGAAAATTAACAATTTCACAGATATAAAATATAATATCTCAGGATAAGAAATAAATTAATATTGCCTAAAACCACTTTATCTATATATAGTTCTGGACCATATGCCATGACAGTTAAATTATATGACACATTGCCCAAAGATATAATTGAGATGGAAGAATATAAGAAGTTTGTGATAGCACTAAATAGCTTTTTGATTAAGAAATGATACTATAAATTAGATGAATATTGCGTAAAATTGAAGAAAATAAATAAATATAGTAATATAACGAATACTAAATCCTATAATAATACCTGTAATGTATAAAAACATATAAATATTAATATTAGAATTAAGGCATTAAAAAAATTAGGCTAGCTTTATTTTTTTTATGGGATATGGTGACAAACGAGCATACAGTCCACCTGTTGGTAAGTGTTTGCTGTGACCTGTGAACTATAGACATCTACATCTATCCTCAATAAAGAATGAAAATGCAGATGCGTTGTCACCCGTGAAGACTAAGATGGAATGCCTCTTTTCCAGTAAAAAAAGGTCTACGGTTCTCTACACTCACCATACGAAACATATCAGCGTTAAGCTGCTATTTTACGCTGGTATTCTGTGAGAGCGTGGTCCTTCCCCGGTCGAGCCGACCCATTCGTGCTACAACTATACTATCAATATAGCTGCACCATGACTCTACCACGTATAAAATATTGTTATACCCTTGCTGGGTGCATGTGCTGTAATGTGTGTAAATTTATATAAATAGGTGTCTTTACATACAGAGATACGGTTTTCCTATTACAAAACAAACAAGTGGTAACATAAAAAATTTGGTACAACAGACTTCAATATAAATAAAATGAGAACATCATCAATGTAGTTGAAGTCAATTAAATACGCATTATTAAGGATAACTCAAAAACTACTGGTCAGATCTTGATCAAATTTATATGGGACCACATGAGAAGCACTAGCTTTTAAATAAAAAAAGAATCATCAAAATCGGTTCACCTAGAAAAAGTCTCTGAGGTAACACACATAAAAAAGACCAAGAGAAAATTGAGTACCTGCTCCTCTTTTTGAAGTCGGTTAAAATAGAAAAAGCTGGGCTTTATGGTTAAGTTTTTTAATATGCATTTAATAGGCAAATTTAACAGCAGAGAATAAAAATATTTCGTTTATATTTTATGATTAATAATCATGAGATGAACATAATGGAATAGGGAATTCACTTTACGTGCCTGATATGGACAACCATGGAACAAGATAGGGAAATCAATTCTTACGCTGCACTGCACAAAACCATAAAGAAAAAAATGCATCGAGTAGGTACGAGTATCTACTTCAGCCATATATGTACATGTCAGTGTGTACTGTGTACGTACGACACTTGCTTATTTTTATGTGAATAATTTATACATTGGTAAAAGTTAAGTTGTAGCCCTTACAGAGTTATTTTTCATAGAGTAGCCAAATTTTATAATGATATACCATTATTGCAGTTTTTTTTGTAAATACGATTAATTAAGGCTTCTGCTTTTGAATTTGAAATTATCCCAAATTGAGTGTAATTTATGGGCAACAAACGTTTTCGCCTACCGATCGACTCTTACGAATGTGTGCGTGCGCAGTAAAATCAGTTAAAATAAACCTAGCAAGCTAACAGCAAAGCAAAGTGGCGAAGCAATCAGCTTTGTAGCGGTTTCTAACGGTTGCCGTTGAGCAATCAGTTTCAAAATAGGAGGTTCAGATGCCTGGGTGATCAGTAATCGATTGCTGAAAACAGAATTTGAAAATTCGAAACTGTTCTTGAGATAATCGTGGGGCAGACGGACAGACGGACAGACATCGTGAAATCAATAAGCGTCTTCGGAAGCTTCGCCACTTAATAAGTGTCTTCGCAAGCTTCGCCACTTAATAATGGATTACCACGCATTTTGAATTTAAAAGATAAAAAGGACAGAATATTTGATAGTTTTTTGAAATAATTTTTCTTCACCATTTGTCTACATTCTTATTCTGAACCTTCTCTGCAGTGCGGCATATGTAAATGGCATATATGAGACAATGTATGTATGGGCGAGGTCTTTGTTCAGCAGTGAACTTTTATAAGCTGTAATGATAATTTATAATGTCAAAATGTTGATACTTAACATAAATAAAAAAATCGATTTAAAACCAAAAAAAATAGACAGCGTTTAATTCAGAAGAATAAGGCATGATACTGATCTACTTAAAAGTAAAATAAAATATCAGAAAACTACGGTACAAGTGGTAAATTTAAAATTTTGTACAAACGACTTCAATATGAATATAATCCCTCGCCCGATTTCGATAAAATTAAAATGAGACTACCTGAGTTATACCCTTTGAAACAAAAAAAAAGAATATTTCGGTTCAGGCGTCTTTGAGTAATCGGTGAACATACATAAAAAAAAATTCCGACAAATTGAGAACCTTCTCTTTCTTTTGAAATCGTTTGAAAAGACCATGTGTTTAACCACGTTCCTCACGCGCACACTATGATTTATCCCAGATGAAAATAAAAAATTCATATTCACTCAGATTATAGAAAATCTGAGTTATAAACTCATCATCAACAACAACCTCTACTTCGGATCAACGTTGAGTGTGTAACGGTGTAACTTGTTCCGACCTGTTATAGAGGCTGTTGATTCCTTTTATAGATAGGTATAGCTAGGCGTTATATGGCCCTGCGTTTACAATTCTCATACACTCACCCACAGCTTGGCTCTTTAATGGGGTGTAATATAGCAAGTACGGTGTAAGAAAATCGATACGGCCCAACAAAATCGACGACGATGATGACATTCTCAGTTAATTCGTTAGGGTTGTCAAAAATTTCTGTAGGTATATAATTTAATAAATTTTTGTATGAGAGTGAGATAATACCTCCCTTTAACTATAACCAGACTGATAAAAGTAGATGTTAAAAACAGATAATTATTTAAACAGTAGCTATTTGGACTTATAAATATGGAAACTAAAACTAATTTAAGAACATAATTTGACATATAATTTGGAAGATTTTTATATGTTCATAAGTAGAGCCATGTTGCACGGCCAACGCTCGGAACCGCCAGCGTCACCCGTAAATCATCAATAATGAAATATAACTTAAAGACAAAATAAAAAACCGAAACGAAAAAAATCTGATGATCAGTTGAACAGATTTTCTTGAATCATAATTAAGAACACTCTCGATCAAGACACCTTTCAACCAAAGAAAAATCGGTAAATTAAAATTGGTACATCTGTGAGGGCACTACGATGCCAAAGACAGGCAAACAGATACACACGTTGATCTTATACACGCCCCCCTGTTTGCGTTGGGGGTTAAAAAAAGCATTGGCTTGAAACAAAAAAAAACTCACCCTTCCCGCATTCGGAGCAGACTTTCTTTTTCTTCATGTGCGTTATACTGTGCACCTTCAGATGGTCCCTCCGTTTATATCTCTTGTTACAAATGGTGCACACATGCGGCCTCATCTTCAGGTACAGCGCGTCCTCTATCACTGGAATCGGTTTGATGGAATTGTCCATTTCAGACTCGTCCGGCGAACTTTCTTCCACCTGGAAACGTTTTTCTGTTAGGTACTGTTTAAAATTAGGCTCCGACCACACTCGATTCGTTTATCCGCCTAAAAATGTTACTTAGGGCTGATTTTTCAGTCGTCACGTAAAGTGTATTCATAGCATAAAATACATTAGCTAATTAAAAATTACAATTGTACGAATAAAATAATTAAATTGGCGACAGAGAGAAACAAATCAAGAGATGGGCAACAGCATCTGCCTAATAACGACTAAAAATAAAACAACCGGCTAAGTGCGAGTCGGACTCGCGCATGAAGGGTTCCGTACCATCGTAAAACACGTTTCTAGTAGGGATCCCCCTTTAAGTTTTAATTTATTTTTATTATTTGTTGTTATAGCGGCAACAGAAACACACATTCAGTGATAATTTCAACTGTCTACCTACTACCGATCATGAGATACAGCCCGCTGATAGACAGACGGACGGACAGCGGAGGCTTAGTAATAGGATCCCGTTGGTTACCCTTCGGGTACGGAACCCTAAAACCCGCATGTCAACTAGTGCTAATAGGGATATTAGCACTAGTTGGCATACGGGTTTTAGGGTTCCGTAACTAAACCTAGGCTCATTTGCCTCATCAGGGGGACCTAATGAGGCAATTTGTAGGGGAGGCCTATGTTTAGCAGTGGACTTTAATAGGCTGTAACCAGCTGTAACGGTAACGGTATATTTATTTATTCGGGTTATAATTTATTTGATCGTTAACTTTTATATCATCATCATTACAGCCCTTTACAAGTCCACTGCTGAACATAGGCCTCCCCCAAGGAATGCCACAAAGCACGGTCCTTTTTTATAGGAGGGGTCAAACGAGCATGCAGCTCACCTGATGGTAAGTGACTACCGCCGCCCATGAACAACTGCAACACCAGGGAGGGAATTGCAGATGCGTTACCGGCGGTCGTGAGCCACCTGCATCCATCGACTTCCTGCATGTCTTACCAGGTCGTCACTCCATCTCGTGGGGGGTCGCCCTACACTTCGCCTACCGGTACGAGGCTGCCACTTTAATATAAGGATAGAAAAAACAGCCCTTAGACGAAATTAAGATTGCATCACTGGATAATTTTATACGTGGTAGAGCAACGCTGTACCATATTATGGCTGCAGCACAAACGGGACGACGCGACCAGGAAGGATCACGCTTGTACAGAATACCGGCGTGCTATTGTGTTTCGTATGATGAATGATGAAAACCAGAGACCCGATTTGATGGTAAAGAGGCATGCCATCTTAGTTCTCAATGGAGGACAACATATCTGCAGTTTAATTCTTAATTGAGGATAGACGTGTCTATGGGCCACGTAATCCACTTGTCACGTTTGTACGTGGTAGAGCCATGCTGCAGCTATTAGTATAGTTGTAGCACGAATGGGTCGACTATACCGGGGAAGGACCACGCTCTCACAAAACACCAGCGTAAAATAGCATATGTGGTGACTGCTGTGTTTCGTATGGTGAGTGGAGAGAACTGGAGATCTTTTTTACTGGAAAAGAGGCATTCCATCTTAATCCTCACGGCTGACAACGCATCTGCATTTTGGTTCTTTATTAAGGATAGATGTAGATGTCTATGGGTCACAGCAACCACTTACCATCAGGTGGACTGTGTGCTCGTTTATCACTATATCCTATAATAAAAACCCTTACTGTACTAAAAATTCATACTATATAACGTTAATAACATCATGGTAAGACTACTCGTACCTTGCGTATGCCTTCACTATGGCGGTAAATCATACTATTTGATTCACAGTCAACACGCTTTGTAACTTTGTATCTGTTATATATGTCTATGGATCACAGCAAAAAAACATACAGTCGAATTGAGTAGCGTCTCCTTTTTGGAAGTCGGCAGAAAATTCATATTATATAACGTTAATAATTTCATGGTAAGACTACTCGTACCTTGTGACAACGCGCAAATGGCATACGCCTTACATAATAGGTACTAAACGCAAGGGGACACCCCCTACAGTGACATATTGAAATCTATCTATGCATAAGCCAATTTCCGATGGAACTTGTTGATCGCTCTATATGTAACGTATTCACTATGGCGGCAAATTATTTGATTCACAATCAATACGCTTTGTAACTATGTATCTGTTATTATAATATATATGTTTAATAAGACATCTGAATGATGCCTCTTAAGTCAACTGGCCGTAAGCGCAACTGCAGGTTCGAATCCTGGGTCGGATCAAACTTAATTTTTTTTTCAGATTTTTACGGAGTTGTAAAAACGTGTCCAAAACTTCTCTCTCAAATCTTAATTTTTAGGGCTCCGTAGCCAAAAGGCAAAAAACGGAACCCTTATGGATTTGTCATGTCTGTCTGTCTGTCCGTCCGTATGTCACATCCACTTTTTTCCTATAAGAACTATGCTGTTGAAACTTGGTAAGTAAATGTATTCTGTGAACCGCATTAAGATTTTCACACAAAAATAGAAAAAAAAAACAATAACTTTTGAGGGTTCCCCATACTTAGAACTGAAACTCAATAACTTTTATTCCATCAAACCCATACATGTGGGGTATCTATGGATAGGTCTTCAAAAATGATATTAAGGTTTCTTATATCATTTTTTTTTAAACTGAATAGTTTGCGCGAGACACTTCTAAAGTGGTAAAATGTGCGTCCCCCTCATGTAACTTCTAAAATAAGAGAATGATAAAACTAAAAAAAATATATGATGTACATTACCATGTAAACTTCCACTGAAAATTGGTTTGAACGAGATCTAGTAAGTAGTTTTTTTTAAACGTCATAAATCTTAAATTATGTTACTTGCTGCTACGGAACCCTTCATGGGAGAGTCGGACTCGCACTTGGCCGCTTATTGTTAATTTTTACTATATGATTGGTTAGCTGTGAGAATAATTTTAAAATGGTCCGACTTATTGACAAGGTCCTTTAGAATGGTATTAATTATGTCTATATTAAGTAGTCTGTTAAAAATATATTAGCTGCTCGAAATGAAAATCTAAATAAGAACGAGATTGAAATAGAAAAGCAGACTCAAGTTACGGCCGTCGTTCCACAACTAGAACCGCTTTTACGTGAAAATCCTGGGCGTTTTGTGATCTTTCCTATCCAATATCCTGATATTTCGCAAATGTACAAAAAAACTGAAGTGTCGTTATGGACAATGAAGGAAGATGATTTATCCAAGGTCGAATCGAATTAACGTTCCATTGGACTATGACAATGATGGTATAGAGTGCCATCTGTGCTTTAGCACACACTCGTGCATTTAATCCTGCCCTGCGCTGATAGCTAGGCATTGAAACTGGCCGCCGTGACCGAAATTCGGCCAGGAGGTCATTATTATTATATAACTTACAAGTATAAAGATTATGTTATACGTTATAAGCCTCACAGCCGAGTACACAGGCCTCTTTTCCTTCTTGAAAACGTTTTGGAGGCGTTATTCCGCCGCGTTGCTACTGCGTGTAGACGACAGTTCAGTCCTCGAAGATAATATGTCTAAGACAGAAAGGTTGTTCCTCAAGATCTTTTCTTTCACAAAGCACATGGCATATCAGCACTTAAAACTGCATTTAACAATTTCATTGGAGCACCAGCAGCAGGTGGGAATCGGACTTGTGTTGAAATTTACAAGCACTTAGCCACCACAACTCCTCTACAGCAGCGTGTAAAAATCATACAATATAAGTGACACACGTACATAGTCGTCACGTATATTTGCTCTGTAATATACCAAGCACATGGTAAATCATTGTAGCACCAGCGGCAGACGGGGATCGAGCTTGGGTTGAAATTTAATTTTTTTTTATATAAGAATAAGGGTGACAAACGAGCACACAGTCCACCTGATGGTAAGTGGTTGCTGCGGCCCATAGACATCTACATCTATCCTCTATCACAAATCAAAATGTAGATGCGTTGTCACCCGTGAGGACTAAGATGGAATGCCTATTTCCAGTAAAAAGGGCCTCCGGCCACCTGCACTCACCAAGCGAAACGCAGAGGTAAACCTCTACTTCACGCTGGTATTCTGTGAGGTCGTGGTACCACCCCGGTTCGAGCCGGCCCATCCGTGCGACAGCAAACGCTGCCGCGTGGCTCTACCACTGTTATAAACTGTTATAAACACTGTTGTAAAAACATGTTGTAAAAACTGTTATAAACACTGTTATAAACCACATTTATACAATTCGTGAATGATTCGTTTATTTCACCTAGGTCGTATCAAAATATTGATGCTTGCAATAATATTTTTGAATGTTCCAGATCAAACGATTGACAGGACCTAAGACCAAAGTGTATAGTAATGTCTAGACATCTTATTTTATGCATTTGCATATGCATATAACTCTCTAATTAAGGCGTTAATCCATATTTTAGCCTTTTTTCCAATCGTGAATATTTCGTTTAAAATAAGGAGGTACGTGTACGTACCTAGGTGACGAAGACGTGTAGGACGCGAGCGTAGTGGCTGACAGCTGACTGACCTGACTGGCCAAATTTTAAATTTTGTCCAATGACGTCAGTTCATGCAGAGAGGTCGTTTTCGGTGTACAAATGGACCCGTTCGAAAATTTGGAAAAATACTTAATTCTATATTGTCATAAAAACTATGCATAATTTTAAGAACATTTAGCTGTTTTTGTACCGTCTTTAATAAAAATATAAAAATAAAAACGGTTTTCTGATTTTGCATTGTGCATATTTTGGGCATATCAACAGTTTGAAGTGCATATTTGCATGCATATTCTGGCACTTTGTTAGTGCATATAATCCGATGTCTAGTAATGTCCGACGACCGACATTATCGAGCGCGTCTCACAGATCACACAGTATTGAAACTTGAAATAATCCATTTGAATGATCGACCCGACTGACCCAGTTCATAAGACAAATCAATACTTGCATGATCTCTAGAATCACTAGAAACGAATGAATGACACATGTCTATTAGCCACCACGGCTTCTCTACAGCAGCGTGCAATAATGAGGGCATCCACGACTTTTTCTGACACCAGGGCGGCGCCACTTTACAGTGAGGTAAAATATTTGACAGATTTCATAGCGGGGATGATAATTTCTTAGGAAAATGTAATCTTTAAGGTTTCTTTCTGTATTATTAGTTATATTTTATGTTAATTACATTAGAAATGAATAAACCAAACTATAAAATATAACTTAAAGCCAATTTTCCGCAAAAAAAAGTTATAAAGTGCAAAAAATTAAAAATCAAACCACTGACGCATTGTATCGTGTATTAATCTAATATTCTAGATAATGATAAACTATTATTTAAAACTAATTTCTCAATTAACTGATATTGTGTAACAAAAAACTTTACCTCAGTCACAACTAGCGACATCTGGTGAGTGGAAGATTATTAGCCCTCATTATACAATATCGGTGATAGGTCGACACGTATATTTGCTTAGTAAAAAACTTGAGTGGTGTGCCTCCAATCTGTGTGTGCGTGTACGAACCGATTTCGCAAGATAAAGTTTACTGTCGTAAGGGCGACATCAGTAAAAACACAAGTAGATACTATTTTGTAATCAATTCAACACGTAAGAGAATATAGATGGCAAACAAGTTTGTGCGCAGTGGAGACTGTAGAAACTGAGTACAACAAAGATATTTCGTGTCTTTGCATAAATACTGGATTTAGATTAATGGATTACAATAAATGTAAACAGAAAGTTAATCCTAGCAAGTTAAAAGTAATGGGATTATCTTTTATCAAGCCTAAACTTGGTCTTAACAGTTTTTTTTTTTAATTATATATTTAGATGTAAGGATGACCTCATGATCAATAAAGTACTTCTTTATACCAATAAAATACATCACTATTGGTTGACAGAGTAACAAACGAGCACACAGTTCACTCGATGGAAAGTAGATGTTATAATTTAATATTGTAGTTTATTATTTAGCCATTTAATTTATACATTTATAATATATATCACATATCCCATGATAATTTCTGTAAACGGCCAAAACTTACCGTTCGAAATCGTTACCTGCATAGGTACATATATTTATAAATGTAGTGAGAGGCAACGCTTTATTGCGTCAGGTAAATGTGGGCGCGGGGACTTCCTGACCCTTACTCCCCCCTCTCGGATGAGGCGCATGTACAGCGCTCCCCCTATTTCAGTGTTCAATTTTTTTTAATCTTCCTACAGTAATCGTCGTATCTTTATAATAATATTGATAAAAATGTGCAAGTTTGTCTTTTCGTTTTGAATTGCAAAATAATGGTCACATAAGCGACAGTGTAAAAAAGTGAGCTTCTCTGATAGTAACAAAATTAACTTTTAATAAAAAGTAAAGTCAAAAACTAAAATTAGTAAAACTTTGAGTTATATGTACTACGTACTAGAGAAGCCATTCCAAACAAAAATTGTGTCCTACTCTATGTCTCCGCGCATGCGCGGTAGTAGTAGTCGCGCATGAGCGAAGACTTTAATTTGATATAAAATAAGATATTGATATAAAATAAATATAAGAATTTATTATAAAATATCTTCATTTAATCTAAACAAACATATTTCTAAATAAAATGTAATAATAATTATTTTATGGAATAAACAAATCTTCAATTTACATAATATTTAGTTTGTATGGACTGTAGGGACTGCACTACAGTTCAGTTGAACATAGTCAATGTTCGGAATGGCTTCTCTAGTACGTATTACATATAACTCAATGTAGTAAAATAATTGAAATTAAGAAAAATAAGACTAACGGACGGCAATTGGTTTTTATAAATAGAGAATATATAAAAACCAAGTGCTGTCCGTTAGTCTCGCAAAAACACGAAAATAGCTGGACCGATTTTGATGAAATTTTTTACGTGTTTGTTTGATTATAGTTACGCGGTAGGTGGCGCTGTAGTAGATATTCAGAAATCACCCGTGCGAAATCGGGGCGGATCGCAGGTCTAAATAATTTCTACATAGTAGAGCCCCGAAATCAAATTCTCTTTGTTAAAGTACCGCATTTTGTTTCATTTTTTAAAGTCGGCTTTTACTTTTTTAATAAAAAAAAAAACATTTTTATAATCCTTTTGAGTGGACAAAGGAATATTGCAAATCCAAGGGAAAGACTAGAATATCGTCAAATGGTACTTTATCCCCAGCCATGAGGACCACCTAGTTAATAAAAAAAACCGGTCAAATGCGAGTCAGACTCGCGCACCGAGAGTTCCGAACAAATCCGTAGGTTTAAAATTATTAAAAATATTTTTATTATATGATGTAACTAAAAATTTATACTTTTCGCAATTTTTTCTTTATCTGTACTATAAAACGTTGCTTAGTACCAAATTTCAAGATTCTGAGTTTACGGGAAGTACCCTGTAGGTTTTGATTCCCTTGCGAATGTCGTAAATTTGCGGCATAAACGGCTGTATCTTTTGATTGCGTCGGCTTAGAAGTTTGATTTTTTCACAGCTGCAAGGGACAGTAGACCTGAGTATTTGATATGAATTTCAGCTTGATATCTCCACGCGTTTCTGAGAAAAAGGGTATTGACCGACAGACAGACAGACGGACAACAAAGTGATCCTATAAGGGTTCCTTTTTTCCGTTTGAGGTACGGAACCATAAAAAGAATCAATTCAAATCTGTCGTAGATATCGTGTAACATATACATACAAAAAATATAAAGTCGAATTGTAACCTCCTCCTTTAAAGTCGGCTTATAATAAACAAATGAGACGTAGCACCGGGGGCAGTTCTGAAAAAGTTGTTGGAATTTAGATTTAGATTGGTTGAAAAATATGGGGGTAAGACACAGAAATCACAAACTTACCTCCATCTTAATTTCAGTTTCACCAAGGCTCCCAGATATGCTAGTGATGACCGGGTTCAGGTACTCGTCGTCTTCAGCCTCTTGCTTGATGGAGATCATGTCCTGTTCGGCGACCTCGTCCAACATATGGCCTAGAAAGTGCCTGTTGTGTGTCTGCACGTGCTTTTGCAGATGGTCCTTACGGTAGAACGCTGCAACAAAGAAACTTATATAGACTTTCCTGTTAGAGTCCGTCTGTGTAGATACCACCTATTTACCTATTTCTGGCGCCGAACAGCAGTGCTTGTACTGCTGTGTTCAGATCTGCAGGGTATAGATGCCCAATATAATTCAGGCCGTGAGTCATTCCATCATAGTCTTCAGAGGTGACAACGCATCTATAGCCTTCTTTGCATGAAGTTCGCTGCAGGTGTCCATGGACTGCTGTAGCCACTTACCATCAGGTGGAATGTAAGTTCGTTTGTCACTTTAGTTGCTTTGGTTAAGTAAAAAAAAAACATGCGTGAGTGGCGTGGGACACTCAGATGGAACGAAGTTCCTTTCGTAGTATATTATTATTGATAAACGTATTATATTATTGATTAACAAATACAAATAAATAAATTACTAGCGTCTATTAAAATGAAGCGCCATTTAAAATAAAATAATATTTCTTTTATGACAATAATAAAAAGTGCGAGGGAGATGGATATTATTACATCTCGCTTCCTTATACCCGCCAAGGCCGTCTACACCACGTTAGAAGAGGGTCGTGACGGAAAAATCTTACACTTTTTCTCGCCTAGCCCCCATCCGCCAAATTCGTACAGAGCGATAAGGAACTTCGTTCCAAAAGATCCTAAACATTACAATAATAACCCGTCCAGGAAGTAAGATAAACTCCAATTCGTTCAGTGAGGATCTTAAAACTCTTATCGGCAAGAAGAAACGCCTTTAACTTGATAGGAAGAAGCCCAGAATTCTAAAATTAGTTTTACGTTCCATATAGCTTAGGCACAGAATAAATAAACCTAGCAAGCTAACAGCATAGCAAAGTGGCGAAGCAATCAGCTTTGTAGCGGTTTTAACGGAAAAAAAAAATTCAAAATAGGAGGTTCAGATGCCTGGGTGATCAGTAATCGATTGCTGAAAACAGAATTTGAAAATTCGAAACCGTTCTCGAGATAATCGTGGGACAGACGGACAGACAGACGGACAGACGGACAGACATCGTGAAATCAATAAGTGACTTCGCAAGCTTCGCCACTTAATAATAGTACTTAGGTGCTAGTCACCGAGCCATGAGGTCGCTATAACATACATGTACAACAAAAATATTTATAACATTAGCTTATAAATGTGAGAAAGTAAAGTAGCAGCCTATATGTGTACAGGAGCAGGACCGCTATTAATTTCTATTTTTAGAGCAGGGAAGAGTTCACCGTGGCGGACTTCAACCATACTCATAATATTTTTAATTTCTTGGGCTTCAGGTTTGCTAATGTGTAATTCAGCAATAGACCAAAATATATTTGTGATCAGTTAAATGAACATAATATATTTTCAATTTTCGCTAAGCCACAGTAAGCTGGTCTCCCTCCTCCCCCCTATACATGCACGCATACACACACACACACGCACATATACGCGCACGTGCGCCAAATGTGTGTATGAAAGAATTTCGTATGTATTACGTAGGTAACGGTTGCGTTCTTTCGTATTCCCTTGTTAATACTTTACTAGTATATTTTCTATAGATTGCGAGAATTTAGAGTGAATGGGCGGTGAAGTTTATTCTTAGAAATTTACTCCGTTTATCCCTGAAACAGTAAGAGTACAGATTCCACTTTAAGGAAGAGGAGTATGTTAGGTTTGTCTATTGATGCTTCAGCACTGCCAGGTCATATTATAATATAATCCCCGAACGGTGCACAATAACACAATTAAAATCAAACTTCACATACAATTACGTCCGATTTTTCAAAATGTATTTGTAACCTCCAACTCATTATCATCGTCATCACAAGATTGATAGAGGTTTGCTTTTATACACAGACTTTTCCAGCAAGAAAGGAATTTTCATTAATCACGGTTGGTATGAGAAAGCGATCATAGTACCTGTAAGATTCCTCACATGAACCAAGATATTGCAACATACATATAAGAGAAAGAACATTAAAAACTCCACTCGTTAGCAGCTAGGAATTAGTTCTAAGCGTAAATTTGACGTACTATGAACACGTAGCTATGTCTTAAATAAATAAATCATATCCTTACAGCATTAAAGGCTATTTTTGCACTGCGTTGTCTCCTACAAAGTTTACATTTCCTAGATGGAAGATATCTTAGAAAGTACGCAAGTATAAAACTTACTTTTGCCGCAAACTTTGCACTGGAGTGACTTATCGCCTTTGTGTATAGAGAGGTGTATGTTGAGGTGCTCTTTGCGTTTGAAGGCTTTATCACACACTTTACATATGTGTGGCCTCACCTCCATGTGCTCTTGTGTGTGTCGCTCCAGGTGCTCCTTGCGTTTCAATCTAAGGACAATTACTCAAACATATTACATGATATCTATAATATATAAAATTTGTTTCAGCCGTTTAGTTCACACACAAGTGACACACAGACAGAACTCCTCCTAATCGGCTGGACTAATTTTGATGAAATTTTGTGTGCGAATATTAGATATTTATTTCGAACCAATGGTAAAAATAAAAAGTTATTTGTATTATTTATAAGCCACATTTGTATATTTTACTTGGTGGTAGTAGTCCTTTTCTACCAGGAAGTCTATGAGCAGGAAAACCGTCGTAGGTATTTCTGTCGGCAAATAACAGTGCTTGCATTGCTGTGTACCGGTCTGCAGCGTGTACAGAGCCAGCATAATTACACGCCGGGAGACATTCCATATTAGTTCTCAAAGGTGACAAGGCATCTGTGGGCTACTTCTACTTCTTTGTTAGAAGTTAGCTGTAGGTGTCCATGGACTGCAATTTTAGCTCCTTTCCATGAGTAAGCTCACTTCAGTTTTATAAAAAAAGATTTAGTTTTAACCACTTGGTGGTAAAATTTTAAAATGTTGTACAACCGACTTCAATATAATTTTTTTTATATGATAAGGGTGACAAACGAGCACACAGTCCACCTGATGGTAAGTGGTTGCTGTGACCCATAGAAATCTACATCTATCCTCAATAAACAATCAAAATGCAGACGCGTTGTCAGCCGTGAGAACTAAGATGGAATGCCTCGTTTCCAGTAAAAAGGGTTTTCGGTTCTCTACACTCACCATACGAAACACAGCAGCATTAAGCAGCTATTCTACACTGGTATTATGTGAGAGCGTGGTTCTTCACCGGTCGAGCCGACCCATTCGTGCTACAGCCATAATATACCACGTATAACTCACGTACTACAAATACGCATTATTAAAGATAACTCAAAAACTACTAGTCAGATCTTGATCAACTACATGAATACCAGCTTTCAAATAAAATAATAATCATCAAAAATACACATAAAAACATAAAACAATACATTCTAATTGAGAACCTCCTCCTTTTTAGAAGTCGGTTGAAAATATACTATTCTATTCTGTAACTACAAACGAACACATATCTATAACTATTTGTTACTTAACGATAATATTATGATAATTATTTAATTATTATGATAATATATTATTTCCAACAAAAAAAAACTTAGACGTTTGGATGATGTTGAGTTTTAACAGCATTTGCTAAGAGTTCGATATGCATAACGTCATGATTTTGATTTATATTCCCTCTAAATACTAATTATACATGATTATAGAATAAGTTCTTCATTGAGTGACTGTAAATAACTAATGTGTTAGTTCATAAGCGAGTGAAATAAAAAAAAACATCTTACCCTGCCCCACAGATTCCACACAAATATCTGTACTCCTTGGTATGCTTGCAGAGGTGCAGCTCCATTTTTTCTTTGTCGTCGTATGACGCAGGACATTCCACGCAGCTGTAGTACGTGACGCCATCCTCGTCCTGGCTCACCCGCGCTAACTTGCTCCGCGACAGCAGGTTTCGTCTTAGAATTTCTTCCACAGAGGCCATATCTGTAAGATATTTCTCACGTAAAAAAGGTTGATAATGTCTTTGTTTTAGTTACGCTGATATGATTTAGTAGAAATGTACAAAACCTACTATTGATTTTGGAACTGTGAAAGAGGAATGCGGAACCCTGTAGTGTTTGAGAAAAGAAAATAAAACATTTTTTTATTACACTCTGGTAATAATTTCTTAGCATCCAGCTGTGTGAAAGGGCGAGGAAAACAAGGGATAAGACAAGGGCGTGGAGAGCAACCCTACTGTGAAGGGAATATGAAAAAGAATAGTTTTTAACATACAAATTTTGTTATTAATTATTAATTAAATGATAAATACCTAGGTGCAGTCGAATTGCGGTTGAATGAAGTGTATGTATGCGATTTATTCATGGTGGCGGTAATTCCAGAAGAAATAATAAACCTAGGTTTATTCCTGTCCGTGATATAGACACAATAGTTAAATAATCGGCGAAATGCGAGTCGAACTCGCGCTTGACGGGTTCCGTACCATCGTAATACAGGTTTCTAGTGGGTGACCCCCTTTTAATTTTTATTATTTGTTGTTATAGCGGCAACCGAAATACACATCCTGTGAACATTTCAACTATCTATCTATTACGGATCATGAGATACAGTAATATGTAAAGTAATAAGAGAGTAAGGACACTCTTATCTTCTGATTTACTAGAAAAATGACATTCATATTGTAGTAGTATTATCTTGTGATAGACAATACATCATAAATCTATAGTGATTTTGTTCTCAATGTTAGCAATAATCGATATCGATATAGGTATGTACTCATTTTTATTTATTTATTTATTATTTTATAATATGTCTTAGATATAAATAAATAGGATTATACTTATTATTATTCGAGCGATCAATTCAATTGTTTTCTAACTCAACCGCTGATGATTATATTACATTGCAAATATTCTTTAAAAAAATAATAGTGATTTATGAATACTAATTCTTGACAGCCACATGGTATGACGTTATTATAAGACAGTCACATGGTACATAAGCGAGTTAGATCGCATTTGTAATCCCAATTTTATATGCTGATTTACCACTTGCTCAGCGGAAAATAAAATCATCGAGAAAGCTATAACTGCTTGGATGAAAATATTTTGAAATTATGAAGTGAAGGAGGGATCTTGATAATGCCGTGTAACGGTGGCGTAAGGGAATCTATCCCGTGAGTATCGTAAAGAGCGACAGAGGGAAATGAAACACGACATAGGCAGCTGTATGTTCCTGATAACACCTCAAAATAATAAAAAATTGCGGTTGCCAACCCACTCGCTAAGAGACGGACCTATAGCAAATCAAGCCTAACAAGTAACACTGTATTAACCTTCGACCAACAATAACTCAAAATTCTGCATATTTTTGTTAATAACTGTTTCAGAAAGAAGTTTTTTTTTTCCTACAGACATATTTTTATCTCAAATACTTGCCAAAATATAACGACAAAAATCTATATTGAATGTTACGATCAGACATTGAATGAACAACGTAACGTGACGTTACCGTCGCATTTTAATATACATAGGTCCCCTGCTTGGTTGTCAGCTAAAGACAACAGTGTTTGTACCATTGCGAGTTATGCCACCGTAAATTGTTTCATAGGGACAAATAAATAAACCGTAAGCGATCAATATATTTTATTATATTTTACTTAATACTCTGTTACCTGTGATTTCTTTTACGCAAAATAATATCATCTCAAAATGCTACTCTATTTCCAGTTTGAAATTATTCTTCATTTTAAGTATTTGTTAAATGTAGTTGATACTTTATTGCCGTAATTTTTTTTTTTGAGATAATACTATATTAAAGTATCGAAATTTCTGAATGATAACATTTCAATAATTTTAACTCATACTGAAATTATATGACTTTCAAAATATTTAGTATTTTATACATGTTCCAGTATCATCTCGGCAATTATGAAGGACATTGAGAATGCTTATCACAGCAAAGGGCAATAAAAGTGACACTAAGAACAATGACGACAATATTGGTTAATGGCATACATATAAATCTATTCATACTTTTTAGCACATTGTTTATGGACGATACAGCGTATTATGGTACAGCCCGAATGGTTTGATTCTACCGTGAAACGCACTAGCACAAACGGATGTTTCGTGTGGTACATGTAGAGAACGTGTTAAGGAGATCCTTTTTACTGGTAGTGAGCCTTCGTCCTCAGTAGTAACAATGTCTCGACATTTTGATTCTTAAACGAAGATAAATGTAGGTGTAATTGCACCCCACCATCAAATTACTATCAATTAACCTGTGTGTTCGTTTGTGACCCTTACTTCTATAAACACCTGACAAAATTAACGCTGACCCATAATTACTACGGACCAGAGAATCATTAAACAGTCGGCAAACGTGTGAGTTTCTCTCATATACTCTGATGACTTTTCAGAATGTGGTTAGTGTATAAGTAAAAAGGGTCAGTTTCAAATACGCGAACTCAATGCAATGCAATTACTGTGCGTTTTTTACTTTAATACATTTTGTAAGAATAACGATTGCTCCAGACACAAATAATTCTCTACAAAATCGTCATTTCAGCATATTCCAATGAATAAAGAAGTTGCAAGGAATGTGTAAAATATAAAAGAAAAAGGCCGGTAAAATTATTTTCTAACATTATTGGGATCTTGAAGATTATTGATAAATAAACAACGTGACATCATAAAGGACCACAGTAATCAAATTAAACCTAAGTACAAATACTCCAATAAAGCGAATCATTAATTCAATATAAGGATTCGTGATTCTAATATGATTTTTTACTTTGAGGTTGACGAACAAGAATTAGAGCTTGTAAACAATTTTTTTAAATTTACTTTGGACATTAATGACAGAGATTTTTTTATACAAAAGACGAATAGGTACAAGAATTTCTTGCAAATGATTGTCGTGAAGCGACAATTAAAAATAAAGAGAACCTAACCTAAGAACAGCAAAACAACAAAAGTAGACCAAGAAAATAATATATTTAAAGTTTTAGAAAAGTATTTACAATTTTATAAAAAAAATGAAATATGAAGATGATGGATGAAATGAGATTACAATTAGGTTTTAAAAAAAATAAAGGTAGGAGAATAGGACAATATAGTTTTATAGTGGAGCCTGGAGCCTCGCTCCTTTTGTAGAAATAGGCACACGCAGCGTCCGGAGCCGGCGCACGTAGCGCCTGGGGTAGGTGCGCTCAGTACTTGGAGAAGTAGTCGCCGCGCCCAGAGGTAGCGCGGGCAATAGGTGCACTCGGCGCCTGGAGCAAGCAGTCATAGCGTGCCCGAAGGTAGCGCGGGCAGTAGGTGCACTCGGCGCCTGGAGCAAGCAGTCGTAGCGCGCCCGAAGGTAGTGTGGCCCCGCGCTTGAAGCAGACTGCCGACGACTTCACGTGTAGATGGAGGCTTGCAGGATCCCGGGTGTAGTGTTTGCACAAATACACAAACATACATTTATATATAAGTCACAGTCTCGAGCGCACCGCGTCAGTTACACGAGAGCCTCGGGCGAGAGTGGACGCGTTTAGTTAAGTGCGTGCCGAGCCTGTGTTACACTACAGTGATTAGAGAAGATAGCAGACAATACAAGTGGCGACGAGGAAAAAGATAAGTACCTATTTAGTATAAAGATATAATCAAAAATAGGTTAGCAATGTGCAACTATTAGCATTGCAATTGTAAATTAATTCCTAGAGTACCCGCGGAAAAAAAAACTGGATTATGAATTATGATTTATTGTTTTAACCCTGTTATGATAATTTTAATAATTTATATAAATTATATGTTCGCATATGACCACGCTTATGGTGTGCAAAAATTTATTTTCTTTATGTCTTTAAGTTATTATATAATATTAAAGAATTTATAGATGATAATAGCCCCTGGAAGTGAGGTGATCGCTCCCAAGCTATTTCTAATTTGTTGTGTTGTTGATTTGTGTAACATACATGATTGTAAGCTGTTATTTAAAAAAAAAGAGTCCCGCTGGGTTTCTTGCTGGTTCTTCCCAGGACAGAGGTTTTTTCGAACCAGTGGTAATTATACAAAGGAGTGATTTTCAATAAGTATTATTTATAATCTATATTGAATAAAAAAAGTTTCTGTTTCTGTAGCAATGATAAAATAATGATTTATTTTAACATATGTCTATTAGCACAACTTTTATTTAAAAATATTTTGATGGAAAAATAGTAGATGTAACTAATCACTCCTCTCGATTCGAACCGAAATACAACGTCGTTAGCTAAATTTTAGTGGCATTTTACATGTAGGTGTGATATTTATCGCCTTTAATGAAAATACTATTTTACCGCTTTCAGGGCTTACAAATGTTTTACAAGAAATCGTGGACACTTCACGACTTCTGTAAATTGCATAGTAGGTAACTAGTAATACTGTAAATGCGCATTATAGGTATTGAATTCACCCAAAGCCTAAATGGCACAGCAATGGAAGTAGTCGGTATAACAAATAAACCGAAAGAGAAGGGCGAGTGTTTTGGAACATATTACTATCATGGAATTGAGTTTGGGTACCAAGATACCAACCATTAAATTGGTGTTGGGTACTAAGATACCATCATTAAATTGAGTTGGGTACTAAGATACCATCATTAAATTGAGTTGGGTACTAAGATACCATCATTAAATTGAGTTGGGTACTAAGATACCATCATTAAATTGAGTTGGGTATTAAGATACCACCATTAAATTGGAAGTTGGGTATTAAGATACCACCATTAAATTGGAAGTTGGGTATTAAGATACCACCATTAAATTGGAAGTTGGGTATTAAGATACCACCATTAAATTGAACTTTGGGTACTAAGTTACCACCATTAAATTGGACTTTGGGTACTAAGTTACCACCGTTAAATTGGACTTTGGGTACTAAGTTACCACCGTTAAATTGGACTTTGGGTACTAAGTTACTACCATTAAATTGGACTTTGGGTATTAAAATACCAGCATTAAATTGGAAATAAAAATATAAGAAACTGTTTCAGTTTGCCCTTAAAATAATAATAATAATGATAACGTTATCAGTTTTAATGTGCATGCACATCTATGGCTATAAGGTGTGAAAAATGGAAAAGGTCTCTACTAATCTATCTGGACGCAGCTGAAGTTACATCAGCACTCAAGTAACGAGCTACACTATTGTATTTTGGTGGCTGTGGGATACAAGAAATATTCTACAATTTAACGGTTGCCAATGTCGAATCATCAGAAACCGATGATGCATATAAAGTAGCCATAAAAACTCTACGAGTATTTTCAACCTTAACGGAGCAAAGTTTATGAGCGGCATGTTTTTCGATTGCTAAAACATGAAAAAGGAGAAAAATTTGGGAAGTTTTTGATAAGATTGCGTCAACAGGCCGAAAAGTGTGCATTCAAAAAGCAAGATGATCATCTCATAGATCAAATTGCGGAAAAGTGTAATTCTAAATTGCGCAAGAACCTTATATCTTACAAAACGTGGGAAGAGTTAAAAAGCAAAAAAGTATATGCTTTTAATCAAATGTAAAGACCAGACAAGACATTATTAGCATATAGTAGTAACTCTCCTTTGGCAATAGAGGGTTCATTTGAAACTATACTCGAAGTCGATGGGCGAAAGGAACATACAACCATTTACATGATTTCGGGGGGTACTAGAGACCTGTTGGGTAAGAACACAGTCCGTCTAGGTGTCTTAAAACTTGGTATCGGGATAAATCAAGTGGAGAGCACCGATCCCCATGAAAGAGAAGGTTGCAATCAAAATTAAGGAATCACTAAACAGTGATATAATTGAAGAAGTGCAAAGCCCGTTTAAATGGGTTTCATCAATGTTCCAATCATGAAAGAAAATGGTGAATTACGTTTGTGCGTAGATTTGAGATGTACGAACGCCGCTATGTTGCGAGAAAACCACCCCCTGCCTACTATGGACCATATTTGCCTAAAATGAAGAAAGCTAATTATTTTAACAAATTATACATTAAAAAAAAATGCCTTCCATCAAGTGGAAATTCACTCTGAATCCAGACACAACGACTTTTATAACCCCTAAAAGATTATATAGATATAAAAGAATAATACTTGGAATTACCTGCGCTTCCGAGATTTTTCAGAAGATCATTGAAAGGATGCTGATAAACTGTGAAGGGGTCGTCAATTTTATTGATGATATCCTGGTATTCGGGAACAGTGAAGAAAAACATGACGCATGACTAAAGAAAGTTCTACAGGTACTTAGTAAAAACAACGCCGTGCTGAATATCAATAAATGCATATATAAAACGCAGGATGTGAATTTTCTGGGACACAGGCCTACACATGAAGGAGTAAACCCTTCAACAAGTACGCTGAGAGCATTATTAAATTTAGGGTCCCAAAGACCATAGAAGAACTCCAAAGTTTTTTAGAACTCTTAAACTACATAAACAAATGGATACCTAACTTGGCCGCCATGACAGAACTTCTGAAGCACCTGCTAAGACAGAAGATGAGCGAAAGGAAGAGCTTGAAAAAACAATGGTCTGGGGAACAAGATAAAGCATTCCAAAAAACTCAAACGGATGCTCACGGAAATACAGATTTTAGGGTATTATGACGTCAGAGATGCAAGACAGGTGATAGCAGATGCTAGCCCTGTCGGACTTGGTGCTGTCCTTGTACAAAATGATACAAATGTCCCTAGAATTATTGCCTATGGTAATGGAACTTTGACAGATTGCGAGCGCAGGTATAGCCAAACGGGAAAAGAGGCACTAGCATTAGTTTGGGGGGTCGAACATTAATATTTTTTCATTTGGAAGCTCTATTGATTTAGTCACTGACCAAAAGCCGCTAGAGATATTGTTCGGTTCTAAATCAAAACCATGTGCGAGGATTGAACGATGGGTACTGAGGCTACAGTCTTATTCATTCAAGGTTGTATACAAGCCAGGAAAACAAATATAGCTGATCCCTTGTCACGATTATGTAACTATCCTGATAACCCACCAAAAGAAAAAGACCAGCATGTGTACCACATAGTGGATAATTCTAGACCAGTTGCTATACCAATGAGTACCATTGTAGCATATTCAGAAAAAGACCAAGAGATTTACAAAGTGAAAAAAGGTGTCTATCAGAACGACTGGGACGATTCAATTAAGAGTTACAAATTTTTTGAAAACGAGTTGTTTCCACGATAGCATTCTACTTCGTGGAAATAAAATTGTAATACCACAGCAACTCTTCAAGAGTGTATTAGATGCGACATATGAGGATCATCCAGGTATCGTAGCGATGAAGGGACGCTTGAGATCAAAGGTATGGTGGCCCCGTATCGATAAAGACGTAGAATAATTAGTAAAGGCCTGTAAAGTTTGTACGTTAGTGGGTTTGCCAAACCCACCTGCACCAATAAAGAGACGAGAGTTGCCTGCAGCTCCATGGATAGATGTCACAATGGATCTAATAGGACCATTGCCAAGTAATGAGTATCTGTTAGTAGTGGTCGACTAAGATACAAAGAAGTAAAAAATTACAAAAACATCACAAGCTTACAGATTATTAAAATGGTAAAAGAAATGTTCAGTACACTTGGTTATCCTATTTCTATCACCGCAGACAATGGCAAGCAGTTCGTTAGTGAAAAGTTTCGATCTTTCTTCAAAGAATATAACATTAAGTTATTTAGTACTGTACCATATTGGCCTCAAATGATCGGCGAAGTTGAAAGACAAAACAGAGATTTTTTGAAACGGCTTCGTATCAGCCAGATCGAGAGGAAGGATTTAAAAGAATGTTTGTGGGAGTATCTTCTAATGTATAACAGCACCCCTCCTTACAGTTACCGGGAGGTTACCGTCTGAACTGTTTTTTTCAACGAAAAAGTAGGGATAAAATTCCATCAATAGGTGAAATAAATTACAGACAATCATTTAGATTCAGATATCAGGGATAGAGACAAAATACAAAAACAAAAACTTGATAAGAAAGAGATGTAGTGTTTGCACAAATACACAAACATACATTTATATATAAGTCACAGTCTCGAGCGCACCGCGTCAGTTACACGAGAGCCTCGGGCGAGAGTGGACGCGTTTAGTTAAGTGCATGCCGAGCCTGTGTTACACTACAGTGATTAGAGAAGATAGCAGACAATACACCGGGGCAAAGCGGCCCCGGGATAAGGCCTTTAGTAGATGTTTCTCCTTTGAGAACTGAAGCGAGACTGTCCTGTATTCTCCAATTGTTTGGCTTTTATACCTTTTTAGAGAGAACGAGAAATTATTTAAATTAAAACGAAATTTATTGTAAATGATCTACAGCCAAAGAGTATTTATGTAGAAATAACATCATACCAGAGACGAATTTGAATAAAAGTTACCATGACAACGGTATAAATAGTAGTTGTCATATTTACCAATTTTTGGTTTTTGGACTGTTATTAAGAAACTATTACATTAAAGTAAGAAACGAGATATTATTCATATAGGAAAAACTGATGCGCGACAGCGCGCCGAAGCCTGAAATTGTAGAGTTACAGAGAATTCAATAATAGACCAAAAAAGGTAAGACTCCATTGACAGCTATTTTAAAAGTACTAAATAGTGTGAAAATACGCCGTAAAATGATATGTTATTGTGTAAAAACGTTACAGGATCCTATGGAAATAAAGGTGATGCTAAATATAAATGCAGAAAATCAAAAACAGAATGGAAAAATAGTATAAAGTGATGCAAAACATGAATGCAGAATATCAAAACAGAATGAAGAAATAGTGTACAAAGAAATGTAAGTACGAGTAGCATAACACTACATGATATGAGAGGTAAGCACAATTATAATTGGAATAAGACTATGTTATGTCAGTAACATCTTGCTATTGCATCAATACCAAGAGTAAAAAGTTACTATACACAAGATAAAGGCAACAGAGAATACATAATTAGAGTTAAGACACTAAGGCTTTAAACCTTTTCAAAAACTGTTAAAATGATAATAAACTATTTCATGGTGGCTTCAATATTTCTTTCTTTATTCCTATGAAGGACAACTGAAAAGTTTGCATTAGTTATGAAAACAGTGACTGACAACTGACAACACAATTAAATCACGAGCTATGGTGATCCTTGTGATAATACTTGGTCATGGTCATAAAATAATTGCATATTCATTGGTTCTTAATATATTATTTAGACATCCGGAAGTAGGTGAAATATGAATCTTATGAAATGCCATTACATTCATGCATAACGTTGAACTTACAGTTCAAGTAAAGTGTTTTAAAAAGGCTTAATTAGAACCAAATTATAATAGAATGAATAGAATGATTTTTTATTCAATATTGATTATTACATAATACTTATTGAAAGTCATTTTTTATTTACCACTGGTTCGGAAAATACCTCTGTCCTGGGAAGGGATCGCCTTATTCCCAGGGGTTATTTTCATTAATGTATTCCTTGATATTATAATAACCCTTTTTGTACAGTTTTTCTTTAATAAAACTTTTAAACTTGTTTATTGACAAACTTTGAACATGTTCTGGGATTTTGTTGTATAAGCGTATACATTGCCCCATAAGTGAATTACTGATTCTGTGGAGTCTAGTAACTGGCAGTGGCATTACAAGCTTATGTTTGTTCCTAGTGTTTAAGGTATGAACATCCTTATTCTTATTAAAGCTATTTATGTTTTTATGTATATACATTACATTTTCATAAATATATTGCAATGCCAAAGTTAATATGTTTATTTCTGTAAATTTTTCTCTGAGAATCAATCAATAAAAAAAATCAATTTAGGTTATAAATCGTCCGTACGGCTCTCTTTTGCAAAACAAATATAGCTTCAATATCAGTCGCATTACCCCATAGCAAAATTCCGTAAGACATTACGCTATGAAAGAAACTAAAATACACTATACTAGCTGTCTCAACATCTGTGAGACTTCTAATCTTTCTTATAGCATATGCTGCAGAACTAAGTCTGCTTGCTAATATAGATATTTGGGGGCCCCATAAGTTTCGTATCAATAGTAATACCAAGAAAACAGTGGTATCCACAAGACTCAACTCCTCCCCATTTAAGAGCACATTGGTTTTCGAATGTTTTACATTAGGTATTGTAAATTTAATACATTTTGTCTTTTTGCCGTTTAAGAGCAAATTGTTGGCGTTAAACCAATGTACTAATTTCGAAAGAGCATTATTTACATCGTAATAATTCTAGACTGCCGTTTAGTTTGAAAATTAAAGAGGTATCGTCAGCAAATAATACTATATCGTGATTGTCCCCTACAAGATAAGGTAAGGAATGGGCCAAGAATCGAGCCCTGAGGAACGCCCATTGATACTACCGATCCATAGAAACCTTTACCACTGATCACGACTTTTCGAGTTCTGTTTTTGTTCCATCAAGTGCAATATTACTGTACAAGATGCAGGAGTGTACAAGCTTGATTGTGAATGTGGTATATACATATAGGGCAAACAAAACGATCAATAAAAACCCGCAAAGAACACATAGCTGACGTGAAACACCAACGTTCCGGGACATCTGCAGTTCGTGAGAAGAGACCTCCTAGACGGCCCCCGCCATTACATCAGATTTGATAAAGCACAAATTTTCGCGAAAGAACATAGATTCCTGCCAAGGATGATACGTGAGTCTATTGAAATTAAAAAACATCCTCATTTCAATAGAGAGGGAGGCTGGGGACTACCACCTGCCTGGGATCCTGTAATTAATAAAATTAAAATTAAACCCAAGCATACTACTGCAAGACACACCACAAAATTAATAATTAAAAAAGCTGAAGGTACGCCGGGTTAACTCTGACATCGGGACGTCAATCACCTCAGTCCCCCGTGACCATGGGTGCTGTAAAGCACCCTAAAAGTCGAGAATCGATAAAATTAGTAAATTAAACGCGATAAAATCCGTAAAAGTAGTTTTATTCAATAATTTATTTTTATTAAAAAAATTAACAATTGATCCAAAAAAAATTTACTGAGAGTTGGAGTAGTACAGAAATAGGTCTAAAATTAACGGGGTCCAATGTACTACCAGATTTAAATAAAGGTATTACTTTACTATACTTCATTAAATCAGGAAACACACCAGAATCGATAAAAGTATTAAAAATAATACCAAGATGAGGTGCAACTAAATCTATTATGGACGCAGTAACTGTAACGGAAATCCCCCACAAATCTGCGGTTTTCTTTACAGCAATGGTTTTGAAGTATTTTAAAATATCTTGCGGTAATACTTTTTCAAATCTAAAATCTTTTGTACAGGTATTAACATTCCGTTTGAGTAATGACTCGGCAACAGTTGGGGAAGTATTCAATGACTCTGTTGTCAAGATAGAAACAGCAGTGAAATATTTCTCAAACACCGCTGCGACTTCTTTATTTGATTTAGTCAATTCATTATTAATTTTTAATTGATAGTTTGAGTTACGATGTTTGTCTTTACCGGTTTCAGTGTGCATTATATTCCTATACTAATGATCATCATGTTGTAAAAATTTCAGCAGAGCAGAGAAAAGGATTGGAAAAAAGATTCAGGATCAACATCCTCATTATATTGTAGTATATTATAATTATTTGCTTTTGTTTATCGATTCTACAACTTCATTTGGCATGAAGGCCAAAGACAGAGAAGTTACAGAAACAGTGAATTCTGACTATTTGGAAATAATAGTTTATCCAGATAACTATTGCGGACAACAACAAGTATGTAACTAACAAATAAGTATCTTTTAATTTCTTCTTTTAATTTAAGTATTTATGCATCACTGTATTTTACCCAATTAGTTAATTCAATTTTTGAGTGTGAAAAAATACATAATTTTCTTTAATTTTAATTAACTTTCTTTTTCTACCTACTAATATTCAGTTACTGTTAAATAAAAAACCGGCAATAACTTGTCAAAATCAATTTTAATAAAAAATAAAAAAAAATAAAGGCAACATAGTCGTAACTCTGAATGGTCCTAGAAAAATGAATGTAAAATTAAAAATATTGAGCATTATTGGCATATAACTGTCAAAACTTAAAGACGATTCAAATGATATAGATTATTAAAACTTTACACTTAATTGTTACTTATTTAGACTAAACTGGTTCTAATTATTGTTAACGTTACTTACCTCAGAACTTTTTTCTAGGTGAACCGATTTTGATGATTCTGTTTTATTTGAAAGCTGTTGCTTCTCATGTGGTCCCATATAAATTTGATCAAGATCTGACCAGTAGTTTTTGGGTTATCCTTAATAATGCGTATTTTATTGACTTCTGCCCCGGCTAATCTTCAGAGAATGACTGAACTGATAATGGTGAACTTAAAGAACATATTGCGAGCTATGGCAAAAGGTTTTTGAGAAATCGACAAATTTATAAAATAAATGGTCATTAATCATGTTGAATATAATAACACCAAATTAATAGGTCGCTAGTGAATAAATAAAATAAATAAATACGAAAAAGAGTGAGACAGGAGATACTTTACGACAGTTACTTTTAAAAACCTATAGGTAGGTTGTTTTCCAAATGTTGGTACAGTAGTATTAATTTTAGAAATATCTTTGTTTAAATTAAAATGATCTTCGAGGGGAGGTCAAAAAATTCGCGGAATGGCGGGGTTGGCGAGGGTGTGTTTACTCATCCAGGTAGGCGCTAGTGGAGTGACTCATTGTTAGTACATATATATACCAAGTTTCAGCCTAATCGGGTCATTAAGCTCGAGACTGAGCATATATTAAACGACCTCAAAGCCTAAAATCTTCCGGTCCGGGAGGTGCATAGTATGCACCACCAGACCGACAAGAAATGCGATTTTTAGATTTATGCCACCAAGCCCGCCCCAGTCGCTGAGGCGGCCGAGCAAGGTGCTAGTCCTCCCGCGCCGAAACCCAACGCCTGGGTGAAACCACCGGCACTTGTCATCTCTCGGCCAGTACCATCTCCCCAGGCCCCAAAATCAAAACCCATCCCACAAAGCTCATCCTCCTTCGCCACTGACTTCTCGCTAGTCTGCGGCTTCATCAGCAACATCGACGTTGCTGAGTTATCCTCCTTGGTCCACAAACCGCGGAGCCACCTCACGGCAAGCTCAACGCTACGATTGAGCACATAGAACTTATCGACGCAATCTGGTTTACAGTGCGCCTTATCACCTCTTATAAAATCAGAATGGCAGCACAAAATCTCGGTAGAACTAAACCAGGCTCTCTGACTGTCGCAATCTTTAACGCGAACGGCCTCATACCCCAAAAAGACGAGATCGCGCTCTTCCTGCGCAACCACGATGTAGCCATAATGTTAGTACAAGATACTTTTTTGAAACCTAGCCATAGCGATCCTAGGATGGCCAGCCCTAGAGGCGGCACCTTGATCTACTACAAAAGGTTCTTACACTGCGTACCAATCAACGCCATCCCCCCCCTCCCCCCACCCCCGTTAACTTACCGCCACTTACCATCGTATCGGCTTACTATCGCCACTCAAACGCATAGTTGAATCAGACTGCAGAATTATTTAATCTCTAGTGTCATAATAGCTGGAGACCTCAACAGTAAACATTCCTTTAACTCGCTTACAAGCAAAACTGCACTGTTCGATCTAACGAAGCGACTAAGCTTTGATGTTATCGCGCCTGAACTCAAAGATGTCCGTTTGTCGATATCATCAATTGAAACAATATTAGAACTTGACTCGGACCATAGACCAGTCCTATTGCAGCTGGGCTAGCCCGCAGGTGAGATCCTTCATCCTTCCGTGCGTAAACTCGTGGTTAAACTCGAGTCTACGACCACCCAGCACTTAGACGACATCCCGAACAAGATAGATTCGCCTGGAGCTAATGACTCGATTAGCGCCCTATCGGCCCACTTCATCTCTACAGTTGAAGAATGCTCTCGTAAGGTTCGTGTGTCGAGCAATAAATACATGAAGCTTCCGACTGATATACGACAACTGTCAGTTTAGAGCAAAAAACGGCACTAAGACAATAAAATCACTATCGTACTATATATAGATTACAAATTCCGACTGCGCATACTCCATCATAAACTGCCTTCTAGCAGTTGACGCGAGCTCTGAAAGCAGAACAATCCACACCTGTGCCGCCTCTCATTAGGCCAGGCAACCCCGATCTCGCCTTTGACGACTCTGAAAAGGCCGAATGCCTCGCTGACAGTTTAGAGAGCCAATGTACTCCTTTTAGCGAACCTACAAATCCCGCTCACCTTGCAGAGATCGAAGCGGAGGTCGAGCGTAAGTTTGCACTACCACCCGGGCGATCCTCTATAACCTGTGGCTATCGACGAAGTCGCAGAAGTAATTAAAAACCTTAAAAAAGAAATCAGCACCCGGCCCAGATGGCATTAGCAACAGGGTACTGAAATTACTCTCCGCGCAGTTATATGCCTCCTATTAGGTATATTCAACGCTTTGCTTTCCAGCTACTCCATCCCGGATGCGTGGAAAGAGTCAGAGGTAATAAGAATCCTGAAACCGGGTAAACCACACAACTTAGCCTCTAGTTACAGACCAATAAGTCTCCTCAGCACACTGGGGAAAGTTTACGAGCGTCTCATACTGAATCGCCTTCGCAAATACGTCTCCACCAACAAACTTCTTCCAGACGAGCAGTTCGGCTTCAGACCTGAACACTAGTGCACCGACCAGTTCCATCGTCTTACAGAATACATTCACAAAGGATTTAACCTCCCAGTAAGTAGCCGCAGAACCACCATAACCGATGCCCTCTTCCTCGATGTCGCAAAAGCATTTGACAAAGTCTGGCACGACGGCTTGCTTTACAAGCTGTATAAACTCAACGTGCCTGATAGGCTCATCCACATCATCAGAGCCTTTTTTGCCAATTGCCACTTTCGCTATCGAATAGAGGGTACTTGCGCTAGAAAGCGTCCCCTCAATGCTGGAGTTCCACAAGGCTCCGTTCTCTACCCACTACTCTTCACACTCTTCTCGAATGACATCCCGAAGGACCCAATAGT
Source organism: Parnassius glacialis (assembly GCA_033319125.1). Taxonomy (NCBI): domain Eukaryota; kingdom Metazoa; phylum Arthropoda; class Insecta; order Lepidoptera; family Papilionidae; genus Parnassius; species Parnassius glacialis. Next base: position 46,412,991 of record JAVANC010000005.1, read on the forward strand.
GAATACTGCTCTTTTCGCAGATGACACGACACTTTTCGTTGCCCCTCAATAAAAGATACCTCAGCAAGTTGCTCCAAACAGCCGTCAACCACCTAGGCGATTGGTTCCTCTTATGAAGAATGGAATCCTGAGAAAAGTGTAGCAATACGCTTTCAAAGGATCTTCACTTTCAATCGTCAAATAAGAAACCCCAAGAAATCGTTAGGTACGATCACCCTGTACGGCCGCCGGATTCCCTGGCAACCAACGGCCAAATACCTAGGGGTTACATCCGACCATGGTATGACATTCGAAAACCACATTCGCGAGGTTCGAAGCCGTGAAAAATTCGTCAATAATCGCCTCCACCCGCTAGTTAATAGCAAGAGCAAACTGTCCTTAAGACACACGCTTCACCATTATAAAGCTTGCGTAATACATATCACGTCTTACGAAAGCTCTCCGCTCTCTGTTCGGAAGGCTGTTAGATAACTCATCCATGTTATGCTAATGTGATCACTGAACTGAACATAATATTATCCCATTCCCCCGAAATTATCGATTTTAGTGCAACGTGGCGTCCGCAACATTGCACTAAAATAAATTATCACCCCTCCTTTTTATAGCTCGCGGCCTGTTAGGCCTCCGAGTTTGATAAAGCTGTAAGAGGCTAACAGCATTAACATCACAGAAACTAGACTCCGTTCATTAGCTATTGAGTTATCAACGAGTAAACAAGTCAATCGGGAAGAAACTAGCCACTATGGAGAAAATTGAATATCGCGCCGTCATTAAGTTTTTCGCCGAACAACCACAAACAATTTTTCAAGAGATGTCAGGTGTTTATGGGGACTCCGCTCCTGGGTAAACCTTGATTTATAAATGGCACACCCTTTCCAATCAAGGGAGGGACTCCATTAAACACGACCTCCGACCTGGACGGCCGATTGAGGCTACCACGCCAGAAATAGTCGAAAAAGTTGAAAAACTTGTATCGGAATCTTGTATCTTGCCCGGCTAAAGAAATACAGCTTGCAGCATTAGTTGGAGTATCAGAAGCAACAATTTGAAACATCCTACATCAACACCTTGGCATGACTAAAGTCTGTGCAAGATGGGTTCCGAGAATGTTTTCTGCGCATCAAAAACACGAGCGCTTCGAAAGTTGTTGCGAGTTTTAGACCGCTGTGGAGAGCAAAGGGAGGAAGTTATGGCTCTGGCGATGAAACTTGAGTTCACCGTTATGAACTTGAGTCAAAGCAAGAGTCGATGCAGTGGCATAAAAAAGGTACACCCCCTCCTAAGAAGTATAAGGTGTCTAAATCGGCCGGAAAGATCATGTTGACGATCTTTTGGGATACAGATGGTATCCTTTTGATTGATTATAAGGACGGGACAATACTACGATTCTTTACTAGATCAATTAAAAGAAGCTATTAAACAAAAAGGCGAGGAAAGTTTACAAAAGGCGTGCTAATTTTACACAACAATGCGCCCGTGCACACAAGCCATGTTGCGACGGCTGCCATTCACCGGTGCGGTTTTGAACAACTGCGCCACCCACCCTACAGCCCAGACTTGGCCCCAAGCGACTATTATTTGTTTCCAAAAATGAAGAAAGAACTGCGTGGGAAACAATATGGCAACGATGATGAAGTGAAGTTGGTAAATTCGGCCTATTTTGACGCCCAAGACAAATCTTTTTTTATAGACGGTATTAATAAGTTATTTCACAGATCTAATAAATGTGTTAGGGTTAAGGGAGAATACATTGGAAAAGAAAAAAGTTTAATGTTTTAAATCATTATTCTTCCCAGTCATTCCACGAACTGTTTGACCTCCCCTCATATGAAGAGCGACTATTGTGTATGTAAAATGGAAATAACTCAGACAAATAATTCAGAAAAAAAAAGAAAAAAAAAACAAACTCTTACTTGCATGAAGATAACATTAAAAATTTAAAACGTAAAAATGGCCTTTCTAACTGTGTACCTAGAACCAGTGAAGGGGGGATACCCTTACTTGGCGGGGCGTTCAAAGCTGTAGTGTAATGGTTAGAGAAAAAGACACCGTTACCCGTCCGTTACGACACCCGCGGGACGAGCCTAAGTGATGGATTCTCGTATACTGCGACAGTTCGTGTACCATTCCTCCAATGATATCGAAAATCTTCCCTATTTTCTATATATGGAAGATTCTAAATTGAGTATATGGAGTAAGAAATTTACAGTCGAAATAATAAGACAAAAATAAGCTCCCCATTACTAAAGACACCAAGAACATTAAACACGGTATGACGCCATTGTCATAAGATCTTATAGTAGACTCGACTTACCACAAATAATGGAAACAGGAGCGTGGCAAAAATCATTATCCGTTTGTACGACAGATATGGTATGAAACAAATAACGGATTTTTAGCCGTCATCAAAAAAGGAGGTTTACAATTCGACAGATTTTATTTGTAAGTGCGTATGTTACGCGATATCTTCGCGATTTAGATTTTTTTTATTAATTAGTTGATATTAGGAGTAATAATTAGGCATTTTTATGCGTGGTAGAGTCACGCTGCAGCTATATTATGGTTCTAGCACGAATGGGTCGACTCGACCGGGGAAGGATCACGCTCTCACAGAATACCAGCGTAAAATAGCAGCTCAATGCTACTGTTTCGTATGGTGAGTGTAGAAAACCGGAGACCCTTTTTACTGGAAATGAGGCATTCCATCTTAATCCTCAAGGATGACAACGCATCTGCATTTGGATTCTTAATCGAGGATAGATGTAGATGTCTATGGGCCACAGTATACACTTACCAAGGTGGACTGTGTGCTCGCTTGTCACCCTAATACTTTAAAAAAAAGGGAGTTAAACTCGCCTCACATTCACTAGTAGTGAAGCTAGAGTTCAAATGTGTAACGGTGTAGTCTTTACTGTTACCGTTAGAGCCTACATATATAAAGTCCTCTATTTGCCATAGTTGCCACGCTTGGCAGGCGGGTTAGCAACTGCAGTTTTTTTTTATTTAGGAAGGCGCTGTTACCCATCTCCTGATAGTCATGATAATCTTTACTTTTTTACTTAACAGGTATCATATAAATACAAAAGGGCGTTTGATGATTGGTCCTTTATTCACGCAGAAACGCAGCAACCGATCGACACGATTTTCTGCATAGAGATAGTGTATAGGACGGAGAGTGACAAAGAAACAGAAAATCTTATTACTGACTACTACGCGGACGAATCGCGGACAAAAGGTATTCCATACATATAAATAAAATTGAGGTGTTTGTCTGTAATATTGACATGGCTAGCTTCTATTATGCTCAAAACGTTATTAGCATGCTATTAAAATATAAATAACCATTTTCAAAAAAATTGTTTGTCTGTCTGTCGATGCGATGATGATGAAACTTTACGAACAGATAGAGAAGAATTTTAGGAGGTATCTAGGCTATAGGTATATCCGAATAATTTTTTAAACCGATAAACTGATAAAATAAATGATCTTTAACTACATATCTTAAATCTAAATGACGCCACGTTATTCGATCCTATCCGAGCGAAGCCGGGGCGATTCGATATTTTATAATAAAGGTTAGTACTTTTTTTTAAATGATGTTGTCGACCTCCATGCGGGCCAAGCCGAGTGCAAAAGCTAGATAAGTATAATATAATATACATATTATAATCGTTGGTGCGTTCTAGTGATAATGTAACTTCTGAACGATTTGCCGATTGAGGTCATTTCATCATCATCACTACAGCCTTTCATAAGTCCACTGCTGAACATAGGCCTCCCCCAAGGAATGCCACAAAGCACGGTCCCGAGACACCTGCATCCATCGACTTCCTGCATGTCTTACCAGGTCATCACTCCATCTAGTGGGGGGTCGCCCTACACTTCGCCTACTGGTACGAGGCTGCCACTCGAGAACCTTTCTTCCCCATCGGTTGTCGGTTCTTTGAGCTATATGGCCGGCCAACTGCCACTTCAGCTTACTAATCCGTTGGGCTATGTCGCTCACTCTGGTTCTACTGCAGATATCCTCATTTCTAAGTTTATCACGCAGAGACACCCCGAGCATAGCCCTCTCCATAGCTCGCTGAGCAACCTTGAGCTTCCTCATACGGCCAGCAGTGAAGGACCACGTCTCAGATCCGTAAGTCATCACTGGCAACACGCGCTGTTTGTACAATTTCGTTTTCAGGTTTTGAGGTATGTCTAACGAGAAGATGTGTCGTAGTTTCCCGAACGCTGCCCAGCCGAGTTGAATCCGTGGATGTCATGTTATTAACACAATATTATATTAGTTTTGTGGAAACGATGGTTCATAGCAAGATAGATGGCGCTGTAGTCAAGTTTTTAACAAATTCTATATTTTTTGACCAAAATAACTCAAATTCATAATACATGTTAGGTAATGATGAAGAAGAACATCACAAATCCTGGAAGCAGGTTACCCATGCAACTAGTAATACGAGGGGATCAAAAAGTTTGCAGAATGAAAGGGAATGGGGGGTGAAATTAAAAATGACATTATAATTTTCGATATATTCTCCATTAATTCTAATCTAATACACGTCTTAGACCGTTCACATAACTTATACCTTCGAAAAAAATATTTTGTCAAGGCCTTCAAAAGGCAGAAACTCCCGACTTCACTTCTTCGTTATTTGTAAATTTCTTTCCCCGAAGCTCCTTTTTCATATTTGGGAACAAATAATAATCCGAAGGCAGG